>CM027836.1:21472532-22672532 GCA_016097545.1 Eucalyptus victrix | reverse complement strand
GGTTTCGTCAGTCAATGGCGTCAATAGACTATTGTTAATCTACAATCTTGATTATGGATAAGGGACAATGTAGATATTGAAATTTGGACAATAATGTCCACATGCTCATCTAATTGAAATAGTAATAACACCAATATGCCTATCACAAAAGCTTGGGATTTGCATTAGGACCATTAGGGTTGATCAAGAGCAGTTATAATAATAATCAATAGAAAACAGACTCTTACTAGTTTAGGAAAACCGTCACCATTAGAGAGAGTCATTATGAAACTAGTGAATGACAGACGTTCTACTGCCAACGATGGTAGAACCAACGGCCACTTCATGGAGTTGAGTTGGAAATGATTATCCAAAGTTAGATGGCTATATACTTGGTCCAAGAGAAGTAGTGGGGGTGGGTGGAGATGAACAAATCTAGTTTATTTCTTTTAGTGTTCTTCTTTATTTTGTTTTTATTGATAATGACTATGTGTTGCTGATTATATCTCTATGAGGTGCTATTGTTTTGCTGCTAGTGAAGTTTAACTTGTTACATTCCGTAAAAGTTCTTTGTAGTTCTCGTTCAATTTATTCACTTCCTTCTAGGTTGTATTGTTAACTCCAACACATTGATCCTTCTATATATATAGACATCCTCAATCTTCCCATTGATGATGGTCTTAAGGTGTAAAGAACCGTTAAGAGTCGTTCGTAAGTTTGTCTAAAAATGGATTGCCCATACAATCCTTTACCTCAGACATTAGCATGCTTTTCCCAAAATGGAGTCTGCTCATTTTGTCACATTGTCAAGTACTTTAATAGTCTGACAAAAGCTGTCAATTGCTCTTTAACGATTTTCAGCTCTTCTATTGTGATGTTTTCAATTGCCAACTGCTATAATCTTTGTCTCTAACAATCATCTTTAGATGGACGTAGCAACGGCATCACAACGACTCAGTATCAGCACACATCCATGCTCATGGTTAGCATGTGTACTTTATCACCAGTATCTTGATGCTGTTCATGTATAAACTATAATAATGACTTGCAATTCTACTTCGAATACAAATGAGCATATCAACTTCCAAAGACTTAACAAAGTGACCATGGTCCTTCCAAGTTCTTATAAACAATTTGTCACGTCTCGCTTGTTTACCTCCTATCGAAATCTACATCACTGTAGCTAGTCTTTGCTGAGCTCTTCAAGCAATCATGGATATCATTAAAGTCTTTAAAATATCACCATGAACATCTGCATAAAACCTAATAGGTATTATATAGCAAGGATAGTTTAGAATCATCAAAATTCCATAGGAATGTTTTCCAACACAACATGCAATTAAGAAATTTCGTAAGCAGTCCATTTACTGCATATGATAATTATATTGTCTTTCACTATGTATGGGGATGGAGGTGACACTCCTATCCCATGCTTCACATGAAAGTAACGTTGGTTGTCTAAGTTATGCTGTGGATTGTATTCCACTTGATCACATGTAGTCAAGAAAATGTATACAGCTATCCCAGGTGTACACTATGATGTTGTGAAGTGGATCCTCTTGGTTTTGTTAGGGAGGATAGACGTCAGGTTATGTTTTGGAGGATGCAATTCAGGTTGTGTCGTGATAATTTGGTTGAGACTCTGGATCACGCGAGGAACCTGAAAGGTGGTCCATTTTTATGTAATGGGGCCTTTACGTTCGTTAGTTATGCTATAAGTTGGAAGGTGTTGTTAGGAGACACAATGGTTTTGTTGACAACACTAGGCTGGTAAAGTTGGCATGTTACATCGGGTCGATGTGGTATTCAATGAAAGTTAGAGATATCACTGAAGAATCGAGTTCATTTAAGAATGATATTATTATGTTATTAACATGTAAAGAGAGAATGTGACCTTGAAGAAACTTCTTATGATGTAGAATTTTATGGACATGAAGCTTAACTTGAGCTTGATCGTCTGAGATAGTTGAGCTCTTGTCGCGGTGTTGGGAGAGTTGAAATAAATAAAAAGAACTATAACTTGGCTCAAACATCGAGCCAAATAAGAGATTATTAAGAATATGTGTAGAGTTTGAGTACATTTACTAAAAGGTTTTTCCTATTTTGGATAGAAATATTATGTACATAAAAGATAAAAATTCTACTTTAATATACAATAGAGCAAACGAGAAGAGTGTCGGGGTTTTTCTCTACAAATTTTTGAGCAAGTTCTCTATAAGAGATTGCAAGATGATACTTGTGAGAGAAAATTTTAAATAAGGACCTAGAGTGCTCTCAATTTCTCAAATAAGAGCTTAAAGTGAATCTTCTCTCAAATAAAGACCTAAAATACCCGATTTTCTCAATTAAGGGCTTAAAATAGACTTGGGCCTGAAGTGGCCATGTTAGTTTCAAAGAAAGACCTGACCTGTAACATCCTCGATTTCGACCTCATGAGGATCGGCCATAAGGTCCTAAAAGGATCAATCATGAGCCATTGGCCATGGATCAATCGGTTCGATTGGCAAGGAATTGTGGATCGGTCATGGTCCGACTAATCGATCAACTAGTCATGAATTGGTCGATGTGTTGGCTCCGAATTTTCTATTAACCATACCAATCGGATAGGATCACTAGCTCATAAGATGGCCTTTTGATTATGAGGATTGGTCACGAGATGATTTTGGATTGGCAGATGGTCATGGTGTGGCATCCCAAAATTCTATGACAAGCCATAAGGTGTGTTAAAGTCTCTAATTATGTGATAAAATTTCCCTTGGCTTATGCTTTAGCCATTAGTCTTTTTATTGAGATGATTTGTGCATGTAATTGTGAAAATTTAAATTTGATAGATTAATAATTTATGCTTGGCCATGTACTTTATAAATTAAATGAAATAAATGAAATAAGACTTTGGCCAAGATGAAAATTGAAATTTAAAAATATTTATAGAAGAAACTCAAAAAAAAAAGGGAAAAAGAGGGTCAAAATTCGATTGGGCCTTAAGCCCAAGAGTGGAACTTTAATGGGCCAAGTTGGCTGGCCCATTGAAGCCCACAAGTGGGCTGTCGACCAGCCCAAGAGGAGGCCCAAGAAGTGGCCGGATGGCCCAAGCCCAAGAAGCCCAAACCCAATTCAAAATTCAATATGACAAGTGGCAAAGGGGAAGGCCATGCATTGGCCATGGTTAAGGCAAATCAATCATTACTAATCATGAGAGTTTAGGGGTATAAGAAGGGAAGAGAGAGAAGGGTGGCCAGCCATTTGCTCGCCCAAAGAGAGAGTGAGAGAGAGAGAGAGATCGTGCGAGAGGGAGGAGCGGCTGAGAGAGAGAGAGAGGAAGGAGGGAGTCACCGTCGCTTGCCGTCCGTCCGCCTTGATTGCCATTGTGTGTGAGTGGTGTGACTGTTCTTGCTCGGATCGTGTGAGTCAGTAACTTGTTTGAGCTTGCATGTGTGTTTGGAGTCCCATTTTGGCTTCGATGTCTTCATTAAAGTTGTAGCTAACATATTTTAATACAACATACTAAAATTTCGTGGAAAATGATGGAGATTTGGGGGGTTAAATTCTCATCTTACGGAGACCTCAGATCTGGAGAGATTTTACTGACCTTTTGCTGGATTCATGGTTGCTTGTTGGTTTTTGTTAAGAATATTACTTCAATTTCTTCATGAAAGTTGTAGGGAACATCTTATACTACAACATACTCAAATTTGAAGTGAAATGAACAAGTATAGCTTGGTAAATCGACTAGATCTTGAAGACGATGATTCTGGTGATGTGTTCCGAGACACCCGAGACTTCAAGGACCTAAATGATGACTATACTCTGATTATTTGACCTATATCTCTTCATGAAACTTGTAAAGGACATATTTTTATATAACATATCCAAATTTCAGAGAAAACTAAAAATAATAGGTGGGTGAAATATCAATATTTCGGAGATGTGTACACTGGACGATGCGGTAACGGGTCTAGAAGCTTCGTGAGGTTGAATAAAATAATCTATAAGGAATCTAGCTTGGAGTTCTTCATGAAAGTTGTACAAAAATGTCTTGGCTATAATCCAGTAAAAGTTCATAATTTTTGGAGTTCATATGGATATTTTAATTGAATTTATTCGGAAACTGTGCATTCTAGTTTCATCCGAGAAGCATAGGATGTTTTGTGAAAATTATGAGATTTTGAAAAAAATTCAATTTGCCCATGAATTTTGCAAGTAATTATCATCCTATGGGTTTGTTTAATAATTTCTTGAATTTTGATAATTTTGGGAATTTATAGTTATTAAAAAAATAATAAAATAAGATAATAAATAAATAAATAAATAAATAAATAAAATTATTTTATTGGCCATAAATTCCATTTAAGTAAGTCATGTTGCATGTGTGATAAAGTCTTGGTATGTGTATGTTATTGAATTGAGTTGTATATGTGATAAAGTCTTGGTAAGTATATGACATTGAATTGAGATGTATATGTGATAAAGTCTTGGTATATGTATGGCATTGAATCGAAATGCATGTATGAATGTCATGCCAAGTATGATTTGTTTGATGTCACGCCATGTGCCATGTTAAAATGAGATTAAAATACCGGTAAACATGGATGATGGTAAATGAGGAGATGGTTGTGATGTCGGATGATGCCCGGAATGTATAGAGATACATTGCCGAAATTCCTTGGGAGATTCAGGATGCTCGGAATGTGGGGGGCCAGAAGCCTTGTTGGAGGTCTTTTCCTGAAGGGAATGCCTCGCGATGCCAGGATTGGGGTGCGAGATGCCCGGCCAGGGAGTGTAAATGCCGGAAGCCCCGTCGGAGGTTTCTGCCTGAAGGGAATGCCTCGTGATGCTAGTTGAGATGTGAGATGCCCGGAATGTGGGGGGCTGGATGCCCGGTGGCCTGAGAGGCTGAATGCCGGAAGCCTTAGAGGTCTTTGCCCGAGGAGATAAATAAAATGATGATATGCATGAAGATATGCATGATGATATGCATGATAATGAAGATATGCATGATGATATGCATAATGATATGCCTGATGATGAGGATGATGGTATGCATGATAATATTCAAGGTGATATGCATGATGATATGATGATAATGATGATGATATGGTATGGTGATATACATATTTGATATGATGATGCACTTGTACATGTTATGACTATGATAATGATGCATGATAGTATGCGCATGGTTTCAAGGTAAGTAACGCCTGCAATGCATGTATGATTTGTATGATGCATTGAGTTGTTATTGGATTCCTTATCTGCTGAGTGGTTTGTACTCACCCCTTTTGGGGATAACATTTCAGATTAGCCAGTATGCCGCTTCCTGCCGTCGCGCGAGATACATTTTACGGGTTACTGTCCGACGTTGAGGTAGAGTGTGAGGAGTTTGGCTGTCCTTCCGTGCCTAGACTCACCTACATACGCGGGCGCTGTCTTGTCATGTACGACATAGGTCTGGCTGGGGGCCCAGTCATTCAGGAGTTTGTTTCTGTCCACGTTCGCCGCAATGGGGTGATGGGAGGGATGCTACTGCCGCCACCGCTTGACGCACCGGACTGGGTGTGAGACCTAAGCGTGACGTGTAGGGGCTGTGTTTTTTTGGGATCGTTAGCCGACACATATGATGGGAGGTCGTATGCATGTGATGTAGAGGGTCGAGGATCTTTTTGAGGTTTTAGGCTAGACATGGCTGAGTCCTAGCTTTTTCTTGTTATGTATCGACCCAAGAGTAGTCCCATCTTGAAAATATATGTAAATAAAGTGTCGTGACTTGTTTATAAAAATTATGGTGATTAGTGGTGTGTATTTGTATCATGGTTGGTAGGGGGAGAGACGTGATGTTTTAATTTGCTTCCGCTAATGAGTCGCGCTGGGACCGTTTTGTTTTGTTTTGTTTTTTTTAAATGTGTCTATGAATTATGACGCATCTTCTAAGGAGAAAGGTAATAAGGAGTAACATTGGCGCTGGTGACGACCTGCGAAGGGTTCGGGGTGTCGCACATGGGTCGATTCAATCGATCATAGTTTCTAGTGCACAGGTGATTCTGCCCGGTTATGCACCAATACATTGATGATCCAAATTGATCAAATGCGACCATCTTTCAATAAAAAAAAAAAAAAAAAAGGCACCATTCCCTATTTAATTCTCAGTGATCGGAATGAAATCTCGAATTGGTGATGTTCGATCATGGATTGATAATGCATCGATCATGAACCCTACTGGTGGATCAAGTGCAGACCGGAATGAGCCCAGGGATAGACCTAGCTATTTCGTCACTCATTTTAAGGTCCATGAGTGCCTTGGCTTAGTGCTATGTTGTGAGTAGCCTTATGATTGGTCTCAAACCAATCCAAGGACAACCGACCCTATTGGTTGATCAACCATCCAAAGGAACAGTTTGGGCAGATATGAGACATAATGGCCGAACCTCGGGTGTATGTGATTCATTTTTCCAAAATATACCTAATGATCCCTTCTCCGGCCCTAAAACCAACTTGGATGATAGAATTCTCTAGGCTGCCTTCTTGATGAAGAAAATGACAAAATATAAGAAAATTCTAGAACTTCCTCATTTAATGAGAAGGATGACTCACCACTTTGGATAGATATTTCTAGATTTATTAATGATTACCAAAGATTAGTAAGGGACTTTTGGACAAATGGACCAATTAAGAGAAGACATATATGAGATTCTAGAACTTCTCATTAAATGCAAGGATGAGTCATCTTGCCTAGGTGTCCATCCGAAGATTTGGCAATGATGGCTTGAGATTTGCCTTGGAGAAGAAGTTGGCGACTCATAAGCTTAGGTGTCCTCTAGAATCTTAGGTTATGATGAGCCTAGAAGATAGCCTTGGTGAACAAGGCAAAAGCCAAGCAATTAGAAGAGGACATTAGGCATCAAAAGGGGCTTATGTGTCCCTTAGGACCATAGGCATATCATGAGCCTAAATTGAGCCTTGGGGAGCAAATCAATAGGTGGTCCAATAAGAAAATGACAAGTGTTCTCTTAGACCTCAGGCATGCCACCTTGCAAAATAGGCTTGCCACCTTGATGGCATAGTCATGCCACTTAAAGAAATGTGATTGGGTCGCTTGGATGAGTAATGATGAGCTTGGCGCCTCTAAATAAGAGGAGCTCCCATTCATTTCCACCACTTTAGCCCACTTTGCCATTCACGTCTACCCTCCTCCTCTTCCTCCTTTTTCTCGACCTTGCACCATTGCCCCTCATCAAGTAATCCAAGCTAGTGCTCGAGGTTCATCCAGGTAAGTAAGATCCTTTTTGTCAAGCCTAGTTAGGTGCTCACCCATCAAGCGGTGGGTAGGATGTTAGATCTTTTGTATGGTCTTGATCATGTTTGTGCTTGAATGTGCGCTTGAGCTGTTCATGCTCGAAATGAGGCCGAGGTTCATTCGGATTAAGCTCATTGCAAGACAAGTCACCCCAAACCATAAGGCCTTGGTTTCGGCATAAATAGGATGTCGAGGTCAAGTCTCGCTTGGTGCCGGAGTTGCCTAAGGCCGTAAGGTCCTAAGTCAACATTGAGGCGTGTTAATCTTATGCCTTGATTGATACGGGGATCGCCTAAATCCACAAGGTCTTGGTAAGGCACCAAGCATGCCAATTTCCGTAGTTCAAGTGGACATGGGGACTTTGTGCTTGGCGTTGAATGAAACCACGAGCCGAGGGTCATTCTCGATACATGTGTATTCACATCGGAATTGAGCAAAGGTTAGTCAAGTTTGGGATCGTCACTAAAGCGAGGTGTACCTAAGCCTCAAGGTCTTAGATTGGTATTGAGGCATATCGTTTCCAAGCCTTGTCCGGTGCGGGGATTGGGGCTAAGTGATTGATTTAAGTTACGGATCAAAGATCATTTCCGACATATGTATTAGTGAAGTATAATAATTCACGAGACACACACAAATGAATAAGCACACTTTCGGGCCATACATGTGTCGACTAAGAGAAAAGATAAGAATCGACTTGTGTGATGCACTTGTGTGTGTGCACTTAAATAGGAAAAAGCATCCATTGTCACATAGCGTTGGCAGCAATGCCTCCTTCATTGAACGGGATGCTCTAGTTGAGTAAGGAAGCCCCTGAAAGTATGTGATGCCTAGCTTGATGGCCGGATGCCCTGGTTGAGCTAGGAAACCCCTAAAAGTATGAGAAGCTCTTGAAAGTATGGTATGCTTGGCTTGATGGCCGAATACCCTAATTGAGCTAGGAAATCCCTAAAAAGTATGGGAAGCCCCTAAGAGTATGGGATGCCTAGCCTGAGGCCACACAACCTGTGGTTGGAAGCCCCTAAAAGTATGGGAAGAACCATTTATATGGTTAATGAACTTATTGAATATGTTACTATGTGATGCTGATAAGCTTGTTTGGTGAAATAACTTAATTGATCTGCCATCAACACTATCTGCTAGTGTTGTACTTGTTAAAATTTAACAATGAGATGCTTTCCTAGTAGATAATTATGAATTTTACTTATTGAGTTTACCCAAAACTCACCCCCTTATCTTTCAAACTTGTAGATATGGAAATCTCACATTAGTTTTAGGAGCCGCAGTTAGGATTTCCCCTTGCTTATGTGGAAAACTTGTACTATGATGTAAAAAGAAAAGAGGGTCCATAGAGAAAGGGCTTGTAAAAGTACCATTATAATATAAATCAGTGTATTCTATATGATGTATGTCCCAATCTTCCAGCTATTGTTTGTCCAGGGAGTTGTTTATTCACTTTTCCGCATGTGCATGATAATGAGATAAAAACAATCAGGACAGTGACAAGCCTGTGATGCCGTGAAAATAACCCTTGCTACTCATGACCCTAGGGATGGAGTTGGGCTTGGGGTCGTGACATGACCTCTTTGTCCTTTTGCTTTTTCTTATTTTCTTCTCTTATGTTCTTTCTTTTTTTTTCTCTTTTTTTTTTTTTTTTTTTGCATAAAAAAGACAAATTTAAAAAAAAAAAAAACAAAACACACACACACACAAATCAAAAAAAAAAAAAAAAAAAAAAACTCAAGTGGAGGGCTAATAGCTAGCCCTCCCTACTTATGGCTATTGCCCCATCACCAATGGCCCTCCCTAGAATCACGAGAGGTTCGCCACTCACCCCTAGATCTAGGCGAGGGTCATGGCGACCTCACTAACCAGGGTTGATGCCTTACCAATGATGGGGCGATGGTCACGAGCGAGGGAGGCTAGCCCTCCATTTGAGTTTTTTTTTTAATCAAAATATATTTGTGTTTTTTTTTTAAATTTTAAAAGTCTCTTTTATGCCAAAAAAAAGATAAAAGGGAAAATAAAGTAAAGAAAATAAGAAAAAGGAAATGCCATTGATGGTTGTAAGGTTAGGTCCTTTTTTGAGATTAAATGACCACTTCAAGCCTTTATCCGAAACAATGTCCATTTTAGGCTTTTATTTGAGAAAATGAAGGTATTTTAGAAGGTATTTCAAGTCCTTATTTGAGACAAGGTTTACTTTATGCCATTATTTGAGAAATTGAGGGCACTTCAGGCATTATTTAGAATTTTCCCTATTAGTGAGTTTGCTTTGATGTAATCTAGGCCTAGGAAATTTTTAGCGATTCAAAGACTGTAAATTATATATTCTTTGAATTTATAGTGGACTGCTTGCAAATGGCTTTATTCATGGAGTAAATACCAATACTCGATCAACCCATGTAAATTTCTAGTGCTCTTTATTGTTCCTCATTATTTCTCTAGTAAGTTTCTCCTTATCACTTTAAGCACAAATTGCAAAATCTTTTGACTTCTACATTAATTTCACAATGACTAGTATCAAAACTAAGGTATAATTGATGACTTGCTCCCAATGTGTATTGGTGTTTGGTTGTATATCAAAGAAAGAAACTCATGACCAACAAGGCTTTTAGGCAATCTTCATGGTTTAGTCTAGTGAAAGAGACAAGAGATGAAGGTGGGCGTTGTGGTGTAACAACACGATTTAGTTTGGAGAATGAGACCATAGATGAAGGTGATCATTGGAGATTCAAATTGAGACATGTTCTTGTAGAAACTGATGCGTGATGGGTTGAGTGATTCAAGAACAGAGATTTTTCAGAGGGGATTTTAGTGGTTAAGTGTATGGAGTAGTGTATACGGGGAAGAAATGGAAAGGAATAAGAACAGATAAAAACAATCTCCTTCCTAGGTATAAAGGCAGGGCCACCAACCAAGGATGAGGATCGAGATCTACGAAGTTCACCACCAAGGCCTAAAGCTTCCACCAGCCAATGATAAAGGACTTCGGGATAGGAGAAGCTCACCACCGAGGCCTAAAGATTCCACCAGCCAAGGATAAAGGGCTTCTTGGTTCACCACCAAGGAGTGATCTATGCTCCAAGGATAAAGAAACCGAAAGGAGTTATCCACTCTCAAAAGGAATTCACTCAAGCTGAGGAAATCTCACAATTCTCATTCATAAAATTCGTGTATCTCACATTGGATAGTTTTCCCCTCTTTATAGGAGGATTTTAGAGTTAATACATATTAAAAACAGAACTTAATAGCCTAGAAACTGACACCTTAATACATAGTAAAAACAGACCTTAATAGCCTAGAAACTGACACCTTAATACATATTAAAAACAGAACTTAATAGCCTAGAAACCGAAACCGTCGACTCTTGGACTGCATAACAATAAACACACATAATAACATAATAAAAGCCTTTATTAACACGGGAAGTAAATGCCTTTAATCTTCGGCCTTCTGCATTCTTGAATCTTCAAATTCGAGCTCCTCCCTTGACCAGAAAATAATCATTCTGAAACTTCATCAACTGGTCATTCAAGACATTTAGAATGGTCTCCCATTGATAGTTATTCATTGAAAATGATCCATCGAAGCACATAATGCCCAATTTCTCTCTTGGCTTGGATAAACATCGATGGTTCCGAGTTGGTGGATGGAGCTACATTGGATGCTCCCGCATCAGAAACGTACCTGAATTTAAGGGGGAGTACAAACCTGACTAACACTGAGCTCAAATGTGTATGGGAGATTGTTGAGATATACGTGTGAGTTATATTAGAAAAGTCCAATATTGGATAATTGATTGGTGTGGAACAATTAATATATCATATTTAGCGCATAACTATAAAGATAGATCCAATTAGATATATGGATGAGTTTTGACTTGAACTTCCCCTTGGCAATCTCACCTGAAAGTATAAGATTTTTGCTATGTGCTCTCGATGATATCTAGATTAATGATATCTATATGCCAGCATATTGGATTGTGATTTCATTTTTTGTGCTCATTTAAACATACGATGTATACATACAGCATAGATCAATCTTGTTTCAAGGCTTCTATGGCCTACACGTTTTTTGGGGCCTAATTACAATAGATGTGATTTCAATATTTAACCATAATAGATATGATTTTCGAGTTTTGTTGGCACAAGTGTGGCCATAGGATTTTGGACATAAACGGTTGAGAATCATATTTGTTGGCTATATCATATGTTTGTGTTATGACTCATGCATTTTTGGAAAAATGTATGCAATATTCATGGTACTTGAGAATGCGTGTTGGAGCTACTTTCATAATGCACGAACACTTATATACGTTTATAAAGTCGCATATTTTGTTACTCGATCCCGCAAAAATGGTAATTATCACTTTTTAATTCGTGATTTTGCTCACACCCCTTTATTTACCATTCTTGATTTTGAGTATGGAGGAAAAAAGGAGCTTATGAAGAGGATACCATAGGAGTCTTTGAATGAAACCTCAGAAAGTTTCCCTTAAAAAGGGGCAATTTTAATATCTAAATTTTAACGATTCCATTTGTCATTCATCACATAGAAAATTAGTAATTGACCCCGACCCCTGTACAGAGAATTCCAGTTAAATTGCATATAAATTTTAGAAGCATTTTTATAAATAGTAATAAACCCATATAATTTCATTGAAGCTAATGGACTCGGGTGAAGGGGGTTCTGAGCTTAATTTATGCTAATTGGACTCAGCCCGCAACAAGAGAAAATTCGTCAAAGCCCATGAAAATTATAAGAGCCATAATAAATATCCGGCCACAATTGAGAGAGAAAGGTCAGCAACTAATGATATCATAGCACGATAAAAAAATACACGCGAGAAAATAGTGAGAAGGAGGAGTAGCAACCGGTTCCTGGACGCGCCTGGTCGCTGACCAGGCCCCGTGTCCGACCACGCACGGTCACTGACCAAGCTCCGCTCCAGGTCACGCCTGGTCCTGGGCGAGGCCTGCTCTTGGCCGTGACCAGTTCTTGTGCCATCCCTGTGCCAAATCTTATGCCAGTGTGTCTTGGCCCTCGACCAGATGATCCTCGCTGCCACTGTCCCTCAGTGTTCGCTGCTGCCTCAACCTGATGCCACTGCTTCTTGGTTTGAGTGGTGATCCTCATTGCTGATGATTATTATGACTAACGATGATCAACCCTGCCGCCACCTCTTGCTAGCTGTCGTCCATCTTCTTCGGCGATCTCCAGACCAGCATCAGTCAGCACGCCAGCAATCAATCTGACGAGTCTCAATCCAATCAGTTCGCTGCTCCGTCGATTGCTCTTTCTTTGCAGGTCTCCGGTGAACTTTTGCTCAATATCTTGGTTCTTTCTGCACGCCATGACCAGCTCGAGTCGAGACAGGCCACTGTGATCAGTCTTTCCCCGATTTTGGCAAGACTCCGTCGCTCGCTCAATCGCCTCAATGAACCAAGTCGCAGACCAACTCTCTAACGGCCCCAGCTGGCACTTAGGTGTCAATATGGTAAGATTTGTTGACTTACTTGGCCATCTCAGCTGATTGCCGCTATTCCTCAAGGCTAAGCTTGTCAAAGAAGTTTGCTGGAAATTTGGTCTTCTGGGTGCTGTCCTTGCCTGCCATCATCCTTGTGTTCCCCTCCGCTAATCCTTGATTCGCTGCACATCCACCGCGGGCATCACCCCCGCAATCTACCCCACTGCCGTCCACCGTCCGATCCGTCTTCAATGAATTCAATTTGGAAACAATATCCCCAAAATTAGGTAATTATCTAATTGAAATTTAATTTTAAATCTTCTATTGCATAATTTTGTTGATATCGTAGTATACACAAATATTTAAGTGATAATGTGTGTTTCCTAAACTGCCAAAAATATCCGTTAGATTAGGAATTACCAACCTGCATACGGGTGGCAATCCGATCTCAACCATGAGACATGATCCGGGTTGTATGGAAAATATTCCATCCTATCCATCACTACTTGCTGGAGAAAGTGATCCAAGGAAGAAGAAGAAGCTGCTAAAGAGGGAGGAGGCCACCAAAATATCAAGAACACTCATCACACAAGCCCCACCACCTTGGCTGTCATCCTCAACCCTTTGCAGCCTTCAAGCTTCCTTAGCAAGCTTCCCAAATGGTCCATAAGGTTGTCTTCCCCTTGGCCTACGAATTTTGGACCTTTGCCACTCTGTTTCATTCAATTCCCCTCCAATTTGATCCAATTGAAGCCCCAAAAATTCAGCCAAGGTGCCATCATCCCTCTTATAATTTTTCCTCGTCAATTGAACCAACTTAATGGCAAAAAATGCGACAAAAAACGGCTCTCTAATTTTCCCAGTACAAAATAACCCAACTTTGATTTTTTGCCGAAATCTCAGGTTTGCAGAAAATTTTTCGGAGGATGAGTCAATGTTCCTATAATGAATCATGATATGACAGAACTTTCAATTTCTGAAATTGGGTTTAAATTCACTGTTAATTTCAATCGGACGCGATTTTAGTGTGACCTAACATGTAGTTTTTAGGAATTTTTAATGCAATTGACCCGTGGTCGATTATTTTCGAGCCACATTGTACGTCTTCAACATATTGATGACTTTCGATTGTCGTGAAAATCTCAAGATTTCAAATATGAGCACAAGATACAAAAATGATAGAAAAATTGATTTAGTGTCGTTCAACAAGAATTTTGCAATTAGGTGGAATCAACCACACACTAATCACATACCTCTGTTGAACTAACTATCTCCGGTCTTTGATCGATTTTGACAGTGCCGTATTGACCCTTATAGATTAGCACGGTTGAATAGTCGATTTTTGGTCGAATTTTCAAGTCTATTGCATTAAAATCATTTAACGGCTTCACTAGATAGATTAGTTATCCCGTGAGTGATTAGCTCAACGAATAGAACTATAGGTGCATCAATGAAAAACCCAACTTATTCAGTTGAAAGTAGAATCATAAATTCATGATATCACACCCTACCATTAGTGAAGTTTAGCTTAACCTTAGTCCCTAAAGGTTTTTGAGAGGGTCAATAGGAAGTGGCCGTGGAAAGGCTTGTAAGTATTAAACTTCTTAGGGTTAATAGTTGATAAATGAACATGTTGTTTTCAGCAATGTTTGCCATGTTTTATTATCCCTATGTTTGTTTGTTGGCCGGGGGTTTATTTAATTTGCTTTTGCATGCATTTAATTGAAAGATAAAAAGAATGGGTCGGCGACGCATCTTGAGACGTCACATTTTTAATTGACCGTCGAGAAATGTGCGCATACCCAGGGTTGGGTGCATGACAGTCTATCTCCAGCAAAGAGATTTATTTTTAGTTCACCTCACTTTCCAGTAATTTTTCTGCCTTTTCTAAGAGTATTGTTTTCTTTGTGGAAGCTGAGTTGAGTGCTTGTGGCCTTCTCCTTTGGTTCATGAGGAAGAGGGATTGTTTTATTTCCCTGGTTTATTTTTAATTTTAGTTCCACAAATCAAATATTTATTTGGATGATATTTATTTGAATCATGATATATCTAAATGTCAACAAACATTGGATTGGATATTTAAAATCCTATACTATCCTTATCCTATCCGATATTATCCTATCCGACAATAATGTCTAGACAACTAAACGCAGCTTTGTGAAATAGACCGACAATGATGCCATGCTCAAACTAGTAGAATATTGGGTCTTTCTTGAAAGAAGAAACCATATAGAACTCGATTACATTTCACTCAAGATAAAATTCAAGAAGGGCTGGTCACAACATGATGAATTGGAATTGTAGAATAGTCTACAAGCATTTTTACCGAACCATTGTGCCAAAGACAACATGCGTACTTGTTAAGCAACTCGGGCGTCTTTGACATGTACAAGCTAACAGCTTGAGGGAGAGTGTTGGAAAAAGGATTCGATTTTATCCAATTTAATCATTGATTTTGATTCTAACCACACATTACATATTAATTGATTAAATCAATCCACAAGACTGGATATTGATAGAATAAGAAAACATTGCCATTTATATTCTTTCCTGTACACGTACCTTCAATTATCGAGAAATGCCATCACAATTTCCCCCTCATATCTTCCTAATTTTCTGTCACTTATTATTGTAGTCCCAATAAGAAGTCAATAATGTTGCCAAACTATAATAATGAAGCACTAAAATTTTGGAATAACACCCCATAATTTAAATAATGATGGAGGTTCGTACATATATGCATTAATGAGTTTTTCTAGCTTTTTTCTCGTCGAACTAGAGTGGTACAATCTACACAAATGGAATCTCAGGGAAAAGCAATATAAAAGAATCTACCTCTCTCTACTTAACCTAGCTACTTAAAATCGACAATTCGTATCTCGAAAAAACAAACGAAAATGACTGTCACACTCATCATCCACCCTCATTGGTTCTCGTCAAAAGAAATCATCAAATGCACGTTCCTTTTCAGTCTCTGACTTTTCAAGTCCTGCACATATTCAAAAATCGAGTTATAATCTAAGAGATTCTAAGCACAGTAGCTCTCTTGACTTAGGGTTTGATAGATTAAGATGTTGAAACTAACCCAGATCTTCGCCAGTGGATATATTTTGAACCATCAGTTGGAGTCCATCAGGGAATTGGAAGGAATCGGAAGTCGAGATAGGAGCTGGAAAAGTGAAGTCCGAATCAGTCGATGAAGTCTCCATAAGATCAATAGCATCATCATCGTGATGATCTCTAGTTACAGAAGTGTGAGTCGAACTTGATGAGCACAAGAAGGATTTCAACTCCGAGACTTGGTCTGAGACACTTGACATCATCCTGAGGCAAACTAAGTCAGATATAGCATGAGCAGATCACACGAGGGTCCATAACATGGGACAAAATCATCAAAACACAATGATTTACAATATTCAACCCATTCTAAGAGATGCAGAGAAAAGAAATCTTGATTTTTCTCTTCAATAGCATTGAAGTTTGAATTCAAAAGTAATGTCTTTTGAAATTATTATGTACATGTGTTTCGTACCTATTCAAGTATTCTTGTAATTGATCAACTCTTCCTTGAGTTTCTAACAACTTCTTATTCTGTTCCTCACTTGATTCTTGAGCCTTCATATATAACCTCTCAAAATCATCAGCTCTTTCTCTTTCTCTCCGCAGCAAGACCTGAACATAACAAAGGTTACAATATAATAATTTAAGAACTCTAACAGCCTGTCTGTATGTGGTAGATTGAATTAAGTTTACCAGTAACAATTGCACTCACGTAGATTAACATGATAATAAGTTTGATACGCTTATAAATGTAGGGACTTCATGAATAATATAAGTTAAATAATTGATATAAAATATATTAGTACCTTAAGATTTTCTACTTCAGAGTTGAGAGACTGAATTTTTTCAGCATCTTGAACAGAATCTCTGACGGGAGTCATCAGTTGGCGAGCATCTTGAATTATAGTTTGAGCAATTTCTCGTTCATTATACAATAAAGCAGTTGCTTCATCAACTTTTGCTCTCATAGCGTTTAAAGAATGATGCAATCTTTCTATGTCTTGGGCCTTTTCTTCTTCCAATTTAGTCTGCATATATCAATAGCAAAAACATACATTAGAATCAATCATGTCATGCAAATTTAATAATCTTGCATATCTTTATTAGAGCTACATCGAAGTTATATTTCTGCATATATGAAATATAGAGTAAAAAGTGATTATTTTCATATTTACCCGAGCCATTTTCTCCTTTTGCAAAGATAATGCGAGTTCCTCCACTTGCTTCTCGAGCTTTTCTTTTTCATTTTCTTCTTCTTCTTCTTCTTCACGTGTTTCTCTTCTCATCCGATATCTCAGCTAACACATAAAACATACACGAATGAAGAAGATGCACGCTATACTTTGAGATATATGGGAACTCAGAACATTGATAACTTAGAGAGATATTAAATGGGCAATACGAAAATACTGGTAGAGTATATATATTTTAATAGAAAAAAAATAATACAAGAGCATTACCATCTCTCTCTTCTCATGCTCTGTTATGTTTACTTTTTTCCTTCGTTTGCCTTGTAGAAGAATTGATGCTTTTTTCAGTTGCCTATAATACGATTCATCTCTATGACGCCGCCAGTTGCACTGAAGAAAGAAACTAAAGATATAATTCATCAACATTTAAGAGTATAGCATATGGTATTTGAAATATTAACCTGAATTGTCGTTGCTGCTTTGGTGTGTTTTCTATGTTTGAATTCATTACACGCAACCGTTGCTCGTATAGCAGCTTGCACGGTAATTGCCATGACTCTCATCTTGGTATATGCATTTCTAGTCGAGTGTCCACGATATGCAGTTTGTACTTTGGTAGCTGCATTTTCCCTTTTCATACGTTCATACAATTTGCCAGCCAATTTTCCTGCAAGAAATATGATAATACTTTACCAAAATATTTCATTTGTCACTCACATAGAATAATACAGAGGTAGGTTAATCTTTTTTTTTTAAATTGTAATGAGTTATGTGGAATTAGCAACCTTTATTTGCATAACGCGAACAAACAATGAATATCCCTAAAATACCAACCTCTCCAAAAGGACTGTATGTGGATCGAGTGCTTTCGTAAAGAGATGTATTGTCTGCGAGCAATCTTAGTTTTCATCTGTCGTTGAATAATCTTGGCAGAGCTACTAAGCGCTTGTAATCGCAATGAATCAAGCTCAGCCATTTGCCCAGCTCTTAAAAAAACTTGTGTCTTCCCAATCTGCCCAATGCATTAATAATATTATGCCAATATTGAACCTTCAAAAGCAATGCTAATTAACTTTGAATCGACAATTATGTCAAAAGTTTGAATAACAGTTGTACCTTGAAACCTTGAAGAGCTAATTTTTCAAGCATCATTATACAAGCATCTCTATCATCATACCTAAATTGAAGGAACTTGTAAGAAAATGGAATTTATATTCTTAAGATGTAAACTTTTCAGGATGACAATTAACATATTGATTGTCATGTGAATTTAACTTACTCTTGCTTTAATACGTCTGGTGCAAGTATACCGAAGCGCTTTATAAATTCTGCAAAGGTCTTATGCGTTGGGTATCCGGCGCATTTGATTCTGATTGCTTCGAGAACACCCTATAACATTCTACTTATTATATAAGTCTATAATAATGGAGAATTATAAAAATTAAATATGCAGCTCTATATTACACTTACACCAGAACGTAATTGCTGCATCACACTCATATTCTCAAAAACGATAGGCCTTAGCTTGCTGTTTGGCTTCACGCATCTGATGTAATGAGGTTCTGTAGAATTTAGGGTATCCATCAGTTGTTGGAGTTGTAGCTGCAATCAGTATGTCCGAGGTATCATACCACCATTTGCAAACATTTTGTTGAACCGCATATATAACTATGACGTTAAGTTGGAAAATAGCAACTATAATTGATGCAATTTATCTACTATCTAATTCTTAGGTCAACAAAATTGACATACAAGGCTTCAGTTTAGCTGTCGACAAGTTAGCTGCGAAATACTAGGGTCTGGGCACATTCAAGGCCCGGGTATTTATGCAAATTTTGATATAACTTGATTATTTGGTAAGGTAGCTTGGATAATCCCATAAAACTTAAAAGATTGAATTGAAGGGAGGGCAGAAAAATGAAGAGATGAATGGAATAGACAAGGGAAAATTTCTCATTCAATTCTAAATTTTTCAATTTTGTTAATTTAGTCCTAACCTTTGTGCAAAATACCACTATAATACTCTTAGTCAATTTTCACTAGAAATTGCTAATGTAGCATTCTAGTTATTGTTGATCGTTCAACATCAACAATTTCTAGCTAAAATTGGCTAAAATGACTACAATGGAATTTCACACAAAGGTTTATGACTTAATTAATAAAAATAAAACATTTAGAATTGAATTAGTATCCATATAATAAGTTTTAGACTGATTTGAAAATTTCCCAAAAAGATGATATTGAGGTTGGTTTTGAAAAGGTTTATCATATAATCAAAATGAAGTTTTTTTTGCTGCGCTTTGCATCTTTCAATTTCAAATCATGCACTTTGGGTCCTCTAAATTCATAACTGTACACTTTGAGTCCAAAAGTTTCAAAACATTGTCATTTACATTTCCTAATCAGTAACTTTCCCTAAATATATCTAGTTGTGTTAGAAACCTATGCATAAAGTTCTTTTTCAAAAGAAAAATAGAAGATGTAAAGTCAATGATGGACTTTATCTTTTTTTCTTTATAAATTTTAATTTGAAATTGAACTTTCCTTTTTTAAAGTAGCTAGGTTACACATCTATCCTCACACATTTACTATGTATATAATTCAGTTTAGAGCATACTTTAGAGAGAGAGGGAGAGGGGGGGGAGCACTAATCACTTAAAACATATTCTGTGTAATTTACTAAATAAATTTTAGAGCCATTTTTTTCAACAAATATTATAGACAAAAGTCTTCAAAGAAAATGATAGGCATCAATTTAATACTTTTATTGCAACGTGAGATGTGAAACAATTTCCACAATTGCCACAAATTCTACCGAACAAAATTGATTGTATGTTGTTTTCAATAGCTCTCACGAAAAAAAAGAAAGATTTTGATGAACTTGTGTTTACTTGGTAAGAGATTATTTACTATACAATCATTCTTAATACTTTGTTGAGTAGGAGAAATTTTTTATGGGATCAGTCGACTGGACATATTCTAAAGTGGATATTAGAGAGAATAGGATAACATTCACTTAATTCCAAAAAATTAGAACCAATAAATAATAGTAAGCTCTAGTTTTGAGAATACTTGTGATCTTTAGACCATTTAATTATTTTTCATTTAACTGGAGGTTTCTTGGGCTAATTTTTTATTATTATTTATTGTTGAATAAAAATACTTGGTCCTTTATTTTATAAAGGGCAACCGTTTCTTCCCTCTAATCTAGTGTGATAAATTTGTGTTAGAGCGTAACCATAGCCCAAAGTGCGGGAATGTTCTACTTGCCTAGTTTGATTGCGGGCTTCATGCATCGGCGCTGGTGTTTTAAGTGGAGAAGGATAAATGAATTCATAATTCTTCGTAATTATTCTCATAAAGAAATAGGAAATCAAATCATATATTCCTTTTTTTTATATTAAATTTGGTTAAAAAAAGAAAGAGAAAAGGAATAACCATACCTTGAACCTAGACCCAAGAGATGAAAATTTTGCTGACTTTGCCAAGTCCTCTGAAAGCGGAGGAAAAAGGCTCGCTATAAAAGAGCATCTGGAGGTGCTCAGTAAGTCTTGATGTTCTGGAACAACATAGTCTTTATTCTTATCTAAAAACTGATCAGATTGGTATTGAACCTAGAAAAAAGCTCATCAAATTCAATTCAACCGAGTTTAGCAGTCATTCATATAGCAACGATGACAATGGCGATAGTATCTTCAAGCTTACCTCTCCAGCGTAATGGATAATCGTGAAGTCCGTACGCGTTAACTTTGGTTTGACGAAATGCTTGTGGAACTTGAATGACTGGTAAAGCTTTTCAGAGAACGTTTCGCTAGTTGATCTGGGAAACATGCTGAAAATTCAAACCTATATCAGTAGAATGATCAAGTGAAGCATACAACCAACATACAAAGCAGGAAGTCTAATGTACCAAGCTTCGTCGAGCAAAGCGATGATTCCGCCGGGTTTCTACATTATCAAAGAGATTGGAAGGTGTCAATTCAATGAAAAGTGCGGAAACACTCATGTTGAAAGAGAAATAGATAAACCCATATATGAGATATTAATGTGGTGTTTTTCATATGTGTAATATCAATGTGGCACCCGGGAGTTCTCTTGCTCTACGGGTTCTTATCAAGTTATCTACAATTTCAAAGAACATAGACTTAATTAGGGTATTATCAAGATTTTGCAACTGCAGTTATTATGTTGTACTATGCATCTAAATTTGTTTTAAAATCAGACTTAACTGATAGATATTCTTATACATTTATTGAGAAAAGAATTATAAAAGAACATGTCCAAACTTCTTGATTAGGACATACAAATAACTTTATTAACTCACAAATGAGGTAATAAGCTGTATCTATTAATACTTCCGGAAGCATACCTTCTCAATTAGATCCAAGATGTCTTGATTATCAATAAAATCCACATAGTTCCATTCTATGTCTTCCTTCTTGTACTCTTCTTGCTCCATTTTGAAAACATGCTGAATGATAATCACTGTAGTTAAGTCATAAGTGGGAAAGTTATGATGACTAAAAATTAGGATAAACTATCTGAGATTTACACTGGATGACCCTTCAATAATGGATAATTTTTTAAAATTTGGAAGACGACTGGGTCGATGGATGAAAATCTCAAAGTGTAGGGTTTTTACAGAGAAGTGCCCTTGAGATTATGTAAAGTATGGTTGACTTGATACCTGATTGAAATGTTGTTGTAACTTTTCATTTGTATAATTTATGCAAAATTGCTCAAAGCTGCACATAATAAGACATAAATTAGAAAACCTACGAAATAACAATAATTGAATGATGGGTAAAACTTTAAAAGATTATGACAATTTCAAATTATCTCATTATAGAAGAAAATAATCATATTGCTCTTCGCTTTATTTACTTAGTTAATTATGATGGATTTCTCGTCTCTACTTCAAATTAAATTTTCTTTTTTACTTTGTTCTCCCCCCGGAAACTTAAACATGGATCAAATGTCAAATTCTGGGAGTCGTGTGGCATGAAAAAAACGGATAATATTTTTACCAAAATTTAACGGATATTTCCTTTTTTCTACATGTCAATACATTCAATATATTTCAAATCGTTTGCGATTAATTTACCCTTGCTTTTCCAGGAATACATTCTTGTAGAAAACAGAGTAAGTAATTAGTAGTGATCATTTCACAAACACAGAGATAAAGCCCCGAATCATTACCTGTTAGATTGGAAGCTTTCGAACCCATAAATGTCGAGAACTCCTATGTGGTATTTCGAATCGGGGTCTTGTCCGATGGCGATATTTATCTTGTCAACCAACCTAAAAATTCTCACATGAATATATATTATATGTGACGAGCGTAATCAAACAATAATTATAAAAAAAAAAGAATATCTTAATACACGAATAATAAGTGCTAGAATCTCACCAATCAAATAGGCGTGAGTATATCGTTTTGGCTAAGCCATCTCTGCTAATTGCTGCACCAAGGGGATCCAGGCTTCTCTGGATTATTTCTTCAGGGGTGACCATTAAACGCTTGCACAAAGCATCTTCTAATTCATGAATATCGCACCTAATAATTATAATTAATAATTAACTATTAGAACTTAAAAATGGAGTCTCACAAAAAGAAAGGGAGAAAAAAAAAAAACGAAGACAACATAATTTATTATTACTTTAGAAGTTGGGCAGTCATCTCGAGATGAAATTTGGACTTTTCGTCCATCACGACCGAGGAGTCCGTCTCTTCACCCTTCGAAAAGTTGATATTTCCGAGGTGGAGAATTGCGGCCACGGCGCGGAATATCGAGTCCTATGAAAAAGCACAAATATCATTTTATTTCCCTAGTGAGAACTAAGTATTATGATCGATTATCATGAAGTTACATAGAAAAAAAGATATGTTAAACCTGTTCATCCTCACTTATTCCCACTACATTCATAGCTCTCCTGATGGCAAGGTACTCCTCTGCATCATTCACGCCATCCAAGTGATAGCAATCGGATTGGTTGAGATAGTGAAACGACTCGGGATTTCCCAGCTTATACTTCTCGATTTCCTACATTAGTGTAGTACCAGATAAACTACTAAGAATACAGTAAAAAAAAAAAACATTTTTGAATTATCTAATTTACTTATAATCATGTTCATACTCTAGAGTAAGAAGAGCGAGAACCTCTTGTGGAGCTGCGCAAAGATGATAAAAACTATGGTAGTTACGTTCTGGATCCGAAATTTGACAAACACGAGATCTCTCTAGGAGGTATGTCCGTATTGCTGCCCCGGATATCCTTCCACGATTGTCAAATTGGATTTCGACAAATTTCCCGAATCGACTGCAAAATCATTTTCAAAACAAAACATTACATAAAGATATAAGTAGCATCTAATCAATATTGTCAATTTTATGTTGTCAGGCATATATATTTCCAGATCAAACTTGTCAATAGTCTTTGGTGCATCTTACACGAATTTACAAGACTTTGATCACAATCACCCGATGCATACAACTTCATCTCTTTATATTTGATATACTTTGGTCAAAATATAAGTAGTTTTTTTCCATTATATTGGTCTAACTTGCCTTATGGTACTAAGTTGATAAAATCTTAAAACGTGGCAAAAGTCGACAAAAAAAACATCTAGAAAAAGATTTCTAGAATTTTTTATTTTCTACTCTCTTTTGTTTAGAAATTTGGCTGGGCTAAGATGGAAGACATGTAATTAACTTTTTACAGCGCCTTATAGTAGGTCATTTTAGGGCATTCGATGATTGAAACAAAGTTTAGTGATGTCAATACCGAGCATACTAAAGTTTAGTTATCACTGAATTTACTCGTTATTAATAAACAGGCTATCAAATCTATCCTAGAATGAACAAGGATAGACATTTTATGGCACAATTATGAAGTGTATTGACAAGATAGCTTATAAAGTAATTGACTAGAGAGTCTCGTATATTATTATTTTTTTGGTCAAAAGAGTCTCTAATATATTGAATTACCTGGAATTATTGTTTCTGACGGTCTTTGCATTGCCAAAAGCTTCGAGCACGGGGTTGGACTGCAAGAAATAACAAACTTTGCGTGAGCATAAGAGTTTCTCTAGATGATTAAACAATTACTCAATTTAAATAGGAAAGGAATAAAGATTTGACAATTTTTCCGACCCGCATAAACTTTTATGTTGAATACTCATGTCATTTTGTTTTCCGCTTTTCTGTAAATATTTTTGCTGTCGAATTTATATATAATTCTCTTAAGAACTCCATCACATTAGTGAAGAGAGAAAATTTTTATATCTTAATATGATCATCTATAATTTACACAAGTAAGAAGAAAACCTTTGAATTAGTTATTTTTTAGTTTCACTGAAACAAATGTATAGTAATTGAATTTTGGTGTCTTTAACAGGTCTGAATAATAAAAGGCTAAAGTTATTTCAATTCTACTCTTTGCTATTTTTATTTCAGTCCAAGACAAAAACTATTTTTCGTACTCACTCTTTTCTACTGGTTTATCACGCGGTGGTCTTTCTAACATGCAATACTAACAAAATTTAACTAAATACTAAGGCAAGTAAATTAAACATTTCGCCCCCTTCCCTCTAGAATTCTACTCTAAATACGTGAGTGTATTGTGGAAAATATATATGTATATATGTATGTATTATAAGTCCCGCCTTCAAGAAAGAAACCATCACTAAAATTGCAATTGTTTCACTGAAAACTAAAATTCAAAAAATATTTTTCCAAAAAATGACTGCTTATATCTATACAAAAACGAATGAATGCAAAATAATTTTTTTCACTCACAAAAATAATTAGGCATAAATTGTTGTCAATAATGAAAACATTTTTTGTTGACTAAATTTATCCTCAAACATCATCCCTATCGCTAAGAAAAGCAAGAATAAGTACCTAACTTACTTCTAGTATTTGCTGTTCGACCGTTCGTCGTCTTCCAACGAAAGTATGTCCTCCCAAAAACGCAAGATAACGCATGATCATCTTGGTAGTTTCAGTCTTGCCAGCCCCGCTTTCGCCACTCACAAGTATTGATATGTTCTTTCTCTCATCGATCATCGCCCTGTTCCATTCAATCTCAATAGCTCAATATGCAAAAAAGGGCCTCGGATGTACTCGAAAAGATAGAGGTAACTTAGCCGAGTCGAAGAATACAAACCTATACGAAGTATCGGCAATGGCAAACACGTGCGGGCTCATGTCTCCTAGCAGCATGCCTTTGTACTTCTCCATGACACCGGTGTTGTATAATTCCTCGAGGCTTTGAAAAGGGTTGATGGCGATGAGGATGTTTCCGGTGTAAGTCTGCCATGATTTTTGTCACTAAATTATAATAGAGTCCTTCCACAGCTGCATTTAATTAGTTTAACTCCTTTCACTAAAATTGAAATTCATTGAATATGCGGGAGACATAAGTTTTCAAGTTAGAGACTTTACGTAGACTCTGTTTAAGGCGAATCGAGTGGCTAAATTATGCAGCACTCCCGGTTCGTGGAAGTAAGACAGCTTGGTCATGTCGTCGACTCCATCTTCAGGGACGTCCATGTCCTTTGCATGCAGCTTCGACAAGTTGGCGACGACCTGGCCAATGTCAGAAACGGTGAAGTGAATTTGTAAGAAAGAGAAGATGGTATCAATTGAAAGATTTGTTTGTCCTTATAAAGGTTGTATTTCAGTAGAAAGAGCTTACCATCTTCCCTGCTGATGTTTGAATTTCAGCATCTTCTCCCCTGATATCCAAGACCTCACCATCTATCCAAGCGAGAGCCGGATCTTCAACCCAAACATGCGAACCTACAATGATGTTCATGGTTGTGCCCTGCAACAATTGAAAAGCACAAAGATTATATACTTAGAAACATGTCTACGCTTTTAATTTGATATTGAATGAGAGAGAGAAAATATGTAATGTTAAAATGAACTAGAAATTTAAAATAACAGATATTAAGTGATGTTATGTTGCATCTCATGTCGCAATTCTTAAAGTCTGTTTTGGAAAGATTGATTGCAACAGTTATCTAACTTTTGGAGGTCTTTTTTTATTCGTATCTAAGTGGATTTAGATGAACTATATGTACCATAAAGTGTGTTCACCTTGAATCTGGTCAATATATTGGCACCGATGAAATTGGTATTATAAGTAAGCAAAAACACCTACAAGTTCTATCGAATGTCCCACTCTTCCACCTAATAATTCTGTGACCATGCCGAATGATGGGACAACTCTGGAATCTGCGTAAAAAGGCTGGTTGGCTAACTCGGTTCTCAATTCCTAAAACAGGAAACTGACTCTAACAAGGTAAATTAGAGGCTATTATTATGGAACCTTCCCATCCTCAAACTGATTAGAAGCATGTTTTAAAAGTACACAATATCAACATGAGACACTATAGATGTTCAGATTAAAACCCCATTTTTGTTGTCTTGTTCCAATGACTGTTTTGTCATTCCCCTGTCCAATTATTACAGCAGGTTGCAAAGCCAGAAACTGCGATGGCCACAATGCCACAGAAAGGACGATTTTCAACTTCATTTTATTGTTATTGAATCTTATATAAAATGTGTTTCAACGCCACGAATTACATAAATCATATCTATAGATAATTGACAGCATCTGATACAATCCAAGAGGGAAAAAAACAGGGGAAATGATCATCGAGAATGGAAAACAGAAAATCAAGTGAAACCATATACGAGTATTGAAGAATGAATTGCCTGTATGAAATTTACGTACCAATACCATCTATAAGAATAAAAAGATGTGCAATCTGTTCTTCATTCAATGCACCAGAGAAACTGCCGACGATTGATAATCCCATTTCCGGCCATTGCTAAGGAGAAGAAATATCTCCAAAAGGGAAGGGAAAGAAAAAATATGCTCTTCGAGGTGATTAGGATCTGAAACTTGATTTTACATGGTCATGGTTATGTGTTTCCAGGATCAACCGATGGCAGCTTATGTATAACCAACGATGTCGCCCTTTTTTTTGATGTTCTTGTGGCTCCCTCCCTCCCTCCCTCCCTCTCTCTCTCTCTCTCTCTCCACATGGCGGTTAGGTTACGAGAGTTGTTTCTCTCTGACACCACTTACGCTGACTAAAGCTATTAGAGTAATTATGTTTTTTTTTTAAAATGGGCCTATCATTAGGAATCTTCAATTAACAAAACTCTCTAAACATGATAAATTGAGTCTAACCAGGCCAACCTTAACATCACTAATAAAGTATATTATTATAGTAAATGTTGTTTCAACAAGTTATACAAGAAATTCAACGATTAATGTCATGAGTAATCTCAAAATCAGAAAAAATTCGAAATTCTTTTGTGATCTTTTAAATAGAAAATACATGATCTTGAAACAAGTCAAAGATAGGATGGATGCTAGTATTCCATTTTCTTATTCTAATCTTCGTGGGAAACTCATGGAGCAACATAAGCCAATCAATGAAGGAGTGTTCAGAAATAAAATGCATAAATTTGTCGTACCGCTGAAACTTGCCTTTTACTAACACCAACTCTTAACAGATTTTGTACTTCTAATCAACTCGGTCATGTTGGCATATGATGCGACACATCAAAAGCCACGTGAGAGAGAGAGAGAGAGAGAGAGAGGAGACCAAATTGACTGATTAAAAGACTTAATTAGTTCTACTAGTACGACCAATAAATCGAACAAGAGTTAATGAACTCCGACGAGCACTAAACGGGAGTAAAAGGACTGATTTCGCCACTCCTCGATTATTACACTCTTAACGGTAACTAGCAATGAAAAATTCCTTGCAATGTTGGAAGCTTTCCAAGGAAACATCAATAAGACCGTAGACATGATTAATTTCTCATTGGTTAGCTGTGACTCTCATGTTTTTGTGCTGGTCAACATGTGACCCAGTACGATCAACTTTAAGGAAATTCAAACCCAGATTTTTCTTTAAATCCAGTGATGGAAGCGAAGAGATAGGACACAGTGGGTTTAGGTTCTGTCCGAACCCAACCCACCCGCAAGTTTGAGACTCTCTTGCTCTCCCTCTTGGCCTCATTCCATATGGCTCGTTCATTCCATACTCTCATGCCTTAGAAAGAAATGTAACATTTCTTTCCCCCTTTCCTATTTCAAACATCGTCTCACCACATCTCACTGGAGATTCTTACGTGTATATCAACATATAGAAGAGCTCGGTCACTCTTTGCGACTTAATTTCCCCATGCCCACTTCTTGCTTGTTAATGCGTAATGGTTTTTTTTTTAAATATTTTTTGGGCCAAGCCAGCCCCGTCCGACCATGATGGGTCAAGACCCGACTCATAAAAGGACCCATAAAAGAGAAAGAACGGTTATTTTTGAGTAAAAGTTAACTGCTATATATATTTATAAAAAAGGAAAAGGGGAATGTTAGGATTGAACTGCAGAAAATAGAACAGTACGTTTTTTCTCCTTTTTTGATAAATGGTGAACTCTCTCGAAGAACGAAACTATAAGGGTTTCAATTAATGCCTCTTAGATTGCAACAAGTATTCAATCGGTGGCAAATACGGTATATACATCTTTGTGATATGCCTTTTAATTGGTATTACATATTTCTTGGGCACGTTTCCGTGTTTATTTTTAGTATTCAATCGTTCGAGAATTGGTTTGTTTTTTTTTCAGGAATTTGTTTCCTACATTAGTATCAAAGCAACGTTGTTCATGTTTCTTGATCATGTTGTTGTAGTTTATAATTGGTTTTTTGGCTCGAATTTGAGAAGCATCGCCAACGAACATTTGGGGGTGGAAATCCCAACACCCACGTACTATTCACCCTATTTTTTGATTTTATGTGAGTCAAAATTCATTTTTCGATAGCATAAGATCGTCAAGGCGAGAAAAACAAGCGGTGGCCCACCGTTGCTGGTGGCCGAACGCGTCACCACATGTGACTGGAAGGAAGAAGGGTCATCGACTCACGTGTGGCATGCGCTAAGGCAATTTCCCTTAAACGTGTGCGCCGCATATGCGTGCGGCAATCATAGGCACATGCGCCGCACCTGCACATAAGCGGTTGCCCGCGTGTGTGCGACTGATGTCATTATGATGTCAGCTAGCCATTGCCTGTACACATGTGAGGCACATGCGGCTAACGTCTCAATGACGTCATCTTGAGTGATAGGTTGGTTGGTCCGACCCAATCCCGTGGGACCGACCCGTTGACCCTTGACCATCCATTGACAGTTGGCCGGCATTGACCGGCCATTGATCGTTGAAGAAAAAAAAAACAGAAAATGCGTTTTTCAATTATATCACTATGGATTATGAGTAATCCTTTTTGTTATGTATTTATTGCAAAAACAATACCTCCCCATTGTATATGTACATCTATTCGCACATGGTCAGAAGAACAAAAGGCGAGACTTGCAAGAATGCTAATTGAGTTGGCTAATTATCAATGAGAAAGTGGTAATATAATTAAATATGTTCTCGAGGTCAATAAGATAATATAAAGAGTCATCTAGAAGACTTATCTCATGTCAGCTTTTGAGATTGTGCAGTCCTTAATTAGCACTCTTCTGTTTGAATAGCAAGAAGTGTTAAATCGCTTATGAGAGGTTGATGTGGTTCTTGATTATAAGAAACTTGTAAAAGGATAGTATAGGATTGAAGCCAGAAAGACCTCAACCCTAGGAATGAGTTCAACTCGACGGGAAATGAATGTACAAGGGGTAAACTCTAAGAAATTTCCATATGTTTTTTCATAGTTTCCAAATGTGCCTTTAAAATTCTCGGATGAAATTACTGAGAAATTAGATAATCTTTCCCTGTTCATAGATATGATATCCGGATTTTGCCGGACCTCAAATACATAACGGTTCGTGATGGGTCGATGAGTTGTCGTTGAACTACATCGTCGGTACCACTTACAGCCGCCATTTCATCATCACTCTCGTCGGACCGAGATGTCATATATTGTCATGATTTCACGATAACGCCTCATCTCGGAATTTCTTCATGAATCGCTACACGTGAGGTCAAAGTCCGCCCTCATTTGTACATTGCCGAGTTAAACTCCACGCAAGGTCCAGTCCTTGTACACGCCATTGTAGTTAACAAAATGAGGAATGCTGACCCGAGTTGTCTCGCCAAATAACTGAGCTGAAGACCCCAATTTCGTGCACCCTGTCTCCGCTGTCCCTCTTCTTAGACGGCCATGCAAGCGGCCATATTTTTAGCTATGCACACGTCCTTCAAGGAGTCAATAAAATGGGGAAGATTGATTCCAAATTTTGCAGCTACGTTGAACCATGCATCCACGTTAAACGGCCCCTCCCCCGTGCAGCAAATGAAGATCGTTGATTCTCGAGTGCTGCAGCCACGCCTCCCTCTCTTGGACGACTCAAGCAACGACCACGTCTTCCTCTCCTCTCAACCGGTCAACTGAGGGAAAACGTTTGACCAATGCAGCCACGTAATCCCATCTTCAGTGGCCAGCGAGGAGGGAGTTTGGGACAGCTGCATCAACCGTGTCTTCAAGTGGCAAAGAGGGCCCGCCAAGAGCAGCCACGTTTCCCCCACCTGTCTCCTCTTGCCGCCACCGGACCCACATTTGTTGACTGAGATAGTCAACTAACGAGCTAACTGAAGAAGAGCGAGCGGGAGAGATAGAGAGACAGCTTTCTTGTCCTTCATCGCCGTAGCCTCATTGAGTCCATCCAGTCAACGCTCCTCTGTAAACTCTGACAGGAAGTTTCTTGCCGTTTCACTCCCTCACCGCCACTCACCGGCGACCACCCGCACTACACTGCCGCACCACCACCCCACCGGCCTCCACACCGTCCTGTATCTTGCCACCAGCTGCGTCTCCATCCGCCATAGCGTTGTTTGGTCGTTAGCCTTGCTCGTAGCCACCGCTCATGGTTTGTTTGCCGCTGATGCCACCAAATTGAAGGCAAGTCGATATCTACTAACCTATATCGTGTAATTCCGTCGCTGCCTGATGAAGTGCGTCCCAAAAGTGTAGCTTGATCCTAGATTACTTGCTTTGAATTGTGAATTGGGAATCGTGGGATTGGCGATGAGCTGTTTTGAGAAAGAAATTAGTGTTGGTACGATTATGTTTGGATTCGGGACTCATGAATGTACTGGTTTTGGGATTTCAAAGTTTTAGCTTCAAAATCTTAATGTTGGGACCGATATTATCGACCTGTCGAACTGTGATTTCCAATATTGCAAGATACATGCACTGTTTTGATAAATAAATAAATAAAAATGAGCAAGTTTTCAAGGCATGAGCGTGATTTGAGCCCACACCTATGAAATTCGGATTTTGATTGGGTTGGAACAACAGAAAATCTCTTCGATTTATTCGGGTATTTGCACTTGAGGCTTTATGTGAACTTGTTGCTACTGATTCGGTATATCTCTAAAGTCTTTATCCCACATTGCTTTATACCATGATTTAGGATTCTCAAATCAAAGCAGCTTCATATACTGGGGATATGAAATTGGCTTGGCATTGAATTGATTAGACTACTACACCATGGTTGAAACGTTATTGATACCGTCGGACCCCTGGAACAACGATGCCTTGAGAGTCGGGTTGCTCGGAGGATTGTGATGGCGATGCCTTTGGATGCCTAGGGACCCGTGAGCCCTGGAGGTGCCTTGGGAGTTGGGATGCCCAGGAGTGTTGTGACATCCCAAATTTCACTTCTGCTTTCAATTAAATTAATTTGGCATTTCATTGACGTGCATATAGGGCTGTTCTCAGAGCTAATCACTCTCGAGATAACTAGACTATCTGGGGAAGCCATTAAGGAATTTTAATGCAATAGACTTGAGAATTCAACCGAGACTGGGCTACTCAACCGTGCTCATCTGTAAAGATTATTGCGGCACATATATAAATTGATTGGGAATCAAAAATAAGTCAGTTCGATTGAGATGTGTGGTTAAACGTGGATGATTCCACCAAATTGAGAAATTCTCGTTGACCGATACTAGACTAATTTTTCTATCATTTTGGTACCCCGTATCCGTATTGAATCTTTGAGATTTGCACAACAACTGAGAGTCGTCAATGTGTCGAGTGAATTCATTGTGACTTGAAGAAAATCGACCTCGGGTCATTTGTACTAAAAATTTATGAAAGTTACTCGATAGTTAAGTCATGCTAAAATCGCTCCGAATTGAAATTAACCGCGAATTTAAATCCGATTTCATAAATTAGAAGTTTTGTTATGTCATAAATTATTTTAGGAATGTCAACTCGGTCTTAGAAGATTTTTTTGCAAACCGAGACTTTTTGGGAAAAAGTCGTTCTAAGGCCATTTTTGTCTAGAAAGAGTCATTGACCATTTTTGATCACGCAATTGGGAAGCAAGTGGGATCAAGTGGTGAGGAAAAATATCAATTTGATAATTGAGGTGCTAATTGAATTTATGAGGGCCAAATTGGATTGAATCAAGAGAGATTTGGTGCCCAATTCAAGGAGAAAATGTGAAATTCGTAGCTTCCCCTTGCCTAAGGCTTTTGGACCATTTCAAGGGTTGTAAGTGAGGCATTGGTGGCTAATTATCAGCCAAGGAGTGCGGCTGGTGATGGGATAAGGTCAAGGGGACATATGAGGAGAAAATAAGCCATTAGTGGCCCCCCTTTGTTCCCTTATCTCTCCCTCTCTCCTTCAAGTTGTAGATCAACATTTCTTTCTTCATGGTTGTGCCTTGAAAGCTTCAGATTTCCTAGAAGAAAATGAGCAAGGAGGTCATCTGAACCAGCCGTTCCCGCCGCACGCATCGCCATCGCTATTGTTGTCCTCGTGCGCCACCACCGCCTATGTGTGTGCCCTCTGTCCAGCCACGTCTCCTCACCACCTCCTGCTCGAGCCTAGCGAGCTATCGTGGACACCTAGACCTCCGTGAGCTACTACCGGCTGCCCTTCGAGCTCCGTTGAGTCCCACCTAGGTCTGGTTTTGCTCCCTCGATCCATTTCTACCTCAATCGAGCCACCACCTCGCCCTTTTAGCCACTGGCTAGCCAAGAACATAAGCAAATATAGTGGGTTTGTAGCAGTGTTCGAGGCTTGTTTTGGCCTGCTTCCCAGCCCTGAAAGTTAGGCCCACTTTGGAGAAAGCCATCCCCCACGACGTTCCCATCGATTTGAACCAATTAGATTACAAAACAAGTGAGTTTAACTCACTAATCCTTGCTTAGTAGGTTAATTATGCTTAGGGGTTGACTAATTTAGGCTAAGATGGATTAGGTGGTTAGATTAGATTAAATTAGTAAATTTAATCATTTATCGATGCATGTTAGTGGATAGTTAATGCAATTAGAGCCTAAACGAGCTCTAGTATTTAACTAGAGTGGTTCGAAGTAATTTTCCGGGCTCGTCTCGGCTTCAAATTAGGCTTTTTCGAGCATTAGTCTATTTATTGGCATTTATTTACTAATTTCCATAATTATTTAATTATTTATTTATTTTTCGGAAATTCAACTTTGGGACGGTCGATGATCGAATTTTGTGCTAATTACGGTGATGCTTTCTGTTTATTCAATTAAGTACCAGTTTGTAAAAATTGAGCGTGATTGGTGAATGTGAGAAAATATTCCAAAATTGAGAAATGTTGGTATTTGAGTGGGCAATAACCATGAGAGGTTGTGAGTGGACCTAGAAAGCTGCCGAAGTATGGCTATGCCAGTTAGGCTGAGATTCGCCACCGAATTTGGAGTCGGTTGTGCCTAATTGAGCCGTGATTTGCCACCTAATAGAGGTTGTACCCAATCGGGCTGTGATTTGCCACCTGATAGAGGTTGTGTCTAATCGGGCTGTGATTTGCCAATTGATAGAGGTTATGCCTAATCGGGTCGTGATTTGCCACCGATAGAGATTGTGCCTAATCAGGCTGTGATTTGCCACATGATAGAGGTTGTGCCTATTAGGTCGTGATCTGCCATCTATTAAAGGTTGTGCCCACTGGACCGTGATTACCACCTAAAGATAGGTTGTATCCTTTGGACTGTGATTTATAGAGAAGAATTTGGTAGACTATGCTTGTTGAGCCAGGAGTAAGAATTGAGATTGAATAGTTGAAATGACCGGAGAGTAGTCCTGTTGACATGTAATTGACTAAGTCGATTGATCGTTAGGTCGATTTGATTGATTGAATGATATGGTTGTCAGTATCTGATATTTGAACTGACTTGTAGGAAGGAACTGAGGCCAAGGTAAGTCATCTGACTCATGGTTGTGCTTAAATAGCCCTTATGACGTAATTTTCTTCCTAATTGGGTCTTAAGGGTTAGAACTCGCTGAGATATTGTCTCACCCCATTGTTGGATAACATTTTCAAGTCCCTAGACAGTGGTCATGGAAGGCTTAAGTCCTAGAGTTTGGGGAAGTGAAGGAAACAGAATCGGCAAATTTGTCTGACTCGCTAGTCATAGGACAATCCCTTTTGATTAAGCTAATATTTTTGTAAGTGACCTGATGTTGTAAATAAACTTATGTGTTTATAAAATGTTGGTTTTGGTTTGAAAAATTTATGGTCCTACTTTCATATCCCATTGTTTTATTGTCTGGGGATTTATATCCACTTCCGCATGCGTATTTAAAATTGAATGGATCGGCAATGCGTGCTGGGACATCACTATTATATCGACCAAACATGGATGGGCACATGCTCGGAGGGTTGGGACGTGACAAGTGTGACGTAACACATACCAAATGCCTGGGGAAATCATTAACATGGTGAGCCCTGGAGGTTCCTCGTGATGCTAGGTGGGGTGTGGGATGTATGGGGGTGTAACATAACACACTTTAGACGCCCGGTGATTGAAATATGGAACCAGAGGTCCTCGTGATGCCATGTAGGATGCGAGAGCCAGGAGGGGATGCAAACATTGGTCATCTGGAAGATGGTGGCAGTGAATTGAGATATATTGAGTTTTCAAAATTCTCATTGTGTTTAGATATGCCATCTTGTTATGATATCCTTCTGATTTGATGCATTTTTCTTACTTTGGTTGTGTGCTTTGTTTTGGAATGCGTGGGATCAAGTGGTGATAGACTTACATAATATAGTTTAGTAGAATTTTGACTATTGAGTAATTGTACTCATCCCTCGTGGGGCTATCATATTTCAAAGATATAGAAATGCCGCTGCAGCCTGTGTCCTCAGGTACGTTCTGTGGTATCCCCATCGACCTCAAATAGGAGTAGACGGAGCACCATGACCCTGACCTAGAGATCACATTCATTCGGATCCAGGTAATCCTTACCGTAGACGTTGGACTTACCTCGGGCCCTATGCTCATGACGTTCGTCGTCCTGTATGCCTGAGTTATGAGCACATGGTGGGGCCACTGCTACTACCGGAGGATGATGATGACGGCTCCAGTGGGGTGGAGTAGGGGAGGACTCAGGATGGCAGCAGTATTTTTGGAAGCTAGGATGTGAAGCACGGACAATGATGTGTATAGATAGCTTCAATTTTGGTTTAGCCAAATATAGAAACTTTTGGCCTATGTGTATAGACTAATGTCATCTGAAAGCTTTAAATAAATAAAGTGCCTGGTTTATATATCGTGTGCATCATTTTAAGTTAATTGGAGATGGGGTTAGATACTCGCTTTCGCAATAATATAGCGTAGGGACCAGGATATTCAAGTGGTGGACCTTAAGGATCGAGGACCGTCATGGCTCGGGATCGTCACAATAGGTTAACTTGGCGTTAGTTGTTTTTGTGTTATTTAGGATGTTTTATGAATATATTGTATAGATAGTTCATTTCATGTTTATGTTGTTGTGGCTTATGATGTATTGGTTACATTATGTAAAAATGTGTTTTTTCGTTAATGGATATTCAATGTTTTTTTTTTTTTTTTTTGGTAAGATTAATGGATATTCAATGTTGATTTCTTCTATTATTATCAATACTTGTGGGCAGTTCAAAGAAGTTTTAGTAACTTCAAAGGATTTATTTTGCATAAAAGATTGTATTAATGACAGTTTCAATTTAGGATTTTGGTTGATAGTTGGAAACAATAGTAACCATTTGATTCTAAAACCTTATTGAAATTGTCATTAATATGATTAGTTTATGCGAAATAGATATGTAAATGATATGCATTAATAATTTGTACATGTGTATTTGATATGTTCAAAATCAATGGCTTAGTTGAATAAAAGAGAAAAGCTGAGTGATGATAATTATGAAATATAACATATGAAAATTCAATATTTGCTAAAAGAGTAAGAGGCACTAAAAGCTCTTAACTTAGCTATGGAAGAGTGTAAAGATGGGAACACTACACAACACAAAAGAGAAAATGAGGCATTTGCTGCATGGAAAAGAAAGAACTCATTTGCTCACATTATATTGCTAAGTAGCATAGAGAATGATCTAATGCGAGAGTTTAGGTGTTTTGAGAATATCAAAGAACTAAGGAAAGCATTGACAACAAGATTTGATCATACATTAGTGACCAAACTAAAATAGCTCACTATAAGATTTGACTTGTACAATTAGCCTTATGGTTAGACAATGAAACAACACATGAAAAAAATGTCAAACGTGATCAATGAGCTGAAGAATGCTAGCCACGTTCTGATTGACGAGTAGCAAGTGCAAGCAATGATTTGTTTCTTGCCTCATAGTTGGGAGCATATGAAGGTACACTTTGTGACATCCTAAAATTTGACCCCATCTCGAATATATGAAATAGTTATTTCGTCGACGCACTTATGGTTAATTTACTCAGAATTGATCACTCTCGAGTTAACTAATCTATTAGGTGATGCTGTTAAGGGATATAAATGCGACAGATTAGAGAATTTGTTTGGAAATTGAATGCTTGACATTAATAATCAGTAAGGGTCTATACGAAACCGTCATAAATTGATTAGTAACGGATATAAGTCGATTTAATGAAATCGTGTAGTCAAATTGCAAGTGGTTCCGCATGATTATGATATTCACGTCAAATGGCGATAACCCGATTTTCTATCAATATTATACTCGGGACACGTAATTGAACCCTCGTGATTTTATGACAATCGAGGGTCGTCTACGACTCGGAGATGCATAAATGTGGATTGAAAATTATCGACCACGGGTCAAACGGCCAAAATCCCTAAAAGCTATCTGATAGGTTAGGTCGTACTAAAATCGCGTTCGGTTGATTTTAACCGCGAAGTTGAATTCGGTTTCGAGAATCGAACATTCGAGCGTGTCACGATTCATTTATTGGACGTCGTCTCATCTTTCGATGAATTTTTGTCAAGTCCAAAAATTTTGAGGAAAAATGATTTTTGAACGAAAAGGAAAAATGAAAGGAATTCAGATGGTGTCACGCCCTAGGGCTCCGAGCACATACACATCCCTCGGTGGTCGATAAAATTTGTGATATCCCAAGATGCGTCGCCGACCCATTCATTTTATTGTACATGTGGAAGCAAATAAACAACCCCTGATAACAAACAACATGGGATAGGAAAGTAGGAAAACAAATTCACAACTGAAACACGCTTTTATACACAAACTAGGTTTATATACAAAACTAGTCTGTCCACCAAAAATATTAGTCCTAAAAAAGGAAACTATCTTATTCTTCACTAGTCGGACACGTTCACCGATCCTTCGAACTCCAAAGGCTCTAGGGGCACCGAGTCCTCCACAGCACCATCAAGAGGGTTAGCTGCATCCTTGCCAAAAGTGGCATTGACTACCACAGTGGGGATCTCGAAACCCTAGAGAGGACCAACTCTGTATCCATTTAGTCCATGGTGGAACCATGTCCTGAATCGATGAAGTACCTTCTCACGTAGGCCCTCATCGATCTAGACGGTGATCACGACCAACTCGTAGACCCAATGACTACCAGGGACAGGGACATCTATACCTTGCTTAGTAATAGCTCACGGGTGACCAAAACATTCCGAAGGAACCGCCACCTAAGAACCTGAAAAGAATTGAGCCCACGATGGGGTGAGATAATGTTTCAGCAAATTCATCTCCTAAACTTCGACTAGGAAGGAAATACATCTAACCACACAATCACACAATCATAGAGACTTTACCTGGTTTAGATCCTCCGTGCAGGTCAGTATAATTCATATACACAACCATAAGCAGTAATCATGCTCAATTGATTGGAACACCACATTTTAAACCTCAAACAACCATAAAGGTTTCGATTATAAGGTCAAATCGTTATGATACATCACATACCGTTCCATATAATTTTGTCCCATAATCAGGCGCAATTTAACCACTCATTCATGCATTCCAATTATTAATCATGGCTCAATGGGCATGGCCTACTCGATGTTCGACGGTCTTCTGGAGTAGTTGAGCATCGTCTCACCCCATTGAGCATGACAACGTCTCCCCCCATGGAGCACGGTAATCTCGAAGGAGCATCGGTCTAGAATCTACTGTGACCATCATCTATTGACAAGGGCATTCCATATGGGGGCAACGTCCACCTAACTAACATTGGGGATGGGTTATCATATCCATCCATGCACCCATCCAATCCCAGCCAAGACATCATGCTTTTGCACTCAAATGTCCCAATTAAAATAATGTACTTGGCCCATTTTTTTAGTATAAAAAACACACGGTAAAAATAACCATGTGTGACCACCAGCCGTGGCGACTCCGCTGGATAAGAGCTCCATTGATCCTTAACTAAAGGTGAGGGGTTCGAAACTCAATAGAGGCACTTGGTGTCTTAAATGTAATGCCGATGTGGTGGGTTATCTGCTAGCGTCACCCTAGGTTTGATTGGCTGGTTGTTGGATGTACGGGGTTCTTGGATAATGATAATAATAATAATAATAATAATAATAATAATAATAATAATAATAATAATAATAATAATAATAATAATAATAATAATAATCATCGTGTGTGGGTAGACGGTCAATTTAAACTAGAAAAATTGATACCCTTCTTTTTTAAAATCTCACTATTTGATATAGTCTTTAAAACAATTTTTGGTGCCAAAACCCAACACTTGGTAATTTTAAATAATTACCAAAATTTCGAAATTTTGAATTAAATACTCAAAATTACAATCACCACTCAATTTGCACAATTTAATACTCAATTGCATAAACTAAGCACACCATTGCAATCGGCACAAAATTCCGATCATCGGCTATCTCGGTATAATTTTCAAAAAATAATAAATAATTAAATAAATACCAATAAATCCAATAAATGCAAACTTAGGTCGGAAGTGCAAATCTAACCACCTAAACATGTCTTTAAAATTTCCAAACCTATCTAGATAAATAATACAATCTATCTAGCCATTAATTAACCTATTCTAATAACCTAACATGCATAATTAAACAATTAAATCACTAATGAAAGCTAACTAACCACCTAACCCCTAATTGGCATAAACTAATTATCTATTAAGTGTCATTAACTCCATAAACAGAGTTTAGCAAGCAAACTCAACTATTTAGTGGGCCGGTGAGTCCACGGCGACAACAATGCGGAGGTGAGCAATAAACAAGCCTGTAGCAACACCAACGGAGGTTTGGACGGGCCTTAAAATGGGCCTAGAAGAGCTTAGCTGGGCTAAGGGTTCAGCCTCTACTTACTGTTGGAAGAGGCGGCCTAAGCGACTGGTTGGTGCGGAAACAATGAGAAGGTGGTGGCGGAGGTTGCAGCAGTTGACGATGGAGGCGGACGACGGTTGGACGGCGATGGACGGTGGCCAAGTGAGATTGATGGTGGCCAGGGGACATAGGGGACGGTAGCTGGACGTGAGGATGAGTGGGATGCGAGTAGGGTAGGCGGACAGCTCGTAGGTGACGTGCGGGCTCATGACGAGTAGACGGGCGACAAGGGGGCAGTCGACAAGCAAGGGAGAGGCTGCTAGTTGGTTTTTCTAGTTCTCTAGCTCTTTAAAAGCCACAACAATGAAAAAAGTGGCTGCTAAAGGAAGAAGAAGGCTGCTGAAGCTTGGAGGGGGCCACAAAAAGATCTAAACACTTGAGTTTGGTGCCCCACCAGCTTGGCTGTCATCCTCAACCAATTTGTAGGTCCTTGGCTTCCCAAACAATCTTCCCAATAGGTCTAAATGTGGCCGACCACCATGGCATACGAATTTGGACATTTCCCTCTTCAATTTGATTCAATTCTCCTCCAATTGGACCCAAATTGCCCGCCATAAAATCAACCAAGGTGCCCTCGTCCCTCTTGTGACATTTCCTCATCAATTGAACCAACTTGACAATCAAAATTACGACAAAAAACGGTCCTCTGATTTTTCCGGTCCAAAATAGCCTTATTTTGAATTTTTGCCGAAATCTCGGGTTTGCAAAAAAAAAAATTTTGAGGATAAGTTGACGTTCCTAAAATGAATCGTGACATGGCAGAACTTTTAATTTTTGAAATCAGGTTTAAACTTGCAATTAATTTCAATTGGGCGCGATTTTAGCGTGACCTAGCCTACCCGGTAGCTTTTAGGAATTTTTGGTATAATTGACCCGTGATCGATTATTTTCGAGCCACATAGTGTATCTTCGACACATTGGTGACTCTCAATTGTCACGAAAATCTCACAACTTATTTTTGCGACGTTCCAAGTGCGTCGCCATCCCATTTCTTTTTATCTTGTTGATAAACACATGTGGAAACGTGAATAACTAAACTCCCCTGGCAAACAATAGCTAGAAGACTAGGACATACATCAAACAGAACACGTTACTTTATATTACAAAAGTTCATTTACAAGCCCTTTTTCTATGAGCCCTTTTCCTCTTTTTTTTTTTTTTTTTTTTTGGGCATCATACTACAAGTTTCCACATAGGCCAGGGAAACTCCCATCTCCTCTGGCATTACTACAACTTCCAAAATGACGTGACACTTTCATGCCTACAAGTCTTAAAAAAGGGAGTGAGTTCAAGACTCAATAAGTAAAAACCCATAATCCTCTACTGGATGACAAGTCGTCATCAAATCTTGCATGAACAATACTTGTATTAAAATATCGATGGCAGATTAATAGCAATATTACTGCTTCACCTCGATCACACATATGTATCCCTTCAATATAACTCCCATGCATGCTTACCTTCAGGTTTTCCATGAACACATCAAGTCCAGTAATATACATCTTAGCTCAACCAAGACATCCGACTTCAAGCTTGGCATCTTGGTTCAACTAGGGCATCTTGGCTCAATCGAGGCATCCCAAGGGCTAACTCACCCAAGGCATCCAAGCTCAACCAAAGCATCACATTCTCATGGACGAGGCATCGCCGCTAACATTATGTGACGACGGTCTTCTTTTTTTCATTTAATGATCACATATCATTTGTTGCAAAAGCTAGTTTATTATCTTTCATCTTAACCCACACATGAGCAAACCATACAAAATGGATCTACAACATAAAAATGACTACTCATGAGTATGCACATGGCTAAAACTCAATGACGTAGCATATCGCCCTAGCCAAGGGTTAGAAATTTTATTTACCTCTGACGAACCTTGATAATTTATAGGTGGCTTTACCAAGAGAGGGCCACCCATGTGAGGCAGTGGGTGAGCAAGGCCAAAAGTGAGAGAGAGAGAGAGAGAGAGAGAGAGGCTTGAGGAGGAGGAGGAGATGGCATCCAAGAGGAGGGGGGAAAGGGGAAAGTGGATGGCAATGGTGAAAATGAGGAGAGGTCCTCCTATTTATACTACTCAGCGCCATCATTACCAAGCCAAATGGTCCATTCTAAATTTTCCAAGTGTCCCACCTAAGATCCTTAGTTGACAAGCCTATTTGTCCAATGATTGCACCTAAAGAATGAGTTGGACGGCTAAAAGATATTGCTTGACAATCTAGCTTATAGGCGTCATCGATGATGGCCAGCTTTTCATCCTTTCATTTGATCATTTGTATCCCTCATTTAATGAGCATTTATTGAAGTTTGAGGATAATGCTATCAAGATTTCCAACTAGGTGCCTAAACTTCTTAGGTTATTAATGAGAGCTTTAGGTATCGCTCTCCGATTGGTCCATGTGTGTGCTGTCCTTATCTAACCATCAAGAATATTTTTAACTTCATCATTACTTTTGAAAAGTCAAATGACACATCACCCCATTCATTCAATGAGGGTGCTTTAGAGTTTTCTCTAATTTGTGTTTTTCTTCCTCAAGAAGGTGGTCCGGAGAATTCCATCATCTAAGTTGGTTCTAGGGTCGGAAAATGGATCATTAAGTACACCTCAAAAAACCAAATCACATACACCCGATATTCGGCCATCGTACCCCATGCTTGGCTAAACTGTTCCCTTGGCTCGACCTAAATAGTGGTCCATTGATCCTTTGATCGATCAAGGCCAATCCTAAAGCTATCCATGGTGTAGCACTAAGTCAATGCACTCATGGACCTTAGAATTAGTGACAAAATAGCTGGGTCTATCTTGAGACTTATTTCGATCGGCACCCGATCCATCAATATGGTTCATGGTCGGTGCATTACCAATCCATGATCGGACATCACCAATTCAAGATTCCTTTTTGATCACTAAGAATTGAATAGAGAATGATGCATTTTTTTTGTCAAAAGATTATCGCATTTGATCAAATCGAATCATGCATGCATCGGTTTATAGCTGGACAAAATCACCTGTGGCTGGGCACTATGACTGGTTGGATTGACTCATGACCATCTGCCGATCCAAAATATTCTCGTGACTAATCTTTGTGATCAAAAAGTCATCTTATAAGCTAGTGATCATATCCCATCGATATGGTTGGTTTAAAATTCACAGCCGACACGTCGATCGATTATGGCCAGTTGGTTGATTGGACCATAACCGATCCTTAATTCTTTACTGATTGAACCGATCAATCCATGGCCAATGGCCCATGATCGATCCATTATGGTCCTTATTGATGATCCTCACAGGGCCGAAATCAAGGGTGTTACACATTGACCACAAATGGTTTACTTCTACTTGGGCTGTAGAACTTGTTACGATCTTCCCCAAGAATGGCTTTATCCCTCAATTGAGAGTCCATCTAGGTTTCGGAAGCTGCCTTATACTCCACAAGAGTCTAGGCCATGAACATAGTCATTGAGAGATCTCTCGCATTGTGTTGCTTCAATTCTTACTTCACCCACTACTTGAGGCCACCCATGAACTGGTAGTAGGCCTTCGTATTGTTCATAAATGGGATTTAAAGCAGCAACTCCAAGAACTACTTGGCGTACTCCTAGACTCCTCCTTTTTGCTCCAAGCGACAAAGTTCATCTCGAGCTTCCTTTTCCACATAAGTGGGACAATATTGTCATCAAAATTCCTTGATGTACATTTCCTCTGTAGTGATGAATTCACCACTTCAATCGTTACTCCTAAGATGCCACCATAGCAAAGCATTATTGGTCAAGTACATAGCCATAGTACTGACTTGTAATGCATCATCACTAACCCTTATAGCTTAGAAAAATTGTTTCATGTACCATAGGAAGTTGTCCGCATCCTTGGCCACTCGTAAGCCCTTCAACTCTTTGGCCTCGGGGCATCCACACGTAAGCCCTTCAACTCTTTTGGCCTTGGGGCATCCACTTGTGGAACGATTACATAGTGACCACCTCCGTTCACATGTGCCATTTTTGTTGAAGAAACATCTCCAAGTGATTTTGATGATGTCCAAACTATCCTTAGTATAATATTTACTATGACGTATGTAGATGGTTGGACCAAAGGACCACACAATATCCATGGTGTGATCCATTTAAAAGAAGTTTGCAAAATGTCCTGATAAGGTTTTTCTGTAAATAGTACTAGTGGACCTAAAAGATCAACAGTTGATGATATTTAGTCGAAGCTATAAAGATTGGGTTGATGGTGTGTGACAACCACGTACATTTGATGATGTTTGTTAGGTCAGCAAACTAGCTATTGTGGGATTCGTACAATAGCATAATCTAGATGAAACATGTAGTTGAGTAGCTAGGTCATTTGACACAACTGTCAGGGACTACAGTAGTCGTTTCTAGGTAGTCTGCAAAGGTTCAAGGATAAGAGCTCCATGGGCAATTCTATCTACGAACAACAACTCAACAGTAATTCCAATGACTATCTACTTCCCCAATCCACCTTCAATGGATAGATTGAAGATGGCTAAAAAAGAGAAGACCTCATAAGCCATATGTTAGAGTGCACAATTTAAAAAGATCAAGAAGTTTACTTCCTACTATTTTTCTTAACTATATGCTCTTTGTCATACTATTTCAATATTCGTGTTGTTTAGTAATTGTGCTAAGGATTAAGTATACAAGAGTTAGAGCTACAATTGAGTCCTCATAGTAATATCTATTTTATAAAGGATAAGTGCTACCTATTTGTAACTTTCCAAATAAATTACTAGTGGAATCTAACCTGTCCTATGGCTATTAGTCCGAAGAGTGGACCTAGGCTAGTTGATAAAGCCAAATCACTATAATTCTCTGTGTGTTGTTGTTTTCATATGTTTACTTTTATTTGCACACAATAGCTTCATGGCTTTTCAAAACATTATGTTGACATGATCTTTATTTAGTGATAAGCTAATTTCCCGAAAAGATGATCAATTTTCCAAAACAACCCATTCACCCCCCACCAAAAATCCAATACTGCATTCAAAGGGAAAATACATTGAGGTAAGACATCATTTTCTCAGAGATCATGTTAGCAATTGTGATGTTTGCATACAATTTGTAAAATCAAAACATTAGCTAGTAGATATCTTCACTAAGCCACTAGACAAGCCAGCCTTCGAATATATTCGTAATGAATTGGGGATATGCAATGCATTTGAATAGCATCTCCCAAATACTGTTTCATTTACTTAATGGTGAATAAAAGATTAGATATATTGAAAAATACATTTCCATGCTCCACCATTCCTCCCAAATTACTATTATGCTTAAATAAACTTTTATCCTAAAAAAAAAAATCAATTTATTCATGGGGCATGGGACAATGATATAATTTGATAAAAACTAAACTAAAGATATGTGGACGTCAATGAAAGATTGGATAAAAAAGTAAGGCTCAACAAGGTGACTATAGACAAATAAATAGAGTTAACTTAAAAAGCTCAATTGATCCAAAAATGGCCTATATAATTTTCTCAGCTAGATGTAGCTTAGGATTTCGCTTAAGAGAAAATCAAACAAATTCTAAGATTTGGATGAGAAGAGAGAGAATGACCATTGGTGTCATCGTGTCAGCATTGGATGAAGGAACGGTTGTAGATAATGTTGATACAAAGGCTCACAAGCCACTTCATGACGTTGAGCGAGGGCACCATAAGTGGCTCAACATAGGTGCGAAGCGAAGAAGAAAAAGAGAGAAAAGGGAAAAAGGGAAAGATTAGCAAGAAAACAAAAAAAAAAAAAAAAAAAAATTGCCCTTGAGAAGATTTGGTTGAATGAAATTGGCCTCGGCCATGCCTTGGAGAGTGGTGTGAGATACATACGCTCACCAACTAGAGAAGATTTGGTTGAATAGTTAGTTTGGATATGTTTTGAGATTAAGTTCACTCTAGGGTTTTATTTGAGATCAGATTTACTATAAAACCTTTTTTGAGAAAACGCCTTACTACAAAAACTCTATTTGAAAGATTTTCCTAAAAATTATTAATAACTTGTCTTTTATTTTATTGCTTCATGTTTGTGAGTTTGTGGTCCCTTGGGCAAACATCACATGCCTTGTATAATAACACTAGTCAATAATTTCCAAAAAAAAAAAAAAAGGTTAGTGAATAAACAATTTGGATTGAATATGAGTGAGTTCAAATCGGATTGGAAAAGAATTGCTATAAATACATTATATAAAAATAAATCGATATGAATTAATTTGAGTCAGATTCAAATTCGACCCTATCCATGTGTTCGACTGTTTACAGACAAGGTTGATCGAAGAAAAGTTGCAATATAGGACTCTTTTTTTGAGATGGTGTAATATAGGACCTTATGCACCCAAAATACGATAGCAATGGTACTCGGTCTTATCGAAAATTAGGGGCGGATCCTACTGCGACGCCACGTGTGGGTTGACTTGACTCTGGAAACTGGCTTTCCCTTCGCTCTCTATCCGTGATCATATCTGGACGTAACTGCGAAGGAAAAACCGCGGCTTGCTCTTCAAGACAACAACGTAACGCTGGAACCAGTCGCCCATCTTCTTCGTCACCTTCGCCGCCCCCCTCCGTCGCTGTTAAGCATCGGGCGTCGCAGGAAAAAGGGGAAGAATCGGGAGCTTCCGCCGTACGTGCTCCGACGATCGGAGCTTCGTTCTGTCGAGAATCGTGGGCAGTGCGTCGTGGGTATGCAAGGATCCTTGATGGAGCGAGATTGATCGGAGCGTTGTGGCCGCAGAGTGCTGAGGTACGACCGTTTCGAGATTCGAAATGGTGCGGTCTTCGTCCCCGAGAGCACCCGCGACGCCGGAAGCCGCGACCCTTTTGCCGGGCCTCCCCAATGACATCGGAGCCTTGGTGCTCTCGTTCGTTCCTTATCCGCATCAGGGTCGGCTCAAGGCAACCTGCAAGTCCTGGCGTGTCTTCTTCTCCTCCAAGAACTTGATTTCGCTTCGCCACCGTAACCCTAAGGCCCTCTCGCACCTCCTCTGCATCTTCCCTCAGGACCCTTCGATCGCCTCTCCTTACCTCTTCGACCCTCACTCCCTGGCCTGGTGCCCTCTGCCTCCTCTCCCTCCCAACCCTCATGTCTACGGCCTGTGCAATTTTACTTCCGTTTCTATTGGCCCCAGCTTGTACGTGCTCGGCGGGTCACATTTCGATGCCCGGTCCTTCCCTCTCGATCGCCCTTTGCCTTCTTCCTCAACGTTCCGGTTTAATTTCTTCACCAACAGGTGGGACCGGCTTGCCCCAATGATTTCCCCGCGTGGGAGCTTCGCTTGCGCGGCTGTTCCCAACTCAGACCAGATTCTGGTTGCCGGTGGTGGGTCTCGGCACAACATGTTCGGGGCGGCTGGGAGTAGAATGAGTTCGGTGGAGAGGTACGATATTGATAAGGATGAGTGGGTTGCATTGGATGGGCTTCCTAGATTCAGGGCAGGGTGTGTGGGTTTTCTGGTGAGGACCGGTGAACATAGGGAATTCTGGGTGATGGGTGGGTATGGCCGATCCAGGACTATCTCAGGTGTGTTTCCGGTTGATGAGTATTATAGGGATGCTGTGGTGCTTGAGTTGAATGATGGGGGTTATGATTGCGGGAAGTGGAGGGAGGTGGGGGATATGTGGGAAGAAGGTGAGAGAAGGAAATTGGGAAAGATTGTTGTTCTTGATGATGATGAACGGGGCATGCATGCCTGGCATATTTATGCTTGATGAGAATGATATCTTCAGGTATCTCAATTTACTTGAACAATCTAGCTGATCCTTTTCATTTGTATTCTATTTCTTTTGTGTATTCTGTCTGTGAGCTTCCACTTTTCAAACTAGCGCTGCATGTTTTTATATATGTACGTTTATAGTTATCTTTGTGATTTCATATGAGATGGTACACGTGTTCAATGACATTAGAATGTGTAATGCTACACTTGAGTTTTTGAGGAATCTGGAAAAATGGCATTAAAGCTGAATTTGCTAGTTATGGAGGGGGTTGAGTAATGATACTTGTGTTTTGGGTTAGTTATTATTTCCAATGCTCTCACTGTATTTGTAAACCTGAGGTCTTAAGAAGTGAGCTAGATCTAGCAGGTAATTAAGTTGTTTAAAAATTTCATTCAATGAGCGAATTGTGAGTGGAGATAATATTTTCCAATTGGGTTTATAATGATGAGTCCTCACCTCTTAACACCACGGCTTATGTGGTGCCTGAATAGACTGCCTGAGAAAGAGCAATTTACACTTCACCATTTTGAAAACGGGTGCAACTATCTGAACTGATGGTAATGTTTTTTCATCTTTTCTTTATCAAGCATTCGTAACAAAATCTTTGATGAGGGAGATGTGATGTATCCTTTTCCTTTCCTTTCTTTTTGTAAATGAAAATACTTAGCTTGTTTGTTTATACTTTTTAAATAGCAAAAAGCAACTTTCTGCTTCCCTGCCATGATTAATAATATCCAAATTTCGAGAAATTATGAAAAAATTTGATGTAAATGTACGTGCTAACATATATATATAGTGAAAGGTCCAGGGTTTTGTGTTATGAATTAGTCAAGTGCGTCAGTTGCAAGATTTAGAATAAGAAAAAAGCATAAGTAAAAGTCTACCTGGACACACATTGACTTGCTTGCCAAGCTCTGTTGCTTACTGGTTTTAAATGGCAATGAACTCTTGAGTATGTATTTTCTGCATCTTCTTGTATATTTTTGCTAACCGTAGTGTGTCCTCAGATTGCTTTTTTGTCCCTAACTTTTGGATATTAAGCCCTACTCTATTTAATGTACTTGCTGATGGACGTTAGTTGGATACTATCTGATGGACTGGATGCTTATAAAGGAAAACAAACAGGTATACAAAATTAAAGTACGATCATGCCAACTAGATTATCATAATAAGATCTGCATCATTGAAATGGTAATTGGATTAAATTTAACAGTCAACTTGGTTTTGACCCTGTTGTTGAGATTAGCACAAAAGTGACATGTGCTGTGAGGGAAACTCAGATAACTTGCTCCAGGAGCTAAGCCTGGTGCTCTGCCCATCTGTTGCACTCATCTTTGTATGAATAGTGACAGGATCAGTCCCATTCAAATGGCAAACCCTAGCTGTAGTTAAGAACATCAATAGGATGTGAGAATGATTGGAACCCTGGTCCAAAAGGATAAATGCATGGCTCCACCATCTTGACTTGGCATTGCCTTCGCATGACAGTCTCATTATTAGTCATGACCACAACTTGTCAATTTTATCCTGTGTAGCCCATCCTGTCCTCGCAGTACAAAACTCCATAGTATATTTTGAAATCACCTGTTATATCCCGTCATTTCCAAACAAAAGATATTGTATAAAACGGGTTTGTTTCTTTGAATTTTCATTTATTATTAGTTGGAGTGACTATTGAATGCCACTCAGGTCGCAGAAAATAGTATGGGATGGCAATGAGGTCAGTCATGCTTTATCATACAGAATACTGGGCAATTGAACATCGACATGTTCGCAAAATGAGTATGGCTGAGATGAGAATGCCTTGTGGGATATGTGGATGTGCAAGGAAAATGACTTAAATCCAGAGAAAAAAAATAAATTTGGGCATTGCCCCAATTGAGATTACATAGGAGAAGGTTGTTGGAGGTGGTTTGGTCAAATTGATGACATGTGAGCGATGGATGGAAAGATTGGTCATAAGGAGCAAGAAAACCTAAATGGACATGGACATGGAGGGAGACGGAAAGGAAAAAAGTATGGACTTACAGAGGATCTAAAACAGGATTGAGCTTAATAGTGTAATAACTCCACCTACTATGAGTAGGCTTGGTTTATATTGTTGTTGGTGTATACAGTTGGGATTAAATCCTCCTGTCGCACCAAAACTACAGGTTTATTCAGATTTATCTCCTCCATAGTGCATCGTCAAACCCTGGATATCAAGTTATTAAGTGTCCCTCATATGTGATGCCTAAAGTTTACTCGATTTAAATTATCGTTCACTGAGATTTATCTTCAAGTTCTGTATCTGGATTTATTACTTTGGACTCTTCTCTTACATTGCTTACTTTTTAGTACTTATTATGCATGAGAGATTACTTCAAAATAGTTAGGCCTAATATGATAGAGAATTTAAAGAGAAATTTGAGTATATTCATCAGGCATCGTGGTCAAAGCTTTTTAAGTATCAGGCTTGTTTTTTTTTTTTTTTAGCATCACACTTGAAAAAAACAGCATCACATAATTCAAAGAAAAACATGTTAAAATCAAATAATCTCCCTTAACTATTAAATGGAAAGAAGTAAAAGGGTATAGAAAAGCTCTTCTGAAATTTTACTTAAATTTGAGGAAGGGCAAGTATTCAAAAAGGCAGATTTTCCAACAAACAGAGGGGAAGCACGATATATTGTATTCCAAATGCATAAGGAAGTCTATTCAATTTGATAGATGAGACTACTAATTCGACGAGAATTGTAATCCAGTTAAAGCTCTTTTAGTTGTGAAAGGATGCAATCTTCATCTACACCAAAGTTTGGTGAAAACGTTCCTACCCTAAGAATTATAAATTGTTTGAACATCAAATGATGTTGTGATAATAAATTTCTTGATGGCAGGAAATGAAATTTCGTCTCGGTGTACTGCTGCTAAATTTGAAGAAGCGCTCGATCTTTTTGCTGATTTTCTGCTTTTTTGAGCCTGTCAATCAGTTGGATTCTATTCATTTGGCTTCTACTATTGCATTAAATCCTCATTTGGCCCAGGATGTGTTGTTTAGTTCAGAAGATTTTGAGGCTGATTAGTGTGATTTGCTGTGAAATTCTTGGGAAGGCATTGAATGCAGTTGATTGGGTTGTTGCTGTTTGCCTATATGTGACTCAATCTACTATGCATAAATCAAATGGCAAGATATTTGACTGTTGTAATTGATTGTGAGTGAGATTCCTATTTGCCCTAAGATAGAGTATTTGTGCAAACAAGCTTTTTAGGGGAACTCCTCTGAATTAATGAAGCTTTCTTACTACAAGCCTGAGATGCTTGATGCCAAATTGGTTTTAAAGCCTCTGAGAGACGTACTTGATGAGGGGTTAAAACGTGGAGTTATGGTCTTGTTGGTCAAGTTGTTGGCAAGCAATTGGATCTGAAATTAATTTATAACATCGTTGTGAATTGATTGTGGAAATGTAATGGTGAGACTGAGGTGTTTGCGAATCATTTTGTGCTGCATGTTTTATTTTGATCAGCCATATTTGCTGCGTGAATGAGAACCAAATTTATCTGTTCTGGAGATTGATGAAGCTAAGAAGCCTGTTTCATTAGAATTGAGGAAAGTGCTTATGACTGATGACTCCTAAAGGTTGTACCTGCAAAATGTTTAGATAGAGAATCAGAGAAAATATAGTCTGAATTCTGCCAAAATTTGTGTGAAAATTAATGTGAGTATTCCTCGTGAGACTTTTATATCTGTCATGTTATCTGATGCTGAGATGGCGGTTGCATTTTAATGCTGAAGTTGGAAATTCCTGGAAAGTAGTGGAAGGAAAGAAGAAATGGGTATCTAACAAACAGATTCAATTTGAGGAAGATCATGCTGTTAGTACTGATTCTGGACCTTGTCTTGTTGCCATGGAGAAGGGATCAGTGGTACACAATTCCTATTGAGTACTAAAATCTTTGGAAGAAGAGGCTGTGGCTGAATCTTCTGTCGGTCATGAGATTGCTCAAGAGGTGTTGGGAGATTAATTCTGCCCAGAGATGGTTGAAGATATTAGTACCTTTAGTGCTAATCATAGTCTAGGAAGAAGCCTAGGGCAGCTGCACTTGTTGCTAGTAATAATCTTAAGGCTGTAGTTTCTCAAGCTAGAAAATATGGGAAGTCCATGGGGATATCTTTTCCTGGAGCTTTGGCTACTTATCTCAGTAGTTTTTCATGATCAATATCCTAATATGGAATGTTAGAGGTCTAAATTGGTCTCACAATTGAAATTAAACAGGTAGCCTTGGGAAATAAAGTAAGTTTGCTCTGTTTAGAAGTGAAAGTTGGTGTTTCTAATGTGGGAGATTTTGTTGCTGAAATCTAGTCTTATAAATTGAATAGTTGTCATTTATCAATTTGAGACTGTAGTTATTGCTTGATTATTTGCATTAGCTCTTTGCAGATATGATATTAGAGTTGGTAATGTTTTGGTCTCTGTAGATGCAAATTTGTTGCTTGCTAAGTTCATTCCAAGAGTTCTGTTGCAATTAAGAATGGTTGAGGACTTCATTATTACTGGAAGATACTAACTTATCCTATGTCATATGTGGTTCTTTTATTGCTTTGGAGGTTCTTTTCTCATTGGTCTCGCTTTGACATTTAAAACAATTACTATTTCTGGGAAAATAATGGGAAGACACAAGAGACTTGGAAATTAATGCCTGTGGGCTCATCTATAATTCTTTAATATGCTTGAATTTATATTTTCGGATGAGCTCATGGGTGGCACATGAACCTCTGCTGGCTTATGAAACTTGGGTGGGCGTTGCTGTTGTGATATGTAGATAAACTTGGCTATGCATGTAAGAATTTTAAGTATATCGTGGTTTTCATGTGACAACAGGAGCTGCATCTCTGCTGATGTCTCTTTTGGTTTTCTTTGAACTTGCACGCATGTACAGATATTGCATGACGGCGAATCGTTGGCGAAAGGAGTCCAGTGTCCCAACAAAGGCTCCAGGCAACTCCTCGTTTGGATTTATTGCGCTGGATGGGGAATTGTATGTTATGACTCTTCTGAATGGAAATGATTTAGCCGAAACCCGACGGTCACGATCATGCAAGAGGGGGGGAACTCTCTTTGTTCAGGTTTATTGTCCAAGGAAGAAGACATGGCGATCTCTTGTCAGGAAGTCGCCATTGCATTGCCCTTTGGATTTTAGGACTGCCGTTATGTGCACCATTCATCTGTAGAGTGAAAGTATAGTCTGTATTGTTTTCAAAGTCATTCGTCGTACATTAGCTGCCATGGGTAGCTCACTGTATATGCTTATGTATATGTCGATGTACAGATTTTGTGTCTGGAGAGGACTAGAGACTCCAAATAATTCCCTTTGGAAATAACCACCGAGGATGTACAGATTATTAGTTTTTCAAACGACCGAAAGCTCCAACGATGCTCAATGAAGCATCATTAGGTTCACGGAAGTGCATTTTCCAAAGTTCTTTCCGTGATATTAGAGCTGACGTTATCCAACGAGCTTCAGCTCGACTTCATTTTTGGGCTGAACCTGTTGCCAAGAACTAGACGTGGGAAGTTGAGTTCAAATTGGCAATGCCCATTGGAATGGATCTGTGGCAGGAGCTGATGACATAACTCGTGAGAGATCAGTGCGGTCAATCCTGTTGATTAGAAGCAAGAGAGTAGAGGCGTTGGGAACATTGTAAAAGACACAGCTAAGCATATCTGCCATATCAAAATTGGGGGTCGTTCTCTCTCCGTGCTGATTGATAGTGCTTCCTTCCATTAGTGGACTTTTGGGTCGTGCCGGCTTAGGTTAGCCAAGGACAAGAAGCGATAAATGGACTTTCGGGTTACGACGTATGAACCATTTTAGACCCTTTTTGGGGTGCATGGGTCTGCTGCTTTCGTTTCTTTCTTCTTTTTTCCCCTTTCTTGTATAATTGTATTGGCTCATCCGCCATAGAAAGGGAAAGCGCCAAAGTTGAATATGTTTTAATTAACTTTGATGTGTTTTTTATTTGATGGGCCAAGTTAAGTCCGTCTACCCATGTTAGGTCAAAACCCGGCCCATAAGTGAATGGCTCATAAAAAACTGCAGTTATATATATATATATATAATCTGAACGGTAGCATTTCAAAGAAAAAACATACTTCTCCATTCTCTTCCCCTTGAAGTAGTTTACTTCATTTTGAAAAACGGAACTCTAGGATTTCAAACGATTCCTCCAAAATTGCAACGGTACTTAATTTGTGGCAATCAAGGTATGTCCATTTTTGTGATATACCTTCGATCGGTGTTATATGTTTTCTCGACATGTTTCCACCTTCATTTTTGGTATCCGATCATTCGAGTATCGCCGATTTTTTAGGAATGCGATTCTTACATTGGTATCGAGTGATGTTGTTTATGTTTTTTGATTATTTTTGATGTTTATAATTTGTTTTTGGCCAAAATTTTCAAGAAACGTTGTCCTTAGATGCTCCGAATGGAAATCCCAACACCCGCTCCTGTTCGCCCTTCTTTTTTTTTTTTTTTTTTTTTTTTAGTAAATCAAAATTAATTTTTGTTAATGCAGAGTTGTAGTTCTTGTCAAAACGAGAAAAATGATGGGTGAATTGTTGCTAGGGACTGTTAGACACATCGCCATGTGAGGGCGTTGTAAACCACATGCGCACGACAACCATACACACGTGCATGGCACGCACTCACTTCACAACTATACGCGCATGCATGGAACGCACTCCCGTGGCAACCGCTGGCGCATGTGTGGCATGCGCCTGAGCGATTTTACAGATTTACCCCTATTTTCTTTAAAATATTATGTTTTTGCCCTTGACATTTGTCTTTATGATTTTTTTTTATTGTTTGATGGTATTACTATTTTGCCCATTACTGACCCGTTGACCCACTCGATCATTTGTTGATTGTTGATTGAAGTTGACTGGTTGTTGACTGGCGTTGACCAACAAAAAAGAAAAACAAAAAAAAAAAAAAAGTTTTTCCGATTTTGTTCGTTGTGGATTATTTGTAAACTCGTTTGTCCTATATTTGTTGTAGGAACAATGATACGTTTTATATGCATGCCTATTTTTCCAAGAACGAACAAACCAAATGCAAGACTTGAAGGGTTAAAAATAAAATTAGCTAATTATTGGTGGAATAACAGTGATATAGTATCATACATAGTTATGGTCAATTAGATGATATAAGAAATTATCCGGAATGGTTATCTTATGCCAGATTTTTAGAAGATGCTAGCCCTAATGAACACTCTTCTACTAGAATGGCAAGCGATTAGATTGCCTATGGGAGGTCAATGTGGTCTCGAATTATATAAGGTTTACAATAGCTTTTGTTAAAGAATACTATAAAATTGACGCAACCAAGACTTCAAGTCTCAAGTTGAGTGTAATATGGCACAAAATGAACGTGCCTTGGAGGAGCCATAAGGGCTCTCCAAAGATCATTCTGTGATTGACCAATGTGCCTTCATAATTCTTTGAGGATTTTACTAGGAGATTAGAACAGACTTTCCAAGTTTATGAGATAAATGAGTATCTTTGAGTTTATTTATTTATATTTCTTAGATTAGTTTGGGATGTTTTAGGTGTAAATATTTATTTCTATGTTGATATATTTCCTTTGAATATATTACTTAGTGTAAATAATAAGTTTACTTATTGAAAATTCAATGTTATATATTGTTATAAATTAGTATGTTAATTTATAATTATTTGTGAGAAGTTCAAGAAAGTTTTAGTGATTTTGGTGAACTTGTTTTTTGCAACAAATATTATATTAATGATACTTTCAAGTTAAGATTTTTGGATGATGATTGGAAACATGGTAATCTTTTGATTCTACAACCTCATTTGAAATTATTCATTAATATGATAAGTTTATGCAAAATGGATGCATAAATGATAAACATTAATAATTCGTGCATATGTGTTTAATATGTTCATATCCAATAGCTTCAGCAACTAAGAGCATAGTTGCTAAGTTAAATAAAGAAGAGAAATTGAAAGGTGAGAATTGTGAAATATTGAATATGAAAATTCAATATGTGCTTCATAAGCAAGAAGCACTAAAATATTAACTAAGTTATGGAAGAACTTGAGGATGTTGTGTGCTATCTTGAGCTAATAGAGGACCACTTTATGATGTTTGAGTGGAAAACATATATTTAATATGCTGATTCTAGCTCAAAAGAGGCTTCTAGCTCTAAGTACAAGTCCATTGATTCGTTTAAAAGGTGGAAGTGCAAGGGATCAAGTCCTTTAAGCAAGAAATTAAGAGTTAATCAACATAAGAGAGAAAAACGTCTTTGAGTGAAGAGAATTTCAATGGTGAAATGTTATAATTATGGTTAGAAGGGTTACTATACTTATGATTATCGTGAGCCAAAGAAGGTAAACACCTTTTGTATTATTGAGAACTTTACTTATGTATCAAGTTTTATATTCTTAATTGAATTTAATCTTTTATGAACTATAGATTCAAAAGCAACAAACTATATAGCGAAGGATAGAAAATCTTTCGTGAAATTCCAACGAGTACCGATTGGAACTAAATGAATCTATATAAGAAATAACTCTAGAACTAAAATAAAATGGATTGACATCTGTTAATTAAACATGCATAGTTGACACACTTTGTTTCTATATAGTGTATTATATACTCTAAAGATTCATTGAAATTTAGTGTCTGATTTAGTGTTGACAAAACTTGGTTTTAGTTTGAACTTCTACAATAATAGTGTTGATTTGTATTTATATACAAACTATATGGTTGTGGTTATTTTTTGGATGGTATCATTATATTGGATGTTGACTATAGTCATGTTAATATTTGTTAATCCATTTCATGTATGTGGCATGCTAAACTTGGTCATATTGGCCAACAATATATGAATAAGCTAGCCAAAGAGGGCTTGTTGAGCGACATTGAAAAATTTGACTTTTTCATATGTGAGTATTGTATAGTAGGAAAAATGAAAGAGCTGAATTTTCTTTACAAGTAATCCATTTTAGATATCTGTGATCCAACAAATGTGAGAGGAAGATATGTGACTGTTTATATCATCACATTTATAGATATTGATACTCGATTCAGCCATGTATATTTTATTTCTTATGAATTTGAAGTATTGAGTTATTTTAGAAAGTTTATGAGTTTGAAAGAAAATCAATTAGATAAAAAATAAAAGTATTGAGATTTGATCGGGGTCGAGAATATTTTTTTTTTTTGATGAGTTCAAAAATTTCTGTGATGAAAAAGGAATAGAAAGACAGTTGGCTGTTTCCTATACTTTTCAACAAAATGATGTTGCCAAAACCTTATTGGAAATGGTTAGATCTATGATAACACATACTAACTTACCTATCATTTTTTTTTTTTTGGTGATGCTTTATTAATTACTGCATATATATTTAACCGTGTGCATTTTAAATCAGTTACTTACACTTCATATGAGTTATGGATAGATAAAAAACCTTACTTAAGTTTTCTTGAATCATAGGATTGTGTTGCCTACACTCATGAATCCTCTAACAAGTATGAGAAATTGGGTCTCAGAGATAAGAAAAGTATTTTCATAAGATACTTAGAATAATCAAAAGTGTATGTGTTTATTGGTGAATAGGAAAATGAGAGTATAACTGAATTTGAATTACGAGATGTCACATTCTTAAAAAATAAATTTCCTAAAAATGACGAAATAGATGAAGATAATGATAATGAATATATTATGGTTCGTCCAAATATGAGTGACATGAGAAGTGATGAATTAAATTTAATGAATTCTTAATTATAATCATTTGATAAGATGATATCGTCACTATCTAATCCGAGTATGAATATTATAGAGAATAATGAGCAAAGGGTACAATCTCCCGTATGACGAACAAGTCACAAAAGCCATGTTGACATTTTGACATTGAATGAAAAACTTTTATGGTTACTCTATAAGATAAAAATGAGCTAAGAAATGTAAATTGATGCTCTAAATTGTCACAGTAAGGAACTTGATGCATGCAATGAAAGAGGAAATTAAGTCAATGAAGTCAAACCATATTTTCTAAAATGACACAAAACTATTGGGAATAAGTGGGTTCTCAAAATAAAGCATAAAGTTGATGGCTCAATAGAAAGATATAAGGCCCATCTTGTGGCGAAAGTGTATAATCAACAAGAATGAATTGATTATGAGGAAACATTTACTCTTGTAATAAAATATATAATTCGCATTATTCTAGTAATAGTAGCTAATATGAATCTCAAATTATATCAAATAGTTATAAAAACTGCATTTCTTAATGGAGAATTATAAGAAAATATATATATAGAATAACCATTTGTTTCATTTTGAAAAGTAAAAAAAAAAATGTATGTCGACTTTTGAAATCTATATATGGCCTTAAGTAGTAATCGAGACAATGGTATATATATTTTTATGATGTAATAATGGCATATGATTTTATAATGATTGATAATGATCATTGTGTATATATCAAAAGATCCAAAGATTAATTTGTGATCATATCATTATATGTTGATGATATACTAATTATCGGAAGTAATATTGAATTTGTTAATACTATCAAGAGTTAGTTATCTTCCAACTTTAAGATAAAAGAAATGGGTGAAACTACATACATTCTTGAAGTTAAGATTTTGAGGGATCGTTTGAAGAGATCATTATCTCTTTCGCAAGAAACGTATATAAATAAGATTTTTAAATAATTTCGTATACAATATTGTAAACCCATAAATACTTCTATTGCAAAAAGTAAAAGATTGAGCTATAGAATGTGTATAAAGACTCTATAAAAGAAGGAATAAATGCAATATGTTCCTTATGTTAATATTTTTGAAAGCTTAATGTATGCTATGATGTGTATAAGACTTAACGTATATCTTGTAATTGGAATGATAAGTGGATATCAATCCAATTTAGGTCAAACACATTGGAAAGCCGTCAAAATAATACTGAAGTATCTGAAGGAAATTGCTGATTATATACTAATTTATCAAGGAGAGGATATGCAACTTGAAGGCTGTTCAGAAATGGATTGAGGAGGGGATCTAGATGAAACGAAATCTACCTTTTGATTTGGTTTTTTAACTAAATAATTGTGTCATATCTTTGAGCAATAAGAAACAAACGTGTATAACCTTATCCACGATGTAAGTTAAGTTCGTGGCATTATCAGTAACAATATAAAAATGTGTTTGGCTCAAGGGATTTTTGGATTATTTAGGTGTTATTAAGAATGTTGCAAACTCATTATTGGTTAACTATGATAGCCAAGCAATAATAGCATACACCAAATATCCAAAATATCATGGTAAGACTAAACATATAGATACCAAGTATAATTTTATCAAAGATATGATTACATGAAAAAATGTGAACTTACGATATATATATGCCTAAAATGGTAGTAGATCTTATGACAAAGCCAATACTTAAAGATGTGTTATGTGGCCATGTAAAATTTCTAGGATTACGTAGAGTCTGATGTACTTAATATTGTAATTTCCCTTAAGTATTCACATTTAATGAATTTGTATTTTCATTATTAATACCTATGAGTCTTTATTTGACATTTATGCATTTTAATACTTAGCGCATCATATAAAATTGAGAAAATATATTGAATAGATAAGATATTAGCCCACTCAAACATGTAATCACCTTTATTTACTATGTAATCAATAGAGATGAGATGGTTTTTAAACTTATTATCTATGTGATAATTGAGAGCTTAAACTTAAAATATATATGTCACCTTAACTAAGTGTTGCCGGATATGAGTTTTGATGAATTTTGTGAAAGAGTAGATACGTAAACTTAAGTTAGACATTAAGTATGTCTGAATTATCATTTATATGGTATTGAAGGTATAGACATATGTTCCATGAGAATTAATACTGTAATATGTATTTTATATTATGTATACATGAGATAACCAACAAAAATGGCAAAAGTTTCAATTTTAACTTTTATATCGTGTAAGACTCTTGAGAGAAAGAGTTTCTTAATTAAGTGCTCGCATGACTCTTACTTATTCTCAAGATTTTTATTCAGTATTTATTATTTTAGAATATTGCCAATAATGATGAATTGATTTAGTTTAATGAAACATTTCTAGAAAATCAAGTTGAATTGAAATTGAGAGTTTCAAGGAAAGATGAAGATCGAGTTTGGAAAATCACATTCTAATTTTATATTCATTAGTCGACCAATTATGGTTGTTTTGAGATAATTATAATTGCGAATACAATATATCATTATTAAAAAAAGATCAAGATAGATATAAATGTGATCAATCAATCTATGGTACTGCATACTATATATACTAAAAAATGTGATGCACATTATGAGCTGCTATATATTTCTAACAGATGTATGATAACAAGCTCTCAAAATATACTGGTCGCATGGATTATTTACTAGTATAAATGTTGTAGAGAGGTAAATAAAGAGTTCTATTTAGCCCATCATGTGCAATGGGAGATGATAGGTTTTTTATTTGATGGGCCAAGGTAAGCTCGTCTGCCCATGTTGGGCCAAAACCCGGCCCATAAGTAAAGGGCTCATAGAAGAATGTAGTTACTTCAATATATAAAAAGAATAAATAAAAATGGGGATTAATCTAAACAATAGCATTTTAGAGAAAAAACACACTTCTCCATTTTCTTCCCATTGAAGCAATTTACTCCCTCTTGAAGAATGGAACCCCAAGGCTTCAAATGATTTCTCTGAGACTACAGCGGTACTTAATCTGTGGCAATCAAGGTGTGTCCATCTCTGTGATATGCCTTCAATCGGTGTTACGTGTTTTCCGGGCATGTTTCCACCTTCATTTTTTATATTCGATCGTTCGAGTATCGGTTCAATTTTTAGGAATCTGTTTCCAATAAACTTAATTGCTCTTATTAACCTCTGTGTTTTTATTTTACAGAAATATTTAGGTTTTTCATCTCAATCTTCTCAAATGCCATCTTGTGAACGCATATTCAACACTTTAAGTGTGCTTTTCACGTAGTAGATTATTATGCTACTTTACAAAAAGTTTAGGAGACTAAAGGCGTGTCTAATATGTTAAGGTGGATTGGCAGTGTCACGCCCTAATCCTCGGGCATGCACTCATCCCTCACTTTGGTCGATTTATAGCGACGTTCCAAGATACATCGCCGACCCTTTTATTTTAATACGCATGTGGAAGCTGTGAAAGCTAGTATGAGCACCTATAGGGGGCGAATAGGTGCAAAAATAAATTTTCCAAAGAGAAGTGTGCAATTCTAATCAACAATAGATTGTGAAAAGGAAATTAGACTATTGTAAAGAAATTAAGTTATGATCAAAGTAAAAGAGCGTAGGGAAGATAATTAGAACACAGGGTTTATAGTAGTTTGGCTTAATCCAAGTCTATGTGTACTCTTCCGCACCGATAGCTCATCGGCTGGATTTCACTATGAATCAAAAGAGTTGTTACAGTAAAACTCTTCCTAGATTCCACAGTATAGAGACTCTACTACACTTCTTCATGATCTCACAAAAATATTAACTCTTTTTTTAGTACAAGATATTAACTCAACAAATGAATTGACTAAGAACAAGGAGCTTCAGATTTTGGAATTCTTCTATCGCGCACACACTTGAACAACTAGAACTTCTTCCTTATATACTCATTCATGCCATCACACCTGTTGACACTTACCAAATGAGTTTTCCAATCTATCTGTTGAACATAATCAATTAGGGAGATTTCGAGTTGTTTAAGTAATATAACGATAGTCCACAAATCTTGCTCGCCCATACAATCATGATCTAGGTTTCCATAAATAAAACCTTCCAAGTATATTATGTCAATTAACGAATCCAAAACCCCTGAATCAATCTCAATTTGAATAATGGATTCCAATATGCTATATCCAGCCAAGAGATCTTCTTCAGTTGATAGAATCAAATCCTTAACAAAATACTTAATTCTCGATAAACCTTCTTCGACGATCTAGAAACTATCAATGAGGAAAGACTTTGAATCTTGAGTTTGGCAGTCCGAGATCTTCAGACTTTGATGGAAGAGTCTGCAAGTCTTCAAACTAGACTGATGAAAACGTTTTGTCAACTTCAAAACTCTTAAGGAAGTTTTCTCCAACAATCTCCCCCTTTTTGATGGTGACAAAACTTTTCTGCAGATTTGGATAACTTTAACCTGCAAAACAATACTCAAGCAAACATGGATATCTCACGAAAGATAATTGGCTTAGTAAAGATAACATTAAAATCTGCATCTACAGAAAGTAGGTTAGTCTTGTAAATGAGCAACTATCTTTGCCATGAAATTCCAATAGTGCTTAAGATAAACAAACAATCAAATAGTCTGAATCTAAATCCAGTCACAACCAAACACAAAAGTAAAGTCAATCAACCACAAAAGTCAAGAGTTTAAATCTCAAAAATCTGCACCACATCTCTTCCCATTTTTGTCAGCATTAAAAAGGTAGAGATGAAAAGAGAATGGAATTAGGATTGTTTTGAAATATGAACAAGCTGAAAATCTCTCATTGATTGGATAATCCCTTCCAACTTTTTCAAATCCTCCTTCAGTTAAGCCACATCTTCACCCTTGGCATTTGCTTGAACTTGATGAGTAAGGGCATGGATTTGATCATGCAAATAACTTTAAAAGGCTTGTCCTGCATTTTGCAAGTTCTGAACTTCGTATCTCAAAACATAAATTTGGCATCACATCTCCAAAAGAACATCAAGCACTCTACAAAAGTCTGCTGAATTATCAGTCTGAGTACTAGCTTCTACATGATCAGATGGTGTATTGGTAGATGATGGCAAGTCAACACGATTATGTAGATTGGGCAATGAAATCTCATGGCCTTTCTCAGGAAATTGAGAGGCATAAATGTCTTATGAATTTACTGGTAAATGACTTACTCCTTCACTAGTGGCAGCAATTGAAGATGTACCTATTTTCTCAGCACCTCCCCCTGTTTTAATGCCTTCAGGTGGTGAGAAGTACCCTTCATGCTTTGCTTCTTCTTGTTCACCACTACCCTCTTCTTCTTCTTCTTCTTCCACAATCCTTTCCTCCTCTGCTTCTTTCTCCATGGATTCCCTCTCTCCAGTCCTCTGTTCGATCTCCTCCCTGTCTTTTTCCTATCTCTCCTCTGTCTCTGGAACAGAATGACTTAAGTTTTTCAATGCAAGAGCAAAAATTGTGATATCATCCTTATCCTTTTCATCCACCATGATGAGTACCCTTCTTTTCTTGGATGGAGTAACCATGGGCTCCTTCCCTTTCCGTTTTGTAGCTGAAGAGACTGGGTGAGTTTTGACAGGGTTTTAACCTTGAATTGCTCCAAAGCCTTGTTAAATTCCTTCAAACGCATTTTAGAGACCATTTTCAATCCCACCACCATTTGATCGCATGGTTGAACACAAAGAATCCTGGGAGGCTGAATGTTTAAATGTCTGAATAACTTAGTGACAAGTGCTGAGTAAGGAAGTTAACCCTCGTCCTTCACCATCGTTCTATACATGTGGAACATAATAGTGTGTGGAAGAGAGAATTTTTTGTCAACATTAATGGTATACATCAATTTTGCCTCCAAGTTTGAAATATCAGTCTTCGAAGTTGATTTGAGTCTGAAGCAATTGATCACTATCTTGTGAAGCAAAATATTTGAGGCATTCATCCTCAAATATGAAATCTTTCCTTTCGTCGTTCTATCCCAAACAAGCTCTATCGTCGCACGACTAATAGACACGCTAATAGGTTGATATTTCTCTCTTTCAACCCCAATCACATCAGCCAATGTATCCACGTCAACCACATAGTCCTGATCTCGAATACTGAAAGAGAATCTATTTGCATTTAGGAAACTTAGATTCGAATAGAAGTATGCAGTGAGTTCAGCATAAGCCTCTGTAGTTTCAAAACAAAACCGTTCGAGTTGAAAAAGATTGAATTTCTTTCGCATATTAACATTCAGATAATCAAAAAAATCAAAGTCCACACTTCTAGGGTTAATCACACCACGCTTTAGCAACTTAGAGTACAATTGCTTGTGTTTTTTCGAGCAAAACAAATATGTCCTATTGTTTCGGATTTTCGCCGCAACATCCAATCTAGGTTTAAACTGACTGGACATCCTATCATCATCATTCCCATCAAGTTGACTCGGCCCTCCAACACATGGATTACTTGGGATATTTACCAATGCTTCTTCCGCTGACCCCACAAGGGCAATTCCCAATCGTTCCATTTTGCGTAAAAAGAATATTTCATTTCGATACCCTTTGTCTTTCAAAAATTCATCAATATAGTTCAAAGGAGTACCACCCCTCTTCAAAGCATGGTAAAGCTTAAAAGTAAAAGCAGGCTTTTGAGTTCTTACGGGTTCTACATCTTCGATGATTTCTTCCTCTTCTCGACGTTCAATATTCTGAGGTCTAGTGGAGGAGATGAATGCTATTGATAATGTTTTGAGCTCTGCTGTTGTCTAGGAGATTCTTCTTCCTCGGTGAGATCAAAGTGCGTAGGTCCCTCACGCATTTGGTGTGGTCCCCTGTTCACGATCCTTGAAGTCTTCCTTTGAGACGACATCTTTGACAGTCTTTGAGAGATTCCAAACTTGTTTCACAAGAAAGGTGAAAACTTTTCGAAGATTAAACAAGAGAAGAAAACAGAAGTGAAGGATCTATGCTCTTTTAGGGTTTTTGTGAGTAAAACAAAGAAGAACTAACAAGATATATAAGGCGATCGAAGCGAGGCATACGAAATGTCGTAAAAGGAAATATAAAAATGCCTTTTAAAAAAATGTCTTTTCAAAAATTGAATAACCGTTATTTCAAAATAACTTCTTTTCGCAAAGAAAAAAGATTGCAATAATTACGAAAACTAGAGAAATATCACCAATCAATTACGTATAGATGATCGTACATTGTCGAGATTTAATCGATAGATAAACTTCTAAAATAGAGATAACTTACGGTTATGAATCTTGCTTGTCCGAGTCTCGAGTGTCTTTAGACTTTCGTCCCGAGTCTAAACTTCCTTAGACTTTAAGATATTTAGTCTGGAACGTATAATTTCAAATTGATTTTTCTCCAAAGGCTTTGTAAATATATTCACCAGTTGATTCTTTGAATCAATAAAACGAATTGAAACTTCTCCATTTTGAACTTAATCTCTAATGAAATGATGCCGAATCTTTATATGTTTTGCTCTTGAGTGAAGAATCGGATTCTTGGTGAAATAAATAACTGGTGTTGTCACATTTAATCTTAGTGCATGAATTTTCAATTCCAAAGTCTCTTAGATGTTGTTTTATCTACATAATTTGTGAACAACAACTTCCAAGAGCTACATACTTTGCTTTCGCCGTAGAAAAAGCTATGGTACTTTGCTTTCTTGAAAACCAAGACACTATCCCATTTCCAAGTAGTTGATAAGTGTTCGAGGTGCTCTTTCTATTAACTCTGCATTCAGCTAAGTCTGCGTCTGAGTATCCAAGAAGAGTGAAGTCTCCTTCTTTAGGATACTAGAGACCTAAATTTGAAGTTGAGGTAATGTATTTTAATAATACGTTTTGCAGCACTTAAATGAGATTCTTTGGGATCTGATTGAAATCTGGCACATATACAAACACTAAACAGAATGTCAGATCTTAAAGCAGTAAGACAAAGAAGTGAACCAATGATACTCCTGTATAGCTTCTAGTCAACTTTCTTTCTTTATCTTTATCTAGCTTCAAAGAATTTGACATTGGTATGTCAGTCTTTTTGCAATTCTTTAGTCCAAACTTTTTGACAAGTTCTTTAACATATTCTTCTTGATGAATAAAGGTTCCCTCCTTCAGTTGTTTCACTTGAGGTCCGAGAAAGAATGTTAGTTCACCCATCATGCTCATTTTAAATTCATCATGCATAAACTTAGAGAATTTCTTGCATAGATTTTCATTAGAAGATCCAAAAATAATATCATCAACATAAATTTGAACAAGTAAAAAGCTTTTGCTTTCTCTTTTGATAAACAGTGTAGTATCTACTTTACTTATGACAAAGCCATTTTGAATTAAAAACTTATTTAATCTATTGTACCAAGCTCGATGTGCTTACTTTAAACCATATGGAGCCTTTTTGAGTCTGAATACAGAGTTTGGTTTCTTTGGGTCTTCAAAACCGGGTGATTGTTCCATATAGACTTCCTCTTGGATAAATCCATTTAGGAAAGCACTTTTGACGTCCAATTGGAATAACCTAAAATTCTTATGACAAGCAAAAGCAAGTAATAATCTAATTGCTTCTAACCTTGCTACTGGTACGTAAGTCTCATCATAGTCTATTTCTTCTTCTTGCGTATATCCTTTAGCCACGAGTCTTACTTTGTGTCTTACAACTTTTCCTTTCTTGTTCATCTTGTTCCTGAAAACCCATTTAACTCTAATGATGGATTTATCTTTTGGTTGAGGAGTCAATTCCCAAACATCATTGATATTGAATTGCCTGAGTTTTTCTTGCATACATTCAATTCAGCTTTCATCGGTTAAAACTTCTTCTATGCTTTTGGGTTCTATTTCGGAAATAAGAGCCACATCATTAGACTCTTCACGCCTTTTGGATCTTGTGCGAATTCCTTCATTAATATCACTAATAATGAGATCTTTGGGATGATTGGACTTATACTTCCAATTGCTAGTTGATTTGTCAGACTGTTGATCATTTTTCTTACTTGAATCTTTGATGATCATTTGTTGCTAGTCTTCTGAAGTGTGAGCTACTTCTTGAGATTTAGATTTTGTAGAGTCTCGGAGCAAATTCAGATTCTTCAAGTTGAGTCTGAAATGATTGATTTTGCATAAAGTCTTGAAATTTGACATTCATCAATTCCTCCATAGATTGAGTCTTTTTGTTATATACTTTGTAAGCTTTGCTTGTTATAGAATATCCAAGGAAAATACATTCATTTAATTTTTCTTCAAATTTGCCAACTCGATCATTTGCATTTTTCAATATAAAACATTTACATCCAAACATATGAAAATACGAAACAATTGGTTTTTTTCCTTTGAATAATTCATAGGGAGTTTTCTCTAGAATTGTGGCACCCCTCGACGGCCCCCGATTCGCTAGAGTCACCATAGTTCGCTTTTCCTTTTTCTTTCCCAAATAACAAGTCACTTTGATACCATTTTTAGTTGTAGCGAGTCCATACAACCATGGGGGTTTACATCTTTTATTAACAGTTCCTTACGCAATTTACATAACGGAAGCATATCCAACAATTCCCTTCCCTACATTCAGAAATCGATGCACACCTACTAAACATCTTATATAAGTAAAAGCCATACACTTTTATTTACTTAAATCAGATGGACATCATTCATCGGTACATCAAAATGCCGTAGTCTTTTATATTCGGCTACACTCCAAAAGATGACTGATGTTTCCTCAAACAGTCATACACTTTAAGTCCATCGATTAGTGTCGGCGTCCAAAAGCTCCTTCCCTTGCTATCCTCCTCCTCACGATCACATCCAATCGTTCAAACCATCTACTAATCTGAAATGTTGGTCCCCAAAAGGGGTGAGTACAACCACTCACCAGGTAAAGGAATCCAATAACCACTCAATGCATCATACAATTCATACATGCATTGCAGGCGTAACTTACTTTACAGCCATGCATAATGCTATCATGCATCATCATGCCTTATCATCATGCATATCATATCATCATATGTCATCATCATAATCATCATCATCGCATCATTATATCATACATGTCATCCTTATCATGACATCATCACATCACATATTATCATCATCATCATGCATATCATCATGACATATCATACCATGGGCGATCATCATATCACAACACATATCATCATCATCATCATCATCATCATGCATATCATTATGCATATCATGCCATGAGTTAATTTTCATCCTTATCTTTAAATTTGATCACCACATCACCCTTCCTCGATTCATCAATTTTATTTCACATTTTACACTCTCATCCCATGCGAGAAAAAACCTCCGGGCATGTATCCAAGATACAACCGGGCATCCAGCCCCCCACATTCCGGGCATCTCGCATCCCGACTAGCATCACGAGGAACCTCCGGGCATGTATCCAAGATACAACCGGACATCCGGCCTTTACCCTTCTAGCCGGGCATCCTGCACCCACATCCTGGCATCGCGAGGCATTCCCTTCGGGTAGAAACCTCCGACAGGGCTTCCGGAATTATGTACCGACATACCACCAGGCCTCCCCTGGAATTACGTACCGTATACCACCGGGCATCCCGACACTCCCAGGGAATCTCCGGAATTACGCCACTAGGCCACCAGACATCATCATCCACCACAACCTCTTACTCACATATCATTTTCGACATTCACCATCCTTTTAATCTCATTATTACATAGCATATGATTCACACATGCATCATAATTTATGATCATACATTCACCAATGTCATATAACAATGCATAATAAATTCAATGGAATTCATGGCCAATAAAATAATCCCTTATTATTATTATTATTATTATTATTATTATTATTATTATTATTATTATTATTATTATTATTATTATTATTATTATTATTTTATTTTTTATTTAAATAAATTTATAAATAAATATTAAATCTAATATCTATGATTTTCCCAAAATCATAATATTCAAACAATCATTAAACAACCCAATAGGATGACAATTCCATACAAAATTCATGGCCAAATTGAATTTCACATAATTTCACAATTTCCACAAAATAGCACATGATATTCGGATAATGACCAGAATGCGAAGTTTCCAAATAAATTCGATTAAAATACTCATATGGACTCCAAAAATTACGAAAATTTTACAGGGTGATAGCCAACACATTTTCGTGCACTTTTCATGCAGAACTCTAAGCCAAATTCTTTTTAGATTAATTTATACAACCCTACGAAACTTCTCGAAACACTACCGCGTCGTCCAGAACACACTTCTCCGAAATTTTTAGATCTCACCCATCAAATCTCTTTCGTTTCCTCTGAAATTTGAGTATGTTATGTAACAAGGTGTCCTTTACAAGTTTCATGAAGAGATCTAGGTCAAATAACCAAATTATGGTCACCATTTAAGTCATTGAAATCTCGGGTGTCTCGAAATACTTCACCAGAACCATCATTTTCAAGATCTAACCGATTCACCGAGCTATACTTGTTCTTTTTGCTTCAAATTTGAGTATGTTGTAGCTTAAGGTGTTACCTTCAACTTTCGTGAAGACATCGAAGTCAAATATTCAACAGAAATCAACATGCAAACAAGAATCCAGCAAGAAGTCAGTGAAAACTTCACAGATCTAGGGTCTCCGTATAATGAGAGTTTAACCCCTCAAATCTCCATAATTTTCCACGAAATTTCATTATGTTGTATTTAAAGATGTTAGCTACAACTTTCATGAAGATATAATAGCCAAAATCGAACTATAAACATGCATGCAAGCTCTCACAACATTCTGACTCAAACAGTTCATACGAAAATATTCCAGATCTAACATCTCCGTAGGATGAGGGTTTGACCCCTCAAATCTCCATCATTTTCCACTAAATTTCAGTATGTTGTAGTACAAGATGTTAGCTGCAACTTTCATGAAGAAATCGAAGCCACAATCGGACTCTAAACACACATGCAAGCTCAAACAAGTTTCTGACTCCAAACAGTTCATGCGAAAACATTGGTGCAAGAGTAGAAAGTGGATTCCCAACTTGCCTCTAGACCTCACGAACAGCACGAGCGGACGGATGGCGACGGTTCCTTCTCCTCCTCTCTTGGCCTCCCCTCTCTCTCGCATCTCACTCTCTTGGCTCACTCTCTTGGCCGAATGCCACTCTCTCTCTCTCTTTCTCTCTCTCTTTTTGGTTGCTTTTATAGTGCATGCATTCTTATCTTGCATGAGGGACAAGTGTTCTCATGAGGAGAACAAGTGGCAAAAAGGAGAGAACAAGTGTTGGAGGACATGCAAGGCTAATGGGCCTTCTTCTTGGGCCTATCTTGGGCCGGCAAATGGGCTGGTCGACAGCCCCCTTGTGGGCTTCAATGGGCCGGTTAAACTCCCTCTTGGGCCGACTAGCTTGGCCCATCAAGCTTAGGCCAAATGGGCTTAAGGCCCATTCGAAAATTAACCCCTTTTTCCTTTTTTTTTTTTTTTTTTTTGAATTCCTTCTATAAATATTTTTAAATTTCCATTTTCATCTTGGCCAAAGTCTTGGGACATTTTGTTCATTGAAATTTAATTTATAAAGTACATGGCCAAGCATAAATTATTAATCTATCAAATTTAAATTTTCACAATCATATGCACAAATCATCTAATTAAAGACTAATGGCTAAAGCATAAGCCATGGAAATTTTTATCACCTAATTAGGAACTTTAACACACCCATGGCTTGGCTTTGAATTTTGGGATGCCACGAGAATAGGCCTTAAGAAGAATCTATTAATAATATAGCACGCTGTAGAAACTACTTTAACCCAAAAACGAGAAGAAATGTTACTTTTAATTAAAAGAGTTCTAGCCATTTCCTGCAGTGATCTATTCTTCCTTTCTACGACTCCATTTTACTCTGGAGTATATGGTGAAGAGAACACACGCTGAAAACCAGATTCATCACAGAACTTTGTAAAGTCTTGATTTTTAAATTCACTTCCATGGTCTGTCTGTATACTTGAAATAACATACCCTTTCTTATTTTGAACTTTTTTAGCAAACTTTATATAATAAGAAAATGTTTTAGACTTACTTGCCAGGAAATATACTCAAATGAATTGTGAATAATCATAAACAATTACTAGACAGTATTTCTTACCTCCAATGCTCTGAGTTTTGGTTAGTTCAAAGAGATCCATATGCAAGAGCTGTAATACACGATTAGTGGATACTTGATTTATTGGTTTGAATGAGTTTTTTACTTGTTTTGCCAATACGCATGATGTGCATAAATTAGACTTTTGATATGTCAATTTGGGTAGTCCATGAACAAGTTTCTTTGTTGAGATTTTGGCTATTTGCTTCATATTGATGTGCCCAAGTTTTCTGTGCCATAAGTTGGCTTCTTCTTGAATTGAGATTAGACATTGAGTTTCATTTGGTTTGATATCCAAGAGATAGATATTCTCATGTCTTTGCCCCATGAAAGATTGGGAGGAGTCTTTACTGGTTCCTAAACATGTTCCTTCTTGAAAGTTGATTTTGAAACTAGTGTTGCACAGTTAACTGATACTCAGCAAGTTGTAGTTGAGTCCTTTCACTAAGGAAACATTACTCATTGTGAGGCTTCCAATTTTTACAGTTCCATATCCCACAATTCTTCCTTTGCTATTTTCTCCAAAATAAACTTTTCCATTATTAACTTGTACAAGATTTATGAAGCAATTTGAGTCTTCTGTCATATGTTTTCAGCATCCACTATCAAAGTATCATTTAACATTTTTCTTAATAGTGACCTGCATTTAGAAAAGAGACTTAAGCTTTCTTTGGTACTCATATTTTCTTGGATCCATTGGTGTTAGTATAATATACGTTCTTTGCCCATACCTTCTTAACAGGTTTCCAAACCATAGGACATTCTGTCTCAAAATGATCTGAGTTATTGCATTTAGAACATTTAAGAACACCGCAACCTACATGTTTTACAAAAAATTTTTGAAAATGATTTTTATAAGAATCTATTGTAGGTCTTTGTTTAATTCATTCCTTTACTTTAGGAAAATCAATTAGAGGAATGGTTTCAGCAGTCATTCCTAATCCTAATTTGTTGAAGTAAGGTCTTTGTCTTTGAAAGAATTTTTTCAAGTTTCTCAAATCCTATAGAAAATCTTTTTGAAATACTTGAAATATCATTTTTCAAGAATGCATTTTCTTTTGAAAGATTGTCTACATTTTCTTTCAAGGTAGTAACACTTTTGTATAAACTTTTGACATTCTCTTTCCAAACATTTTCCCGTTATTTCAAAGTGCAGAATTTTCCCTTTTAAGTTCGGAAATCCTTTTGAGAGAGGTTTTGAGATTAAGACACAATTCATCAATGTATCTAGAGACTTTAGTAGGGATTTTTAAATTACTTACCTCGATTTTACTATCTAAGTCTCGAGTCTGTTTTCAAGTCGAGATCCGAGTCTCGTTTTGAGTCTGAATTTAAGTTTGATTATTGGCATAATCATTATCACTTTCCTCACATTCGATATCACTCCAAGTTTTTGCTTTAAGTGTCTTTCGATATTTCTCAGCTTTTCCTTTCTTTTGCTTCAGAATGGGACAGTTGGGTCGATGTGTCCATTTTCCTTGCATTCAAAGTAGATTACATCTTTATTGGATTCATCATCCTCAACTGATTTATTTTCTTTGGATTAAATTTTCTCCTCTTTCTGTTCAGTTTCCTAAACGTTCTTATCATGAGAGCAAGCTCTTCATCATCCATATCGTCTTTAGAATCTGTGACATCAGGATCATTATTAGATTTTAATGTAATAGATTTCTTACCTTTAGGATCTTCATCTTCATTGATTTGCTCAACTTCATAAGATTGAAGAGTCCCAACTAATTCGTCAACAGAGAGTGGCATGATTCTTTGTGTCTCCCTTATTGAGGTCTTTATGTGATTTTAATCCTTGGACAGTCCACGCAGTAGCTTGTTTACCTTCATGGGTCCAGAAATTGGTTGACCTTGATATTCAAGACCATTCACAATTTCTGTAAAACGACTAAACATGTCAGTGATAGATTCTCCTGGTTTCATTTTGAATGCTTCATATTGACCGAGCATAATGTTGATTTTGGTTTCTTTCACTCGATCAGTTACTTGATAGGTGATATGTAATCTATCCTTGACTTCTTTAGTTGTTTCACAAGAAGATATTATGTTATATTAAGTAAGAGATAATGCATAATATAAAGAATAAATTGCTTTTGCATCAAGAGCTTGTCTCTTGGTTATCTCTTCTTGAGTCATTTCACTAGACTCAACAGCTTCTTTTCCTCTTTTTGAGACTAGTGCAGTTTTAGGAATGATTCCTTTGTCTATCAAGTCTCATTCCAGAGGATCCTTTGATCTTAGGAATCCTTTCATTTTGTTTTTCCATATGTTGTATTCATTTCCATCAAAATAAGGCGGTTTGGTATTGCTTTGCCTTTCAACCAGACCTGGAGCCAACAAACTGGCCATGGATCTTTAACTCTGAAGTAAAACATTTCAACTTAAGTGAGTACACATGCTCTGATAGCAATTGTGAAAGCTAGTACGAGCACCTAGAAGGGGTGAATAGGTGCAAAAACAAAATTTCCAGAGAGAAGTGTGAAACTCTAATCAATAATAAACTGTGAAAAGGAAATTAGACTCTTGTAAAGAAGTTAAGTTACGATCAAAGTAAAAGAACGTAGGGAAGAGAATTAGAACACAGGGTTTATAGTGGTTTGGCTTAATCCAAGCCTACATCTATTTGTCCATACTGACAGCCCACCGACTGGATTTCACTATGAATCAAAAGAGTTGTTATAGTAAAGCTCTTCCTTGATTCCATAGTATAGAAACTTTGCTACACTTCCTCAAGGTCTCACAAAGATATTAACTCTCTTTTGAGTACAAGATTTCGCTCAACAAATGAATTGACTAAGAATAAGGAGCTTTAGACTTTGGAATTCTATCACGCACATACTCGAACAATTAGAACATCTTCCTTATATACTTCTTCATGCCATCACACCCGTTGGTACTTACGAAAGGAGTTCTTCCAATCTACCCGTTGGACAGAATAAATTAGGGAGATTTCGAGTTGTTTAAAGAATATGACGATAGCCCACCAATCATGCTTGCCCGTACAATCATGATCTAGGTTTCCATAAGTAGAACCTTCCAAGTATACTATGCCAATCAGCGGATTCAAAATCCCCGAATCAATCTCAATTTGAATAATGGATTCCAATATGCTATATCCAGCCAAGAGATCTTCTTCAGTCGATATAATCAAATCCTTAACAAAATACTCAGTTCTGGATAAGCCTTCTTCGACAGTCTAAAAACTGTCAATGAGAATAGACTTTGAGTCTTGAGTCTGGCAGTTCGGAGGTCTTCAGACTTTGGTGGAAGAGTCTGCAAGTCTTCAGACTAGATTGATAGAAACGTTTTGTCAACTTTAAAACTCTTAAAGAAGTTTTCTCCAATAGAAGCAAATAAAAATTCCCAGACAATAAAACAACGGGAAAGGAAAGTAGGACTAAATTTCCGAGCTTTCAAAAAACAACCACGCTTATAGTTATTGCAAACCAATGCACATATATATTTATGGTGGGCCACTACTCCAGATTCAACTTAAACAGGTTCAGAATCAAGGTCTACAAATGGGGGTGGAGTTCCGCAAACTACGGGTCCCCGTCCTCCTCTATATCATCCTCCACACTTTAACTGGAGCCTTCAGTGGACTACATCAAACTTCCGAGATCTTTAAAATCAAGATCTACTGCATCTAGGGATTTGAAGTGTTGTCCATAATCAAAATAAGATTATGTCTCAACAAGTTCTACCCCTTAAGACCCTATCGGGAAGCCAATACACCTTAGGAATTGTCTAAGCACAACACAAGATAGATGACTTATCTTGGCCTCAGTTTCTTCCTATAAGTCAGTATATATATTAGGTATGCACGAACACATTGCATCACACCACCCAATCAATTACAATCGAATTATCGATCAATCGATCTAATCGATTACATGTCATCACGATCATTTCTTGGTGATATTTAGATAATATATTATCTTATCTCCATATGACATATAGAGTCATCGAGCTGTCAAATTATACCGTACTATTTCAAGATGATTTGTAGAATTATCAAGCCGGTATATTATGCCGTAGTGTCTCAAGGTCTACAAACGGGGGTGGAGTTCTACAAACTACAAGTCCTCGTCCTCCTCTTTATCATCCTCCACACTTTAACTGGAGCCTTTAGCCGACTGCACCGGACTTCCGAGATCTTCAAAATCTAGGTGTACTGCATCTAAGGATCTAAAATGTTGTCCCGCAGTCAAAATGAGATTATGTCTCAACAAGTTCTACCCTTTAAAACCCTATTAGGAAGCCAATATAGCTTAGGACTGTCTAAGCACAACACAAGATAGATGACTTATCTTGGCCTCAGTTCCTTCCTACAAGTCAGTATATATATTAGGTATAAACGAACACATTGCATCACACCACCCAGTCAATTACGATCGAATTATCGATCAATCGACCTAATCGATTACATGTCATCACGATCATTTCTTGGTGATATTTAGATAGTATATTATCCTATCTCCAGATGACATATAGAGTCATCGAACTGTCAAATTATACCGTACTGTTTCAAGATGATATGTAGAATTATCAAGCCAATATATTATACCGTACTGTCTCAAGATAATATATAGAGTCACTGAGCCAGTAGATCATATCGTCCTGTCTCAATATGACATATAGAGTCACCAAGCCGATATACACACAATTTATCAAACCATATTGTCTCAAGACGATTTGTAGAATTATCGAGTCGGTATATCATATCATACTGTCTCAAGATAATCTATAGAGTCACCGAGCTGGTAGATCATACTGTCTTGTCTCAAGATGATATATAGAGTCATCGAGCTAGTATAAATACAATTTATCATACCATACTGTCTCAAAATGATCTCTAGAATTATCGAGTTGATATATCATACTGTATTGTCTCAAGATAATCTGTAGAGTCACAAAGCAGGTAGATCATACTGTCTTGTCTCAAATGACATATAGAGTCATCGAGCTGGTATACATGCCATTCCAAGGAATCAAATTATCAATTTTGGTAGAAGAACAGCTCAAGTGTCATAAGTTGGCACGGGAGGACACTTAAGTGTTATAACTTCAAAATAGTACACTTGAGTGCCACTTTCGAAGTTAAATGGAACACTTAAGTGCCACTCCGGTGAAAATCCGGCCAAATGGCTTACATGGCAACTTTTCGGTGAGTTTGGTCCAAAATGGTGTCGTTTTGCATGTTGATATAGCGGAGAAAATGCAAAAACGACGCCGTTTTATGTCTACCGTGTAAATAATAATATAAATATTAATTAAATTAGATTTAAACTTAATTTTATTTAAAATATTCAAAAAAATTTAAAAAATATAAAAATATTCAAAAAATTAAAAAAATTAAAAAATTAAAAAAAATTATATATATATATATATTTTTTAAAAGGGTGGGAGGTCGAACGGGGCGGTTGAGGGCTGAGCCCTCGCCGCCACCGCTTCCTCGCCGTTGCTGGAGGGGGGAGGGTCGGTCGGGGTCGCTGGCCCCTAGCCGACCGACGGCAAGGGCTGCGAGCCCTCGCCGGATCGCGGCGAGGGCTACGACCCTCGCCCTAGATCTAGGCAAGGGCTTGTGAGCCCTCACCGCCGGTCGGCCGGCCTCACTAGCCCCTAGCTAGGGCCTGGCAACCCTGGCCGACCCTCCCCACTCTGTCGTCGGCCCTTCCTAGCGGCAGCAGGGGGAAGGGGTGGTAAGGGCCCGCGAACCCTCACAGGATCTGGGCGAGGGCCGCAACCCTCGCCCTAGATTTGGGCGCGGGCTACAGCCCTCACCCCAGATCTGGGGGAGGGCTCACGTGGGGCGAGGGTCACGGGCCCTTGCCGCCTCTCTACTCTCTACCGCCGCCGGGAAGGGTCTGCGACGGAGTGGGGAGGGTTGGCTAAGGTCGCCGGGCCCTGGCCAGGGGCCGGTGAGGCCGGCGACCCCAGCCGACCCTCCCCCCTCCGTCGCCGGCCCTTCCCAGCAAGAACGGTGGGGAGGTGGCGGCGCGAGGGCTCGCCCTTAGCCACCCCGTTCGACTTACCCTCCTTTTTAATTTTTTTTAAATTTTTTAAGATTTTTAAGATTTTTAATTTTTGAATATTTTAAATAAAATTAAGTTTAAATCTAATTTAATTAATTTCTATATTATTATTTACACGTCAACACGAAACGATGTCGTTTTTGCATTTTCTCCGCCACATCGGCATGTAAAACGATGTCATTTTGGACCAAACTTGCCGGAAAATTGCCACGTCAGCTATTTGAACGGATTTTCACCCAAGTGGCAGTTTAAGTGTTCCATTTTACTCCGATATTGGCACTTAAGTATCTATCTGTGTTAAGTTATGGCACTTTAGGTGTCCCAACCGCTATCATTTTTTTATCCTTTCCGATAAAATGTCGTGTGTGGGTACACGGTCGGCCTTAGCCAAAATATAATAATTTTCTTTCTACAAATCCCACCATTTTCTGTAGTCTACCAAAAAAATTTTGGCGCTGTTAACCGACATCCCGGTTATTTTCCAATTAATTATTCAAAATTAATGAGTTTAGGAAAATAATCATAAAATCATTAATAAATTAATTCAACACAATCTAGCACTCAATAAATTAAACAAACTACATCACAATAATTAGCATAAAATTCCGGTTGTTGACCATCCCGGCCTAATTTTTAGAAAATAAATAATTAATTAATTAATTCCGAAAATTATTAAATAAATACAATAAATCCAATTTAGGCCCGTAATGCCCGATTGGAAGCCGAGATGAACCCAGAAAATTACAAAGACTCGTTCAATAAATAATAGGATTTGTCTACTTGCTAAAGTATACTAACCATTTGCCTAACATGCATAATTAAATCTCTAATTTAATTATTCTAATATAATCTATCCACATAATTGCACTTAATTAAATCTAATCAACCCCTAAACATCATTAGCATATTAATAAGGGATTAGTGAGCAAAATTCACCAATTTAACAATTCGTTCAAATCGAAACGTTAGGAATGTCGTGGGGAACGTTTTTCTCCAAAGCGAGCCTAAGGCCCGGGGCCCACAAGCACCTCCAAACGGGCCTAGAAGTGGCTATGAAACCCACTCCTCAACTCTCTGCTCTTGCTGCAAAATAGAAGGAAAACAAAACTAAAGTGGTGGCAAGGCTCGGGGATGGACAACAGGGTGGTCTCGAGTCCAAACTGGCGGCTCTGGGGACTTCCTCAGCCCCTTGTAGTGGCTGAACAAGGATGGAACAATGAGAGGGAGCTGCTAGACGACATGGCTGGATGGAGAGGAGCGGACAGTGCGCGGTTGGTGGCGCACACGTGGATGGCGGTAGTGTGTGGCAACGGGCTGCTGTCTTCTTCTCTAGCTGATGGTGGTGTCGAGAATGGAGGGAAAGGAGAGTGTATGGCCGATTGTGGGGTGAGAGAAAGAGAGAGAGGATAAAGATGAGGGTGAAGGGTCCCTTGGCCAACTTTTTCCACCAAATTGTCCCCTACAAGCTTGTCCAAGAAGCCAACAATTCATGGTTGTCATGGAGCCACCCATGCATGCCCAACAACCTCTCAAATGGTCCAAAAATGCTAGGGGAAGAGGGGTTACAAATTTTCAAAGAAATGGCTTCAATTGATCACTTATTCCTTCTCAAATCAATCCCATTTGGCCTCCATAATTTCAATTGACATCTCAATGCTTCACTTGATAATTTTCCTCACCCAAGAATCCCTCTTGCATCTTAAATTTGAAATCGAAACACTCTCTTGCCTTTTTTTGCACAAAACGTCATAAACCGACTTTTTCCTAAAAAGTCTTGGTTGCTAGAAAAATCTTCTAAAACTGAGTCGACGCTCGTAAAATTACATGACAGAATCTTCAATTACTGAAATCGGATTTGAATTCGCGATTAATTTCCATTCGGCACATTTTTAGCATGACCTAGGCTACTAGGTAGTTTTCCGAGATTTTTGGTACAAATGACCCGTGGTCAATTTTCTTTAAACCACTATGAACCCACTCGACACATTGGCGACTCTTGATTATCGTGAAAATCTTGAGAATTCAAATATAGACATAGGGTACTAGAATGATGGAGAAATCAAATTAGTGCTGGTCGACGAGAACTTTCTAATTTAGTGGAGTCACCCACAATCAGCCACACATCTCCATTGAACCAACCTATTTCTAATCTCAATTCGATTTATATATGTGATGTAACGATTTGATCAAATGAGCACGGTCTAGTAACCGATCCCTGGTCGAATTCTCAAGTTTATTGCATTAAAATTCCTTAATGGCTTTCTCATATAGTCTAGTTATCTTAAGAGTGATCAACTCTTAGAACAGCCTTATAGGCATGTCAATGAAATGCCCAATTTATTTAGTAGAAATCAAGACTGAAAATCTGGGATGTCACAACTCTTCCTTTCTTATAAAAGTTTTGTTCTCGAAATTTAAACTTTTACCAATCTTTAAACAAAAAGGTGGGGGTATCATCGTCTCATGTAATCTCACTTTCCCCGATTGCTTCTTCAATCTCGTAGCGTTGTCAAACCACTTTGACCAAGGGGACTATCTTGGTTCACCAAATCTAATTTTTCTGATTCACAATTTGAACTGGGCTTTTCACATACGACACTCTGAAATAGCTAGTAAGAGTACCTAGAGGGGGGGTGAATAGGTATAAAAAAAATTTCTCGAAGTTTGCACGATATTTAAACAGTTTAGAGGATTTGCAACAATTAAAAAATTTAATCGCAAGATTGAGTAAGGGAAAGAGAAAATTGAACGCTCGGTTTATAGTGGTTCGGCTTGATTCAAGCCTACGTCCACTCTTCTGCACTGACAGCCGATTGGCTGGATTCCACTATGATCAAAGAGATGTTACAGTGTTGATCTTCCTTGGTTTCTAGGTGTAGATGATCTACCACACTCACTCAAGGTGTCACAAAGTATAAACACTCTCTCGTGTACAATTTCGCTCGCTCAACTAACAATCAAGGATCTTCGTAGACTCGGAATTTTTCTATCGATCACACACTTAAAACAACTAGACGTCTTCCTTTTATACTCCTTCATGCCATCATAGCCGTTGGCACTTACCAAAGGAATTCCTCCAATCTACCCGTTGGACGGAATCAATCAAGAAGATCATCCGAGCTATTTAAGGAATGTGATGATAGCCCATAAATCCCGTTTTGCCCATACAATCGAATCTCGGTTTCCATGAATAGAATATTCCAAGATTATTTCGTCGACCATCGGATCTTCAATCGATCTTAGATAAGAATTAAAGAATCCGAAATGATTATCCAACCAAAGAATCTATTCCGAGGATAGGATCGAATCCTCAACCATAAACCTCGGCTTTGGATTTCCTTCAACACTTTGGATTAGAAAGACGTCGGTGAGAATAGACTTAAGTCTTGAGTCCTGAGTCTTAAGTCTTTGAGTCTTGAGTCTTGGGTCTTGAGTCTTGAGTCTTGGGTCTTGAGTCTTGAGAGAACAAAGTCTTCAGACTTTAAACTGACGGTCTCCGAACATCCAGACTTTAGACTGAAAGAAACGTTTTGTCAGCTTCAAAATATTCTGGAAAGATTTCTCCAACACACTCTATCGTCCACGTCTAATTCTTCAAGATTTAGCACGTGGATCAGGTCAGACTCATATGTCCTCGACCTCAACAGGAGAAAGACGTCATGCACTTGTGCCTATCTCGGCAACAATGCATGATGATACGTTATGATCGTGATTCTTTTCAAAATCTCAAAGGAACCTACGTACCTTGATTTTAGCTTTTCACCTCCTTACTGAAGCGCAAGGTATCTCTCATTGGTGACACCTTCAGAAATATGTAATCACCGATTTGGAACTCTAAGGGCCTTCAATGCTTAACGATACAACTTTTTTGGTGGCTCTGAGCAGTCTTTGATCTGTTTCTGATCACAGCAACAGCAATAATTGACTGCTGAACTAACTCCATGCTTGTGATCTAATCTCAACAAACTGAAATTCTATACACTTTGCTCTGCCTTGCTTCAAAAAGGAACTATTTTACTGTTTTGCTGAAACTGGGAACCTTGGTTCTAGATCTGATATAAGTTCATCACCGATACTCCTTATAGATGAAATGGCTGACACACATACACTTCTGCATGCCTATTCCAATCAAGATCCTTATATATGACAATAGAGTAAGCCGACTTCATCAGTCTGTTCACCACTACCCCAACTAGAGTCATTATTCCTCTGACTCATTGGTAAACCTATCACAACATTCCATCGCGATATACTTCCATTCCCGCTTTGGGCTCTCGATTGATTGTAAATGCCCTCTCGGCTTACATTATGAAACTTTCACTTACTAGCACCTCTGACACTTGCAACCTATCCAACAATAACTATCTTCATATCGATCTACCAATCGAGCTGACGTTGATCCTAACCTACCTCTCACTGTATGTCGAATAATGAAACTACTATCGTGAATTCCTGACCAAGTCTCTTCCCTGAGTGTTACATCGTCAGGTATACCCAATCACTCTCGAAACTTGAGTATTCCATCCTCAGAAATTTGAAAGTCAGCCTCTGTCTTATCATTACCCTCTCGTAGGATTTTTTGTACATCTGGATCCGTCGGTTGGAGTTACTTGATTATGATTTGAACATCCAGTTCAATTCTGAGGGTGGCCATCAAACTCGAAAGGTGGTTTACCTTAAATTTGAATACCGAATTTCGAGCTCTCTCGATTAAGTTCCACTCTTTAATCCATATGTGTGCAACTAAAGACTTTCGACTCAAAGCATCGGCGATCTTGTTCGCCTTTCCTGGGTGATATAGAATATCATAGTCGTAGTCCTTCAGCAATTCCATCCATCGGCGCCGTCTCATGTTCAACTCCTTTTGAGAGAACAAGTACTTGAGACTTTGATGGTTCGTGAAGATTTAGAATCTTTCTCCGCAAAAATAATGCCTCCAAATCTTCAATGCAAATATGATAGTAGCGAGTTCTAAGTCATGCGTCAAGCAGTTCAATTCATGAGGCCTCAACTGACGGGAAGCATATACAACAACTCAGCCATGTTGTATCAACACGCAACCTAATCCTCTAAATGATGCATCACTATAGACCTCGAATCCTCTAGGACCAGATGGAATCGTCAGTACATGTGCGATAATCAGCCTTTCCTTAAGCTCTTGAAAATTACTCTCGCACTTGTCTGTCCACACAAATTTCTCCTCTTTCTTCAGGAGTCTTGTCAAAGGCGATGCTAACGATGAGAATCCTTCCACAAACTGTTTGTAATACCTTCCTAAACCTAGAAAACTTTTGATCTCTATCACTGCATTCGGTCTTGACCAATTGCTGATGGCTTCCATCTTGTTGGGGTCCACTAAAATTCATTTGCCTGTAATCACATTCCCTAAGAAAGCAACACAAGTCAGCCAAAACTCGCACTTGCAAAACTTAGTATACAACTAGTGAACTCTTAGCTTTTGCAACACTAATCTCAAATGATTTCTCGTGCTCTTCATCACTCCTCAAAAACACTAGAATATCATCGATGAACACGATCATAAACTGATCTAGGTATTCTTTGAATACTCTGTTCATCAAATCCATGAAAGTAACTGGAGCAATTGTCAACTCGAACGACATCACTATGAACTCATAGTGACCATATCGAGTACGAAATGCTGACTTAGGAACGTTCTCCTTCTTATTTCTCAGCTGATGATATCCTATCCTCAAGTCAATCTTTGAGAAAATCGACGCTCTTTGAAGCTAATCAAACAAGTCGTCAATCATTGGCAGTGGATACTTGTTCTTGATTGTTACCTAATTGAGTTGTCGATAGTTGATGCACAGATGCAACAAAACTTCTTCTTTACAAATAGAACTAGTGCTCCCCAAGGTGATGCACTAGGGTGAATAAATCCTTTATCCAGAAGCTCTTGCATTTGCACCTTCAATTCTTTCAACTCAGATAACACCATCCAGTAGGGAGCCTTAGAGATTAGCTCTATCCTAGGTGCTAACTCAATCACAAACTCAATTTCTCTTTGTGGTGGCAATTTCTAGTAATTCCTTCGGGAATACATCTGGAAATCCTTGTACAATTGAAATATCTTCAATTTTCAGTTCCTCAATTGTTGTATCCATAACAGTCGCCAAGTAATCTTGACAACCCCCATCTAACAAACGAGTTATCTCTTGCAAGGAGATTAGGGAAATCGAGGGTCCTCCTCGACTTCTGATAAATTTGAAATTTTCCTTTGTCGATAGATTAAACTGTATCGCATTGCAGCAACAATTCATTATAATAGAAGCTCCTCGAGCCAAACCTTTTTATATATGGTATCAAAGTTATACATAGGCAAATCCGTCAAATACGACTATAGTCAAAGATCTATCTTTCTACCACTTTATTACAACAACGGAAATTTTACAACCTTCACTCAAAATCCCATTGCGCTACTTTGACAAAAACACCTAAAAAGCGCTCCTCCTTTGCTCGGTGCCTAGTCGGTCAATTCCTACTCCTTTCGTCATCCTAATGGTGTTCTATCTGCGATGCTTTCCCTTTTTCCAATCCTCCGGTGAGTGCGTACACTATGCCTTGAATTGGTGGTCTCAGCTGACCTCCTTGTGGCGCGTTCTGAGGCACATACCCTTTAATCTGTCCTATCGACGGCGGCGGTAACTGCGGTTGTCCTTGTGGCCTTCTTAGACAATTTCTGGCCATGTGGCCCAGCTAGCCACATTCAAAATAGGCACCTGTCCTTCGGGGGCACTGATTCGGTCAATGTCGACTTCCATAAGCACAACACAATCCATTCCTACTTGGTCCAAACTTGCCAATTCCACCCTTCTTGTTGGGCGGAATATGAAATCTACCTCCAAGCATGGGCCTCTTTTCCTAGCTAGGAGTATGGAAATCCTGTTTCATCTCTCTCCCCCATTTTTCTTTCCATTCTTTTTCTTTATTGTATTGAATCATTCAGTACATTTTAATTAACTTAATTACTGATATTGACCTTAATAACATTTTTCCTTTGAGGAAATATTTAGGTCCATCTTCTCAAATGCAATCTTGTGCACATGTCATGGGACAATTCTTTTGGTTGCGAACTGTGTGGCACTTAGACCTTTGAGTCACCTAATCGGGTCTAGTTTGAAAGGGTTAGTATGAACACCTAGAGGGGGGGTGAATAAGTGTGAAAACAGATTTTGTAAAATGCAGCGAAAAACTTTACTTTTAACCTGAGTCTGGTTGACTCTAGACTTTGTAGAAAGATTCAGACTTTAACGACTATTTCAAAACACAGAAGTATATTGCAGCAAATAAAGTAAAGGAGTTCAGGGAAGAGAAAAATGAACACAAGATTTATAATGGTTTGGTTTAGATCAAGCCTATGTCCACTCTCCTACGCTGACAGCCTTTTGGCTGGTTTCCACTATAAATCGGAAGTGAATATTACAGCCCTATGATCTCAACTTCTCAATGAGGAGTCTCTACTATTCTCATAAGATCACTCGCTAGATTTTCTCACTTTTGAATACAAGTTTAAGCATTGAATGATGAAGGACAAGTGAATTGGAAGCTTTAGACTTTGGAATTCTTCTTTCATGCTCTTCTTCAAATGACTTGTAAAATCCCCTTTAAATACTCCTCTATGCATTCTCGACTGTTGGCACTTTCCAAAGGAATTCTTCCAATCAACTCGTTAGACAGAATCAATTAAGGAGATCTCGAGCCATTTGAAGATTGAGATGAAAGCTTGTCAATCATGTTCGCCCATACAATCAGGATCTTGGTTTCCATAAGTAGATTCTTTCCAAATAAGCTTGCCTTCCAAAATGATTTGCTTATTTGAAATTGATTGAGATAACCAATATGGTAAGTGATATTTTCAACTAGAAAGCCTGATGTGTCTTGAACGTATTAGAACCCTAAAGAAAATAATCCTGAATCTAATTAAGTCTTCATTCATGCGTAGGGTCTAGAACTTGTCGAGTGGACATACTTCGATGTAAGATAGACTTTGACACAAAAGTCTAGCAATCTTCATAATATAACTTGGATAAGTTTTGTCAGCTTTAAAACATCATAGGGGTTTTCTCCAACAATCTCCCCATTTTTTATGTTGACAAAACTTTCCTACAAATTTAAAAAACTTATATCCCGCAAAACAACACTTTAGTAGTTAATGATAACTTATAAAAGCAAGTTGTTATAGATCTAGATAATATCGATTCTGCACCACATAAAACACATTAACCTTGACAATTTAGACAAAGATTCAATCCATAATCACAATCACAACCACAAAGGTTACTGAAGAATGTAAATATCCAACACAAATCCAACATAGTCATTTCAAACAAAAACAAGTTAAGTTCAAATAAATTAAATCTGCTCTCATTCTCCATTTTTTTGTCAATAGCAAAAAGAAAGAGAAAGCCAAAATAAAGAGATTAAAGGATAAATGGAATCAGGGTTGTGTAGTTACTCGAATGAGTTGGAAATCCCCCATCGACTGTACTGTCTCTTCAAGCTTCTAGCACTGATTATAAACATCTTCGACCTTGGCAACAGTCTGTGAGACTTGCTAATTCAAAGTCTGAACTTGAGTGTCTAGAGATTGTACCTTGCTAGTGAGAAAATTTGAAGTAGATCTCAATGCACTGTGAAGCTTCTGGATCTTAACATCCATTGCATATTATTGAGCTTTAACTTCCAAAAGGAGCTCTACTATCCTTGGATAGTTTGGATCAGGGTCTATTTGAGCACTAGCTTTAGTGAAATGAGTCTGTGGAGTGTTGAGAGATGGGGAAACATCAACTTGATCGAGGGCAGTTTGTCTTGCACCCTGACTTGGAGTGGACTCTTCAACCTCAGCGTCAGGAAACTGGGATGCAAAATCATCTTCAAGGTCTACAGGAAATCTACTTATACCATCACTCCCATGAGATGGAGAAGAAGTTCCCATTTCATGAGCTCCCCCTATTTATGTGCCTACAGGTGGAGAAGAGATTTCTTCTTCTTGATCCTTTTCTTTCTCAAAACTAGAGTGATGTTCTGTCTCAGTTCATACTCCTTTAGTGTTATCCCTAGTTGCTTCAAAATCTTCTAATAATGTTATTGCAACAGTTTCTCCATCAGAGTCACCCTTCTCTTCTGTAGCAACTTCTTCTTGTTCATCTTCATCTTCTTCTGCTTCTGCTCCTACTTCTTCTTCTTCTTCTTCTTCTTCTTCATCTATTCTTTCTCCTCATTCTCTTTCCTTTTGATTGCTTAAAAGCAGCAAAGCCTTGAAGATTTCTTTTCTTAAGGCAATGGTAGGATTGGTTAGATAATCTTCACCCTCTTCATCCTATAGGATAAGAGATCTCATTTTCTTTTTAGTTGCTTGCACAACTTCCTTGCCTTTGCGCTTTCTTGGAGTAGCAGATCCTTCCTTGACTTTGCTCGAGGATTGCTTCTTCAAAAGCTCAATGGCCTTGGTTAGATCCTTCAGCCTCATTTTAGAGATTATTTTCAATCCTATCTTAATGGGAGCAACAGTTCTTGAGCAAAGCAAAGAAGGGAACTGGATTTGAAAATGACGAAACAATTTTGTGACCAGGGCAGAGTAAGGCAATTGGCCTTTTTCTTTCATGATAGTCCTGGACATATGTAGCAGGATAGTATGTGGAAGGGAGAAACGAATCCCATTGCAAATTGCCCACATGATTCTTGCCTCAAATATGGAAACATTAGTTTTGGAGGCTGCCTTTGGTCTGATGCAGTTGATGATGATTTTGTGCAATAGAATATTGGATGCTGGCAATCGAGAGTATGTGATACCTCCACTTAGCAGTCTATCCTTTACCATAAATCTTGTGGTTTGATCGATGGAGACATTGATTGGTTGAAAACCACTTCTTTCTACTTCCAGAATATCAACCAGAATGACGACATCCACAACATAGGTGTTATCACAAACAATAAACTGAAGGCGATTCTAATCAAAGAAAGACAGATTTGAGTAGAAGTATGTTGTCAATTCTAGATAAGTCACAATTGTCTCAACACAAAACTTTTCTAATTGAAGGATGTCCAAATTTTCCCTCAAGCTCACTTTAATCGAGTCCAGAAAGTTAAAATCTACTGTTTGAGGGTTTATCACCCCTCTATTCAACATTTGGGCATAAACCTTTTTATGCTCCTTAGAACGAACAGTTTTGTTCTTTCACTAGGCATGTCAATAGCCACACCCATCCTGGGTTGAAAATTCGAAAACATCCGCTCATCATCATCCTTATTTTTAGGCCGGTTCTCAAAACTAAATTTAGGCTTAGAAGGAAAATGTAGAAAAGCCATTTTTGCTGAACCTCTTGGTGCCACTCCTAACCTTTCCATGGCTTTTAAGAAAATAGTTTCATTCTCATGACCATGCCCTTTCAGAAAACTAGTGATAAAGAACATTGGAGAACCACCCTATTTTAGATAATAGTAATGCTTGTAAAGAACCTGAGGTGTCAAAACTTTGAGAGGAATTGCATCTTGTTCAACTTCTTCTTCCAAAGGTTGTCGAGGAGTGTTCTGAGGAGAGTCTTCACCGGTGAGATTGAAATGTGTTGGTCCTTCTGACATGTTCCAAGGCCCTTGACTTGCGATCTAAAGATTTCCTTTGGTATGTGACATGGATGCAATCTTGGAAGATTTTGTAGACATGTTCAAGTGAAGGAAATATGGAAACTTGTAGAGAAATTTGAGAGTAAAAGACGAGGGAGAAGGAGAGTGAATCGTCATTAGGGTATCAGAAAATGCTTGTTCTTCAAAAAAGAGAATTTTGAGGTATTAAAGCAAATTGAAATGGGGTTGAGAAAATGTACATACTTAAGTGGCTTCCTCAAGTTGAAGTTCCAAGTCTGATCACCTTCAGACTTTAGGAGAGATAATATTCAGCTTGCTGCGAATAAACTCAAATGAGTTTTTCTCCAATGGTTTTGTAAATATGTCTGCCGGCTGATTCTTTGAATCAATAAATTGAACCATAATCTCGCCATTCTGGACATGGTCTCTTATAAAATGATGTCAAATCTCTATATGCTTTGCCCTTGAATGAAGAATGTGATTTATGGTGAGATTGATAGCACTTGTGTTGTCGAATCTAATCTCCATGCAGGATTCTTCTATTCCAAAGTCTTTTAGTTGTTGTCTTATCCAAAGAATTTGAGAACAACAATTCCCAAGAGCAACATATTTTGCTTCTACTATTGATAATGCTACTGTACTTTGTTTTCTTGAGAACCATGGCACCAGCATTTGTCTTAATGGTTGACATGTGCCAGATGTACTCTTTTTGTCGATTCTACAATTAGCTAAATTAGCATCAGAATAACCAAGAAGAGTAAAGTCTCATTCTTTTGGATACCATAGACCCAGCTTTGGAAAAGTCACAACATATTTAATGATGCGCTTAACAGCACTTAGATGAGATTCCTTTGGATTAGACTGAAATCTAACACAAATGCACACACTGAATAAAATGTCAGGTCTAGAGGCAGTGAGGTTAAGAAGAGAGCTGATCATGCTTCTATATAGTTTTTGATCTACTTTCTTCCCTCCTTCATCCTTGTCCATTTTTTATGAACTTGACATAGGAGTTTTTGTCCTCTTGCAATTCTCCAATCCAAATTTCTTGATGAGATATTTGGCATATTTCTCCTAGTGAATGAATATGCATTCCTTTGATTGTCGACTTATAATCCCAAAAAGAATGTCAATTCACCCATTATGTTCATTTCAAATTCATCTTGTATATATCTTGAAAATTTCATGTAGATACTTTCATTAGGAGAACCAAGATTATATCATCTACATAAATTTGTACAAGTTGAAAATATTTTCCATCCATTTTTTTTATAAACAAAGTAGTATCTACTTTTCCTTTTTCAAAACCATTATGAATTAGAAACTTACTCAACCTTTCATACTAGACTAGTGGAGCCTACTTTAGACTATATAATGCCCTTTTTTTTTCTAGTCCGGAGACAAAGTCTAGTTTTCTTGGATCTTCAAATCCTAGTAGTTGTTCCATATAGACTTTTTCTTGAATGAATCCATTTAGGAAAACACTTTTGACATTCATCTGGAATAACCTGAAATTTTGAAAACAAGCAAAAGCAAGCAATAATTGAATTACTTCTAACCGTGCTACTGGTGCATAGGTTTCGTCATAGTCTATCCATTATTCCCATGTGTATCTTTTTGACACGAGTTTTACTTTGTTTCCGATCACTTTTCCTTTCTCATCCATCTTGTTTCTAAAAACCCATTTTGTTTCAATAACAAATTTGCCTTTGGGTTTTGGAATCAGCACCCATACGTCATTAATGCTAAGTTATTTGAGTTCTTGCATAACTTCTATCTAGCTTTCATCAGACAAAGCTTCTTTTACACTTTTTGGTTCTATCTTAGAAACAAGTGCTAAAGCACTGGAGCCTTCTCTTCCTTTGGATCTGGTGTGAATTCTTTCATCAATGTTCCCAATGATGAGTTCTTTAAGATAACACGACTTGTGCTTCCAGTTGTTGTTTGACCTGAGAGTTTGTTGATCCTCTATTTTGTTTAAATCTTCTTGTTCTCCTTGTTGCTATACTCCAGAAGTCTAAACTTTGCCGGGGGAGACAAAATTTGTTAAGTCTGGAACTAGTTCAAACTCTTCAAGTTGAACCTGATTTGGCTGAATTTGCATATTTTCCTAAAACTTGAGGTTCATGGATTCTTCCACATATTGAATCTTTTTATTAAAGACTCTGTAAATTTTTCTTGTCATAAAGTACCTAAGAAAAATTCCTTCGTCTGATTTTTCTTCGAACTTTCCAGATCGATCATTTGCATTCTTCAAAATAAAGCACTTACAGCAAAAGACATGAAAGTAGGAAATGCTTGGCTTCTTTCTTTTATATACCTCATAGGAAGTCTTCTCTAGAATAGGTCTTAAGAACACCCTTTTGATAATATAACATTTAGTAAAAACTGCTTCTGCCCAGAAGCGAGAAGGTATTTTGCTTTCTATAAAAAGAGTTTTGGCCATCTCTTGAAGAGATCTGTTTTTCCTTTCCACATTTTGTTTTGGAGTATATGGAGAGAAGAAGATATGCTGAAAATTAGATTCATTACACAAGTCTGTAAAATCTTGATTCTCAAATTCACCTCTATGATCTATTCATATGCTTGAAATAACATATCCTTTCTCGTTCTGAATTTTCTTGGCAAAGTTTGAGAAGTATGCTAAAGTCTCAAACTTGTTCGCTAAGAAGAACACCTAAGTGAAACGAGAATAATCATCCACGATTACTAGACAATACTTCTTTCCACCAATACTCTAAGTTCTTATTAGTCCAAAAAGATCCATATAAAGGAGCTACAAAACTCGATTGGTAGAAACCTGATTTACTTGTTTAAAAGAGTTTCTAACTTTCTTTCCCAAGATACATTGAGTGCATAATTTAGACTTTTAATAGCTTAGATTAGGAAGCCCTCGAACTAGCTTCTTAGAGGCAACTTTGGCAATCTGGTTCATATTTACATGACCAAGCTTCTGATGTCAGAGACTTGCTTCATCTTGAATAGAAATAAGACACTAAGAACTTTTTGGATTTACGTCCAGAAGATATATATTACCATGCCTTCGCCCAATAAAGGATTAAGAGAAGTATTGACTTATTCCAAAACAAATGCCTTCATGGAAGTTTATTCTAAAACCAGTATCACAAATTTGACTTATGCTCAGAAGATTGTAGTTTAAGCCTTTCACCAGGGAAACATTGTTGATGGTCAGAATTCCAATCTTTACAGTTCCATAGCCTATAATCTTTCCTTTGTTATTTCCTCCAAATGAAACTTTTCCTCACTTTAGTCTATCAAGTTTTACGAAACAACTTGAGTCTCCTATCATATGCCTCAAACAGCCACTATCCCAATACCATTTAATTTTTCTTTTAATAGCAACCTGTAATAAGAAGAAAAACTCAAACTTTACTTGGTACACAGATTTTCTTGGGTCTAGGAGTGTTAGTATTAAAAATAGTTTTTTGCCCAATATTTCTTAATTGGTCTCCAAGCCTTGGGACAATCCTTCTCGAAATGTCCTAAGCTATTAACACTTAGAACATTTGAGAGCACTTCGGTCAACATGTTTTACAAACAGTTTTTGAAAATGATTTTTGTAAAAGATTTTTGCAGGCCTTTGCTTAAGTCTCTCTTTTACTTTAGGAAAATCAATTAAAGGAGTACTTTCATAACTCATACCCAGACCAAATTTGTTAAAATATGATATTTGAGTTGTAATAATTTTCTCGATTATTCTTATCCTATTGAAAATATTTTTGAAATATCTAAGATTTCCCTTTTTAAAACAACATTTTCTTTCGAAAGAGAATTGGAATTTTCTTTCAAATGTTCAAAGCTTCTTTTCAGAGTTTTAAACTTATATTTTTAATAAACTTCCTGTTGCACGAGCTTAGAACTCTCCTTCTTTAGTTCGAGATCCTTTTAAGAGAGGATTTAAGATTGAGGCAAAGTTCATCTATATACCTAGAGACTTTAATAGGAATTTCTGAGTTACTAGCATCGATTTCTTTGTTAGAGTTTGAATTAGTATCTATTTATGATCTTAAGTATGAATCTGAGTGAGCCATTAGACATATGTTTGCGAATTCTTCTTCGCTTTCTTCACATTCAGTATCACTCCAAGTTTAAGCTTTGAGAGCCTTTTTGTATTTCTCAGTCTTCCCTTTCTTCTTTTTTAACAAGGGATAATTTGGTCTAATATGCCCCTTTTCTTGCACTCGAAGCATATTACATCCCTGTTAGCTTCAGCTTCTTTTGCTGGTTTCTCTTGGAAATTCTGCAAGCCCTACTTCTTCCAATTGAACCTTCTACCTTTTATGTTTAGCCTTTAGAATTTCTTTATCATGAGGGCCAGTTCTTCATCATCCATATCATCTTTTGAATTTGTATCATCAAAATCAATGTTAGATTTTAAAACAATTGATTTCTTACCTCTTGGATCTTCTTCATCGTTCATCTACTGATAGAGGCATAATCCTTTGAGTCTCTTTGATTGAGGTTTTCACATGATTCTAGTCCTTTGAAAGTCCACATAGTAGTTTGTTGACTTTCATTGGTCCAGAAATTAGTTGGCCTTGATAAACCAGGCATTCATGATCTCTGTAAAGGGACTAAACATATAAGATATAGATTCTCCAAGCTTCATTCTAAATGCTTCATATTGTCCAAGCAGAATGTTTATTTTTGTTTCCTTCACACGATCAATCCCCTTATAGGTAATATGAAGTCTGTCCCAAACTTCTTTTGCTGTTTCACAAGAAGAAAATCAATTATTTTTTTTTTTTTGGGAGACAAAGTGCAATATAAAATATAAATTGCTTTTGCATCAAAAGCTTGTCCCATGGTAATTTCAGCTTGTGTTTATTCATTAGCATCAATCACTTCTTTCCTTTTGTCTGAAGCTGATGTTGCTTTAGGATAGATTCTTTTTTCAACAACATCACACTCCAGGGGATCTCTTGATTGAGAAATGCCTCCATCTTGTTTTTCCACACGTTGTACTCCTTTCCATCGAAGTAAAGAGGTCTGGTGTTGCTTTATCTCTCAACCAAACCTAGAGCCAGAATACTAGCCATAGAAGATCTTTAGCTCAAAAGCAAAAACACTTCAATAAAGTAAAAACACAAACTCTGATACCAATTGAAAGGGCTAGTATGAACACCTAGAGGGGGATAAATAGGTGTAAAAACATATTTTGTGAAATGCAGTGAAAAACTTTACTTTTAACTTGAGTTTGGTTGACTACAGACTTTGCAGAAGGATTCGTACTTTAACGATTATTTCAAAACACAAAAGTATATCACAGCAAATAAAGTAAAGGAGTTTAGGGAAGAGAAAAATAAACACAAGATTTATAGTGGTTCGGTTTATATCAAGCCTACATCCACTCTCTCACGTTGACAGCCTTCTAGCTGGTTTCCACTATGAATCGAAAGAGAATATTACGATCCTGTGATCTCAACTTCTTATTGAGGAGTCTCTACTATTCTCACAAGATCACTTTCTAGAGTTTCTCACTTTCAAATACAAGTTTAAGCACTAAATGACGAAGGACAAGTGAATTGGAAGCTTCAAACTTTGGAATTTTTCTTTCACGCTCTTCTTTAAATGACTTGTAAAATCCCCTTTAAATACTCCTTTATGCCTTCTCGATCTTTGGCACTTTCCAGAGGAAATCTTCAAATCAATCCGTTAGACAGAATCAATCAAGGAGATCTTGAGCCATTTGAAGATTGAGATGTAAGCCCATCAATCCTGTTCGCCCATACAATCAAGATCTTGGTTTCCATAAGTAGATTCTTTCCAAATAAGCTTGCTTTCCAAAATGATTTGCTTCTTCAAAATTGATTGAGATAACCAATATGGTAAGTGATATTTCCAACCAGAAAGCTTGATGTGTCTTGAACGTATTGGAACCTTGAAGAAAATAATCTTGAGTCTGATTAAGTCTTCATTCATGCATACAGTCTGGAACTTGTTAAAGTGGACAAACTTCTGATGTAAGATAGACTTTGACACAGAAGTTTGCCATTTTTTAGAATAGAATTTGGATAAATTTTGTCAGTTTCAAAACATCATAGGGGTTTTCTCCAACATAGTTCTCACTCTAAGGAGAGAACGTAGAGAGAGAACTCTAGATAATACTTGTATTTCTCAAATCAAGCAAATGATACAAATGAGGGGAGAGCTCCCCTATTTATATAAAAGTGCCCCTAATTACAACAATTAATCTTCTACACAGTCTAATGGTAGAGGATATTAATCCTCCTCTAATCGATTCAATGGTAGAGATGCATTTGATCTAATGGTGGAGGATATTAATCCTCATCATATTAGTGCAATGGTGGAGATTGATCCCATTTAATGGTTGAGATCATCAATCCTCATCAAGCAAATCCAATGGCAAAGATTAGGTCCCCTTGCGATCTAATGGTCTTGATGAGCTCCCTTTGGATTAACTTTGGTCCGTGGCACACGCACATTTGACATTTTTAAGTGTGCTTTTTCTCGTAATAGGTTATCATGGTATTTTACAAACGTTTGGGAGACTAAAGGCTTGTCTAATACGATAAAGTCGTAGGTGGATTGATAGCTTGAATTCGTTGCGTACAGTTGATCTAATGCACACGTCCACTGGATACTGCTCTCCAATGAGAATTCTTTGCAAGCTATTGAAAGTGACCTAAGCCTATTCTTGTAAAAGATTGACCGGGGGTAAATTTACATCTTATATTTGCCCCTAAAAGGTGGACAAATTAGCAATTTATAAAGGAGGTAGATTTGGCCACATAATTCATTTTATCTAACTTTAGCAAAAACGTTCTCATCTGCTATCGCGTGGTCGTCGGGCGTCATTGACTTTAGCCTCTGTTGCTCAATGAATTTTGTGACAAAGGACAAGCGGTCGATCGACTATGCACTCATAGCCAGGAAAAAGAATAAGAGAAAAATAGGAAATAAAAACAAAAAAGAAGAAAAGGAATGCGTCCCAAGTAAATTTGTCGAATGGGTCCTCTTTTCAAGAAAGTAAATTTGATATGTAGAAATTTAAATGTTTTCAATTCACAAATTAGTTTATAGGTTGGCTTTCAAGAGTCAATATCATACAACCAAACATCTTCCGCTTCCCCTGAACAGAAGATTGGACATGCGCCATTTGCACATTTGTCACTCATTAATTTAAAAGTGTCAACAAACGCTAATCTCCCTTCCTTAGGATTGGAAAGGAAAATGCGGATCGGTTTAATAGCCGATGAGGACTCAAAAGCTGACATGACCAAGGATGCATTTGGGAGACCATTTACAAACAGCTTTAATAGACCAATACCTCCTCGAATGGATCTAGAAATAGCATAACATGGGAACTGATCTCTTTAAAGGCCCTTGAACTAAAATTATGGTATTTGGTAACACAGTTTCAAATATTCTGGTGCAAACTTTCGCTTTAATAATGCTCACAGCTCAAGCTAAGTTCTCGCTTGGGGTTTTAGTATTTTCAGAATGCTAGTTTAGGGGTTTAATGAAGTCTTTTCTTTGAAACTTGCCATTACTAACATGTTAATATTCTGGTTTTACCCCTTACTACTTTTTTTCTTCCAATCCAAGTTCAGGGATTTTCATGAACTTGCAGTTGTAGTGGCCGGGAAACTTTGCTTAGGAGGTCAAGGGACAGCGACACGGCTTCCTCGAGGGTCAGCAGACACCAGCAAAGCTTCTTCGACAGTCAAGCGATACCGAGGGTCACATTACGCCGCCGAGCTTCGATGAGGATCTCTCGACACCGTACTAATTAGCCAGGAGTTACATGACGTGGGGTATCTTCACAGGGTCGGTCAGCCCTTGGCTTGGTCCTGTGCTGGGTTTTCGACTCTAGCATTGGCACGGGGGCTGCAGGAAGCTAGATCTCGCTTGCGTTCTGTTGCTTAGTTATGCAACCCGACGTTGTGCCACATGGAGTCGCCGGAGGTCAACATCGATGCTTTTAATGTGCCACCTGCCTGGGCTTTCATTTGCAATTATAAGTTCCTCCATCCTCCTTAAAATAAATTATTTCTTATTATAAAAATTGCTTTGCAATAAGTATTTTAAAAGTATATAGTAAACACTAATCTCATGAAAATCCTTTAATTCAATATCCTTTCCTTAAATACAAAGTTTTAAAGCGTTGCCAAAGTCACCTTTAATCGTGGCCCAGAAGTCTTCATTGCTCTATTGGCCTACGAGAAGATTAGTTTTCTGAAATATCCAATCTCTCTTGCTTTTAACCGTAAATTGATAGGGTTTCATTGACATAGATAGAGGTCAATTCAGGTTGTCATGAGTTCCACGAATGCATATGTTTGACAATGTTGGTAATCGAGGGCAGGTGGCTATCGGCAGAGGCGACGGGCAACGAGGAGGAGAGAGGGGGCAGGGGGTTTCAAGAGAGAAGATTTTCGAACGAGTGTCAAATCAAGATGCGGTGCCTATCCAACATTGCGAGGAGTGGAGACATAAAAGGGATATAGTAGATATAGCCAGGAACACGGCCCCCTTCAGCCGCATGAACCTCGTCCAAAGTAAGTGAAGAGGTTATCAAAGTTGTCTATTTCACCCATAAATGGAAATAAATATTATTTTGGATAACCTAAGGGCATGAGCATGAGACCCTAACCAAGAGTAATTTTAACGAAATTGGTGGAATTTAAACAAATGATCTCCCTCGACGTGATAATCAATTACGTCAATTTTTTGGGTTTTAATGGAGACAAGTTAATGACGTAATTTCTTCATGTGGCTTGGATTATGCATTCAAAAGTCCTAGACTTGGCGACATTTTTCAATAACATGACATGTAGTTTATTCATGAGTTATATCTTCTATGAAGATATAAATGTAAACCTTAAAAAGAGTCCAATGAAATATATCACTTTGTAAGTGCCATGTCATGTGCTTCGAAATTCAAAAGCTCATCTTGTGGCAAACAACCTACGTACCTGAGCTGTAGGAAGTTTCCACGAAAATGAATTGCTCTTCTATGCTCATGCATGGGGATCTATAGAGAAAGCTGCATCACTTGATGTTCAAACCTCTCCTTCTATCCCTTCCTCTTTGACCCATTCAATCTCTTTCATCATGTATGTAGATATACACAGGAAGAAGTACAGCGCAAGTGCCAAAATTTGGCACGAGTGAATATTTAAATGCCAAAAGTTAGGAAAGTAACACTTAAATACAACTTTTTTTGAAAAGTGGGACACTTAGTGCCACATCCGGCAGACCTTGCCGGAAATCCTATGTGGCAATATTTTATTATTTTTTCTTGCCTAGGTGGCTCGCCGGAGAGTTGACTTAGCTCTAACTCACCCAAAACGACGTTGTTTCTATAGTTGGCCAAAATATAAGCTCTGAATCTGCCAAAACAACATCGTCACCCAAATGGCCCCAAAACTAAAACCCTAAATTGGCTAAAATCCCTATTGAAGTGCTCAAATCATAGTCTCGAACCCTAATTTTGATTTGCCCAAAATTCCATCTGCGAATATTGGAAATAGAGAGCAAGACTCACAGCAGTGCCTCAAATTCCTCTCATCGAAATGAAGGAGAAGGTTAGAGTTTATATTTTTGTGGATTACCGAGTCCAAGAAGAACATCGTGGACTCGAATGAATCATGGGAGAAGATTTTATGGATGTGCCAGATATAAAGAAGGATCGAAGTGCAAATACTTCAAATGGGTTGATACGAAATTATCTCACCAAGCCATAGAAGTGATATTGGATATACTTGATAAAAGACATCAATCTCCATCTATGTTCGTGGATGACTTAGACAATGTTGACTCAATGCAAGCTCAAGCGTTTTCGGCTAAAATTTCCAAGAATGAAGTTTCAAGAATTAAAATTGAACGGAAGTATTATAAAACATTTATTATGGCGTTGTTTTGTTGTCTATTATACTTTATGATGAAATGTAAAGCACTTAAAGATGAGAAAAGTTTCTCTGACTGCCATAGTTAAAAATGAGTGGAGAAATGATTGTTTTGGATTAAATATAGGCTTTTTTCTTTTTGAAAGATGAAAAGAAATTTGTGTTGTTCCACAATATCATTGTGGCTTTGTTGCTGTTTGTGCTTTCATATGTATTGTGGGTTACTTCTTATGTTTGTAAGGATGTTAAGGAAAGGGAATGAGTGAATTAAATGCTGCTTGTACTGTGTTTTTCTTGTTCTTGAATATAAACCAATAATGATGAATGTGTATGACCAAATATAAACATAAACCAGCAACAAATATTGAAATTGAATGGAGTTACCATAAGTTAAATTACCATCACATTCTCTGTTTTGCTGCAAATAAGCATATACACAAGACAAACATGAGTAATTACCCAAGTACCATAAGTTGTATTTAATAATCACTTAGGTGCTAGTTGCGATGAAAAAATGGATCACTTAAGTGTCAAGTTATTATTAAAGTGATCACTTCAGTGTCACTTGTAGTTAAAAGTGAACACTTAAGTGCCACTTCTTTTTGAAAAGTGGGACACTTAAATGCTAATTTTTTAGTAAGTTTTCTCTAAAAATTGCGTCAGCTACCACCATCGGCTGTGCCACCAGCCATCATCACTAGCCACACTAGGTATTCCAGCCACCACCGTGCTGGTGGTGTTGTTGCATAAGGTACCAGTGCAAGCTGAGCCTTACACTAGCTTATACCAGTACACCTGGTGTAAGATGTGCACACTGCACACTTGCACCGGGTGTAACATAAGCCCCTAACCCCCACCATATACCCACAACCACCAAGCATCACCAGCTACCACTACCAGCTACACCAGCACCCCAACCATCACATTAGCATCTAGCCACCACCCAACAGCCACTATGCTAGTGCTGGGTCTACTACAGAAGGTGTTGATGCAAGCTGAGCCTTGAACCAACACCACCTAGTGCAAGATGTGCACATTGCACATTTGAACCAGATGTAGCATGAGCTATCAATCGAACCCCAACAACAAACCCACTATCACCAAGCATCACCATCCACCACCACCAGCCACACCGGCACTCCAACTACCACCACAGACCCAACACCAACGACATCAAGTAAAAGCAGAATTCATATTTTACAAAAAGCAAAAGAATTTGACAAACAACGAGATCATTCCATTGATATTGAAATTAAGTATTGTAAAGTTAATGACAAACTAAAGAAAAAAAAAGGGATAAGTGTTCCAAAAGTCCTACAACTTGTTACGAAAATGCATTTCAATCATAAAACTTGCAAAAAGTGCATTTAAGTCCTAAAACTTGTCAAATTGTTTCAAACGAGTCCTAAGGTCGACGCCGTTAGCCTTTTCTGTTAAATATGTTGACATGGCATTTTAAATAATTTTTTTTATTTTCCATGTGTACTTTTTAATTAATTTTTATCCATTTTTTTAAAAAAAATTACATTTAAAAACTAAAAAAATTAAATTTATTCTTATCATATTTTCAACAAAAACTAAAAAGAAAAATTTTAAAAATTATTATTAAAATTATTTTAAAAAATTAGCGCGACTCTTCTTCCCCACCACAACGATCGCCGCCGCCCATCGCCGGCCCGGGCGGGGTGGCCGGGCCTCGCTAGCCCCAGGCGAGGGCCGGCGACTGTCGCCCACCCTGGGTGAGGCCTTGTCGGCCCTCGCTCTGGGCCGGCGAGGATCGCCAGATCTGAGCGAGCCTTACCGGCCCCGAGCGAGGGCCGACGAGGCCTCGCCCAGGGCGGGCAACGGTCGCCGGCCCCCCCGTGAGGGCCGGCGACGACTCACCCGAGGGGGTGACGACCGCCGGCCCCCTGCGAGGGCCGACGGACCCAGATCGGGGCACCCTCGCTCAGCTCTGGTGCGGGTGCCCAGATCTGGGCACGCCGGCCCTCGCGAGGGGCCGGCAGCCGTCGCCCCCCCGGGTGAGTCGTCATCGGCCCTCATGGGGGGGCCGGCAACCGTCGCCCGCCCTGGGCAACGCCTCGTTGGCCCTCACTCGAGGCCAGCGAGGCTCGCCCAAATCTGGCGATCCTCGCCGGCCCCGGCGAGGGCCGACGAGGCCTCGCCCGGGCCGGGCGATGATCGCCGGCCCTCGCCTGGGCCGGCGAAGCCCGCCACCCCGCCCACGGCCGGCGACCGTCGCTTGGCCCCTCCGGCGATGGGCGGCGGCGGCGGCGGTGGGGGGAGGAGCCGCTATTTTTTTTAATAAAGATTTTAACTTTTTTTTAAATTTTTTGGTAAAAATAAGATAAATGAATAAATTTGATTTTTTTATTTTTAAAATTTAATTTTTAAAAAAATAATTAAAAAATTCACGTGGAAAATAAAAAAAATATTTAAAATGCCACATCAGCATATTTAATAGAAAAGGCTAACGGCGTCAACCTTAGGACTCGTTTGAAACAATTTGACAAGTTTTAGAACTTAAATGCACTTTTTGCAAGTTTTAGGACTGAAATGCATTTTCATGACAAGTTGTAGGACTTTTGGAACACTTATCCCAAAAAAATAAATAACCATCCATAGCAAGTTATTATAAACATTTACAAAATAGACTCCTAAGCTCCACAAATCCTATCACGTCCCATCTCATCAATCAATATGCACAACACTCGATTTTCATGCTCTTTTTGATGGATCTTTCACTTGATTCATAATCCTCACATTTTTTCTAACTGGATGTGCAACTTCTTCTTCAACATTCTCAGTATCCACTGACTCAAATGGAGCTGCAAATGTCCATGGTTGAATTGATTTAGAAGGAGTTACAGTTACAACTGTCTTAGGCTGAATTGATTCAGATGAACCTACAACTAGGTTCTTGCTCTTCTTTCTTATTGGCGCAACTGATGTTTTCTTCTTTTTCTTTGTTGATGTAGCCATTGATTCTTGAATTGGGCCTTGAGAAATAAGAACCTCTAAACTTCTCCCAGGCTACAAAAAAATAATAAATTGTCAAAAAAAGTTTGTAACATAAATTAAATTAAATGCAACCAATAAAACTTATATTCAAAATGACTGTTCCAGTACGCTCATCTATATAAAGGCCATAGCCATATTATCTTAATCTCTTCCCAAGTGCCCCTCTTATTTGAATAGGGGCATCACTTTGAGGAACTTATGATTTGTTAGCTCTTTTTCTTGCCTGTAATTTGTTGGGCCCTTCTTTTGGCCCTTCAGTTATAGCTGGGGCTTCTTCGACCAATTCTTCAGTTGCGCGTCTTCTAGATGGCCTTTGTGTAGCTACCCCTTCATGTGGCCTTCTTGTAGTTGTCCTTTTATATAGCCCTTCAGCTTCAGTGACATCTTCTGTTGGTTCTGGTGGTACTTCTGGTAACCCTTGTAGTGATTCTTCTAGTGCCCCTATGGTGACCCATGTGGTAGCTCTTGTGATAGCCTTTAAGTTGGCAATTGAGCTCCATCTTGCATTCTTCGAACCTAAGAAAGAGGCAAAATACATCATAAATATAACATCGGGCTATATAATAACGTAAAAAAAGAAAAACTAAATAGAAATTGTTGAATTTACTGGGTATTTCTTTCTCTGTTGAAGAACGGTCGACTGAATTGGCCATTTAGTTGCTTGGGCCAATCCTTCAGCTGGCTGTCTTGTATCTTGCCTTCTTCGAACAGGCCCTTTAGTTTCATGACTTATTGGGGTTCTTCTCATGACGTGACGAAGACATTACATACAATGCCAAATAGGATATTATGTACATATTTATGATAAACCACAAAGCAACATAAACATAAATTTTATAACTTATTGAGCTTCTAGTTGTTAACTAAAGAACAGTCGACTCACTTAGCCCTTCTGTTTGCCTTTCTCCAACTGTCCCTTCACTAGGCCTCTCAGTTGGCCTAAATTGTTCTTGTTGCTTCCTCAATTCACAACCTTTAGTGTTGTGACCTGTTATGTGACAATAAGAGCATGTCATCTTTGCACTTGTCCTGCTCAATTGTTGCTAACCCAAGACCTCTCCTTCCGCCATTCTTCGTCTTCGTTTTAACCTTCCCATTTTCTTCTTCAGTGGCAAAGGTTGAGGTGTTTTATGATCCGTCGGCTCCCAAAACTTGCTACTTCTAATTGGCTGCATTATAAACTGATATGAAATAAGGTATTTGGATTTTTTGTACCAATCATCAATGTAATCCTCTACATTGTGGCCCTTCAACTAGATGACACATATAGCATGTGTACAAGGAATTCCACTTAGTTGCTATGCTCTATATGAACACTTTCTTGTACCTAGATAGACAACATACTAATCGAAACCCTTCATAATTTCATATCCGTCATCCCCATTCCAAATGGGATGACAATACTTACTTGCAGCCAAGTTCTCATCCAATTTATTCGCAATCCTAGGACTACATTATCTAGTCAACTTTGCAGCCTCATCTCTTTGTTTGTACAGCGAGTCATGACCATAACTCGTATATCTTCAAGCATTAAGATAATTGGTTTGCATCTAGCATCTATTATCTTCCCATTAAATGGTTCACATATGTTGCTGTCGATGCGATCACACTTGAATTCCTCATTGAAGAATGTCTTGCACCAATGCTTCGGTTTTGTTTGAAATAGTGCTGCACAACCTTCCTTTGTCAACTGAAATAGTCTTCTTTGGCTATCCTAAAGTCAGTCATGTTCTTACTCTTTGCTAATTGCAAAAATTACAATTGCAGCTTATCCCCTTTGTAGGTCTTTGCCAAATTCCCGTATGTGTGCCACGTACACATTCGATGTTCAGCATAGAACAACAACTTGGCTATTGCCAGAACCAATCCCTATAATAATTCAAAGTAAGAAATGTAAGCAAATAACATGTTAATATTACAAAGCAAACAATTGACTAAATTTTTCAAAAAGCAAGCAGCATTACCTTTTTGTTGATCGCTTATGAACATCCATCCTTCCCTATTTGTTATTTCTAAGTTAGCCATAAGATTTTTCAAGAACCAGGACCAATTGTCCCTATTCTCAATCCTTACAATAGCTCAAGCTAGTGGGAACATTTGGTTATTCACATCTCTTCCAATCACCACCAACAATTCTCCCTTACACAAACCCTTTAAAAAATAGCCATCCAATTCTATAATCCGTCTACAACCAACTAAAAATCTCTGTCTGCATGCATCAAAGCACACATAGAACTTATCAAACTTAGTCCTACTATCAGGAAACGGCTTCTCCACCACCTCTACATACACTCTGCTTGAAGGGTTTTGCAACCTACATTCCCAAGCATAATCTCATACCTGCCCATATTTTTGCCATACTGACCAATAAATATCTTCATCATCTTTTGCCTTGATCTTTTGCATTGATTCCTAAATACATTGATGCCTACACGCTCCTTCACTAGCATCTTAAAATCAATACTTTTCATCTCGGGCATTAGCTTGATCATATTGAAGAAGTGCTTGGACAACCATGCACTTGTTAGCCTTTTGTTTTGAAAATCAATGGAACAAGTGTGTTTCTCTTAATAGGCTCTAATTTGGAAAGACCCACTCCTCTTAACAAACGCGCTGTAAATCTTCTATGGACAATTTTGTTGCAAACACCTAGTTCTTATAAAGTTCTTAGTGTTTCGAATGAAGTCAATATTTCTTTGTGCAGCAATGGAGTTCTTTAGTATAGCTTTCCTAAATTGTTTTGCATCTTGGAATTTCATACCTACTAACAAAGTAGGAGAGGCAATGGATGGATCATAGGAAGGAAACTTACTTTTCCTTCTACGCACAGCTCCTTGATTTTTTTCAAGCTCGTCCTAGGAAGTAGCAGTCTTGATGCTTTCTTCATTCTCCGTCTCCTGGCCAACAACACCAGCAGCATCTACAGGGCCTTTATCTTTGTTTGGAACTTCATCAACTACCTGCAAAGTTGCAAATCTATCTAACAAAAAGTCTATTTGTTCTTTTTCCTTGACTGTGTAAGCTCCTCGTCATCATTATCACTTAAGATTAAGAAATTCTCAGCAGCCAACCCCTTCATCATCATCATCACCATCACTGAATTCAACTACTTCCCAATCTTATTCAGTAACAGTGACATCACCTATATCACCATCACTCTGCTGAACAGCATCTGCACCCCTCTCCTCCCCATCTTGTCCATCATTCCTTCCATCATCCCTAACTTCAGTACTAGCTTAAATACCTTCTCCTCTTTCTCCTACTTAGGTGCCATCTCTGTCATCATCTTTCTCCTACTTGTATTCAACATATGTTTTCGCCTCTTCGCCATGAAGATAATGATATAGGACATTCCTAAAACCATTATTATCTTCCAAAGTTCTCAAACCATCTCTCAAGCCTTTCCCAGGAACACAGTACAACAACTTTTGTACTTTACAAGGCAAATATGCCACTATATCCCTAACAAATCCAATATAAGATGCATTCTTTATATCTACAAAGATATTACCATCGTTTCTCCCCTCATACTCCAACTCATCCTCCTTAATCGCAAAATCCCCACCGTAGTAAACAATGACAGCAACATAGTCCCTATCATGAGCCATTTCTGCAACTAAAGAGGAAAAAAATACAATTAACTTTTGGGGCTATATTCACAAAGGACAACAGAAAATTCTATGTGGAGGCCCCTACACTCTTATAGATTTTATTAAAGAAAAGAAGAAAGAGGGAAAATATGCACAAGTCAGACGACAGCTACTTTGATCGGAAAGATGCCCTCAGGACATATAGAGGTCCCCACTCGACAGCTACTTTGATTATGTCGTATTCCGTTAAAATATTGAGAGGTCCCCCAGATAAGCATGGGTCCTCACGACACCAATTTCAACACTTCAATTTTAAAAAAAAAATGCCTAGAAATCCCCACGACAACTACTCCGAACCCTAACAATCACCATCACACATCACATTTCACATCCGACCCCTAAAAATTACATTCGCACATCACAATTCCACATTCAAGCCATAAATCACACATCACAATACCTAGCATAACATCTCAGCCCTAATTTTTCCCCCGCCAAGCCCTAAATTTCAAGGCCGAGCCCTAAATTGTCAATCCGAACCTTAATAGGGTTCTAGCACCACATATGAGCCATAAATTTCACATCAATACTATCCAAGCCTTACATTTCCTAGCTGACCCCCAAATTTCAAGTTGGAGCCCTAATAAACGAGTCGGAGCCCTAATTTTACCACAGGGGAGAGGAAGAAGAGAACAAACCTAAGTAAGCGATGATGGTGAGTGATGATGGCGAGCGACGACGGTGAGTGACGACGGCAAGCGATGACTTGCGAACGACGATCTATGAACGGCGACTTGTGAATGGCGATGGAGAGGACATCAGATCTAGTGCGAACGCAAGTGATGACTGGTTAAACCAAAAATAAGCTAAATGACATCATTCAGCACTAATGAAAAACGATGTCGTTTAGCTTGGCCAAGCCAAAGTGGATGGGGCAATGTCATTTTCCTTGTCCACGTGTGTGTTTTTTTTTTAAAAAAAATATTTGCCACATCAGTAAAGCATGTCGTCGGAAAATGCCATGTATGCAATTTGGCCGGATTTTCTTGCCGTTGGCACTTAACTGATCCATTTTGCTCTGATTTTGGTACTTAAGTGTCATTTTCCTAACTTTTCATACTTAACTGTCCATTCATGCCAAGTTTTGGCACTCCAAGTGTCCGTACTTCGATATACATATCATATTTTCCTAGCGAAAGGATATATGTAACATTTTATTCAAACCTAATCGTTTACACACACCATTGACCCTTGGTATGAGGACATGGGTCGACACGAAGTCCACTAAAAAATATTAGAAGTAGGGCAGATCGGCCCTTTCTTAATGGGCCTCACTCCCAACTCATCAGGACAAAACTGTATAAATAATCCAAAATAGACGGGAACCCCTTGCGATTCTACCAGTAATTCAGAGTTAACCTCGTAAAGTCCGCACATGGGCCCTCGCAAGTAAGTTTGAGAACAATAAATAATTTGGTTAGTAAAGGAAAGAAAAGAAAACATTGTGTAACCAAATTGTGCGTCTCAAATGATAAGTCTCTTTGAAACGATATTCGAAATGCCTTCTCCATTCATTTCACTTGAAAGCTTTCTGAAACTTCTCTTCCGAAAACAGATTTTGGGATTTGGTGTTAGGATTGCCAAATCCACGATCAAACTCTCTGACTGGTCCCATGTACATTCATAAATTAACAGGCGAATCTAATTGAATGGGAGAGTCGACCTTGGAACCAGACACATGTTCTCGAATTATCGTTTATTTTTTCCTGTCCAATATCGTGATAATGATTGGGGCTTTGACCTCCCCCCTGCAGGTGCGTCACCATAATGAATTGTGCGCTATATGCATTGTATGATTTCTATCTCCAACACTTCTTTTGCTTTCTCTTATATTATAATTTTGTCCGAAGAAATTTTCTCCAATCGTTGGTGCCTAACAAATAAAGACCTCGCCAATATTTAGTTATAGTTAAGTTTACATGTGAATAATATTTACAATTAATGACTCAACAATTATAGACATTCTTAGAGGAAATTTTCTTCAATTAAGAATGAAGGAGAATATTGTACCTTTTTGTAACAAACACTTAAATGTTAAGATTGATTTATAGAGATAATGTACTAAAGAGATGCAATCAACTCATATCAGTTAAGGAGTATATTGTACAAAGGTTTAAGTTAAAAGTTTAAACTAATAAATGAAGAGAAAGTATATATCTATACACATTAATGCCCAATCACACTAGGATCAAGCGACGTGGGATGATTTTTAAGAGACCTCCTCACATGCAAGTTGGATTAGAACATAAGTGCGTGGAATGGAAGTTCGGGGAGCCACACTATGCAAAACGGACATTTTCTATAAGGATTCAGAAAGCTAACTCTGACACTATGTCAAAATGTCCATTTTAAAAGTATAAACTATTAGGTGTAGTGAGTTATATTATTAAATAAATGTAAACTACCCCTTACATGTGGCAAGAGTTGGCCTAACAGTCAAGCATCGAAATCACTGATAGGAAAAATAAATGATGCGCTTGGAAAATTTAAAATTGCGATATCTTATTCTTGTACTATGTACAATTTTGGAGGCTCAAGAATAACTTATCTAAAAGTTTAAATAATATATCCCGTCTTCATTTAATGAATGAACCTTTTGAGTGAAAGTAAATTCAGCTAATCATATTAGTGGATTCAGACTTGGAGCCTTCATGATGATCTCCATCAAGATAAGGCATTGTGATTTTGATATGAGTCCTAATAAGACTTATTATGTTACACAGTCTAATCCAGTGGTCAAATAAATTGGGATGGTATTTTAACAAATATGGCTCATTCGTATCATATTGGTTGCAATTTTATTGCATTATTGACTCCACCAACTTTAGGTACTTGTCCACATATACACGCACATCAACATTACTACTTTTCAACGGAAGGAATGATGATTACTGTTGAACCCATGTTGAGTAGTATTTAGAGAACTTTGCTAATGTAAGGCTCCATTCATTTAACAGAAAATAATTTCAAAAAAAATATTTTTTAAATTTTCTGATATTCATTTTAGGGGAAATAAATTAGTTGAGGAGAACATTTTCCACTATCGGAAAAAAAAACACCTTCAAATGTGGGAAAAATGTACTCCACTTTTGAAAAGTGGAGAACATTTTCCATGACTTCTTCCATCTCACTTATTTCACCAAAAAAATTTTCATTTTATTTTTATATTTTATTTTTACATTTTTTATTATTCTTAAAATCAAGTTTTTAAATTCTTTTTCTTTTTCTTTTTCTTTCTTTTTTTCTTCTTCTCTTCCTTCGCAATCGCTATAAAAAATAAAGCATATATTTTTTAAAAAATAATAATAATAAATTATTGTAAATGAATGCATGTAGGAAAAGATTTTCTTTATCGAACGGTGGAAAATATTTTTTAATTGATTTTCAAATTTTAGCCGAACACTAGAAAATATGGTTACTTTATTGGAAAATGACTTCTTAGAAAACAATTTCTAGAAACGCCACATTTTCTGCGAGACAAACAAGACCTAAGTAAGTTAAGTTTCAGATGTTTGAAGCATCACTTCCTGTTCTTAGTCTCCATGAAAAAAAAAAAAAGTCGGGCTTTTCTTGGGTCACTATGGCCCTTAGTGCTTGAACTATCAGGGGATTGCCCAAACCCTAACAGTTCCAACTAATTAGCTTCATTTTTTTTTTCTTTTGGTGGCTGTTTAGGGCCAGCCACCAAAGTCCACCTATATGATCCTATAGTTGAGTTTCATCGAGTCCCTCTAGCATCTGTATGCATAGGTCAGATGTGATGTATTGATGGGTCTCGCTTTTGGGTTCAAACGTGTGTGTTTCAATTTCTTGGATTTTGATGAACTATCTGCTACTTTCTTCATTTTAGCAATTTGTTCTGCTGCAACAGAGTCTACAGCTTCCTGTACGAGAGGTTGCCATTGAAGCGGTGTTGCCACAGTATTGATTTGGCCCTCTATTGGGAATTCCATAACTTCCTTCTATTTATTGGTTTGTAGTTGATGGACAAGGATCAAATCGGTAGGCAACTAAGGAGTCTCTGGGATGACCTCCTCTACCTCCTCCTAGGATGGTTCGGTCTCATAAAAGGTATGCCAAAATGGGCTGTGTTCTTGAACCTCTATGCGTAGCCATGGACCGTAGTAAAGGTTATCCTTGCCTTCCATTTTTTTTTTTTTTTTTTTTTTTTTTTGGTATCGAACGGAAATGTTTTACAGTACATTGCATAATAGCCTAAGACACCACAAGAGTAGCAATAGTGAGATAGGTGCTTATAGCAAAAATCCAACCAGTCTTCCCGTCCAATTTCAAAAGCCGGCCTGTGGTGAGTGGTTCCAGTAAAGAGAGTTCTACCCAGACTCATCCAGCTCTTAGAGATATACCTTCTCTCTGTTCTACTTCAACGTCTAACACCCGACCTACACGTCGCCCAACTTTGCTTAACATATGTTCAGTGCACCATTCTAACAGTAGCCTGAAAACTTGGACCCAAAAAGCACAGGTGGTGAAGTTGTAGCAATGCAGTGGAGTGTTGGGTAGCCAAGGTTGTAAAATGACTAAGTGGTTGGAGAATAGCCAAGGTCCATTTTCCAAAATCCTCTGTTTTTCCCCTTCCGATTTAAACTTAACAACATACAAGCCAGCTTCGCTCGGGGAGATATCTACTTGATCAGTATGCCATTCTCGTTTCATAGCGTTCTCAAATGCTTGAAAATTAATAGTTGGGTTAGAGAGAATCTTACCCACCAAGATCAACTTACATTCCTCTAATTTTTCCATTGGGGCAGCATCCTCCCAGACTTCAATTGTTTGTGCTGACCATAGACGTCTCATTCTGTTACATAGGGCAGCAAGGCGAGCGTCGTCCTCATGGTCAGTGTGATCCATCCCTGAAGAAGCAGCAGTGGAATGATGGGTGTGCCCATCATAGTCGTAAGGATCCATCGACTAGCTGGCACAAGGGAAATCTGCTAAAGAGCAAGTGAGGCGAGCCGTCCATAGAGGAATGATGGGTGCGCCCAACATGGTTGGAAGGATCCATCGACTAGCTAGCACAAGGGGAATCTGCTAAAGAGCAAGTGAGGCAAGACTGTCCACAGACATTACGGCTTAAAGCAAGCTTGAAAATGAGCCGCGGGAATCAAGGATAACTGCAAAACATGGGAATTGGGCATGCAACGATGGAGAGATGAATAGAAACTGAATCTAGGGGCGAGTTCCATTGTAAAACGAGAAGAGAAGTGATGGGCAGAAATGGGTCTGTGGACAATTGGATTGTTCCAAATGAGAAAGCGAGATAAAACATGAGTGGAAATCCACAATCAAACTGTGGAATGGAAGCGTAAAGGTGAGCATAAGTGAAATTAGGGTTTGGGCGAGGAAACAACTACCATGGAGGTAGAGAGAGCTCTACATACCGAGAGAGGAAAAAAAATGATGGCATTGTACTTGGCAGTTTTAAAGTAGATGCTGTCTCAGCGTATTGAATGAGCAAATTGGGACCTGATAATGGTATCTCAGCAAGGAAAAATAGAGGCAATGCCATGTGTGTTATTGATCCCTTTTGCAGCAAATGTCCCGGCAAGAATAGATTGCTTATTGAATTGAGAGAACATAAAGTTGGAAGGAGTTATCACTCTTGAGCTCATACATAGCAATCAGTGGCCATAGACTCAGAAAATTAGTTGCTACCAATTTGGCTGCGCGATCTCCAAGTTTCATTCTCCTTGTTCAGTTCATGTCAGGTCCTAAAAGTTTCCGGTGCACGTGTTTGAAAGTGTAATGAAGCTCCTAAATGGATGTATCAAGAAGTAAACCCATCGAATTTGTGCCGGTTTTGGCAGTTCTAAGGTAAATATATAGTGCGAACTTTGAACAATCGAAAGGGGTTGGGTGAAGAGCAGATTAAACGAAAATGATCTGATGATTCTGAAATAAGTTGTGATTGGGGCCTCCAAGAGTATGGTAGTGACAGTCTCATGTGTTTCCTCTATTGTGTTGGGCAGATATGTCTTCTTTCTATGGTGTGATAGAACTGAACAGGGTGCAAGCAAACAAGCGAGGAGAAATAAGGTGATTTAATGAAGTGATCAGGTCGTTTTGACGCCACCCCCCCCCCCCCCCAAAAAAAAAAAAAAAAAAAAAAAAAAAAAAAAAGAAAAGAAAAACAACGAGAAGTGATAAATGACGTGTGAAGTGCTTCTTTGTCCTCACTTGTAAATGAGAAATCTATTTCTTGTGCATTTAGATTGTTTTGTGTGGCAGCTGATTATTTAGATTTCAGATATATCCATTCAATACTCATTTTCATATTTAGATTTCAGATATATCCATTGTTTTGTGTGGCAGCTGAATATTATTTCAAGGCTCAACCTCGGAGGCTCAACCTCGATTGTTGCTTGCTTGGCTTATCAAGATAACTGCCAATGGAAGTGGAGGGATGTGAGGAGATGACTCCGATCACAGAATTGAAATTGTCATTGGTAAATAGACCACTTAAAGAAAAATGAATATATGTTGTAAGCATCTAATACTTAGTTTAGTTTACCAGCATCTCCCATTACACTTCCATCTGATGGGTTTAGTTCTCATATATGGGTTGATTATATAGTCAAGTTGAGCATCGTGCTAGCTCTTTTCTATATGCTCCAGAAATGAAATGGTCCTCCTAACTTGTCTTTCGATAGGAAGAGGAGCAAAGAAGGCTTGATGCAGCAAAGTGGGAGTTGGGGTCGATTGAATATCATCCTTTGCGTAGTTGTGAGTGAAAAAGTTCCAATTTTGGCGGCTCTAGTAGTACGAGGAAGAAGATCAAGAGATCCCTAGATGTGGAAGGTTCTGTCTTCCATCTTCTTGTCCTTTACTACTTATTTGATCATCAGCTACCTTTTAGTAATTTACTGTGCATAGTAACATCACATATTTCCTGCGTACGTTCATCTATGTGCTTATAGCTTGCTTTAGAACTAGATGCCTTATGACACTAGAGTTGGCAACAGAGGGAGCAGTACATATAGGATATCTTCAGGTCGGGCTGTTTTTGGTGGCTGTGATATATGGGCTTAGGCTATAACTTGTGTTCAAAGGTGAAGCCAAGAATTTTTTCCCTCCCAGGCACACTTGGCTTATCGCTTTTGGTACTTGCATTGAGCCTTATCACTCCCCGAGACCGACTTTGATGTTTTTATATTCCATGAGATGTGAAATCTGATTAGTGGCCAAATAAATCAGTCGCTGGTTGGGTTATTAGTTTTTCTGCATTCATTTAACAGTATGCAGCCATGGGATGCGACTTTAAGAGGAGTTGGTGACGTCCTCTTACACGGCAGCAACATCCATTTCAATGCAAACTTTTGTTCCATTTCCTCTCTTTTATGTAGTTGAATTTCTTACCAAACAGCAGCCAAATCCGTTTCTTCTATTGATAATTTTGTTAATTTTGTATTCTTATTGGTGAATGACAAACTTGTTCGGTATTGTTGCGTTCATTGTCATTTTATTTAACTAAATATGAAACCCCCCTCCAAAAAAAAAAACCTGATAGAACCTAGAACCAACCCCGTGATAGGGTAGGTTCCAAGTTTTAGACTCCGATGGTAAGTTCCATGTTCCAAAAAATGAAGAACCTATACTTGAAGGTAGGTTCCGAGTTCTATGTGGAATCTGTAAGGAACTCAAAATGGCTCACCCCCTACTATCAAGACTCAATTGCTGCTCTTACTCTTGTACACTTAATCTTTAACAATATTACTAAGATAGCAAAAGAATACGATACTCATAGAAATAGTCGAATGAGATAGTTTTGCTTGGAACATAGCTTTTAGCATATTCTTGGTCATTGTATATACATGTGTCTAACATTTGGCTTCAACAATCTTCACTTTTATACCCATCTTGAACCTTATTGTTGAAGGTGGTTTGGAGAAGTAAAGAGCCGTTATAGTTACCATTAGTGCTGCTATCCAAAGATAAAACTATCCCTACAATCATTTTTCCTAAACTTTTGATGATTACCTGAAAATAGCTTATGTTGCTATCTCATGATTGCAACTTCTAGCAGATCTGTCAAATAGCCATCTCATTCTTTGTTAACATCTAAATTCTACTATTGTGCACATCCACTCCACAATAGCTATTTTACTAAACCAACAAACATTATCAAACGAACATTGATGTATTGTGACATCTTGATTTTTAACTCTGTTTTCGATTATATGAAATGGGCTTTTCATCGATGCGCCTGTGGTCTTTTTCTCTAAACTGATCACTCACGATATAACTAATGTATCAGGTGAAACCGTTAAGGAATTTAAACGCGATTGACTTGAGAATTCAACCAAATATCGACTGCTCGACCATGTTAATCTACAAGGGTCAATACAGTACCGTTAAAATCGATTAGAGACCGGAGATAGGTCGATTTGATAGAGGCATGTAATTAAAGTGTGGGTGATTCCACTTGATTGCAAAATTCTTGTCAAACGATACTAGACGGATTTTTCTGTCATTTCTGTACCATGTGTCTATATTTGAAACTTCAAAATTTTCACAACAACCGAGAGTCACTAATGAGTCAAAGATGTACAATGTGGCAAGAAAATAATTGACCACGGGTCAATTGCGCTAAAAATTTCTAAAAGCTACCCAAGTAGATTAGATTACGCTAAAATCACGTCCGATTGAAATTGACCATGAAATTGAATCCGATTTCAGAATTTGAAAGTTCTGCCATGTCATGATTTATTTTAAGAATGTCGACTCATCATTTGAAGAATTTTCAGCGAGTCCAGATTTTTAGCGAAAATTCAAATTTTGGCAATTTTGGACTGAGAAGTTCGAGGGGCTTTTTTTGTGCATTTTTTTCCTTCAAGTTGGATCGTTTGGCGAGGAAAAATCACGAATTTAATGTGGATACCTTAGTTGGAATTTTTGGATTGCAATTGGGATTGAATTGGAGTGGAATTGAGTTGAAAATAGTGAGGGATTGCACAAAATTCGTATGCCAAAGGGGGCAACATTTCAGCATCCTCTTGGCTTGCAAAGAAATATTTGAGGGAGGAAAGTGGGTTGTGGATGAGGCTGAAGATGGTGGGGGTAGCCACTCAAGCATTTGGGATATTTATGTTGATTTGTGAGGCTTAATGTCCCCTTTCAGCCAGCAGAACTCCTTCTTCTTCTTCCTTCCCTCTCTAGTATCCATTGTTGCTATTTGAGAGCCCGAGAAACAATAGAGATCAAGCCAAGACCAGCAACAACGATCGACTTGTCACGTCCTGATCCTCCAAGCGTGTGCCCATCCCTTGGTGGTCGATTAATTTGCGACATCCCAAGACACGTTGCCGACCCATTCATTTTAATGTGCATGCATAAGCGAATATTAAATCCCTAGACAACACGAATATGGGATAGGAAAGTAGGGTCACAATTTTCAAAAACCAAATCACACCTTTATACATAACAGACTAAGTCATATACAATATTAGCCGATATATATAAGGTCTACAAAAGGGGAAGGGGTTACAAAACCTCTAAGCATTCAAGCCTTCAATTGAATACTCTAGGGACTCTGGATTCGAAAGATTCGAGTCTACCACTGAACCACCTAGAAGGTCAATCGTACCTTTGCCAAAAGTGATCTCCAGTACCAACTTATGAATCTCAGACTTTGAAAAGGGGCCTTCTTTGGGTCCATCTCGCCTGTAATGATACCACGATATAAATTTATGGGGTACCTTATGGGGTAGACCCCCATCAACCCAGACAATGGGATCTCACAAGTTCATAGACTTAGGCTCCTTAGCTCCTAGGGAGGGGAATCGAAGAGTGCTATTCGATGACCTTATTTGGTTGGCCAAAATGTTTGGGAGGTACAGCCTTTTAGGACCTGTAAATGTTATTCCACAACAAGATGAGATAATGTCTCAGCAAGTTCATCCCCCAAACTCCGACTAGGAAGGAAATACGCCCAAAGGCAACCTATGCACACAAGAGATAGGTGACTTACCTTTGCCTCAGTTCCTTCTTACAAGTCAGTATAGTTCAAACACTCAACCAATCACTACCATCTATCCATTAATACTATCTATCTACCAATACTATCTATCAACTCGCCTTGGTTGAAGACTCAAATCCTTAGAGGTTTTGTAACCCCCCCTAATTTTGTAGACCTTCTATATACCAACTAATATTGTATATGACTTAGTCTGTTATGTATAAAAGTGTGATTTGGTTTTTGAAAATTGTGGCCCTACTTTTCTATCATATCTTCGTGTTGTTTGTGGATTTAATTATTCGCTTATGCATGCGCATTAAAATGAATGGGTTGGCGACGCGTCCTAGGACGTTGCAAATTAATCGACCGCCAAGGGATGGGCACACGCTCGAAGGATCGGGGCGTGACAAGTCGACGGCTGCTGCTGGTCTTGGCTTGATCTCTATTGTTTCTTAGGCTCTCAAACAACAACAATGGAGACTAGAAAGGCAAGGAAGAAGAAAAAGGAGTTCTGCTGGCTGAAGGGGGACAACAAGCCTCACAAGTCAACATAAATATCCCAAATGCTTGAGTGGCTGCCCCCACCATCTTCAGCCTCATCCATAGCCCACTTTTCTCCCTCAAATCTTCCTTTGCAAGCCAAGAGGATGCTGAAATGTTGTACCCCCCCCCTTGACATACGAATTTTGTGCAATCCCTCACCATTTTCAACTCAATTCCACTCCAATTCAATCCCAATTGCACTCCAAAAATTCCTACTAAGGTATCCACATTAAATTCATGATTTTTCCTCGCCAAATGATCCAACTTGAAGGAAAAAAAAAATGCACCTAAAAACGGCCCTCCGAACATCCTGGTCCAAAATTGCCAAATTTGAATTTTCGCTAAAAATCCAGACTTGCCAAAAATTCTTTAGAGGATGAGTCGACGTTCCTAAAATAAATCGTGACATAATAGAATTTTCAAATTTTGAAATTGGGTTCAATTTCGTGATTATTTCAACCGAACGTGATTTTAGCGTAATCTAACTTACTAGGTAGCTTTTAGGAGTTTTTAGTACAATTGACCAATGGTTAATTATTTTCATGCCACATTGTATATCTTCGACTTATTAGCGACTCTCGATTGTCGTGAAAATCTCGAGATTTCAAATATGGGCACAGGGTACAGAAACGACAGAAAAATCGGTCTAGTGTCGTTCAACAAGAATTTTGCAATCAAGTGGAATCACCCATACTTTAATTACATGTCTCTATCGAATCAATCTATCTTTGGTCTTTGATCGATTTTAATGTTGCCATATTGACCTTTGCAGATTAGCACAGTCGAGCAATAGATATCTGGTCGAATTCTTAAGTCAGTCGCGTTTAAATTCCTTAAGGACTTCACCTGATAAATTAGTTATCTTATAAATGATCAACCTAGAGAAAAAGACCATACACATGTCAATGAAAAGCCCATTTCATATAATTGAAAACAGGTTTGAAAATTAGAATGTCACAGTACATCAATGTTCGTTTGATAATGTTTGTTGGTTCAGTAAAATAGCCTCAATTCCTTCCTATAAGTTAGTACGATTCAAACACTCAACCAATCACTACCATCTATCCATTAATACTATCTATCTACCAATACTATCTATCAACTTGTTTCATTAAAACGATCACTGCTTACCTAAACTGATAAATGTGAATGCTCGCCTAAGCTGATAAAGATAAATGATATAGCTCACCAAAGCTGATATAGACAGATAGTATAGCTCACCAAATCTGATATCTATAGCAAGAGCTTGAGTTGGCATGGCTATGCCATTTTCAAACACATTCCACATATCGAGATTTGTAGCTTTAATGTAAGATTGTATCATTTGCTTCTAGTAAACATAATTGCTTCCATCAAAGTAAGGTGGCTTGTTAGGAGCTTGAGCATCATTGGTAAAGAAACTACCAAAGCTAGCCATAAGAGAAAATCTTTCTATTAAGAAGAAATACACTTTAAATAACGAGTAATAGGGCTCTGTAACCAATTGTTTGGGCCTAACAATACAATCTAGATAGGGGTGAATAGGTTGTTTTAAAAACTTTGACAATCTTTCACAGAAATGAGCTATTACTAAGTAAAGATTAGGTCAAGCTGATGTTTCAAACTCATGAGCACATTGTGTGATTTTGAAAGAAATAAGGGAGAAAAAAGCAGCACGCAACAATGTATAGTGGTTTGACTTTGTCACCAAGCCTATGCCCACGCGTCAAACTGATAGCCACAAGTTGGATCGAATTGCACTAGCAATTACTCAATAAGTTATAATTGGCAAGCACTAATCTTTTTGTAAAATAGATCATACTATTAGAACTCAACTGCTTCTCTTACTCTTGTACACTTAATATTTAGCACAATTACTAAGACAACAATAATACAATACTCAGAAAGAACAATTGAATGAGATCGTTTTGCTTGGAACACACAACTCCTAACAAATTTCTGGTCTTGGTATTTGCACATGTCTAACATTTGGTTTCAAAGATCTTCTCTATTATACCCATCTTCATCTTGCTATTGAAGGTGGTTAGAGTTGTCATCGGTGCTACTATCCAATGATATAACTGCCCATACAATCCTTTTTTCATAAACATTTGCAAGCTACCTGAAAATAGCTTCTACTACTGTCCTATTGCTACAATTCCTGATAAACTTGTCAAACAACCTAGTATCTCATTTTGTATTAATATTTGGATTCTGCTTTTTTGCACACCTACTCCACAACGACTATTTTACTAAACCAACAAACATTATCAAAAGAATGTTTTTGCACCATTTCCAATGACTCGATATATTTAGCATTGACACAAACATCAACATCAACTGATCTTTAGATTCGTTGATATTGTTTGTGGAAAAATCATATCATCACATATTGCAATCTTTACCAACTAGATCACACAATGGTCATCCCATAGTCTTTGAACACTTGTCACAAACATCTGCAATTATCACAGTAAATATTATATTAAGGATAGTTCGGAAATCATCAACAAGTTGCTGTGGGTCAAGATTGAGGACAAGGTCAAGGGTCAAGTGACCCAGATCTAGCCCTTTGGCCACAATCACATGACCTCGGTGTTGCCTCACCTGGCATCGTCCATGTTTGGTGGTCCTTGCATGGGTCACGGACGGTTGAAGGGCCAGATCTAGGTTGCCTTTAGGTCGCATGACCTCGGCTTCTCTAATTTGGAACCATACTGGAAATTCCTCTCCACCATATCAAAAAGATCTTGCGATACACTCCCACTTCGCTAGATTGAACTTCACGCATCATCCACCTCCTCAAACTAATTGGTAACATTTAATCTCCTGAATTGGGTCCTCACGCATTACTCACTGTGATCGTAAGGCAACAGCTCCATCGTAGAGTGGACCGCCTTTGTTGAAGCTTCCCACCATTAAAGCCCATTGAAGCTAACTCTAGCAAGAATAAGAAAAACTCTAGAATGAACAAGCTAACTCTGAGGCTCGGCGAGGCCAACTCTCATTCAAGCAGTGGTGAGGCCATCGGCTTGCTGACACAGGCCATGGAAGAAAAAGAAATAAAAAAGAATAAAATTTCTTACAAACTATTAGAAATTTAAAAAGTGGACATGTCAATGCTAGCTGACGTTCACATCAGCAATTTCCAATTTAATTTAGCCCGATGAACTCAATTGATATAAATGCAAAAGGTTTATAACTAAATTGGTCCAATTAAGAAGTTTAAACCTGAATTGATATTAATGCAAAAAAATTATGATTTTTTGGGTACTTTTTACTACTTTTGTGGAGGAGTTCGACAAAAATTGGTGTAGGCTTTGGGATAGTGCCTGCGCCACTGCTTAAAGTTCCCGCTTCTATTAGTGACAAACACCATACCGCAAGGAAAGAGATATCATAATATAGTGGACGAAAATGGAGGCGAAAAAGCCAACACATGTTGACATAATGCATGATAAAAGAGAATGCCAAATTCTCTGGTATTGCTCGGCTCCAAGTGGGTGGTTTGAAGTAGATTTTCCTTTTATTTATCTCTTCAATTCGATCCATGTTGTGTTTCGTCTTTAGGAGATGGGTAAGAACACAGCATGTGAATTCATTTTCACTAAATGATATAATCTGGGGTTAGAAAATTGGTGGCACCTAATCAGTTGCCAGACATGGTAATTAAGATGTTGATTATAAGATTATCATTGGAGTAGTCATCACTAACCTACTTATGATTTCTCGCAACCGATGTAATTAGAAAACTAGACTTCGTATTCTATTATGTGTAAATTGGAGTGAAAATCATATAAGGAATGCATATAAATCTAAATATAGAGAATGAGATGAGCGGGAATCCACCAGCGGAAAATGGAATTTATAAAGGGCATGATGTTACAAGGTGCTGTGAAATTGTGTCAATATAATGCCATAATAAACTTCAAATGCAATATTAATGTGTATTCAAAGAATGTTCTCTAAACTTTCTAGGGTCGATAGAGTTGCTTGGGGTGTTAAGGGATTATTCATTCAAGAAGTGGAGATCACATGTTTGATACTCACTAACTATTCTAAAAGTTTAAGTTCTTAGATAAATGCATGGTTTAATATTTAATTATTCTAACACTTTCCCTCATGTTTAATCTAGTTTTTTTTGGGTCCAGGACTACACATGGACATATTTAATTAGTAAGGCAAATGGAGTCTAAAATGATTTGAACTCGAGACCTCTAGTTTTGATACTTTATGAGATTTTGTGGAATCATTGTTAACTGTTCTAAAAACTTGAACTGTTAGATAAATGTATGGTTTAATATTTAATTAGTCTCACACCAACCAACTACATCCAAATTGCCCTAGATCAAAGCCATCTATATAAATCAAAAGCCAGGATTCAACCATTTTATATAGGGCTTACATTGTGTTTTATGAGCCTTTGAATAACACAATCTCCTTGTCAATGCGTCTGGATTACAATTGGCACTTTGTCAAGTAAATGCTAAAGTCGTGAAGTACTTATCTTGACCGGAAGGTAACCGCCTATCTGATTTTAGTTCCTCCCTTTTGCTGCCTTTGATGTATATCTATCGGCAGCCGAGCAAACTCTTTATTAAAAAACAAAGTCATGCTAGAGAATTGCTCTAGGGGTACTTATTAAACATAATTATATTAACAACAGAATGCTCGATTGTCTAGTAATTAAATACAAAAAACATCAAAAAGCCAATGCGTAGAAAATCACAGCATTTCCTTTGGTGATTAAACTAAAATATAGACTTTGCCCAAAAAAAAAAAAAAAAACTAAAATATAGACAGCGGGTGCAACAAATAAGTAGATACAACTTTTTTGAAGGGTCAAAATGTAAGAATAATGTTTGAGATGTTGTAACATTTGTTTGTTGCTTAATTATAGCTCACTCACTAAGATCTTGTGATGCGAGGGCTACGAAGCCCTCACTAGCAACTAGGCGAGGCCTTCTCACACAAATCTGATAAGGGCCATGATACTCTTTGTCAGTGGCTAGCGACCAGTTAGCCACCAGCCATGTGCACTCCCCTCCCCCACCATGTTATAAAAATAAAAAATAAAAAGAAAAAAAAAAAAACCAGAAGATTTACATATATATCATTAACATTAACGTCAATTGTGCCATGTACGTGGTGGGTGCTGATCGGCCCATCGCATCAATGATTTCCTACCAAAATTGGTTGGAAGAATTAAATTGGAAAATCATAAAAAGTGTTGGGATTAAATTGGTCAAATTGAAGAGTTCAGGGCTGAGTGACTGCTGCATAATAGGTTTAGGACTTTTTAGATAATTTTAACAAATGAGTGTCAGGATTTAAATCTCTTTTAGTTTATTTGTTTGCCAAATCATATTTGAGTCATTCACTGTGCTTTGATGCTAAGAGATGTGTTAACAGATGCATATAGCATATTTCTTGAAAGAGTGATTTAATATCGATAGTGTCTCCTTGTACTCAGGAGCTAATTCTGCTCTCATACAGTGAAAATCCGCATTATCTTTTTGCCTTGACAACAACGGGTCACGTACAACCTTATTTTTTGTTATTTACTTTCATTTTACCATCCAATTGAGTTCGTTCATTCGATTATTAAGGTTAATGAGGAAATATGTCATTTTATTCGTGATGTAATAATTAAACAAATATCCTAAAGTTAGGTCACAGCTCAGAAGGGTCGTCAAGATAACTTTTGATTTGGCTTATCTAAGAAAGGTTGTTTGTAGGAAAAAAAAAAAGGATTCAAACTTTAATATTAAATAATGTAAGAGGTAAACTAGAATTATTCACTTAAGCACTTGTCCCCATTGGTACAACACTTATAAAATAGGTATATGGAAATATATGAGAGAAAGAAAAAAATCGAAGACCCTAAAAAGTAGGAGGTCTTTCTCTATATGAAAGTTCAGATAGTATAGGCTATTCCTAGCAATGAAAAGTCAGCCCTCCATCCTAAATCCAGGCAATGAAAGAACAATCTTTGTCAGAACTTGACAATAAAAGATTAGGAAAAGAATAGCTTATGTTTTCGTTAATGATAAAAGAAAAGATCATTAATTGATCTTTGTAAGTAGTACAATAAATCAATTTTTTTAAAAAAATCAAGTTATTGATTTTCAGTCCTAATTAATTCTATAATCATTTCCATGAAATAGAACGGCATTGTCCTCAACAGACGGAACTAGGTCAACCTGTGGTTGAGGACAGTGTCATAAAGCATGTCAATCCAGTTGTAGACATTTAACCCACCCTCACTCCAGGCGCGTGAGACTACTATATCTATCTACCTAGTAGTAGTCAGGACCGAAATCCTGACATGGTGTCTACCTTCACTACCGTGAGGCTCCCTAATTTCCTGTCTATCTTTGTCTTCACGATAGAGAGAGAATAGGAGGACAATGCGGGATCTCCCACCCCAGGGCGGTTCTCCCACTTCTTTCCTCTGTTGAGCCTTTTAAGGACTTTATGCTCAAGTCCTATTAGAAGTATATCTTTTCACCTATATTGTCCCATTGCTCTTGATTTACTTGTCATTATATTGGCAAAATTATTTCGTTGTAATATATTGAGGAGGGATCAATTTCTGCAACAATATAAGCTTCGGGATTCTATCATCTGACTAGACTAGAGCCAATTTGGATTTTACGAAATAAATAAAATAAGGCTCATGCTATTTTTACACCTCAATTAACTTTAGACATGCCCTAAAAATTTAAATGGTCCAAAATAACTCTCACCAAGACCTCATTAATGGTAAGATTGATGACTAAGGAAATGCATATCTTTAATATACATAAATTGAAATAATTTTAGAAACCTTTCTTAAGCTGTTATTTCTTCTTCTTTTGTGTTCAAATCGGGATATTCACATATTCGTTTCTTTTTTACGAGAATCATCTAAGATTTGAGAATTTCAATAAACTTAATAATTGAGATTCTTATGTTATAAGAATATTGTTAAAGTACAGTTATTTACAATGTTTCTTTAAAGTTCATCTAAGATTCGAGAATCTGAAATTTTTGGAAATGAAATATCCATATGTAATCTACAAGAAAATGTTTTCTAGACCACATATCAGTAGCCTCTGTTGTCACTAACTTGGCAATACATTTTGCAACACGCATTTTTGTCACCGTAGATATGATTGAGCGAATAACATGCCCACCACCCACGGAAAGTTTTTGACTATCAACAATCAAGATAAATTATTAGAGTATTTAAATAATAAAGCACACATTCTTCTAAGAGTTTTGATTTTTATAACAATTTATAGTAAACTTATAAAATTTTACTTGGTATTAGAGTAAGAGATCTTAAGTTCAAATCTTTTCAAAATCCTTATTTGCCTCCGTTAATATACATTTCTGCACTTAGTATTAGGCCAAAGTTCAGCTTGCATGTGAGGAAGAGTATTAAAATATTCAAATATCAACATGCAATTATCTCACAGTTGAAGTTAACAGAGCAGTTAATTTTGATCCCACCAATTTTAGGTCATATGATGCATGAGGAAAAATCAGTTGTTACAGATTGACATAAGTGTCAAGCTCCCATAAAGTGGAATCCCACTCATATATGCACATACATATCATTCGGGGAACATTCAGTTGCTCAATAAGTACCACATATGTCGGGAACATGATTGTTTCGCGGAAAATGAGAAATTTCGTCTATCAAGTGCCCCCCATGATCCTTTTAAGTGGAAAATTGATCCTCCAAGAGCATTTAGAAATATGTTGATGCCCACCTTTTGCTCTGTGGAAGACCGATCTTGCCCACACATCAAAGAAAGTACTTTATCCTTTGGTGGAAACCATAGTGCGTATTGATGACATCGCAATCTGTACTCGTGGTTTTGTTTTTTGTTTTTTGTTTTTTTTTTTTTTTTCATTTCAAACAATGTCTAGTTGCAATTGAAATAACTGCAACAGCAACAACAATAATAATAACAGTAAAACATATGGAGGAAAATATTAGACATGACATGACAAATGAACAATGCTTTTTTACCCAATTGGCAAACCCTAAAAACGTGGATATAATTTTGGAATCCAGTCTATAAAACTAAATATTTACAGGGATACAGAATATAAGTAATCCTTTTGTTACCAAAACTCGACTCACATCTATCGCTATTGATGTGGATAGTTATAATTTAAGGCATTAATCAATTATCTAAATTAATGGTGATAATTATAGATTGGGTACTAAATTGTTACGCAAGCCGTGTGTAATTTAAATAAATCCTAAAAATATTCAAGAGGTTGGCGATTCCCTTGGGATTTGTCATTACTCATTAGAGCAGTTAGACACCCCAATATTTTTTTTAGGGGGGCGAAACACCCTACCCTAACTAGACATGCTTCCTCAGATATTTTCTATGCTCAAGAGCAAAAGTACATTTTGAAACAAGCTCATACAAATCGCACTTTCCATTATCATAACGCAATTATAACACGACAAGCCATGAAACGTCCATGCACGAATCACTTGTGTACATATCCTACAATAATCCATTCCTCTCTTGAATCCTCACTGGGAACCCGCCCTTCATCTTTGACGTCAAGTCGGCCGAGTACGCTGGCTCGGCCCCCTTCTCCAATGCTGGCACCACCCTGAACCGCCCTAGCACGTCGGCGACCACCCTCTTCATCTGGAGGAATGCCATCTCTTTTCCCAAGCAAATCCTAGGCCCCGCTTGGAAGACCGGGTACTCGTACGGGTCCCGCCCGACGAAGCCCCATTTCCCTCCTCCGGCCCCCACTGCCAGCCACCTCTCTGGCCTAAACTCCGGCCAGTCTGAGCCCCAAAGCTCCGGCAGCCTTCCCATCGCGTATGGATGGTACACCACCCTCGTCCCCTTCTTCACATGCGTCCCATCTGGCAAAACGTCATCGACAGTGGCTTCCTTCGTGTCCACGGGAACAGGAGGGTATAGCCTCATGCTCTCGCACAGCGAGGCGTGTGTGTACACCATGTCCTTCGTCTCCTCATAAACGGCCAACGGTGTCCCCGTCTTCTCTGCAATCTCATCGAGTATCTCTCTCTCCACCTGCGGGTTCTGCGAGACAAGCCAGAAGAACCACGTCAACGCGGCCGAAGTGGTGTCACGGCCAGCGTGGATGAAACTGATGACAATGTCGATCACAAAGTCTTCATCAGAGTGGCCTGACATCAAGAACCGAGACAGGATGTCGAGTTCGAGATCGACGTCTTGCAATCGACGCTCTCTTATCTTCTCTTTCTTCTCTCTTATGAGGTCTCTCGCGAAGCCTCTCACCTGAAACATATTATTAGCATCAGTCATACAGTCATTCCAACAATCTAAGAAGTAAGAAATTAGATTTCTTTAGCATTTAAATGCAAAATCTGTTGTAGAATTCGATCATATTGCCATAAGTTGGTCATGCGACTCGGTGATGTAACTGTTAGATAAAATAACTTCTCGGTACCGCACCTGAGAAACGGCCTTCTTGAGACGCTTCTCCGAACCAATGCAGAGAAACCTCTTGAGCTTCCATATGATGGGCAAGATCGAATTCAGCCTTCCACTGCTGATCATGACGGCTTCTTCGAATACTTCAGCGAACTGGGCTGGCGGAAGTGAGGGAAGAAGATATGCTGGGTCGTACCCGAAAGCAATCTTGCATATGTTGTCAAACGTGAACCGCAGCAGGATGTCCTGCAGGTCGAGCACGGCGCCAGTCTTGGCGGCAGAGTCAAGAATGGGGACGAGGCGGCCTGAGAGCTCAGTGTCCACCACATGCTCGACAAACTTGCGCAGGGACTTGCGGTTGAACTCGTGACTTGAGACCTGCCTCTGGAACTTCCAGGCATCGCCGTTGATGTTGAAGATGCCGTCACCGAGGAAGTCATGGAGGCTGCAGCGGAGGAGCTTACCCTTCGGGTAGATGCTGAAGTGGGTCTTGAGGATATGCTGAACATTGGAGGGGTTGCCGGTGAAGACCTGGCGCTGGCCAAAGAAGCGGTTGAGGACGAAGGTGGCAGATGGGGAAAGCTTGATCATGTCAGAGAGCCATTCAACGCGTCGCTCACGGTTCGCGTAGATCGCAAAGTAGGAGCCGATAATCGGATACGATTTTGGGAGGAGATTGTTAGTGGGTGGCGATGGTATTGTTTTCTTGTGATGAGCGATGGAATTTTTGCTGGTGAAGAGGATTGAGAAGAGAGAGACGATGAGGAGGAAGAAGGAGAAGAGCAGCTCGGTGAACATGGCTGCTGCTTGTCTTGGTGTCTCAAGTCTCTCTTGTTAGTTCAATGTAGTAGAAAACTGAGACTTGAGAGCGAGCTATATATAGACGAAGATATATGCAGCATGACATAAAAAGAAGAAATGTACGAACTTATAGTCTAACGCCAACGCTTATCACGTGACTTTCTCTTGGTAGTAAACAAGTAGACAATTACTTTGTACAACCAAAAAGTTCATGTCTTCCTCTATTTTGGGTCGGAAAATCCTCCAACTTTATGGGTGGATTGTAAATATAAACATCACTCACTTTTAACATACCAATAAAAGACATGCTGGAGAATAGGTCTTTTGAAATTGGGGAAAAGTTCAAAAAAAAAAAAAAATCTAAACATATATAACATTGATATCAATTCAATCATAAACATTTCAATCGGGCGAATTTGATCATGACCATTTTCACACTAGTACCAATTTAATCCATTTGGCTAATTTAGGTCCGAAATTACTGACGTGGATGCTAACGGTCCTACGTAATAGGCCAATGTTAATGTGGACATTTTTTTTTTTACATTTTTTTTCTATTTTTTTCCTTTCTTTTTGCCTGTAGCTAGCAAAAGCCATGGATGACGAGGGTTAGCCTTGCCAAGCGTCACCTAGGGAGGGTTAGCCTCGCCCTCATCCAAGCGAGGCTTAGTAACGCTGCCCAAGTATAGGTGAGGGTCAACCCCACTACCCTTGCCTAGATGAGGTCAACCCTTGCTCAAGCAAGGCCAGCCCTCACCAACCGTGGCTTGTGCTAGCCACCAGAGAAGAGATGAAAGAAGAAGAAGAAGCCTCACCAACCGTGGCTTGTGCTAGCCACCAAAGAAGAGATGAAAATTATTTAAAATTATAAATAAAAAAATGTTTCATGTCAACGCTAGCTATGCCACATAAGATTGCCTAACGTCCATGTCAGTAATTTCTAGCTTAAATTGGTGGTACCAATGTGAAAATTTAGGACTAAGTTGATTCAATTAGAATATTTATGATTGAATTGGTACTAATGGAAAATGTTTGAGACTTTTTTTAATACTTTGCCTCAAAATTAAATCATGTTTTCATCCCTAGTTGGAGGATTCCACCAAATAATTTATTGATAGGTGGCTTTCAAATATGGACGTAGTTATATTTTTATTTAATTAAATTTTCGATATTTATAACTTATAACTTGTCAATTAACAGTATAGTTGAAGAAAATTTCCTGCAACAACAATAGAGGAAAATATAGCCGCTCAATTACATGTCCATCATCCTCATTGTGGATAGGAGTCTCTTAAAAAAATTCTTGACTGGACCACATCACTACTAATGGGGAATTGGGGTGATCTTATACAATACAATGGACTGATTTGTTAAATAAAAAAGTTAGACTATAGTCGTTATATATAGTAAAAATTTGTCTGTAGAACTTTGAAAAAATTCCCTACATTAAATCAAGGCGGAAAAAAAGGACATGACTATAAATTAACACTCTAGTTTATTGTTGCTCACTTCCACTTCACATTAGAGAACTTTCAGCATGACTTAATTTTATGGTATGCACAAACCTTCATGTCCACGTTCATCTGGTAAAAATAAACCACCCATTGGATGGGTAGGAATATTGGTGATAGTAATGGGCCCAAAGTTAATATGAGCGGAAGGCATTGTGATTTGAAGACGTAATATGCCACATTCAAATCTAGCACTTAATCACTCAATTTATCTCTTAGACATTAGCCATCACTTTTTTCATACATGCCGTTCACCCTCAAATGTAATGCGCGGCCTGAACACTGATCTTGTATTGGACAAGGCTTCAACGCTTCAGCCCTATTGACCTTTTTCAATCGGCAAGGTAACAAATCATTCAGTCGCTTTTATAAATTGTCGTGTTTCGTATTTGGACGAGGCTTCATCCGTCTTAACATAATTCAACTGGAAAGAGGTAATAAGTACATCAAAAGTTAATCGAGATATGCTAATGTACTTTGGCATTTTGCCATGTGTGGAATAACTTATTTATTACTTGGATGAGGTAATTTTGTAATTATTTTACAACCTTACAGAAATTCAGATTACTTTTACTAATGAGATACTGTGAAGGATGGTTATACGACTTCAAGTAATTGAATCATATTCAACATTTAACAAGTGCTTTCGCATGTTGCCAAATATATCCATAATTGAAATATTTGTATCTCTGGCCAAAAACAATATCCTTTGTATCTAGGAGGGTACATTTACATATAGGCTAGTCAAACATGTGAGTTGGATCGGATTTTGGTCATGCTGAAAAGGGTCCAATCCAAATTGAACCATTAATATTAATCTATTTTTATGTAATACAATTTTAGCATCCATACTTGACACAACCTAAGTTCATCCTTAGCAAACTTTCTTGTTAAATTGTTGCCTCTAAAGAATGAGCGACTCCATGCACCAGATTGCCAAGTCAGTAAGGGAGCTCAAGAGTTGGGTAAGGCACGGGGGTGTGAAGGTGGCAGTGAGATGAAAGGTGGTGGAACTTGTCCGGGTGACTAGTAATGCCCTTGTTCTCGTGAATAGGTTTGCTTTCATGTATACCAGACTTGGTGGCCAGAGTATAATTTTTAGCTTTCCATTTGTACCTCCTCTCTTTATATATATATATATATATATATATATATATATATATATATATATATATATATATATATATATTTTTCAGACAGCAAATTATTTCCATTTGGTAGCATCGCAGGTTTGCTGGATGGCTTCGCCTCTTGAGATTCTGCTTGCCATATGATGCTTAATGACGAAATTTTGCTATATGCATTGGTAAATTGCTAATTCACCAAATTGTGGACGATATAAATCATGTAACTGATCTCCATTTCTTTGTGTCTATTGCGATGTTAAGCAGAAGGCCGGTGAGGCAACATATGATGTAAATTATCAGCCAAATAGATATTTCTGTCAAGTAATGATTTTACTCTTTTACAAGTTTTAAAAGCAGATCGTTGGTAAAGAATGGCTCCTGCAGTACCTCTTGGATAAAGCAAAAGCGAATGAGTGCTCTTGAGGACAGAAGCACTCATTCGCTTTTGCTTTATCCAAGAGGTACTGCAGGAGCCATTCTTTACCACCGATCTGCTTTTAAAACTTGTAAAAGAGTCGACAGGGTTTTCTGGATCTGCATCCAAAAGGTCTCGTGACTTTTTTGGATGTCAAAGAGTTGACAATTGAAGCAAACTCAGGACCCTAAGGCTGTCAAAATGGATAATCTATTGAGAGACGTGGAGACTTACGAGTTCAGTTCTTTGAATGGCCATTGAAGATGAGCAGCGGCTACACCATATTTAAGCGGTTCGTTGGTGTTTTTTTCTTTCTTTTCTTTTCTTTTTTTTTTTTTTTTTTTTTTTTTTTTTTTTTTTGGGGGGGGGGTGGGGGTGGGGGTTGGGGTGATTGATCCCAACCAGGGGAGGAGCTCGAGTCACGATCCGTGAAGAAAGAAGAGAGGAGCCAACATTGAAGAGGGATTGAGACGTGCTTTCTTAACTTTAATATTTTCATTAAGCGGGTTGAAAGTGACTTTGTAATAAACCCACAGAAACTCATTATTGTGGGCTTTTTCTATTTAAAATCCATTATGACTTACTTAGCTTTTTAATTTGGATGGTCCATATATACCCCACTTCGATAAATTTAAATGAAAATATAATTTTGTTACCCACTTTTACAGCCCAACTTACACCTTATTTTTCCTCCACTGAATAGCATAATTTATTAAACCCAGCTTTACCAAAAATGCCCGTACCCATATATGCACCCAAACTGAACCCCCACTCCCCTTCTCTAAGAATACAAAGCAAAAAAGGAAAAAAGAAAGGTAAAAAAAAAAAACAGATTTGGGCTACTCCCATAACAAAAAAAAAAAAAAAAAAAAAAAAAGATTCCATTTGTTTCATGAAAAATTAATTATTTAAAAAATAATTTCTAAAAAATGATTTCTTATTTCACTTGAAATAATTAGTCAATAAAAAATATTTTCATATCGAGAAAAATTTATGTCTACAAATTTTTGCGAAAGATGAAAATATTCTTCTTTTGTTCATTTTTAGAAAAATATTTTTTCAAATCATTCCTTTTTTTCATGAAATAAACAAAGCTTAAATAACGCTTTATGCATCAAGGATTTGGAATTTTGAGATGTAAATTTCCTTGTTTAATTCAGACATTTGATCTTTTAAATAATTTAAGGGCAAGGACAACCCAATTGCCTAAAGCCTCATGAAAAACTCTATAAGCCCCATAAATCAACTATGTCCAGACCTTTGACGTATTCACGTGATACTGATCCAGAACAATTTGCACACAAAAATGAAATTCAAATGAATGACCTCCAGTTTTTAAATGGAATTTCCTTGGCGTCCAACTTATTGTATGAGACCCAGGAGTTGCGCATGCTCATTTTATAATGCATAAAATTATTTCTCTTTGAAACAGCAATGAGATAACCACTTTGTCTATCCTAGATTTTACTAAATTAATTGATAAAATATAGACACGTGAATCCACGAATCACATACATTAACCCTGCGGACGAATCGAACCACGCCAGATGAAATTGACACGTCTATCTTTAGGAGAACACCAATGGTTGCATGCCAGGTAGTATGAAACCCTCAAGAAGTTTCAAATTCCCTGAGGGTCCAGTCACTCGAGTTATCTCAACTGGACTCTCGATGATAAATCTAATCTGCCACTCCAAAATGCATGTGGTCCAAAAAATTAGGGTCAACTAGCAAAGGAGTGAATGTCCCGACCCCTCAATTTACTTTTTCTTTTTTTCTGTTGAAAATGAAGACTTATGCATCAGTCTCCTCATTTTGCAATTCGTCAGCTCTTCATTGACACCAAATAAAGTGCAAAAAAATCGAAGTAGTTTGTATTTATAACGTACCAATATAATAAGAAGTGCTATTGATCACCGGTATAATCAAAACTATACGAGGGTGTAATAACCCAATATAGTGCCCTCTAACATTTGGAGTGGACAAGTTTAAGATGCTAGACTTTTTAAATTGCTCATTTAAACTCCACTTGTTTTATGAAAAATGAATCATTTAAAAAAATATTTACCTAAAAATGATCACTTGAAATAATTAGCTAATAAAAAAATCTTTTCATTCTCGACAACAATTTATGTTTAAACATTTTGGTAGACTATGAAAATATGTTTCGTTCATTTATTTGTAAAAGATGCAAACGATTATTATATATATTTTTTTTTTTTTGAGAAAATATCTCCCATATCATTTATTTTTTTACAAAATAAGGGGAATCTTAATAAGGACACATATCTAACCAGTCAGAAAACTGACGTATTGCTTCCGCACGTGGTTCTGAAAAGGACTCCTCGACATATTTTTCTCATTTTGCCCATCTATTGCTTTGCTCTTTCATGCCTAAATGGAGATTCGAATGGCATAGACTGCACATAAAGCGACCACCCACGTCCCACATGGGGATGATGATGGACGCCCATTTATCACACTTTTTGACTAAGTTCAATATGTGGGTTTCCTTGTCGAGAAGAGTGGAGAGAAGATAAAACAATCTCTCATTCCCTCCATTTTTTGCTTTAGGAGCAAATGGATCTTTATGCTAAGAAGTATTTTTCGTACCAATAGTATTAAACGTATTGAAAAAGGTCTAATATGGCCTTGTTGACAGTTTAATTCTTTTTATCTTGAGGTAAAAATTGTTAAGCTGGAGATTTACCCTTTTTAAGTGGGTAAATTAACTAGGCTTTGACCATGTTTGGTAGAGTTGTTAGAATGCACATATGAGTTGTCTTAGAGAAGTTGCACATTAGAAAATTAGTGTTGTATAGAACAGTTAATGTATCGTAGTTTGGCCCTTGGCTTGCTTTTAAGTGAAGGTCGGTCAAATTGGATTTGTTGACAAGCTTAAATTTGAGCTCCCTCTCGGTGATGTCCTTCAAAGAAGGTATCGGGCTTCTATTATATGCTCCCAACAAATGGTATAGGAGCCAATAATTCATTGGTGGCCCCTAATCCACTCTAGTGTTTGGTAAATATCTCAAAAAATAAATTGCATGATCGATGCTAGTTTCTTTCGGGTAGAAATTGCCATCATGATTGGTCTGACGAGAAAAGACATGGATAGTTGATCTAGTGACATAAGATAGAGACCTTGGCTGAGCCAGACCCAAGTTAGCAGTTGATGATAGTTGTCATGTATTGTTGCGGGTGCATTCCAATAATTTAGATATTCAAGTTGAGATAAGTCAATGCAAAAGGATATTTGAATTAAGGGGGAGCAAACCTAAAATTGAGCTCACACATGAGAAAGAGATTGTTTTAAGAAATCCTACACCAGAGAATATGTGTGGTGTAAAGTGACTAATATGTTATAATTGGACCATAACTTATTAGTTTAAGTTTTTGAATGAATGTGGGTCCAACTAGATATATTGATAGACTTGAGTTTGGATTCCCTCTTGGCGATCTTTTTAGAAGGGGACTTTTATCACGTGCTCCCAAAAATTTCAAAGTGAGTGATTTCTATTTTCAAAGGATCATAGTAGGCATGCACCTTATACAAAGAAGCAAGCATTTCACTCTAAGGACGAAGCATCAGACTCGAAGCGCAGGGAATGTCACCCTAGCCAGCACCGGACCCTAAGGAGCACGCCCCAGACCATAAGGTGCCGCCTCGCCACCAATGCTCAAATTGCGTTGGGTTCTGTTTTTTCTAATGTCGTGTCACGGTGGAATTTTTTTTTTTTTTGGAATTTTCTGAGTTAGAATATATCATTATGTTGGTTGTTTGAATGTGCGAATTTTGAGTTTGATTAGTTGATTTGTGGAGTGTTCCAAGACTTCGCTTGTAAGCCAAACGTTACACATTTGATTCCCAATCTATTCTTGGTTCTTGGAGACTTTGGTTAGTCTGCGTTGCCACCATAAAATAATCAAACGTTTGTTATTATCAACGAATAGTAAGCTCGGTCAATAAGAACAAAATTTGGTCAAACTCACCAATAAGAGCTTTCACCAAAACTCAAGGAAAATTGATCAATAAATTTATCAATAGTAAGCAACCTCATATTTTAATATGTTGAGGCAGTGTAACTAATAGAGAATAATGTCCAAAAAGTTGTAAATCTATTATATAGTGCCTAGTTCAATTATAAACTTTTTAATTTGGTTAATTTAGTCTAACCCTTTTGACGATTTAAAATGTAATCATTTCGGTCAATTTTTGTTGAAAATCGTTAACGTGGATGCACACATGACAAAATTTCTGGAATAGAAATCAATTTCTGGCCAAAAATTGATTTCTCAATTTCTATTCCGTGGACAAGTTTCACGGCAAAGAACGTGTTTCATAACAATTTAGAATTTATATTTCTAGAGTAAAAATTCATTTGATAAGAGAATAAAATTTCTATTTCTAGGAGCAGCGACGGCCAGCATTCGATGGCTAGAGTCGACGTCTAGCGTTCAATGATCAATGGCAAGTGGTTGGAGTCTGGCATCCAGTGGCCGATTTCCGGAGGCTGGCATTTAGCATCCCATGTCCATAGGCCAACTGTGGCATCCCAAAATTCAGAGCCAAGCCATAAGGTGTGTTAAAGTCTTTAATTAGGTGATAAAAATTTCCATGGCTTATGCTTTAGCCATTAGTCTTTTTATTGAGATGATTTGTGCATATGATTGTAAAAATTTAAATTTGATAGATTAATAACCTATGCTTGGCCATAAGATTTATAAATTAAATTTCAATAGACAAGATGCCCTAAGACTTTGGCCAAGATTGAAAATAGAAATTTAAAAAAAAATATATATATATATATATATATATTGTAGAAGAATTTCAAAAAAAAAAAAAAAGAGGAAAAAGGGTTAATTTTTAGGAATGGGCCTTAGGCCCATTGGCCTAAGCTTAGTGGGCCAAATGGCCAGCCCAAATGGAGGCCCACGGAAGGGCTATCGCTGGCCCATTAAGGCCCAAAGGAAGAGGTGGCCGGCCCATGCATGGACCTTGCCAAGTGGCAAAGGGGAAGGCCATGCATTGGCCATGGTTGAGGCAAAACAATCATTACAAATGATGAGCTCTAGGGGGCTATAAGAAGGGAGAGAGAGAGGGTGACCGGCCATTTTGTTCGCCCAAGGGGAGAGAGAGAGAGAGAGAGAGGGTGTGCGAGAGAGAGAGAGCTGTGCGAGAGAGGAGCGGCCGAGAGAGAGGAGGAGGGAAACCGCCGTGTCCGCCGCCGTACGTCGTCGATCGTTCATCCTAGAGGCAAGTGGAGTCCTCTAACTTCTCTTGCATGCTTGTATTGTTGATTGCATGTTAGATTTTAGGTGTTTTAAGTGCGAAAAACCGAGGTAAGGTTGGCTCGTTCTTAAGTCGTGTGACTGTTCTTGCTCGGGTTGTGTGAGTCAGTAACTTGTTTGAGCTTGCATGTGTGTTTGGAGTCCGATTTTGGCTTCGATGTCTTCATGAAAGTTGTAGCTAACATCTTGTACTATAACATACTGAAATTTCGTGGAAAATTATGGAGATTTGAGGGGTTAAAGTCGCATATTACGGAGACCTCAGATCTGGAGAGTTTTTACTAACCTTTTGCTGGATTCATGGTCGCATGTTGGTTTTTGTTGAGAATCTCACTTCGATTTCTTCATGAAAGTTGTAGGGAACATCTTAAACTACAACATACTCAAATTTGAAGTGAAAAGAACAAGTATAGCTTGGTAAATCGACTAGATCTTGAAGACGATGATTCTGGTGATGTATTCCGAGACACCCGAGACTTAAAGGACTAAAACGATGACTATACTCTGGATATTTGACCTAGATCTCTTCATGAAACTTGTAAAGGACACCTTGATACATAACATATCCAAATTTCAGAGGAAACGAAAGAGAATAGATGGGTGAAATCTTAGTATTTCGGAGATGGAGGCACTGGACGATGCGGTAACGGTCCAGAAGCTTCGTGAGGTTGAATAAAATAATCCATAAGTAATCTGGCTTTGAGTTCTTCATGAAAGTTGTATGAAAATGTCTTGGCTATAATCCAGTAAAATTTTATAATTTTTGGAGGCCATATGGATATTTTAATTGAATTTATTCGAAAACCGTGTATTCTGGTTTCATCCGAGAAGCATAGGATGTTTTGGGAAAATTATGAAATTTTATAAAAACTCAATTTGGCCATGGATTTTGCAAGTAATTATCATCCTATGGGTTTTTTTAATAATTTCTTGAATTTTGATAATTTTGGGAATTTGTAGTTATTTAAAAATAATAAATAAATAAATAAATAAAAATGAATAAAAAGGAATTATTTCATTGGCCATAAATTCCATTCAATTAATTCATGTTGCATGTGTAATAAAGCCTTGATATGTCTATGATATTGAATTGAGATGCACATGTGATAAAGCCTTGATATGTCTATGCATATGTGATAAAGTCTTGGCATATGTATGGCAATTGAATGAATGCATGTGTGAATGTCATGCCTAATATGATTTGTTTGATATCATGCCATGTGCCATGCTAAAATGTGAATAAAATACTGGTAAACATGGATGATGGTAAATGAGGAGATGGTTGTGATGGCGGATGATGCTTGGAATGTATAGAGATACATTGCCAAAATTCCCTGGGAGATTCAGGATGCCCGGAATGTGGGGGGCCGGAAGCCCTGTTGGAGGTCTTTGCCCAAAGAGAATGCCTCGCGATGTCAGGATTGGGGTGCGAGATGCCTGGCTAGAAGGGTAAAGGCCGAAAGCCCTGTCGGAGGTTTCTGCCCGAAGGGAATGCCTCGTGATGCTAGTTGAGATGCGAGATGCCCGAAATGTGGGGGGCCGGATGCCCGGTGGCCTGGGAGGGTGAATGCCGGGGAACCTCGGAGGTCTTTGCCCGAAGGGATGATGAAATTGATGATTTGAGAAATGGGTGATGTGGTGATCAATTGAAAAGTAAAAAGTGGAAATTAAACCATGATATGATATGCATGATGATATGCATGATGGTGATGATGAGATGATATGCATGATGATATGCATGATGATGATAATGATATGTGATGTGAAATAATGATGATCACCCATGATATGATATGCATGATGATATGCATGATGATGATAATGATATGTGATGTGAAATAATGATGATCACCCATGATATGATATGCATGATAATATGCAAGATGATGATGATGATATGATATACATGATGATATGCATGATGATATGCATGATGCTATGCATGGTGATGATAATGATAATGATATATGATATGACATGTGTAATGTGATGATATCATGATGATGGTGATATGTATGATACGATGATGATACACATGTATGTGTTATAAATTGATATGATGATGCATGATAGTATGCGCATGACTTCAAGGTAAGTAACGCCTGCAACGCATGTATGATTTGCCTGATGCATTGAGTTGTTATTGGATTTCCCTATCTGCTGAGTGGTTGTACTCACCCCTTTTGGGGATAACATTTCAGATTAGCAGTATGCCGCTTCCTGCCGTCACGAGAGGTACATTTTACGGGATACCATCCGATGTAGAGGTCGAGTGTGTTGAGATAGATTGTCCCTCTGTTCCCGGACTGACTTTTATTTGAGTACGTTGTCTAGTGATGTACGATGTGGGCCTGGCTAGGGGCCCTGTTATTCAGGAGTTTATATTCGTAAATGTTCGTCGGGATGGAGTGATGCGAGGGATGTTGCCACCGCCACCGCCTGATGCACCGGATTGGGTGTGAGGCCTGTATGTGACGAGTAAGAGCTGGATCTTTTTAGGAGTTAGTTAGCCGACACTTATGATGGGGGGAATTGTACACGTGAGATGTTGAGGGTCGAGGGTTCTTTTTTAGGTTTTAGGCTGGACGTGGCTGAGTCCTAACTTTTCCTTTTGATGTACCGACCCGAGAGTAGTCCCATCTTGAAAATATATGTAAATAAAGTGTCGTGGCATGTTTATAAAAATCCTGATGTTTAGTGGTGTGTATTTGTATCATGGTTGGTAGGGGGAGAGACGTGATATCTAATTTGCTTCCGCTAATGAGTCGCGCTGGGACCGTTTTGTTTTTAAAAAAAAAAATGTGTCTATAAATTACGACGCATCTTCTTAGAAAGACAAAAAGGTAATAAGGAGTAACATTGGCACTGGTGACGACCTGTGAAGGGTTCGGGTGTCACACCAACGTTCAGCGTCCGATGTCCAAAGGCCGGTGTCCAACGTCCAACGTCCGGAGGCCAGCCAATGGTCGAAGTCTGGTGGCCAATGGCGAGTGGCCAAGCCAGAGTTCAGCGGCCAACAGCGAGGGGCCAACAGCTAGAGTCCGGTGATCAGTGGTGGGTGGCCAACAACTGAAGTTCGACAATCAACATCTAACAGCTGATGGTGACCGATGAGCAGTTGGTGGGGGGCGTTTGATGGTTGGCGATAGGCCTCTAGTGTCTGGTGGTTGGCAATGAGCGACAAATGACCAACGGGCGTCCAACATCCGGTGGCTGACGGTCAGTGAGAAGCAGCTGGAGTCCAGTAGTTGACGGTTGACATTCGGTGGCGAGCAGCGGGCGGTCAGCAACCAACGGTAGGCGACCGACAAGCGGTGGCGGGCATTTGGCATCTCACAGGTAGTGGGTGGGCGACGGGTGATGACGAGAGTGAATGATGCAAAAAGTTTTGATTTCTCATTTCTGTTCCGAAATAAAAAAAGATAAAAATTTTAACTTCGATTTTTACTCCAAATCTATTTCGGAATAGAAATTTATTCCAAAAATAAAAAAATAAAATTATGTTACCAAATGGATTTCTATTCCAAACTTATTATGAGGAATAGAAAAATAAAAAAAATAAAGAAATAGAAACGTTGTCATGTGCACCATAAATGTCTTATATGATATGGCTATAGACAGTTGACATGGATAAATTTAGTAATTTTTTTAAAAATTTTTTATTTTTTTGTCCTCTCCTTTTTATTTTTTCCTTTTCCTTATATCCCTCTCGTTGGTCGCCAAGCCTCAAATAAAGACGGAGACAGTCGATCAACACAAGTACAAAACTACTGATTTGTTAAGCCAACAAACTCATTATTCGTAATTGCTCATGTATAATCATGACTGAATAAAAGATCAATTCAGGAATTTGGATTCTTATTAATCACTAGAGATAGGATTAAGAAGTTATTTATGCATCTAAAATTAGTAACCGTCTGTAAATAACTGTCAATTGTAGGATATCGATATTCAAATGTAATCGGTGTAAGGGTCGCCCAAACAATCAAAAAACATGTATTCCTTATAAATCCATTATTCTCTACTTATTTTCCTGCAAAATTACGTTTCCCCCATTTCAATTTCCTGTACCATTTACACTCCTTGCAACCTTTCATTTCCAGTGCTAGCATTTTCAATTTCTTTACTTTTCATCGCTAATCCAAAGTGCAAAACGTAGGGATGATTATTTTTCACGTATTTTGACCCTCATTTATCTATTTTCTCATCTTCAAGCTTGTATTTGTTGAGGAAAATTGATTATTGAATAGTAATAGTTAGATATCTTTGATATTTTGATACATGATGATGACTACTATAACATCCTCGATTTCAACCCCTATTTTGGTCATGACTAGTAGGCCAAAGCCAGATATGTCAAGGGCGAGATTTGGCCATGAGCCGGCCCGAAGGCTAGTCATGAGTCAATTGGCCGTTCAAGAATCAGTAACCCAAGGTCTAGTTATAGAGTATTCGACCATGGAAAGATTATTCGATCATAAAAATCAATCATGGAACAATCACGTACCATCACGAATCGATGGACGGTCATGGCTTGATTTCGTCCAGTCATCGCATTGGTCATGGGTGATTCCACCTGATCATTATTCCAGTCAAGGACAACCATGAACCAATCCCATGCGACTGTGAGTTGATACGAATGAATCGATTTCACACAATTACATGACAACTGATAATCGACCATTGAGTGAATAAACTCAATATGGTTCAATTTCGGACTGACTAGGACTTGTGGTGCACAACCTTGGACTAGTCACAAGACCAGCTCCAAGACTGGTCGACTGGCCCAAGGATTAACCACAAGACCGGCCAAGTAAATTTGACTCATGGGCTAGCCCACAAACTAACCAAAGGACTGACCGACCGGGCCAAGACCTAACTAGTAAACCCAACTATGACCCATTTTCTCGATAAAGGGGATTTCGAACTTGGTTTCACCAATTAAGCCCAGTTGCATTTGGCTTTATTCAATCATGGCTTAGGCACAAACCCCGGGCCAAATAAGTTAATCGATTATGGTTAGACTCAATTTGTGATATCTTGATTTTCTGATTCTGTTTTCGATTGAATGAGTTGGGTTTTTCATCGACACGCCTATAGTTCTTTTCTCTAAGCTGATCACTCACGAGATAACTAGTCATTAGGTGAAGCTGTTAAGAGACTTTAACGCAATAGACTTGAAAATTCGACTAAAAATCGATTGCTTGACCGTGCTAATTTGCAAGGGTCAATACAGTACTATCAAAATCAATCAAAGACTAGAGATAGGTCCTTTCAATAGAGGCATGTGATTAAAGAGTGAGTGATTCCACCTAATTGTAAAATTCTCGTCGAACGGCACTAGACCGATTTTTCTGTTATTTATATACCCTGTGTCTATATTTAAAACCTTGAGATTTTCATGACCACTAAGAGTCGTCAATGTGTAAAAGAGGTACAATGTGGCTTGAAAATAATCGACAACAGGTCAAATGTGCAAAAAATTCCTAAAAGCTACCCCAGTAGGTTATGTCATGCTAAAATCGGGTCCGGTTGAAATTAACCATGAAATTGAACCCGATTTTAGAAATTGAAAATTCTGTCATATCGCAATTTATTTTAGTAACGTCAACTCATCCTCCAAAGATTTTTCTACAAACCTGAGTTTTTGGCGAAATTTCAAAGTAGGGCTATATTGGACCGGGAAAATTAGAGGGCTGTTTTTTGGCCGTCAAGTTGGTTCGATTGATGATAAAAAAAAATCATGGGATGGAGGTGGGCACCTTAACTGAATTTATGGGCACCAATTTGAGTCCAATTGAGTTGGAATTGGATGAAAGTGGAGGGGGAAATGTTCAAAATTCATAGGACCAAGGGGTTGCAACATTTTGGACACTTTGAATGGCTTGTTAAGGAAGCTTTGGTGTGCAAATGGCTAAGGATTGAGGCAATTACAAGTGGGGGCCAAGCCATGAGTGTTTATGATATTTTGTGGCCCCCCTCTTCAGTAGCTATCTTCTTCTTCTTCCTTAGGCTTGTTTTATCCATTGTTGTGTAAATTTGAGAGCTCAATAAATCCAAAGGAAGCCAGCTGAAAGCCCCTACCCGTCGACCGCTCCTCCGCCCGCCGTTCGAGCACCATCGCGCCGCCCGAGCTCCTACGCACCAGCCCGCACGCCTATTCGCCCATCTTTGCCATCCCAAGCCCACGTCCGACAAAGCCAAGCTTGCATTGCAGCCATCCCAAGCTGCCTCCCTCGTCTAGGCCCTCTATCTAGCTATCGGAGCCACTACCTTGTCTTGCCATTGCCATCCACCGCCCATGTGGCCGTTTCCAACCAAGCCGCAACTCGGCCGAGCCCCTTCAATCCTTGGACAAAACCAAAGGCCAATAGTGGCTGTTGGGCTTCGTGGCCCATTTTAGGTCTCTTCCGGGCCTTGCTTAGTGTCGCCGCAAGCTTGTGTTCCGCCCGCCTCTGCATCGCCGTTGCCGTGGACTCACCGATTCGCTAATCTAGTGAGTTTACTTGCTAAACTCTGCTTAGGGAGTTAATGACATTTAGTAGGTAATTAGATTAGGCTAAGTATGGCTTAGGTGGTTAGTTAGTTTTGATTAGTGATTTAATTAATTTCCTAATTATGATTGTTAGGTGATTAGAATAGATTAATTAAGGGCTAAATAGATTCTACTATTTATATGGATAGGTACATTATTTTTTTAGGCCCGTTTAGGTGGTTAAATTAGCGTTCCCAACCTAAGTATGCATTTATTGGATTAAATTGCATTTATTAATTAGTTTTGCTATTTATTTAATTATTTAATATATTCCGAAAATTATACTAGGATAGCCCGTGACCAAAATTTCGTGCTGATTATAGTGGTATGCTTAATTTAATACAATTGATGGTTATTTTGTGCAATTGAGTGGTGATTGTAATTTTTGAGTATTTATTTCAAAATTATGAAATTTTGGTATTTAATTAGAAAATACCGAGCGTCGGGTTTTGACACCAAAAATACTTTTAAATACTATATCAAATAGTAGGATTTTAAAATGAATGATATTAATTTTTCTGGTTTAATCTGGTCATGTACCCACATACGATTATTTTCACTTTGTGTTTTTAATATGAAGAAAATAGGCTAAGTTCACTATTTTAATTGAGACATTTAAGTGCAATGCATGGTATCCTTGGCCGAGATTAAATGATCGTGTGATGGCTATAAGAATCCATCACAAGCTATTAAGCCGGACAATGCCCTTATATGGGATGCCCCAAGTCAATGGATGCTAGTCGCAGTGGAGGCTGAACCAATGCTCCCTAGTGGAATGCTGTCTAGGTGTAGAGGTTGTCGTGCTCAATGGTACAAGACGACGCCCAACTACACCGAAAGATTGCTGATTGTTGAGTTGGCCGTGGCCATTGGGTTGTAATCAATTGGGACGCATGATTGATTGAATTGATGTGCCTAATTATGGGACAAAATTGTGTAGTACATAATGAAACGTGTCATAACAATTTGGCCTTATAATCAAGACCCCTATAATTGTTGTGAGATAAGTTGAGACATGTCGATTGATGAGTGCTTTTGATGCAATTATATGTGATATAAACTATACTGACGTGCATGAAGGAACTTAGGCAAGGTAAGTATTGTGTAATGTGTGGTTAGACTACCTCTAGGCGTATTTCCTTCCTAATCAGGGTTTAAGGAGTAGACTTACTGAGACATTGTCTCACCCCGTCACGGGCTTTAACTTTTTGGGTCCTTAGATGGCGGTCCCTCCAGTTCGTTTTGGACAGCCTCGGGGGGGAGGGGTTACAGAGTGGAGCATAGACGTCCCTATCCCTAGGAGTCATTGGGTCTATGAGCTCGTAGTGACCACCATTGTCTAGGTCGATGAGGGCCTACCTCATAGGCTACCTCATTGATTCGGGCGTGGTTTCGCCATAGGCTCAATGGATATAGGTCCCCTTTAAGGTTTTGATATCCCCACTACTGCGGTCAACGCCACTCTAGGCGAGGGTGCAGGTGACTCTCTTGATGATGTTATGGAGGACCCGAAGCCCCCAGAGCCTGTGGAGGTGGAGTCCGAAGGATCGGCAAATGTGTCCAACTAGTAGGTCGTAGGACAACTTCTTTTTGAAAGCTAATCTTTTTGTAGAATTTTGTATATAAACCCAGTGTGTTTATAAAAAAGTGTTTTGTGAAAATTTTATCATGCTTTTCTATCACATATTTGTGTTGTCTGGGGATTTATTATACAGTTCTGCATGTGCAATAAAATGAATGGGTGAGCAACGCATTCTGAGACATTACAAAATTTTACCGACTACTAAGGGATGTGTGCGCGCTTGAGGTTCGGGGCGTGACACGATTGACTCCTGCCCAATGAGATAGCCTTCTAACTTGATATTTTCCATGATTCATTTAATGTTCTTGGAAGGTAGCCTATTAATGCATGATGACTAAGTAGAACACTTGGCACAATTAGTTTACTCTTGAAAGGTAATCATGAAATTTTGGATGATTACATATTAAGAAAGGGTCGGTCATAAGCTCATTAATGGTAGGGAGTGACTCATGGCCTAGAAAAATGATGAGAAGGGATCTTGAAGGCCAAGTAGGATGCCCCCCCCCCCCCCAACCTCCTTAGACTTGCCACTTAAGGTTTCATAGGTTTTGACTCTCCAATTTTTCGAAATTCCTAGACCTTCGCCGTTTTCAAATTTTACAAAGATTTTATTGATTTGAATTTGGAGAAAATTCCTTCATGAAAGTTGTTCTAAACATCTTTCTCTACAACATACTTAGATTTCTGATTTTTATGAGGAGGAAAGGTTGGGACGAAAGCCTAATCATTCACCAACTAGAACCTGCCCGGTGTAGTAAAAATAGTGACCAAATTGCCTTCTCGATTTTTATAAAATTTTATCGTTTTAATTTGAACATGCTTTCTTCATAAAAGCTTTAAAGGACGTCCATTTCTACAACATATAGAAATTTCAAATATTTTTGTGAAGATTTGGATTTTAAAATGAGTCTCTCTCCAACCGTTGAATCTTCTCGACAAACGAATTTTTGGGTTGTGTCCAGGGATTTATGCTCTCTCCACAGCACGAAATTTGACTTGACTTTCTTCATAAATTATATATATATTGAAGTTCCTCTCTACAACATATTTAAAGTTCATAATTTTTTGATTCCGTTTGATAGGGTAATGACACTAATTTTGGAAATTGCCCGAAACTATTTTCACCCCAGGATAAGAGGGTCACATGCACAATTTGGAAGGGAAGAGGGCTGCACACCCAACTTAAGGAGCAAGGCTAATCTAGAGTCTTCTTAATTTAGGAAAAGGATGCATTAAATATCTTGGACTCCAGTTCTTTGATGCCAAGTTGAGGTGTCTCTCAAAGGAATAGGCCATAATGCCTCATAACCTAAAAACTTAGAGAGCAAGTTTGTAACATGAAGATATCTAGCCTAATGATTACTCAAGATCCAAACATTAAATGGGAGAGACTTAGTCATTGGCTTATGTGTCCCCATAATAATCACATGTAATAATTTCATGATGACTCAAGCCCTTAGATAGACCAATGGAAAGATAAGCAAGTGTCACCCCTAGAAACTAGACTTGCCACCCATCTCTTTAACTTGCCACCTCCTCAACCTAGATTGTCCACCTACATGAAGATGACTGGTCCATTTAAAAAGATCATCATGAGGGGTTTGCCTGTAAATAGAGGCATTCCCTCCCCTCATTTCCACACCACCTCCTCTTCCTCCCTCACTCTCTCAACCTCACCCTTACCATCACCCTCTCTCTTTCTTGTGGCCGCGCCCCTCTTGCCCATTTGCTCGCTTGTATGTCGCTTGGTCCCCTAGGCCATTCCTTGAAGTGTATTATGTAGAACTTACTAATATTTGGCTAGGACGTTGTGTTACCCTATTCCGAGCGTGTGACAAGTCCTTGACTAAAGTTGATTGACTTGTTGTTGCTTGAAGTTCGGAGGTATTTGCTTGGATCAATTTAGACCTTGTTCCTTGATTGAGTTCGATCATTGTTTAATGTACTTTGGCTTGAGTTGCTTTGGAAGAAGCCTATTTGTGTGCTTATTTGATAAGATATGGTTTTTGCTTTGATACAAACCTATTTGAAAAACATTTTTGTGAAAGCTTGCTATTTCCTTACAAAACTATTTTCAACCGCTTTCACAAGTGCATGTTCTAGTTCGTGCCCCAGCTCCAAAAAAGAGTTTTGTTGGCTTTGACATACATGGGATCACGACAAATCAATCCTCTCTTAGTGTTGGTGCAATATCGAGGCATATCATTCCCGAGTCAACTTCGATACTAGGTTGATGAGCATGTCACAACGGGCTAGTCCTTTCATGGTCTCAGTGCGTATTGAGGCATATCGTTCCCAAGCTAAGTCTAGTACTAGGTCGATGAATATGTCACGACGGGCCGATCCTATCATGGTCTCGACGTGATATCAAGATATATCGTTCCCAAGCCAAGTTGGGTACTAGATCAGTGCTCAAACGTGTTGGATCAAGTCGCGATCCTTGATTCATGCTCGGCATGCTTAACATCTCAATTTTGGTAAGTCATTTCACACACTTATGCATGGCACGCCTTCAGGCCATTAAACTAAAAATGAAGATAAGAAGCAAATTGTGATGCTTGATGCATGGTCACACGATGGACTAATTTTTAGCCATCGACTAATGGATTTCGACAACGTTGTCAAATAGACTCATTGTCGGAGGACTGCCGTCACCCTTGGATTAGGGGACGTTGCTCGATTAAGTTTGGATACCTGACAAATGCATAGTTGAAGGATCACCATCACCCTTGGATTATGGGACGATGCTTGATGGATTTTGGAAGAGTCGATGGATTTCGGCTATTAATAATTGAATCTCGTGTGCATAAGTTCCTCACTTTATGAAATGGATTTTGGTTATATTGCATATTATTGAGTGAGGCGTAAGTTCCTTGCATTATGGAATGGATCTTGTTTATGCTTGCATAATATTGAGTGAAGCATGAGTTTCTCATGGCGTGGATGAATATTGGGTAATGTTTGCATATCATTGATTGAGGATTTCTCATGTTTCATCCAAACCAAAGCTTTTATTTTGCTATTGATCTGTCATCGACTAATGTTTTAGATGAGTTATATGCTTGTTGTTAGGCGAGGCATCCTCCTACTCGGAAATTAGTGAGTTTTACTTACGAGTCCACGACTCAGCCCATTCTTTTTTTAGAATTGTAGGTATTGAAGTCTCCCACTAGTGTTGGAGTTGCACTCTTGCTAGAGGAGCTAAGGTTTACTTGATCCTTGGAGCATAGAAAATGTATTGGTTTTAAATACGATGGCTCGTGAAAATGGGGCTGTTGACACCCGATTTTTAGTCAACGCATTATTAAAAGAGATGAGTCCAAATTCAAGGTCAATTTTGGGAGATTCGCTTAGATGCATTCTAATTTGCTCAATTTAGCATGTTCAAGGATTAGAAAGCCTAGCTAAGGTGCTTCAATTTACGTAATTCGACTTGGCCCATTTTAGACTAGAGAGCAATTGAAGTAATTGAGCTTCAATTTGGCCGGTTGAGATTCAATTGAAGATGTGAGTCTAGCTTGTGGCCTCGCTTCAATAGAAATTCAATGAATTTGAATATTTTGTGCACAATTAGTCAACTTGAGATAGCCTAATTGCATCTCATTTGAACCGAATCATATACAAATATTTGATTTCGTTTAAATCGGGCAAAACCTAAAAATATAGAACAAAATTCGGACAAAAAGTCAACTCGGTCAACCTAGCGTTGACCAGCGTTGACTAGCGAGTTTTTCCAGCCATATTTTGGCTGGAAACCACCATCTGCTAGCTCACTTCATGGCCAATGCATCCGCGCCCTTAATTTTCAAATTTCCAATTTTGTTACTGATTTTACGAAATTCGCAAATCAACCCCACATTTTATGAAAATTGCAAAAAAAAAAAAAAACCCAATTAGTACACGATTGATCATCATCCGTTCATTAAGAATGTATCGTGGCCATTGAAATAAACATGTGCTCAATTAGGGTGCTTTCAACAAATTTAACGAACTAATTAGCTAGAGAGATCCAACCCTATCCAAGGGCTAACATTTGATTTTGCCCAGAACACTATATAATTAACTTTCCCTCCAAAATTTAAGGGGGCGTTTTTCTAGATCTAGTTTCTCTAACTAAATTCTCTCTCTCCATTTTTCTCTGAATTCAGTCAAGCAAGAAAGGAACGAAGCAATTCTTCGCCCGTGTTCTCGCCTGCAAGAAGGAGCCCCAAAGTCTCCACTCATCCTCTCACATCTGGTTCGTTGTTTTTCAAGGGGTGATCTCCACATTTGGTTTCGCTCCTGCAAAGTGGATGATTTCTCCACTAATTCTCTCTCTAGCCAAAAGACGAATGGAGCGGTTGATTTTGTTTTCTATGAATGAGATTGATGAAGCTTGTGGCCATTTCTCTCTCATCTATATTCCTGATTTGATCGAATGAAGGCTCGGCTGACAAAATCGAGCTTGATTTCTCAATTTTCCCCAAGTCCTTCAACATTCCAGTAGTTTTTCTGTCTCGCTTATTCTGCGTGGAGATTTCTGAAGTTCCATTTCCAATTTCAAAGGATTTTCCTCTTGCTATTCGGCCATCAGAAGTTGCTGGCATTCTGATTTCCAGAAAAATTACAGCAGCAAGATCTAGCTAAGAGAATTTGAAGATCGGCGTTGAATAGCTCTTTTACTAGAGTTGAACTTGACATTCTTCATGTCCGACGATTCCTAAAGCGAGATCGAAGCCAGTAGCTTCATTGTCGTTGAAAGGCGAACATCTCCAAAAGTCAATTCTTTGCTGGTTCAATCGAGGTAAGCATGATAAAACTCATTTTAATAGCGTCCGATGAGGTGAGAGTTTCTTGTGTCCAAATACATGATCGACAACGAAGGTTTGGGGTCAGGATGTGTTGCAAATCTGATTAGAATCAATGCTTGAATGATCTAGAGTTGATTATATTTAGATCTGGTGGTTCTGTGATTTTCAAATTTGGTCGAGCATGTTTCTATTAGGCCAGTTTTGAGCTCTTAAATGTTGTTATCTTGTGAAGTTATGATCTAGAAGTTTAATGTATGCATCACAATCTTCGAAACGGTAGGTTGCATGCCCCAATTGAGCATCGTTTGACCCTCGAAAAATACCTCCGAAGATTAATGATTCTGCAGTAGTCTTAAGTTTTTTTTTTCGGTTCTGATTTTGTTCCGCCTTCTAGCTGGTTTTTTTTTTTTGTGCCGACTTTCGTAATCATTTTTTGATAAAATTTTCTTCATGAGTTTTGTTATAAATTATATTGTACATCTTCTGTAATTTTCTCATGATTTTTGGATGTGTTCAACTAGGTCGATCTACACAAATCTAAGCTTAGGTCAATCTATTCCGTATAGATCTCTAATTTTGCTATTTTTGTATTGACATTTTTGTTGAGTTATGGAAAAACTTTTCTTCATGAAAGTTTCTTGTACAGGTGTTTTGCATGTCCTGTATTTTTGTAAAAAAATTTAGACAGGTCAAAATCGCTTAAATCTGAACATAGGTCAGTTTGTTCTATATTGATCCGAGATTTGTTTTGATGAAATTGAGTCTATAAATGCACCTATTTGGTCTCAAATGCTTCATGAAAGTTGAAATACATGATATATATGTTAAATTAATGCATGATTTGTAAGGTTTTTACATTGGCAAAGTGAGTCAATCACATGCATTAGAATAAAAGGTACCGCAGCAACATGTGTTGGACATATAGTTTGTCTATTTTGCCATTTTTTCCACGACTCATATGATTTTAATTGAGTTTCGACCTCTTAACAAGAAATCTTCATCATTGTATGCTTTGTATACGAGATTTTCGGTAGGATTTACGCATATCTTGAGGATGGTTGAAATCATGCTTGTTCTGTAAATTTAATGTTGAAATGAAACCTTGTCATATACGCATCTTTCCATGCTTGTTTGAGACATCTAGGGATTGATTCTTATTATCATGCTTTCTTGGTGATTGAACCGCATGTTGTAAGATTTGCATACATATTTAGGTCATGTCATTTGAGTTTCATCTCGCACATTAAATTTGTTTTACAAAAAGTGTTCATCATGCTTAGGATCCTCAATCATATCATTATGAATCATGAGTCATTTCATTTAAATTGTATGACATTTTGCATGCCGACTTAGGATTAGATGATTATCCAAACTTTCCGTCGCATCCAATCATAAGTCCCATGTGATTTCTTCATGTCGTTTGTGCACTCTTTGAGTGATTTTGAGGTTTTCTAATGAATGCTTATGTTCTGTTTTCTTAATTACTAATGTGCACACTTTTAAAGATTTCAATCTTAGGATACTAAATTGATGTATTTTGGACTTGAGCTCTTCTAGAAAGACGTAGGGCACACTTAGAAATTTCTAATGCCACTAATTTCATGCCAATCACTCATCGTTTGGATCATTTTCCATTTTTTTCAAATCTATATCACAATCTGGATAAGAGATCAAATTTGAACCCTTGTTCTAACCCCTATTTGGACAAACCTTTGATATTTTTGTTTCATTTTTTTCTATTTGGAATCTGCACTTGGCCTCTTAATAAAACTCGCTTGTTATCATGTTGGCTATGTTGTATGTAAATTTCAAGATTTATAGACATGTTTTGATAGGACAAATCTTTGTGACATTAGCTGAATGTGCTATTGTTTTGACAAATTTCTGATGTGTTGTTGCTTGTTGTTTGATTTTTGTAAAATCATGTATAGATTGTTTAAGAAAACTTTCTTCGCAAAAGTTATTTATCATCATGCCATGCATGTTAGAGAATTTTTTTTCATTGCCAAATTATCATTAGGTATTGCCCAATTTTTCTATCCTTACATGTTTGTTATGAAATTTTCTGATATAAACATTATTGTGATTGTTTAGTTATACCTTTTACGTTAGTTTGTGCATGAAATTATTACATGCCATATTCATGAAAATTTTTCTAAATGTATTGATCTTTGTTATTAGATAATCGGCCTTTTCAAATTGCATCTTTCAAAAAATGCTTTGGTACATGTGATGTTTTTCAAAAACGATTTCTAAAAGGGTTATTCTCCAAAGCTCAATTTGGTTTAAGGAAAAATCGTGGTTTAAACCATATTCAAAATGTCTACGACGCTTGTAAGTGCATTTATGCAAGCTCCCAGATAACCTTAGCAATTGAATGTGTTCCATAGCCTAAATATTCTTTAATCCTAAATATTTTCAAACATCTTTAAAATCTTGATTTAACATTGTGAAAGTCACGATTTGAATTGTATTCAAAATGTCTACAATACTTGTGAGTGCTTTTATGCGAGTCCCAAGCTAACTTTTGCAATTGAATGCCTTTCATAGCTGAGATGTCACTTTGTCTCAAAACTTTTCATGAATGATTTCAAAATATGTTTTTGAAATATCACATGTACCCTCATACATATAATCCCATTATGCACTAGAAATTGCTAATGTTTGTGATTGGCGCATGCTCTTGGTAATTAAGTGACCCACCAACGACTCACTTTCTTGCTTGATTGATTGAGAAACAAGATTCAAAAGACCTGCATGCATGTTTAAATTTTTACAATGCATGTGAGTTTTAGATGAATGGTAGGGTCAATGCATGATATCGAGGGAAAACCCTGGGATCACATAGATCGCTTGATTAAAAAAACTTATTAGCATCATTGGCCATGCGAGAATACAATAAGTCAACAATTGCTATAAGTTACAAAAAAAATGGACTAGGTAGGTATCTAAGTGGGACCCTTGCATGAAAGACAAAGGGCAACCCCAAAGCCCCAAAATTTGACTTTCGTTTTGCATTTCCTTTAAATGATTGATATCAATATAATGTCTTGTTTTTTTTTATTATTTTTTTGATATGTATGCATGTTTCTTTTCATTTTATGGACCTAGTTATAAGTCTCTTAGATTAGATTTAAATTAGGACCCTGAAGATGGAAAAAGCCCGAAGATGGTGGAGGTCGATGTCCATTCCGACCATTATCATGTACTATTCATTTCCTCTACATATGTCTCGGGTTCCATTTGTTATAGAAAGACCGACAAGTTGCAGGTTTTCTCTCTTTATCTCATCTTTTTCAATTGTGTTTCTCTTTTATATTTTCTAGGATTGCATGGTAAATTGACTGCTTTCCTAGATTGTTTACTTATTGTCTCGTAATTTCAATTCCATTGATTGCTTTCTTTTTTTTTTTTTTCTAGAAATAGAATAAAATGAAAATGACCAATCACGCATGATCACTTAGTTTATGATTAATGATTTTGAAAACGTAAAAAAAAAAAAAAAAAAAAACTCATGGACATATTAGGACAACACAAAAAACTATTTAGGTACAGAAAAAGCGCTAATAGAAATATTAGCATAACCCCAAGTCCCCGAACTTAGATATTTAGTTGCATAGAAATCGAGTGAACACTCCCGTCTTATTTTTAAGTTGTCATAAATAACTAGACCGTATAAATAAACCTGTCACGCGGGGTACGAGTTTCAATGAAACTCACTATACTTTAGCATACTTGATATGAGAGTACCCCAAAGGATGAAGAAGTGATAACATCCTTATAAGTGAAGCGTGCTGTTGAGAGGGCTACCATGGTAAAGGTATCTTTAAATTCGATAACCACACATGACCCCTTTTTTTAAGGTGTGCCACCGTATGGTATAGATTGCGATACTCCGCTGTCATGCGGGGTATAAGCTTGGGAGAGATCGCGATCAAATACTCCTAAACCCGACCTTTCCCCGTTTTCTCTCCTCGTGATGATGAGGAATGAAGAGCGGCAAGATCGGGTTGCAATAGGGGCCTGTAAGGGTGTGTTTGGCAATTTCTGTTTCTTTTCCTCGAAACACAAATTTTTGTTCTTTTGTTTTGAGGAACAAAAAAAGAACAGAAACACATTTCTTTACACTTTTGTTCTCGGGAATAGATTTGGAACAGAAACAAGAAATAGAAAAAACTTGTCTCTTGTTCTCAGGAACACTTCCAAAAAACACTTTTTTTTCTTCTTTTTCCTTATTCCTCTTTTTTCTTTGGCTGGTCACTGGCCTCAGCCATGGCCGATGAGGCTTGGCCTCGCCTTGGCTAGGCGAGCTCAAGCTCGCCTAGATCTGGTGAGGCCGAGCTCACCAAGCCATTGGCGAGGCTCGGCCTCGTCGGGCCACCGCTAAGTCGGTGTCACCCAGCAGTGGCTCGGCGAGGCCGAGCTCGCCCAACCACCGTTGGGCCACTGCTAGGGTGACGCTGACTTGGCGGTCACCCAATGAGGCTGAGCCTCGTCGTGGCTGGGCGAACTCAACCTTACCGGGGGGCGGCGAGCCTCACTATGGTAGAGCGAGTCCGCTAGCCCTTGTCAGCCAATCGCTACCCATGGCCAAAGCCAAGAACCGACCAAAAGGAAGAAAGAAAAGAAAAACGAAAAAAAAAAAAAATATATTAAAAAATCAAAAGAAACAAAAAAAAAATTATATAAGTTTACCAAACATATTTTTGCTCTTTTTCTATTTTAGGAAAAGAAATTTTGTACGATTACCAAATGCGTTCTTCTATTTAAAAATTATTCTTTGGAACAAAATTAATTTTTTCTATTTCTGTTTCAATGAACAATTTTTTAATAAAAAGGTTACCAAACGCCCCTAAAAACGTTACACTTCCACATGTGCCTAATGAAAATATAAAAGGAAACGGAATGACGACGCGCTTGAGACGTCGCGAAAATAACCCTTGCTACTCGTGACCCTAAGGATGGAGTTGGGATCATGACAACTACTGTCAGTATTCTTTGCTCAAAAAGCCATAGAGAAAAGAGTTTAACAATTACTGAATTTCTCTGATGGCCCATTAATAACCTACATATGATTTTAATTATCAAGTAATTACTATCAAATTTTTACGATTTTCTCTTATTAAAATGGAAACTAAGTTGTACGCGATGCATGTAATGCTGCTTAATCTAATTCGCAATGACATGTAAAATATTATCAACTCTAACATGTCATGGTATTCAACTACACGACCGAGCTCTAATGATAGGAATTTATGCACCTAATTTTACATGACACGCACATGTTATATTATATTTTTCATTAAAATTTTCAATTTGAAAAAAAAATGAAAATAAATGATCTAGATTAAGAAATTATTTAGTTCAACTTAGGATTAAATCACACCAAATCCTAATCTAAATTGGAACATTATCTTATTTAGATAAGGATAGATTTTATGTGCAATCTATCTAGAAAACCTATCCAAACTATATCCTAGTTGACTTTTTTTAGATTAATTTAAACATGCAATCTAATTTAAACATACAGCATTACCTAAAAATCTATCCACCTCTTATTCACTATTCATTTTGGGTGCGAATGATAACGTTTCTGTTCTTTTTTTGTTCCAGGGAACAGAAATAAAAAAAAAAAGTGTTTCGTTCCGGGGAATAATTTTTTAACAAAAGAACGTGTTTGGTAACGTTTGTTTTGGGAATAAAAAAAAATAGAAACACATTTGGTAAATTTTATTCTTTTTTTGTTTCTTTTAATTTTTTAAAATATTTTATTTTATTTTTCATTTTTTCCTTTCTTTATTATTCTTTCTTTTTTCAGCAGATCACCGGCCTCGGTGACCGGCCCGACGGGGCCGCGGCCTCGCCCAACCACGATGAGGCCGAGCGTCACCGGCCCTCGGCGAGCTCGAGCTCGCCCAGCCAAGGCGAGGCTCGGCCTCACCCGCACACAGTGAGGCCGAGCCTCACCTTGGCTAGGGGAGCTCATGCTCGCCCAGATCCACCGAGGCTGAGCCTCGCCATGGCTAGGCGAGCTCGAGCTCGCTGGGGGCCGGTGACACTCGGCCTCGCTGGATCTGGGCAAGGCCGAGCTCGCCCAGCCAAGGCGAGGCTCCGGCGAGGTCGCCGACCCTCGACGGCGTCGCCGACCCTCGACGGCCGGTCGCCGGCCATGGCCGAGGCCGGCGACCGGCGAAAGAAAAAAGAAGAAGAAAAGAAGAAGAGAGAGAAGAGAAACGTTTCTTCATTTTTGTTTCTGGAACAAGAAGTAAAAATTTGTTGTTTCTTTTTTTTGTTCTTATTTTGTTCCGGGAACAAAAAAACAAAAAAAGAACAAAAATGCAACCAAACGCGCGTTTCTGCTCTTTTTTTGTTCCCGGGAACAAAAAAAAAAAAAAAAAATTGTTTAGAAACAGAAATAAAGAATGTTTCCATGCAAGCCCTCCGATTCTATTTGTTTTTCTTTTATATTTTCAAATAAGAAACAAATCAGTTCAAATAAGACAAATCAAACAAAGATAAGAATCATCAAAGCACTTCCAATCCATTCGAATTTAGCAGTAAGTAAAATCAACAATTGTGTCCAACGGCTTGTGAATAGGATTGGATGATTTTCCGTGCGGTTGCAAATCGTATCTTAAGTATGAGATCGGACTGTTGACCATACACACGTGGATTACAAAATTTTCCCAATTTAAAGGACACCCCTAATTTTTAAAATATGCACATTAGATAATAATTATTCAAAAGAGGCAATGTAATATATTGAAATTGATTTTGAATCAGAACATTACCTAATTTGAAGATTGCTTTCGAATTTGAGTTGACAAGGATGACTTGTGACATCCTGAATTTTCAATTCTATTTTCAATTGAATAAATCAAGCATTTCATCGACGTGCCTATAGTGCTATTCTCATAGCTGATCACACCTGAAATAACTAGACTATTTGGGGAAGCTATTTAGGAATTTTAATGCAATAGACTTAGGAATTCAACCATGAATTGATTACTTGACCATACTCATCTGCAGAGATCATTATGGCACAGTTAAAAGTCAATTAGAAATTAGAGATAGGTTGGTTCGACGGAGATGTATGGCTAGACATGAGTGATTCCATTAAATTACAAAATTCTTGTCGACCGGTATTAGACTGATTTTTCAATTGTTTTGGTACCATATGTCCGTATTTGAAACCTCAAAATTTTCACGACCACCGAGAGCCATCAATATGTCAAAGAGGTTCATTGTAGCTCAAAGATAATTAACCATGGGTTATTTGCACTAAAAATTTCTGAAAGCTACCAAATAGCCTAAGTCACGCTAAAATCACACCAGATTGAAATTAACCGTGAATTGGAATCCGATTTCAGAAATTGAAAGTTCTATCATATTACGAGTCATTTTAGGAACGTCGACTCAATCTCCAATGATTTTTCTGCAAACTAAGGTTTTGGCGGGAAAAAATCAACATAAGGCCATTTTTGACCAGGAAATTCCGAGAACCGTTTTTTATTGCAAAATTGGGGTAGAAGTAGGATCTATTGGCAAGGAAAAATGTCAATTTGATCGAGGACTCGATGGTTGAATTTATGGAGGCTGGATTGAGTGAATTCAAGGAGGGATTAAATAGAAATCGAGCCAAATGACTACAAATTCATAGCTCTCCCATGGACCCAACCTTTTGGACCTCTTAGGACTTGTTATAGGAGAAATTTGATGTACAAAAATTGGCTAAGGAGGTTTGCTTTTGGAGGTGGGACCATGATAAGGGGGACAAGAAGATAGGAAGAAAGCACATAGGACCCTCCAAGCCTTATTGGTCTCCCCCTTCCTCTCTCCTCTTCACCAGTCAACCCTCTCCCTCCATCCAGCCATGTGAAGACCTCCAAAATTTCTAGAAAACAGAGCAGCTCATCCTTCCCCCTCCATCAACGGTCGAGCAACCTAGTCGGATTGTCGCCGTGCACCGCCAAAGCCACCACTCACCCGTTGTGTGTCTACCAGCCCCGCGACCGTCCAGCCTTGTCCTGTCATCATGCCACCCAATTTGGAGCCCCTCAAGCCTTGTCAAGCTCAGCCGAAGCTCGTCCAGCTCGTCTCCACCACCGTGAAGCTCCACCACCGTCCGCCTGATCCCGCTACATCATTGCCGTCCATCTCTGTCACTCGTGGCCACCTGTAGCAACTCCTTCAGCCTTCGAACAAAATCGAGCAGAGTGGGTCTCACAGCCACTGTTTGGCTCGTTTTGGTGGCTTTCCCAACCCCGCTTGGCATCCCACTTTGGAGTTTATTGATCCCCTCCACGTCCCCGTTGTTATGGTCCAAGCAAATCGTTAATCATGTGAGTTTAACTCACTAATCATTGCTTAGTAAGTTAATGATGTTTAAGTTTTGATTAGTTTAGACTAAGTATGAATTAGGTGGATAGTTAGAATAGATTAGCAATTTAATTTATCGTTATTGCATGTTAGGTGATTAGAGTAGTGTAATTAGAGCCTAGATAAGCTCTAGTATTTATCTAGAGTGGTTCATAAATTTTCCGAACCCGTCTCGGCTTTTCCGGCCTAAGTTACCATTGTTGGTATTTAATAATTAATTTACGTAATTATTTAATTATTTATTTATTTTTCGAAAATTAGACTGGATAGTCGATGACCAAAATTTTATGCTAATTGCAATGGTGTGATTGAATTATTTATTTGACTACTAATTTGTGCTGATTGAATATGATTTGTAATTTTGAGTATTTATGCCAAAATTTAATGATTTCAATAATTAATTAGAAAATCATCGGGCGTCGGTTTACAACACCAAAAATGAATTTGTGGACTATTGAAATTAGTGGAATTTTCAAATGTGAAAATATTGTATTTTGGCTAAGGCCGATCATGTACCCACACACAATTATTTTTATCGAAAATGATAAAAATGGCAAAGGTGTAGATGGTCATAATGGTATACTAAATCAACCTATGAGCTATGATATGTCAGTTTAGAGCAAACAGTATACCAGTATACTATATCAGTCTATGAGCCTCAATATGTCAGCTTAGAGCGAGCAATATACCTTAACAACTTTTGGTGAGCATTATTAATATACTATATCAGCCTATGGGTCTCGATATGTCAGCTTAGAGTAGACCCGTCAAATGGGTGGATTGGGTCAGGTTTTGGTCGGGTCAAAAATGGGTCGACCCATATTTGATCCATTTAACCTGTTTTGACCCATATCCGACTCGACCCATACCCAACCCATCCTTGACTCGACCTGTATTATTAAAACCTATTAATATTTTAGGAAAACCCACACCTACTATATGCTAATTGGATTAAAACTTCAAATTAAATTAAAAATAGTAAATAAAATAAAAAAATAAGTTAAAAAAAAAACTATAAATTGAAATATTTATAAAGTATTAGACCATGCACATACTTCTCTTGTTTGAAATGAACATACTATTGAGTAACCGAAAACTATAACATGAAAAATCTTTAACTAAACTTAAGAAAACTCATTTTTATGATTTTTTTTATAAAAAGAAAAATATCGCTAAAGCACTCTTATACAATACAAATTTTTATAAATTTTTATAATATTTTTTAAAAAATCAAATTTGTAATTATTTTTATTTAAAATATATTATTTTTATATATTATTTATTTATTTTTATCCTTTATCTTTTCTTTTTTCTTCTTCTTCAACCGGTCACCGGCCACGACAACGGGCGGCGACAGCCACAAAAGCAAGCTCGGGCTCAAGCTTGCCGTTCAAGCCTCGCTCGACGCTAGTGGGGCCTTGTCCCTGCCAATCGTTGGGCAAGCTCAACCTTGCCAAATCTGGGGAGACTCGAGCTCGCCCAACACTTCCGAGCAAGAGTCTTGCAAGATCCAATGAGGCTCAAGCGTCACCAATCATCGGCATGGTTGAGGCCCCACCAACGTTAAGCGAGGCTCAATCTCACCAATCTGGCGAGGTCGAGGCCCCGCCTAATGCCAGTGAGCTTGATTCTCGTCAGATCTGGCAAGGCTCGAGCCACGCCATTCGTTGGCAAGGCTGAGGCCCCACCTGACGTTAGCTAGCTCGAGTCTCACCAAATTCGGTGAGGCTTGAGCCTCACTTGTTGTCGGCGACCATGAGCTCGCATGCCAGCAAGCTCGAGCTCCGGCCTCGGTGCATTGCCGGCCACCGTGCCGACCACCGGCTAAGGAAGGAAAAAAAAAAGAAAAGAAAAAAAAATTGAAATATGAAAAATAATTATAATTTCGATTTTAAAAAAATTATAAAGTTAAAGAGGGAAAGATTGTGAGAGGCTTGGGTTGGAAATTTAGAAATTGAGTTCTAAAGTTCTAATCCACTTGATATTTTAATTGGGTTGAAAATGGGTCACAAGTTATGACCCATTTTCGACCCATTTAAATCATATTCACTTTTTTGACCCATTTTTAATTGGGTTTTCAAGAGCATCTAACCCATATACAACCTATATAAGTAAAATATGAGTCCAAAAATGGGTCCATGACCTATTTTGACACCTCAGCTTAGAGCGAGCAGTATATTATTTATCAGTTTAGTGCAAACTATACTATATATTATCAGCTTAGAGTGAGCAATCCTAATAGAGTCGGACTTTATAAATAGTATTAATTGAGATGACCGAGAGATGGTCTCGATGACATTGAATCAACTAAGTCGATTGATCGATGATTCGATTTGATTGGTTGAAATGATTGTATGGTTATTTGAATTGTATTGACTTGCAGGAAAGGACTAAAGCTAAGGTAAGTCATCTGACTTGTGTTTGCACTTAGATAGCCCTCAGGGCGTATTTTCTTCCTAATTAGGTCTTAGGGTGTTGAACTTGCTAAGATGTCGTCTCACCCCCTTGTGGGATAATATTTTCAGGTCCCTAGATGGTAGCTCCTCTCGAGCATTTTGGTCAATCAAAGAAGGTTACAAAGCAGATAGCCTATATTCCGATTCATGGGCACCCAAGGGATCTAGTCTATGAGATCGTGAAGTCCGTGGTCTAGGTTGATAAGTCTCTAACCCATAAGGTACCTCATCGATACAGATCATGGTACCGTCGTAAGTGTCATGGATAGAAAAAGGGTCCCATACCGAAATCAGAGGTACATGTGTATGTGCTGGAGGTTGCTTTTGGGAAAGGCACATTTGATCCTTCCGGGGGTTCGGTAGTATACTCGATAGACGCGGATCTTGAAGAACCAAAGTCCCTAGTGTATTTAGCTGAAGGCTCCAATGAGGACGAGGATATGAAGCGAGAGGAAGATTAGTAGTTGTTTGCAAACCCTCCTATTTTGTAGACCTTGCGTCTATATATCAACTTGTATTATATATGACATGGGTTGCTATGTGTGTGTGCGTGTGTCTATATTTATATATAAGTGGATATATAAGTGGATGGTGACCAACAATGGTGGTACTTGGCTGATGGTGGGCCACAATAAAGGGTGGTATGGGTTTGGGGAGGTGAGGGAGCGACTCATAACGGGATGTTCCACGGCATGGGTATGTCAATGATGGTGGTTGGTAGGGACTCAGAAAAGGCGGCTGCGATAGTGAGTTCGTCGCCGAGGATGGTGGTGCATGACAAGGGGTGCTCGGCCAAAGCACCTACAAATAGGAAACCAACAGGGAGGGTTGGTCAGTGTAAGGAAACAGAGTCACATGTCATTTTCGATGTAGGGCTTGTCCGCAGATTAGAAAAGCAACACCGTCGTGGATCGATATTGGTGTAGGTGTGGATTCCTGTTAAGGGTCGATAGTGCAGATTAAGACTGCGGGATTGTTGTGGTGGCTTGAGAATGGCGGTGACATTGCAAGGCAAGGCGAAATCTCCGCTGCAGCTCAAATTAGGCTAGTCAAGGCCCCCTCTCCTTTTGATTTTCGACTAGCATGCCCTTCAATGGGCTGGCCAAAATTTGCCCCCTTAAGGCCTTAATGATCATTAGGGGTGTCAATAGTTCAATTTGCTTCGTTTTTTTAAAAAACTGAACCAAACGGAATTGTTAGAAAGAACTTCCTAACCGAACTGAAATTTGGGTTCGCTTCAGTTCGGTTCGGTTTTTCGATTTTTGGATTTTAGCTTTTGGTTTTCGATTTTCTTTTTTTTCGTCTTCGTTTGAGGGCAACAGCAGCCAAAAAGCTTCCATTTTTCTTTGATAGAGTTCATCCGTCCGTCTTCATCGATAAGTAATTGTCTTATTTTGCTCAGCTGTTAGATTCGTGATCAAGCCCTTCTTTTCCATGTCATTTTTTTTTTCGGTGGGTCTCTCTACAATGCATCAAGAGGAGTGACCTTTGGGCTTTGAGTGAGTGGTTCACTAACATTTCCAACTCTGTCTTCCTTCTTTTTTCCTTCTGCTTTGCTTGACCTAGAAGCAATATTGCAAAGCAAATATTCTCTCTCCAACTCTCTGCTTTTTTCAAATAATTCAATTGCCAGATCACAGAGACCTACTTGCTTTACTTGCTCTCATCAACTCTAGTCCCTAGCATCACATTCTCCCTCTCTCGCATTGCTCTATTTCGCGATCGAAAAACAGAGCAAACAAGTCTCTACCAAAATGGACCGACTCTCTACAACTAGTCTCCCTCCCAACACGTTCGAAGGAGCAAGAGATGACATCTCCATGCAACTTTCGTTGATTTTGGCTCAGAAAAATAAGCTTTTTGGCCATCGCTGTCAAAGTTGCCATCGTCGTCGCCATTGCCGTCACAGTCGCAGTCGCCGTCACCAACCAAGACGAGACATGAGAGGAGAGGACTCAAAGTCAGAGGAGACGGGAGTTGAAGAGAGAATAAACCGAATTTTTAATGGTTTGATTTTATCAGTTTGTGGTTCAATTTGGTTTGATTAACCAATAAAAACTGAACCAATGAAAAAATATTGGTTTTTAATGAGAACCGAACCGAAAAGTCGAATTTTTCGGTTCGGTTCGATTTTCAATTTGATTCCTAACATCCCTAATGATCATAGGTTTGATACCTCTTGGGGCCTTTTCTTATTAAGCTTTAACTTTAACGAGCTAAAACAACTCAATTAAAGTTACAAAAATCTCATTGATGGGCTAAAAATTTTGACTGCCGCTTCCCGTACGCTAGTCGAATTTTACCTCTAGTGCAGGCCAAGTCCGCATGGTTAATTTAGGCTCAATTAGCACTGCTGGCTCAATGCAAATGCAATTAGTGAATTCAACTACATGATGAATGCAACTAAAAATTATATGCTATGCAACTTAATATTATTACTTTTTTTATGGGCTGAAGATTAGTACTTAGTTTTTATGCAATTATTCTAGATGGTGAGCCAAAATTTAGGTGTCAAAAAGGATATTAGAGGAATATATATATTATATTACATCCCAATTCAAAATATAAGTAAATGATACATTTTCGCAAATATAGAAACAACGTTGACACGATGTTCTAGAGGGGAGAAAACTTTTAAATATCTCATACAATTTTCCATATTACATAAGTCAATATGATTAACTACATAATTAGATGTGATTCTTATTATTGAATGGATAATAATAGCTAATTCTAATAAGATAAATTTTTGAGATCTTTATATTTGAAACATAGACGTCATCAGGTATGTAAAATAAAATTAAGGACCCATTACTTTAAATTTTAAATTATTCATCTATATGATTAAATGAATCATTAGCGATCATTTATATTATCTGTAATGCCTTGTGGGTCCTTACGATCTTCTCTAATCCTAGAATTCTAGATAGTTTTATGAAAGATGAACTATTAAAGGGAAGAGAAGAAGAGTTATGATAGCTCGATTTTCAGGTTCTATTTTCAATTGAATAAGTTGGGCTTTTCATCGACGTACCTATAATTATTTTCTCTAAGTTGGTCACTCACGAGATAACTAGCTTATTAGGTGAAGCCGTTAATGGATTTTAATGCGATAAACTTGAGAATTCGATCATGTATCAACTACTCAATTGTGCTAGTCTACAATGGTCATTACAGCACTATCAAAATTGATCAAAGATTAGAGATAGGTCGATTCGACTGAAATATGTGATCAAAGTGTGGGTGATTCCACTTGATTGCAAAATTCTCGTCGATCGGCACTAGACCAATTTTTTTGTCATTTTAGATACCCTGCGCCCGCATTTGAAATCTTGAGATTTTTACAACAACCAAGAGTCGCCAATGTGTCAAAGATGTATAATGTGGTTTGAATATAATCGACCATAGGTCAAATGTGCTAAAAATTCATAAAAGCTACCCGATAAGTTAGGTCACGCTAAAATCGCGTCATATTGAATTTAACCACAAAATTGAACACAATTTTAGAAATTGAAAATTCTGTCATGTCACATTTATTTTAGAAACGTCTCATCCTTTGAAGAATTTTCGGTGACCTCAAGATTTTTTACGGAAAATCAATTCAGATGATTCGGAAAAGCAAGGAATTTTGGAGGGGCCAAATTGAATGGTTTTTTGGCCTACAAAGTGAGCTAATTGGTAAAGGGAAATTGTGGAAATTGTGTAGGCTTCCTCCGCAACAAATTTGGCCATCAAATTGGAGAGATTTGTTAAGAAATTGAATTTCGGACATTTCGAAAAAAGGAAATAGAATTCGGATGGGTGAGGGACATGACCAATTTTACTATCCAAAGTTGGTTATTTGGGGGAATTTACATGCAAGAAAGTAAGTGGAGACCAAGTATATTAGCATGGAGATTTTTGGGGACCAAATCGGATTGAAATGGAAGTCCAATTTGTGAAATTCGGAGGCTTGGGTGGGGGCTGCAACATTTGGCATCAAAATTTGTTGTTTATGAGATTTTATTGCAAGAAAGTAATAGGGGGATCAAGCTTTAATTGAGTAGATAATTCTTATTGACTTTCACTCCCCCTTCCTTAGCTTCCCTCGTGCGCCAACCAGCTGCCTCTTCTCCTTCGCACAAGCTGCTGCTTCACCGAGCCAGCTACCTCTGCGTTCTTTTCATTTTCTTTGTTCTTCTGCTCGAGCAATCCCCCATCTCTGTCCACATTCTAAGCCCTGTTTTCGTTTCATTCCTTCACGGTGCTTCACCCCACCAATAAATGAACCCCCTCCATTCTTCCTTCAAAGCCAGCCACGCCCTTCTGCCGTGCGTCCTCCACCAACGTGTGTCTCCTTCCACCGAATTCTTCATCCACGCTGCCACACGTTCAACAGCAAACCGAGCAACCCTCATCACCCACCGAAACAAGCTGCCCATCGTCAACCCCTGCAACTGCCTCGAAGACCATCATCCCCATCCCACCGACTCGCCACCTTGCTTCCCTCGATTCAGCCCCCGACACACCACCGCACCATCCCATGAATTCAGCCCACCATCCTGTCGACCCATCATTCTCCGACACAGCTCCGCTTAACGTCACCCACTTCGCCAGCTTCAGCTCACATCTTCAGTTCCATCATCCCTCTCTCGAAGTCGAGCCAGCAGCATCCCCACCTCCAGTTCAGCCCGCATCTCAGCCGAGCCAAGTTGCGACCAGCAGCCCCTTTAAGACCAACAGCAACCGTGAGCCTTCGTGGGCTTTTTTGGGCCGCTTCCAGGCCTTGTCGACTATCGTCGCTAGGAGGTTTGTCACTCGTCTCCGCAACGCTGTCGTCGTGGACTCACTAGATCAAAAAATCAGTGAGTTTACTCACTAAACTCTACTTATAAAGTTAATGATGCTTAAGGGTTGATTAGTTTAGGCTAAGTATGGTTTAGGTGGTTAGTTAGAATGGATTATCGATTTAAATATTTGTTTATGCATGTTAGGTGTTTAGAATAGCTTAATTAGGGACTAGATAGGTTGTGCTATTTATCTAAATAGGTTTGGAAATTTTCCGAACCCATTTCGGTATTTAATTAGGCATTTCGACATAAGTTTCTATTTTTGGCATTTAATTACATTTATTTAATTACTTTTGGTATTTATTTAATTTATTATTTTATGAAAATTATACCGGGATAGCTGATCACCGAAATTTGGTGTTGATTGCAATGGTATGCTTGGTTTATTTATTTGAGTGTTAATTTTTGCAAATTGAGTGAAATTGACGATTTTGGTCATTTATTCCAAATGTGTGGAATTTCAATATTTTAATTAGAAAATACCGAGTGTCGGTTTTTAACACCGATCTTTGTGGGCTATATGAATAGTGAGATTTTAAAAAAGAAAGATATTGCACTTCAACTTGTGAAAGCATTTATCATAAGCTTGTGAGAGCCATTTTGCACGTCATCTTGTGAAAGCAGTATACTATATTCGCCTATGTGTGCTTGATATATCAGCTTGTGAGAGCATAATATATCAGCTTGTAAGAGCAATATACTTTATTAACTTGTGATAGCAATATACCTTATCAGCTTATGTGAGCTATGATCGTTTATCAGCTTGTGGGAGCATGATCTATATATCAACTTGTGTAAGTTAGTATCTATCTATACCAGCTTATGAGAGTTATGAACACCTATTTCAACTTGTGTGAGTAGTGGTCGTATTGAATTGATAGATAGTATGAATCGGATTGAGTGTGTCGAATTGGGTGGATTGACTGAGCTGCTCAATGATTTGGTTTGAATTGATTGGTTGATTTGATTTGGATTAACTTGCAGGGAGGAATTGAGGTAAGGTAAGTCCTCTGTCTTGTGTACATAAACTACTTTTAGGCGTATTTCCTTCCTAATCGGAGTTTAGGGGGTGAACTTGTTGAAACATTATCTCACCCTATCGTGGGCTTAGCTTTTCAAGGCCCTAATGTGAAGACCTCGAAGCTTGAGGCGGAAGGGTCAAAGAACATGGGTGGCTCAGAAGTTCTTTTTAGAGATAGACCTCATGTACTTAAACCCTAGAGTTGGCCTCTGTTTGTAAACCATATTATTTATAAAAGTGTATCTGATTTGAAATTGGCCATCCTACTTTTCTATCACACGTTTGTTCTGGTTAGGAGATTAGTAATTTGCTTATGCATGTGCATTAAAATGAATGAGTTGGCAACACGCCTTAGGACGTCGTAATTTAAATCAACCACCGAAGGATGTACACACGCTTGAGAATCAGGGTGTGACATGAAGTGATCAAAGTTGGACCAACAGCTCAAACATCAACAAGACCTCCTGTTCAAGTAGCTATAAAAGAACAACCACTAGCTCAACCGACTCCTACTGATGATGATATCCAAAGAAGACTTGCACATATCTCTTAAAGCTTTTTAATTCATATATTGTGCATTGTCCTGGAATTTGATATTTAAGAGTATCTTTTCTTGTGCGACAGTTAAGGAAATTTGAGGTCAACTCCAAGTCACATTCGAAGGAACCAATGGAGAAAGAGAAACGAAGAGGAACATTTTGCTTACTGATTTTGAGAAATTCAAGATGGAGCCACAAGAAGATATCAAAGAAATGCTCATGTGCTATAACATCATGAGTGGACTTGCTTAATATAGCAAGATCTACACAAATGAGGAACATTCAAGCAAGATTCTTTGAGCACTACCACAAGAATGAGTTCATGCCAAAATCCTCAATTCATGAAGCTCAAAGATTGTGACAATTTAAATTGGATAAGCTTATTGGAAGTCTCATGGCTTACAAATCAAATCCAACAATGAGCTAAGAAAATCCATAGGTCAAGTATCTATTGCATATATTGCAACATCATTCATGTAGATTTTGAAGGATTGTCCTCCAATGACAACAACGGTAATGATGAAGATGAGGATATAGCTTCTTTGATTTAAGAACTCTAAATGCTCTTGAAGAAGAAGAAATTCAAAGACAATCATATCTTCGATTTGAAGCTAAAAAAAAGGAAAATTTGGAAAAAAAAAAAAAAAGAGTCTCAAGCTATAAGAAGAAAGTCAGCGGAAGATAATTTACCTATTTCCAATGTGCAATGAACAGTTTACCTCAGAATGATCATTGAATTATGGATGAATAACAAACAAAAATACTTCATGTTGGTCTGAATGCAATCATGAGAAAAACATCAAATTTCCACAGCGTAAATGCCAATTGTTTTCGTAAAGGATGAGTAAATAGGGATAATTTCACTCATCTTCCCTTGTCGATCATACATTGCACATGTAGTATGAATTACATGCTATTGTGAACTTCTCTTTCTTTAAGAGTGTATGTCATTTATTAAATATATCCACTATACGGATCTTTACCTAAACATAGTCACGTGCTTCTCACGTACTCCAACTTAGCTCGAGTACTATATCAGCTCGCTTTCTATAGCGTCCAATTAAGTACTCGCATCCAGCATGTTTTACGCATACATGGTTGTGGGACTATAATGTTCGGTCTTAATATATATAAATTACGGACCTTATCTTGACTCTAATCAATGTGACATATTATTTTATATACTAAACTTGCTATTTAGTATTTATTTATACATAAAGTTTCATCTCAACATGCTAACTATAACACTTAAGGTGATTGTTTGTGTAAGTGAGCCAATCATTACTTACTGACATACTTTTCAATAATATGTGTGTTTGTGCTAGTCACATAATAGATTTGTACTTATTGATAAAAGTGTCAAGTCACTAATGAACAAACAAGTACAATACATATGTCCACATATACATAAACTAATGATCATCTACAATAATACATATTACATTCTACATAATCCTAGTGACATTCTGTGGGTCAAGAATACTTCTATAGGATCACTTATTTATTAGTTGAAATGTATTGTAGGATCACTTCTTTATAAACAATTATATCTCTAATGAATTTGTTATTTATGTCAATATGTTTCGTCCTTTTACGATACTTTGGATCTTTCACATAAGCAATGGCTGCTTGACTATCGCAATAAACTATCACCAGTCTTAGAACCTTTGTGACAATGACTAAATTTTCCAAGAAACATTTTAGCTATACTACTTTTTGCACTACGGAAGAGCATGCAAAAAATTTCGCCTCATCATAAACAAGGCCATGCAATGTCTATTTCTTGCTGTTCCAAAAAATTACATCTTCATTAAGCAAGAATACATATCCAAAAGTCAATTTATGCTCATCTAGGTCTGCACCCCAATTGGCATCTGAATAGCCGACATAAATCATTCCCTTGGTAATAAAGTCGATAGTCCTTGGCACCTTTTAAGTATCTCAGAATCATCTTCACTGTTTTCTAATATGCTTGATTAAGATTTGATTGATATCAGCTCACCAATCCCACAGCATAAGAAATGTCAAGTCAAGTACACATCATAGCATACATCAAACTTCCAACCACACTAGTTTAAGGAATAATTTCCATTACTTTATTTTCTTCTGGAGTCTTAGGACACATCTTAGTGCTTAGGCCTTCACCTTACATGACGGGGTATCAATGGGATTACAGTGCTACATATTCAAAGGTTCAAGAATCTTTATTATATAAGACTCTTGTGATAAAGTAATAAGTTTCCTTGATCGATCTCTTTCGATCTTAACTCCTAATATATAAGCAACTTCTTCTATGTCCTTCATTTCAAAATTGCAGAACAACCGTTTTTTTATGATGATAACCAAAACCTTGTCATTTCCAACCAATAGAATATCGTTCACATAAAGTGATAAAATCATAAATTTATCTTCGGACCATTTGACATATACATAATGATCTTCTTTGATCATTGTGAATCCAAAAAGCGTTATGACTCAATCAAAACAAAAATACCACTGTCTAGATGATTGCTTAAGGCCATATATTAAGTAATGAAACTTACAAACTTTATGCTATTGACCTTTACCTATGAAACCTATTGGCTGCTTCATATAGATTTATTCATCTAATTCTTCATTGAGAAATGTCATATTTACATCTTTTTGATGTAATTCAAGGTCCAAATGTGCAACGATGGCTAGGATAAAGTGCACTTTGAGGCAAACTTTACAACTAGTGAAAAAGTTTGCTCATAGTCTATATCTTATTGTTGAATATAATATTTCACTACAAGACGAGTCTTATATTTTTTAATGGATCCATCTACCATTCTCTTAATCTTAAAAACCCATTTGTTTCCAATGACCTTGTGTTTGGGTGATATATCAACCAAGTCTCAAACGTGATTTGCCTTCATTAACTCCATTTCATCTTCTAAAGTTTTTTTTTTTTTCCATTCTTCCTTATCAAAGGATGAGAGAACCTCTTGAACAATCTTAGGCTCGGCATCGTCTATTTGAACAATCATAAATGCTTCTCCTTCAATCTGAAAATGATAACGATGAATACTTTTACGATTACTTTTACGTAACTAAATTTTTCTTGAATTCAGTTTGCCAAGCGATATAGCACTCATAATAGGTCTTGTATGTTGAGATAAATATTCATTTCCCTCTATAACATTAGTGGGTGTATTATTATAATCTTCTATCTCATATAATTGGAAGTCCTTATCAATTCCACCTCTACTAAGAACGTGATATCTTGTAACTCCATTTCGATCATATTTTCATCAACTTGTTCACCTATGAATACGTACCTTTTGGAGTTATGAATATCTTATAAAGATACGTTTCTTCCCTCTATAGCCTAATTTACGATATTTATGGGAAGAATCATGAATATAAGCTGCACACTCCCATAGACGTAGATTACCTAAGTTTGATTTCCTACCAATCTACAATTTAAAAATGATGAAAGTGACTGATTTTGAGGGCACTCAGTTAAGAACATAGGCAGTAGTCAATAACGCATCTTCCCAATAGAAGATAGGTAAATTTGTATGTACTATCATAGACCTAACCATTTCCAATAATGTTCTATTCCTTCTTTCAGTAACCTCATTTTGTTGTAGAGTACCAGGAATAGTCAATTGTCGTACAATTCATTTTTCATCACAAAAAGCCTTGAATTGCTCAAATAGATACTCATGTCCGCAATCGGTTCCCAATGCGTTTATTGTTTTATTCAACTAATTCTCTAATATCGCTATGTATCGTCTAAAATAGTCTAATGCTTCTGATTTAGTGAAGATCAAAAAAACATAATCAAAATGCGTGAAGGCACGTATAAAAGTGATGAAATATGAGGCTCCATGCCTCACCCTCACGTTCAAAGGATCACAAATGTTAGAATGTATGAGTTGCAATGAAAATTCAGCTCTAATTCTTTTACCAAATGATTTTCTAATTGCTTTTCTCGCTAGACAATATATTAGTGAGTGACCCTAAAAGGCATTCTCTAGCTAATCTTTGTTTTCTTTGTAACCAAATGTGACATAATCTAGCATATCAAGTACTTATACAAAATGTCAAAATAATCATCATAGAAATTCAATACATAACTTAAGCTAAGAAGAACAACTACACAGATCAATTTTTGTTGAATATCTAGAGTATAGAGAACATCATGTAGGAATATGATTCGACCACCACGTAAAATTAATTTACATGTGCCGATACTCTTTACTTCAATTCTTGAGTTATTCCCAATATATATACATCTTCTTCTAGACTGTATTCGACGATCCTCCACAAATGCTTCTTGGTCTCTATCTATGTAGTCTGTTACTCCTAAGTCTACAACCCACATTGGATGGGATTCGGCAAGCATTACAATGCTAGAAATGAACACATTACTTAAAGTAATAGAGTAATATGGTATATTTTTCGACTCAATGCATTCACGAGTAAAGTGACCTATCTCACCACAATTGTAGCACTTCATTTGGTCCCGTCATTCTTCCCACCACACTTCTTGCATCAGAAGGTCTTAACCCTCTTAAGTGCCTAATTAGTCTTCTTCTTTTTATTGTTGAATTGATGATTCATTTTGCGGTTAAAGCCCGAAGTTTTGCAAGAACTCAATTCAGCAACATAAGCATGAGTAGAGAATTTTGCAGCCTCTAGACGCTCATTCTCTAATTTCAAATGATGCGTTATATCATCAAAAGTGACAATATTCTCATTATGCGTCATGTTGATCTTCATATACTCCTAATTGTCAAGAAGAGACCTTATAACAGCTTGAACTTACTGTTCATCAATGAGGGAGTAACCTACCGACTTTAGCTCACAAATTATGTTTGACATCTTCCGAAAATACTGTCTCATTGTTACATTTGGGGGCTTTCAGTATATGTCAAACTTGATGGTGAGTCTCCTCAATTTAGTGACAGGTGTACCCCCAAAGTTATATTTCAAGGCAACACACATTGCTTGAGCTTTATTATAACTTTCAAACTCACACGTGATATCATCTTGCTTACAGCTTAGCAACATGATGCGAGCAATGCTATTTTTCTTTTTCTAAGCTTGATAAACTTCTGAATCTCTCATGTGTTGAACTGAAGTTCCATGCTTAAGTTCATCTATGGTATGGTTGAGGGTTTCCAAAACCTCTTGCTTCTCAAGAATGTACTGAACCTTTTGGTGCCAAATATCATAATTGTTACCATTTAACTTTTCACCATTATTGAAGTCAACCACAATGGTCTTCGATGCCAAAGCCATAATCAATTGCTATAATACATTGACATCATAAACGTAGAATCAACACTAGCACACTTTCAGAGTAACACACATATTTAATTTGTAATAAAGATAAATTAAATTAATGATAATTCAATAAATGACACAGAAACAAAAGTTCATTATGTTCCCAATAAACTCCTATGTTCGATTGTTCTATTGTCATTAATTAGTTTAATTTGCTCAAATTTTAAGTTCTAAGTGAGAACTTATTCGAATTCTACCGACCTACAAACTCCCACTAGGAAAAATAATTATATGATCTCATGTAATTTCTACATTTTTCCATTAATACAAAAGGCATAGCATGATGTGACCCAACGTACAAAAAACAATCATACAACAACTATAATCAAAACCATAATTTAACATGTCACGAAAAAATAAGAATTTCCTACCATTGTTCAAATTTTCTTAGAATTACAAAATTACAAGTATATTAAATTATATACATGCTATCATCAAACCAAGACACAACATATATAATATCATTTTCATGTGAGCTAGATACTGTATTTCCTAAAACATAATAAAATACAGGCTAAAAAGAATAAACAGTGCATTTAAACCCCAAAAAAAATGCATACTTAGGATTCTCTACACATTTTTATACCTTTAAAAAACTCAAAAATATGAAATAATTATACCACATGTAGAGCACATATATATGAACCAAACGCCACCGACCATGCTCCAATCGAAGCACCCACGCGCCTAGTGTGCGACGTGTCTAGTGCACGCGCCAATGAGCCAAAAGGCTCTTGGGCAATTCGACTGGTCCAATTAGTCCAACCAATGACCAGTTCAACTGGTTGACCTATTAATGGTTGGGTTGGATCTAAGGTCAAGTCGAGTCACCAGCCGGCAACTAGCCGACCAACTATCTCAAGTAGTGACGTCATTGATGATGTCATCTGACGGTTACCGACTGTGGGATGATTCTATCGGATGACGTCAGCAAGTGTCGATTCTCCAATGCGCGTGTGACGTTCATGCGCTGGGCATTCCCTGGGCGTTGGGCGCGTCCGACATGCTCCAACGACGCTCGACCTACCGTTCAACTCATCTCGACAAGTATTTTCACCCTGTGTGTTCAAAATTTGATTTTGACTGAAAAATTTTTTCGAAAAATGACCAAAACTGTATAAGTGTACGCTGCCTCAAACCTGTTCTTTGCTTCAATTCGTTTTTGACAATTCAATTTGCAATTCCAAGCAATAAACATCCAGACAATGTAATTTTCATTCTCTTGATCTTATTATCAAATGGTAAACGAAAAAATTTGATGAAGAAATAAGGCAAAAATCATAAACGGGCTCTGATACCAATGTAGGAAGAAAGTTAGTGGAAGACAACTTACCTATTTCCGATGCGCAATGAACAATTTACCCCGAAACAATTGTTGAATTGCAGATGAATGACGAATAAAAATACTTCACGTTGGTTTGAATGCAATCACAAGAAAATATCCAATTTCCACAGCATAAATGCCAATTGTTTTCGTAAAAGGTAAATGGAACGTCTTCTTTTTCTTTGATGGAAATGGGACAAGAAAATAAGAATCCTTTCTTTCTAAGTATACGCTCGCCAACCGTCCCAATGGTTATCTTCAGAAGATTTTTATATGACTCCCCTCATACCCTTTCAAAGGGTGTCTTTCCATCATAATTTATCAAGATGAAACGGTGTGTTATAATCGCATCCCATTATGGGCGTATTAATAAAATACTACACAAGCAAACTGGATCAAAGATCGACTGATACTAAAAATCAGCTTGGATATCACCAAAAGCATATATCAATATTGACAAGATCTATAGAAGATCACCAAATATGATCCTATGCAAATCCTGATACTATCAACGAAAAATTTCAAGTAAGGATTGATATTAACTAGATTCAAAGGTATAGTATTTGTTATGCATCTACTTTAGGTAAGCATGTCAAAATATCATGATTCTCCTTTAACTTACCTTGTAAATTTCTAGATAGATTTATCATGATTCTTGATGATGCTCGCTAAATTGTTTATATTTATAATGTTCATAAGTATAAGACATTACATGTATTTATTGTAAATCATTACATGTGTAATGCTTGCATATGATAAAAGCATCAACATCTCTCCTTGTAGATGATGCTAGTACTAAATGTTACACTCTCATTGCATTTGATATTCTTTTTGCTTAAGGAAAATCCCTTATTGTTGAAAGCAATCACTGCATGCTTTTATGTACTTGGTTGCAAGTGCTATATTATCAAAAATATCAATGACAACGTTGGTAAGTTTGAACTAAAGACTCATGAAGGCATATATCTCTTGATTATTCTACTTTAAAAAGTACATATCGAGTGTTTAACAAAGTTTTGTAAGAAGTGAAAGAATTGATAAATTAGGTTTAAAGATAAGTTGACAAGTGCACAAGTTGATGATGATGAAGAACTAGTGCTACTATCTACATGAGCTAATGATATTTGTCAACATTGGCAACCTAAAGCATCATGTTCAAAATTTGCATATTACCAAATGATTGGAGATACAAATCAAGTCACTCTAAAGATTGACAACATATATCAATTTGAGAAAGCATTTTGTGAACTCAAACAAGCACCAAAAGTGTGATACGAAAAGTTAAGTATTTTTCTTACTAATCATATTGACACCTAGTTTTAGTTGGCACATCCAAAATGGTAACAAATTGAGATTTAGATTTTCAATCGCGACGGAGTGTGTTTCTTGATCAAAAAGTGTCATTGTTCATTTCTTTCTTTACATTGTTGCTTTTAGGAAATTTTCAATTCATTTTCAAGGAAAACTTGAAAAGTCAAACAGTTGACTTTCATATTGATTTTTTGGTCAACCCTTTGACCAAAAATCAACCCTGAATTAAAATTTGACTTTTCGCCCATAGAGATGTCAATTAGCTTTAATTTCATTTTTTTCAAATCAATTTTTTGAAAATCCAGAAATTTGATTAAGAAATCAACATTTTAGAAAAAAAAAATTACTAAAGGGTTGACTTTTGATCAAACTTTTAATCAAAAATTTGAAAAAAATCAAAAATCCACAAAACACTTATTTTTAGTGTCAATTTGACTTATGTGTTGAAAAAATTTCATAAAATTTGATTTTCAGTTTTAGATTCTAAATCGACTAAAACTAAAATTACTTTCGTTTTAATCTTAATTAGGTGTGGTTCCTTTTACAACATTTAGTTGAATGACTATTTCATGTTGATTAGCTTTCTTCTTGTAAGATTCGTTGGCCTTTTCAATGTTGGATCGAATGTGTTCATGGAGCTTCTTCATTGACTCAGCTCTTTTCTTGCCATCAAAGCTCACTTGAGAGTTAGACGGAATTGGAATTAAATCAATGGGTGTGAGAGGATTAATTCCATACACAACTTCAAATGGCGATCGACCGAGAGTATAACTTGGTGATCGATTGTAAGCAAATTCAGCATGCGCAAGCTTTAAATCCCAATCTTTCAATGATTTACTCACCATACCACGAAGAAGAGTGGTTAGAGTACGATTTGTTACCTCCGTTTGGCCATCGGTTTGGGGATGACAAGCCGTGCTAAATAAGAGTCTTGTACCAAGCATTCTCCATAGAGTCCTCCAAAAGTGGCTTAAGAACTTGGAATCACGATCCGACACAATGGTCTTTGGTACTCCATGAATGCGGATAATCTCTTTGAAATATAATTCAGCAATATGAGATGCATCATTGGTCTTGTGACATGGCACGAAATGAGCCATTTTAGAGAACCGATCAACGACCACCATGATGGCATCTTTTCCTCTTGAGTTCTTGGTAGAGCCACAATGAAATCCATGCTAACATCTTCCCAAGGCTGCAATGGTACCGGAAGTGGAGTATACAAACCTTGATGGAAATGACTTTTTGATCTATGACAAGTTGCACACCTTGATATGATAGCATGCACATCTCCACTCATCTTTGGCCAATAGAAATGCTCTTGAAGAACCTCAAGAGTTTTATTAATCCCAAAATGACCAGCCAATCCTCCACCATGCGCTTCTCGAATCAAAGAATTCGCGAAAAGAACTCTTCGGCACACATAATTGATTTCCTTTAAAAAGAAACCCATCTTGCAAAGAATATATACCTTGAACTCCTCGTTTGCAATTGTTGATGATGGATGAGAACTCCGCATCTTCGAATAAAGTGCTTTCATTGATTGAAATCCGAGAATCCTAGAGTCCGAACCGCAAGCATAGAATATCTTCTTGATAAAGCATCTCGCTACAACATTAGTATGCCCGGGTTTATATTTCGAGACAAAAGAAAAGGATTGAAGAAATTCTACCCATTTTGCATGTCTCGAATTAAGCTTGCGTTGGCCACTAATAAACTTAAGCGCCTCATGATCGTAATGAAGGACAAATTGCTTTGGCCTCAAATAATGGCTCCAATTATCAAGAGCTCGGACAATGGCATAGAACTCTTTGTCATAAGTTGAATAATTCCTCTTGGAATCGATAACTTCTCGCTGAAATATGCCAATGGTTTTTGCGCTTGCACCAAAACAGCACCAATACCAACTCCGCTTGCATCACACTCAACTTCAAATACTTTATCAAAATCAGAAGTGCAAGAATAGGAGACTCACAAAGTTTCGCTTGATTACCTCAAAGGCGTTTTGAGCAGTCTTTGTCCATTCAAAAGCACCATTCTTCATGCATTCAAATATAGGAGCCATGACGGTACTAAAATTTTTGACAAACCGTCGATAAAAGGAAACAAGTCCATGAAAACTTCTTACATCGAAATAGACTTCGAACGGGCCAAGTCTTCATAGCTTCTACCTTGGCTTTATCAACGAGATTCCATCTTTGGAAACCACATAACCAAGAAACACAATGCTTGGAGAGAAGAACTCACATTTCTCCATTTTAGCATATAGTTTTCGTTCTCTCAAGACATTAAAGACCCGTGTTAGATGAGAGATATGCTCCTCCTCATTCCTACTATAAACAAGAATATCGTCGAAATAAACAACGACAAATTGACCAATAAAGGAACGAAGAACCTCGTTCATAAGTCTCATGAAGGTACTGAGCATTAGATAATCCGAATGGCATAACCAACCACTCATAAAGGCCTCCCTTGGTCTTGAAAGCTGTCTTCCATTCATCACCTTCTCGCATTCCGATTTGATGATAACCACTCCGCAAATCTATCTTTGAAAACACGTAAGAACCATATAATTCATCTAGCATATCATCAAGTCTAGGTATAGGGTACCTATACTTAATGGTGATATTGTTGATGGCCCGGCTATCAACACACATCCGATATGTACCATCCCTCTTAGGCACAAGTAGAGCCGGAACAGAAAGCGAGGACTCATGCTTTCTCGAACGTATCCTTTGAGAATAAGTTCATTGACTTGTCTTTGCAACTCCTTTGTATCCTCCGGATTGCATCGATAAGCTGGCTTGTTTGGTAGTGGAGCACCGGGGATCAAATCAATTTGATGCTCAATACCTCTTATGGGAGGTATTCCAAGTGGCAAATCGTCCGGAAACACATCTCGCAAATTTTTTCAACAAGGAATGCATTTTTGGATGTATGGGTCGCTCTATCTCACTCTTTTCTCGACCACAAGCAAAGCAAAAACATTCTTTTGTTTGCTAATGGCTCTCTCAACCCGTGTCTCACTCAAGAACAGATTTCCTTACAAGTGTTTCCCTCCCCCGGTTGATTATTATGTATCGAATAAGGGCTCAATGGTAAAAGAGTAATGCATTTTTGTTCCTTTTGAAAAGAGTATGTGTTTTTCCGACCGTCATGCATAGCATTTATATCAAATTGCCACGGTCTACCCAATAACAAGTGGCATGCCTCCATGGGAATCACATCACATACAACCTCATCTCGATAGTTCTTCCCAATCGAAAATGAAATAAGAACACGTTTGGTTACCTTGAGTTCATTCCCTTGATTGAGCCATTGGAGCTTGTATGGTTGAGGATGTTTCGTAGTTGGAAGCTTCAATTTGTCGACAAGAGTTGTCGAAGCAACATTGGTGCAGCTCCCACCATCGATGATCACCGAACACACCTTTCCATTAATAGTGCAACGCGTGTGAAATATATTCTCCCTTTGCTCAATATTAGGAGAAACTTCAACATGCAATGCTCTTCGGATGATCAACAGCTCACCATCATCAGCTTTCTCCACAACTTCTTCTTCCCGATCAGATTCGGAAATATTTTGGTCTTCATTGTCATCATCAGCCTCTTGAAGCGCCAAATTGATCTCCTCAATTTCTTGAAGAGTCATAACTCTCCGATTTGGACAATTTGCTTGTAAATGCCCAAAGCCATGGCACTTAAAGCATTTCCTTGCATCACCTTCAAACTTCTTTTGGACTTCTTTGGAAGGCTCTGCATTCTTTCCCTTGCCTCTCGTCTTTTGTCGACGAACTCTCCCCTTGCTTGAGGAAGCACCCTTAAAATAGGATGTCGCCCTTGTTGAGGTTCTAGAGGAAAACCTCTTGCTCTTCAATTGTTTTTCCACTTTGATGGCTAACTTGCATACGTCTTCAAAGGACCAATACGGTTGAAGTTCAACCATATCAGCAATTTCTCGATTCATGCCGCCAAGAAAACGAGCGATGGTTTGCTCTGAACTTCGAACTTCACTCCTCATTTTGAGTTGTTCAAACTCACGAATGTATTCTTCAACGCTCATCCCATGTTGTCTTAGGGAGTTCGGTTGAGGAAGAGATCTTGCTTATAGTTGTCGGGCAAGAACCTCTTCTTCATCAACCTCTTGAGTTTTTCCCAAGACTTGATTCGGCCTTTTCCTTCCCTTGCTCGTTGATGCTTTAGATTCTCCCACCATAGAGAAGCATATTTGGTCAACCTTAGGATAGCAACCTTACATTTCATCTCATCCGAATAGGATTTGAATTCAAAAATTCGTTCGGTTTTGTGTAGCCAATCTACAAAGTCGTCGGGATTAAGATTACCGTCAAACTCGGGGACCTCCACTTTAATGTCTCTTTCATCCTCCTTATGCCTCCCTCTCTCGTCTTCGTCTTCGAATTGGAGATTCAGAATCACTAGAGTGCAAAATCGTTCGGTTGTCTCCAAAGGGACTCGAATCGACATCGAATTTTGACGAGATTCAGAATCGTCACGCCGACGCCGTTCATTGGGACGCCTTGCTGGTTGTCCTTCTCTCGCGGATTCTCTAGAAGATTGAGGACTCGCTCCATTTGTTGTTGAAGATTTTGGATTGCACGATCTCGCTTTTCGTTGTGCGCTTGCTCCAAAGTCAAGCCTCTAGGAACTTGTTCATCCATAAGGAATTTGTAACAAAGGAAAGAAAAGAATCACTCAAATGAGTTGAACCTTGAGCTCTGATACCAATATTTTGATGCGTGATGGGTTGAGTGATTCTAGAACAGAATTTTTAGAGGGGATTTTTGGGGTTAAGTGTATGGAGTAGTGTATACGGGGAAGAAATGGAAAGGAATAAAAACAGATAAAAACAATCTCCTTCCAAGGTATAAAGGCAGCGCCACCAACCAAGGATGAGGATCGAGATCTACGAAGTTCACCACCAAGGCCTAAAGCTTCCACCAGCCAAGGATAAAGGACTTCGGGATAGGAGAAGCTCACCACCAAGGCCTAAAGATTCCACCAGCCAAGGATAAAGGGCTTCTTGGTTCACCACCGAGGAGTGATCTAGGTCAATGGTTCTTATTCACTCGCTCATCCAATTTCCAGAACAGTCATGTCAAAATGTGGATTGTCATTTTTAACCCTAATTAGGGTCCAAGCCGGTTTTAATGATTAGTGAATGACCACTCCCACATACTCCCTATCCGTGTAATTTCTTTTTCGTCTTCTCCGAGGATACACTAAACCGACCAGGAGCATCGGCTCCTGCATCCTCCGCCGGCCGTTCGAGAGGAACTGAGAGCGAATTGATTGGCTCAAACTTTTTATCTGCTAGAGCTGCGATGGGATTCCCACGTCGATTTAATCTCTCCATCCGGAGACCACAGATGGCTGCTTAGCTGTGGATTTCTCTGTTGCTTCTGCAAGGGAGTGTGGGACTGCGCTCCGATTCCAATTAATTAATTGGTCTCGGGAGCTACGACATCACTGGCCCTGCTGCTGATGTTAACATGATGGGTTACGCCAATACGGAACAGGTCGCAGCAAGGAGTTCACATCAGGCTCCGAGCGAGGGCGTTCATCGTGGCGGAACCACGAGGGACGCGTGTCGCCTTCGTGAATCTCCTTGCTTGCATGGCGTCTCAGTTGATGATAATCAAAGTGCCCGAGAGATTGAAAGCGAGGTACGGTGACTTGTATACTGAAAGTAATGTAGCTATCCGTGGCATCCGTAGGCATGCTGATCCCGATGGCTTCCTCTAATATGTTGTATATATCGTCACATCTCTTGGATTTGTGCGCGAGTCATTTGATGTCATTGTGGATGGTATTCAAAAGAGCATCATAGAAGCTCATGGAAATCTCAGGCCGGGATCAATATTCGAGAATAAAGCGGAACTTTTGGATACGGGAGGAAATCGCAGTTCCAGTGCTCACCTCAATAACACCGGGGCTGAACGCAGCAAATATAAATATGACGTTGACAAAGAAATGACACTTTTAGAGTTTGTGGATAGCGAGTCTAGACCCAGGGTAGCTTCAATTGGTTTGCTACACATGGAACTTCTATGAGTCGTACGTAGTGGGGATAACAAAGGCGGCTGCTTGTTATACGGAAGATTGGTTTAACAAGAATGATGTCCAAATGTCATATTCTAATGATGGTAAAAGATCACTTCAAGTACCAAAAGTTGACACAAATGAACACTTAAATGTCAAAAATTACAAAAGTGACACTTAAGTACCAAAATCAAAGTAAAATTAATTACTTAAGTACCAATCCGATCAATATCCGACCAAAATGCTGACATGTGCAATTTTCGGCGAAATAATTACAAAATTGCGTCGTTTTGCACACTAACGTGGTTAAACAATGCAAAAACGATATTATTTTAGTATCGACGTGATAAAAAATTAATATAAAAATAAATTAAATTAATTAAATGAAATTTAAAACAATTTATTTAAAACATTTTAAAATAAAAATAAAAACATTTAAAAAAAAGAAAAAATTCAAAAACATTCAAAAAATAAAAATAAAAAAAGAGGTAGCTAAGGGCCGAGCCTTCACCTCCGCCACCTCCTTGCCGCCGCCAAGAAAAGCCGACGACGAAGGGGGAGGGTCAACCGGGGTCGCCAGGCCCTGGCCAAGGGCCGGCAACCTCAACCAATCGGTGATGAGGGCCCGCGAGCCCTCAACCCGATCTGAGGTGAGGTCTCACGGGCCCTCACCACTAGTCGGCCCTCCCCCCTCCATTGTCGGCCCTTCCCGGCGGCGAGGGTAATGGGTCAATCCTTAGCCGCCTCCTTTTTTTTTAAAATTTTTTCTTTTAATTTTTTTGTTTTTATATTTGTATTTTTAAATGTTTTAAATAAATTTAATTTTAAATTTAATTTAATTAATTTTAATATTAATTTTTTACCATGTTAGTACCAAAATAATGCCATTTTGCACTTGTTTCGTCGGAAAATCTTCACGTTAACATTTTGGCTGATTTGGTACTTAAGTGATCAATTTTGCTCTAATTTTGATAGTTAAGCGTCACTTTCGTAACTTTGGACATTTCAAGGGTCCAGGTGTCTTCCGATGACCTTGAAAATGGTGGAGTTCCACGAAGAGTCTCAAACATTGTACTTGTATTTCATAATAATCATCATGAATTATTGGAGCTTGCTGCATCTTTCCAATCTCCCCCTGATAAACCAGCGACTAAGACTCTTTAGTGTTGTTAGACGTGTCAGGAGTGCTCAAGGGCAGCCCGAGAAACCTAGATTTGTAGCTGCTTTTTGTCAAACGAACTGTGGCTATGTTAGCCCAGACGTGATTGGAGCATTCTGCATAGACATTGGCCTATCTTGCGACTTCAATCACAGTGCCTGAGGTGGGGAGAACGAGTTGTGCTACGGCCAATGTTCCCGTGGCCATAATTTGTGAAATTCTGAATTTTATCCTGGAATTTATAAAATTCTTGCATGACCTCAAGCGACCGAGGCAGTGTCGCGACCTCAAGCGGCCCTCATCTAGGTCCTGCAAGGATCGCACAACAAGCGGCTACCATCGCGCGACCCTAGCTAGGGTCACGTGACACTTGTCGAAGGTCGCTCAACCTCGGGCTATCTCAACCGATGGCCATTGGCGCTAGATCTAGCTCATCGGCAGCCATAACCCTTCACCAAACCAGGAAAAGATTTATCTTTTTTTAAAAAAATTATATATATTTGATTTTTTATCATTTATATTTATTTATTTATTATCATTGTTTAGTATTTTAAAAAAACAATAACAAGGGAAAATATGGAAATTTGAAGAATGGATAAGGGTAATTTTGAAAAAAAAAATGAGTTTCAATATTTGGCTAAAATCTAAAAGTTCAAAATTACTCCCTACTAGAATTGAGCTTCAACGACTACTTCAAAATAATTATCAAAGATTTATCATTTTTTAAGGGGTTCAAAAGGTGGAAGGTGCCTTCAAAATGCTAGACCAAAGGCTCAAACATTTCTCAAGGCTTTGGAGGCTGAAAACTATGAGAACCTTTCTAGTGGCTCAATCTGGGGTGGCCAAAGCTTCGTCACAGTGTCATATACAAAGGGTCTGTTTAGAGCATGTTTGGCAACTTGCCAAACAGTTCCAGATTCTGATTTTTTGTTCCCAGAATCAGTTTGGAATGAGAATCGCGTTTAGTAAACTTTTTGATCCCGGGAACGATTTTGGACAAGATTTGAGAATAAAAAAAAAATTGATTCTACGTCCGAGAATCAGAAAAAGAATCAAAAACGGTAAAACCCTTGTTCTTCTCTTTCAACATCTCGGTTGCCGTTCGCCATCGCCCGCCGCCGTCCACCGCCGCCCGCCACCGCCACGGTTGCCGGTCCGGCGAGGTCGCCGGAGGCTCGCCAGGCCAAGGCGTGGTCCGGCGAGCTCGCCGGAGGCAAGCCCAGCCATCGGCGAGGCCGACCTGGCCACCGGCGGGCCGGGCGAGCCCCGCCGATGGCCGACGAGAGTCTCGCCCCGACGGGCGAGGTCGAGCCTCGTCGGTGGCTGGTCGAGACTCACCAGCTGCCGGTGAGGCTCGCTCGGCCACCGGCGAGGCTCGCCCGCCCCGCCGATGGCCAAGCCGGCCTCGCCGAGGCCGGGCGAGGCCGCCCTAGCCATCCGCGAGGCCGAGCCTCGGCGGGCGGGTGAGCCTCGCCCAGTTGCTAGCGAGGCTTGGCCAACAAAGGCCGACCTCGCCGAGGGCCGGCGACACTCCGTGAGCGTCACCGGCCCTCGTCGCGGCGGTCGCCGGTCCGACGACCGGCCAAATGAAGAAGAAGAAGAAGAATGGGAAAAATGGGGAAAAAAAGAAAAAAAAGGAAAAAAGAAAAGAAAAAAGTAAAAAAGTAAAGAAATTATTTAAAATTTATTTAAAAATCAAAAGAAATTAATTTGGAACATAATCAATTAATACGGTACCAAACGTAATTTTATTCCGTAATCAAAAATTATGAACAATGGTTACCAAACGTGCTTTTTTACTCGGAATCGGTTCTCCGAACGTAATAAAAAATAATTATTTCTAGTCGAATCGGCTCTCGGAAATAGAATCGTTACCAAATACACCCTTAGTAACGGGTCAAACAAAAGTATTTATTTTTATTCTTTTGTTTCTAGAAGTAGTTTTAAAACAGAATTACGTTTGGTAAAATTTTTATTTTTGAGATTTTGAGTAGAATTTATAAAAAAAACAAAAACAAAAAAAAAGAGTTTATTTTTTGTTTTCGGAACAATTCTATAATCAAGTTTATCTATTTTTTTTTCCTTTTTTCTCCTGTTTCTTCTTGTTCTTCTTCTCTCTCTCTCTTGTTCTTCAAGTGCTACTACTACCGCCATTACCGTGTACCACTGCCGCCGCCACCCCTCGCCAAAAATCGCCGTTTGCCGCTTGTTGACGTCGATCACCAGCAAGATCTCTAGAGGCTCGCCTAGCTATCAGCAAAGCCTGACAAGCTCGTTGGTGCCTCGCCCAGCCATTGGTAAGCTTGTCAAAGGCTCACTCAGCCACCGACAAGGCTTGGCCTCGCTAGATCTAGCAAGACTGAGCCTCGCCAGTGGCTAGACAGGCCTCCCTTGGCCACTAGCAAGCCTCGCCTAGCCGAGTGAGGCTCGGCCTAGCCATGGCTAGGTGAGGCTTGACCTTGCCCAAAGCTAGCAAGGTCAAGCCTTGCCGGCAGTTGGGCAAGCTTAGCCTCACCAAATTTGGTGAGACTACTCACCTAACCAAGACTCGACCGAGCCTTGCCCAGATGCCGGCGAGGCTCGACTGATGAGGCACGGCCTCGCCGAGGGCTGGCAATGTCCAATGAGGTCGTTGGTCGTCCCAAGGCCGGCAACCAACCACCTTGAAGAAGAAGAAAAATAAAGGAAAGAAGAAAGGAAAAAAAATAATTTGAAGTTGGAATTGAAATTTTGCAATATATAGAATATATATTTATTTTATTATTTAGTATTTTTATTTATGATTTATATTATAGTTTATTATTTACTGTTTAATAAAAATTTGATTAGTTAACATATTTATTACTTAGATAAATATAATTAATCAATAAAATTTATATTATTTGATAATATTTTAAAATCAGAATATAAATTTTGTATAATTACTAAATACATTATTTTACTTAGAAATTATACCGAAAACATAATTATTTTTTTAAAATTATTTTCAAAAGCAAAATTATTACCAAATGCATCCTAACTCTCGGACCATCCCGGCCTCGCCGCCTCCTACCTTTTCTTCTTAATAGGAACAGCTGGTTGAGGTCGAGGGCTCGAGGTTGAAGAGGGCTGACGCGCCTTCCTTTTCTTCTTAATAGAACAGCTGGTTGAGGTCGAGGTTGAAGAGGGCCGAAGCGTCAGCGTCGGCGTCACTCCTCGATCCCTGATGCTTCACGAACGCAGCGAAACATCTGGTTCTTGGTGAAGAACGTCCCCCCCCCCCCTCTCTCTCTCTCTCTCCAATGAGAAATCTTTTCGTGTTACGGAATTTCGTATCTCCTTGCCAATGAAGGGTCTGTTGCGATCTCTTTCTGTGAGTTCTCTCCACCATCATATTCTCCCTCTGGCTCAGTTGTTCAAATTCAAGCGGTTGTTGTGTTTGCTGCTGTTGGCTACCGTCCAATTTCGTTGCCATTGGTGCAGGGGTATGGAGGTTTTCGGGCTTTTTCTAGTAGAGGCGAGCTCAGGCTTGATGGGGTCAAGGACATAGTCGCCGTGGCCTCTGGCAAAGGTGGTGTCGGCAAGTCCACCACCGCAGGTACTTGCCAGATGCTTTTGTTTCTTGATATAAGTCGGGATTTTGTCATGCATTTTTGCTTTGGACAAGTGTGATTGGTGGTGCCCTTTTTCTCTGGATTGATGGTACTATGGACATGTTAGATTAGTGAGATGCGGTTGATTAAATATGGACAGTCAATGAAATTTTGATCCTCATGTGCAGTACTATAAGAAGGGAGGAAGTGGTGAAGTGATTTTAGTTTTTTAAGTGAATGTGGAAAAAGATGGGAATTGTTGAGAAGTCAGGAGTCAGTAGTCACCGGGAGTCCCCACCAATACTTGAAGGCAATGAATGGGTTGCTGTGCAAACTGATTGGATATTGAGGGATTAATAGGAGATTTGTATTATCTGCACATTTATTTGCATAGCTCAAAGAGTAATCTCACAGTGAAGAGCTTCCATACTGGAAGCAATAAGCTGATTAATAACATAGTCATCCCACACCAAATGCTCCCAAGAGGAAGATATTCATGATTGCAGAGAATAGACCAAGAGCAATTGTGCAACCTTTGTACAAAGTGGATTTCATTGGAACTTCTGCTATCTCTAAGACTTCTCTTCAGAGTGCTCTATGCAGTTTTTCTGATTATGTAAATACTGTAGCTGGGGGTGGTAGTCAGACACTTTAATACTATCACTGATAGAAGGGAGGCTAGTAGTCCTTTACTCCTTTTTTACTTATATACAAAGGGTTGGATGGGGTTGGGACCTACCACATTCATTGTTGGAATGTTTGGTGTAAGGTGCCAACAAAGTACCAACTGCCCACCAGGAGAGCCTATCACTACAGCTTCACCAGAGATACACCAAAGCTCAAGCCCGTTCCTTCACAGACTAACCAAGGTTTCTTGAGACCAATAATAGATTAAAGATCAAACCTGTGACCTTTGGCTTGCAAACCGAGTCTTGGACTCCTAGACCAACCACCTGGTTGGTTTGCAATCCTTATCTTCCTGTTGCTGATATGATAGCTTTTAACAATGTGCTAAAAGATGCAGGTCTCTTTGTTCATAAATTTTGGTAATAATTTCATTACTTGGAGCAATAAAGGATTTTAGCTCATAGAGAGAGGGGACTTGATCGTGTTCTTTTTAAATTTGGTCCCAAAGTTTTCCCAGCTCCATGGTTGAGTTCTGCAGTTAACTGGAAAGGTTGAAACAAGTTATAAATGAGTTTGACATGAATTATTGTAGTAATATCTCAGAGGCTTGTGAAGCAGAAATCTCAAGAACCTGTGATGGTTCAAAAACCAATACCAGGTTCTTCTGGGTAATTACAGCTTAAAAAGCAACTTTCTGCAGAGTCCCCTATTCTAAAATGTGCAGAGAAAGCTTTCTATAGGAAGATTTCAAGACTTTCTTAGCTCGCCTTGGGAGATCAAAATACTTGTTACTTTCATAATGTGGTTAAGCTAGATAACCAAGGGGTACCCTTCTATAATATATTCTGATGATTGTCTGAGACTCCCTACTTATCTTGACATTAAAGCTGAAGTAATCAATTATTATCAGCATTTTTTTTTTTTTTATTCTGTTGATATAACAAGATATTGGTGATGCTGCAAAACTCAAGTTGTTAAGTCCTGTCATTGAAACTAACAAATAAATCTGTTCTTTGGTAAATAAATGGGAATAAGCACCTGGCCTGATGGTTATACTGGTCCTTTTTTTTCCAGTGAACAGGTATAGTGGGCATGGATTTTGTGTTGAAGCAAATAGTGATTTTTACAAGCATCTGATTTTGCCTGGTCAAGTGAATGCAACTGTGATTGCCCTTGTGCCTAAAACAGTTAAAACTTTCCAGAATGACTGATTTAAGGCCAATCTCTTGTTGCAATATTATATAAGATACACCAGTAAAATTCTTGCTAACAGATTGAAAAAGAGCATGTCTGATTTTACCAGTTTATATAAGGGAGGAGAATTGGGGACAATGTGCCTTTAACCCAAGTGATTGTTGAGAGCTATCATAGAAGGAACCATTCTCCTAGGGCCCCATGTACAACAAGGGTGATCTCATGAAAGCCTTCTGTTCCATATGTTGGGATTTCTTCAGCAATATTTCTTGAACTTATTCATATTCCTGCTAAATTTATCTAGTGGACTAAAAGTTACATCAGATCTTCTAAACTCTCTAGTATGCTTATTGGTGAGGGGAGAAAAGTTTGAGGCTAGGGTTTACTCTTTTTCCTTACCTCTTTGTTCCAACAATGAAGATTCTGCTTTGATTGTAAGAATGCAGCCACTGAAGGAAAATCACATTGCATCCTCTTTGTAGCACAATCAGAATGACTCACTTATGCTTTGCTGACAATTTGATGGTAATACTGTATGGAGACTCTTCTTTTTCTGAAATTTTAGCGTCTTCAACGAGCTCTATATAATGTCTAGCTTGAATTTTAACCCTAGAAAAGCTGAAGCTTTAGTAGCACGCATTCCTGATGCTTTGTTACAGTGATTTCTTAGTATTAGTGCACTTCAACTTGGCTCTTTACCCGTGAGATACTTTTGTGTTCCCTTGACCTCTTGTAGATAAAATGAAAAGCAATGTGATCCTCAGAAATATGAACAATTTAAAGATTTGTGGTTGGGCTTGTAAAAAATTGTGTTACGCTGGAAAACTATGACTTATATTAGCTATTATTCAAAGTACTTCACCTTGTTGTTTAATAGTTTCATTATTCCTAAGAAAGTGCTCAAGAAAATCGAGAAAGCTTGTGCTTCTATCTTATGGAGAGGACATGCTGAAGATGCCAGAATGGCAAGAGTCAAATGGACTCAGATTTGTCTACTGAAACACAAGGGAGGAGCTGGTCGGAAGAGGCTCTTTCATTGGAGTGAAACATGCATTCTGAAGTGTATTAGGCTGCTTTTAATGCAAGGGGGTTCTCTTTGGATAGCATAGATGACAATAAAAGCTCAGAGATTGAAGTCTCTGGTCATTAAAACATACAGTGTCTTCTTCCTGTGCTTGGAGGATAATTCTAAATCTTCATGATGCAGCTTGGCAGTGTATTAATCATTGCATCAGAGATGGCAATGTTAAGTATCTCTGGATCAATAACTGGCACCAGTTTGGTCCTCTCCTATATAACTTTGGAAGTAGAATCCTTTTTCATTTTGCCATTTATCGAATGACCAGAGTAGAAGTCTCTGGTCATTAAAACATATGGTGTCTTCCTCTTATGCTTGGAGGATAATTTTTCATCTTCCTGATGTAGCTTGGTAGTGCTTTAGTCACTGTATTAGAGATGGCAATTTTAATTATCTCTGGATCATTAATTGGCTCCGGTTTGGTCCTCTCCCATCTAACTTTGGAAGTAGAATCATTTATTATTATGCCATTTATCGAATGACAAGGTGTCCGCAGTCATTAAGGATTTTCACTCCACCAGCAATGTTTTCCTCTTTGTTGGATATTCAAGTTGCTTTATGTGGGTTTTATATTCCTTTAACTCCTCTGTGAAATTATTTGGAGTTCTTCAGATGGTGTTCTACAGTCAATAATGCTTGGCAACTTCTCAGAGATAGAGCTGCAAAAGTACCTTGGCATCTACTTGTTTGGTTTTGTCTGAATATCCCAAGCATTCTTTTAAAACTTGGTTGACAATTATTAATAGATTGCCAATTGAGCACAGATTGTTTACTTGGTTTGATAGTATCAATTATACCTCTCTTGTGCGGGATTTGTAATGAATCCAGTGATCATATGTGTGGTGCTTGCTTAATCTCTATTGCTGTTCAAAAAGAATTTGATGTTGTTGAGATTCAGTAGGGAAGTCCGTCACTGGCAGGATGAGTTGGATTAGGCTATTAAAATGTTCAATGTTGAACAAATAATACTATTGTTGGAAAGTTGGCCCGGAATGCTTATTGCTATCGCATTCTGTATGCAAGGAATAGATTATTACACAATAGTCAGCTTACATAGCATTTTTAATGTTATATACAGTATAATAATTATTGTCCATTAGAGGATATATCCTGTTCCAATGCTTTGAAGTGAGTTGCTACTTCAAGACAGAGGACGTGCACAAATTGGGTTATAAATTTTCTGTAGATTGGGTTCACTCAACATTTAAAGGAGCTTCTAGTGGGGAGGGCCTCTCCTACATACAATATCTGGAAATGAAATGATAAACTTACTGATGAAGAATATGCTAAGTGTCTTTTTCTTTCACAATTAAAGATAATTTCATAGATAATAAGAAGTAAGGTGCACACTCTGCGGCATGGGGACTATAAAATGTTCATTCAAAGAAAGAAGAAGGGCCTATTGGAGAGCAGTAAGGAATTGTGGGTCATGTCTTAATTTTTTAATACTAAGCTGAATGAAGTTTGAAATATTGTATTGTTTATAATGCGTATAGATAACTAATGCCAATATATCTGCAGTTAATTTGGCTGTTGCACTTGCTAACGTGTGTCAACTCAAGGTGGGCTTGCTAGATGCTGATATTTATGGACCATCTGTTCCCACTATGATGCACATACATGAGAAGCCAGATGTGACTGAAGGTAAGCAATTAACATTTTTGAATTTTCTGCATAGCAGTGTGCAATTTGAAGATCATAAAATTTATCTCAAGTTGAAATTCTAAAGCTTACCTATATAATGCTGATCTTATCAGGAGCTCTTTATCATTTTTCTTCCATATAACTGTGGGTAAAATGGACTTTAACTTCAATAAGCGGGTATGGTTGCAACAAAGTAGCTTTTCTAGGTAAGTTAAGGTTGAGAACTAGAAGAATGAACAATGCTTCTCTATCCTATTGTCCTGCAAGTTTTTGACATAGATGATGATTTATCACAGTTCCAGACTTAATTTTTCTTTGTCATCTGCTCAAAAAATACTTATTATCTTAACATAACATATATGTCGAGAATATTCGTGCATTTAATCCCCTTTTATTATTTGGCAGATAAGAAGATGATTCCTGTTGAGATGTATGCAGTCAAGTGTATGTCAATGGGTTTGCTTGTTGAAAAGGATGCACCGATCGTATGGAGAGGTCCTATGGTACGACATACTGTCCAATCTATCCTTTCACAAATCTTTTAAAAGAAGATGTTGTGATTGGATTATCTGTAAGCCATCTAAATGATATCTTATTACTATGAGGCCCATGTTATCTGCTGGATGAAAGGATGGCAGTGAAAGAAACAGATTGGTGATTAAAAGAGCACCTGCTCGAGCCCCGTTTTGGCTTTTCTTTTGCAGCATGGATTCGAAGGCTTTGGGTTGATGGTAGAAGTTTGAAAACTCATAGGTTGCAGAATACAAAATACGGAGAAAATGTTTGATAGGTCATTTTCTTTGTACTCAGCTCTCTGAGGACAACTGGTGCAGAGTGCCAGTAACAGATTCCAAAGGACAATTTTTTTTCAGTGCTATGCGTAGAAAAGGAACGTGATCACCAGTTCTTGCATATCTTCTGCATCTTTAGCCAAATATAGGCTTTCGACATATTGCATGAGATGTCTGGCTCCAAGATTCAGTAGTAATCTTTTTGGGACTTCCTGTCCAACTTCATAGCAGAAATGTTGACATGTTCTAATGATCTCACAAAGAAAAAGTGACCGAAATCTGACTAGGACCGATTGGTTCCTGGTCTAGTCTGGGTCCAAGGTGGAACCAAGAACCGGACCAACCGGTCCGATCCGGTTCGGTGGAATTGGTAAATTTGCTATTTTGAGCCAAAAATAAAATGAAGAATAGGAGAAATTGGGAGGAATTAAGGTTTGTTTCTTAAGAAATTGGGAGGAATTAAGGTTATATATATATATATATATATAATATATATAACCGGTCTGGTCGGTTCGGTTCCCACCTTGGAACTGGAACCAGATGGGAACCGGACCAACCGGCCACTGGTTCCAAAAGTGGGGACCGGAAACTAGACCACCCTCTTTGGGAACCGCCCAAAACCGGCTGGTCCAGGCGTTTCCCGGTCTAAGCGATTCCCATTGTACACCCCTAAATCTGACCTTGAATTTTTGCCAAATGATGTGCCAATTGCCATTAAAGATGGCTTCTCTTGTAGCCTCCATATATGACTTTGACATACAGCACAACCAACATGTCACTCTAGACAGGCACCTTAGTGTCTATATTCCAGTCTTTGTTCCTTAACACGTTCAGGCGACAATTCAGTCATCTTTCCCCAAGTGTGGATCCCCAGATAGTAAGGCAGCCTACAACACATGGACTTTGGTAGAACAGATTGGTAGCTCCCAAAGCTTCATCTTTTGCATGCATCAGGAATTACTAGAGCAGGGGTTAAGTATTGACATTTTGCAAAGGAAAGAGAAAATCTTAGTTGACAGGTGTTTCCACTCTAGAATTGCAGTAGATACAGAGGAATATCTGCTCTTGCTTTGTCATTGGATGAATCTAATCTGGCTATGATTCTTAAACTATTGTATATAGGCTGATTATAAGTATCACTGCGTGATAGGGGCAGTTTGAGTGGTCACATCAATCCTCTTTTTAACCACAGTAATTGGATGTACTGAAGATTCTTGGTTTAGAAAGTATACCCTTGGTGGAGTTTTCGAAATTTAGGATAGGTGATCTTGGGGAACTTGCACTGTTTCAGTGGACCTTTATGCCAATTAATGCATTTATAATCCTTTATGGTCGGTGATTGCAACTTTTTGTTCAATCTAAATTTTTCCACAGCTTTAGCTTGTAAAAGATACTGAATCTTTCTTGTTGCAGGTAATGAATGCTCTTGAAAAATTGACAAGGGGAGTCCAATGGGGAAATCTTGATATTCTTGTAGTGGATATGCCACCAGGCACGGGTGATACACAAATAAGTATGACGCAGAGGCTACAGTTATCAGGTAATCTAATAAATATCTAATTTAATTTAGTTAATCAGAAAAAACTTGGTAATTGATGTTGAGGATTGGATCAGTGGTAGTGCCAGGCCTTCCTTGGTATATAGCATGAGGTCTAGCTGCACCAATCCCCCTCCCTTTATATTGGATGGGAGAAAAGGGAAATTGAAAGACAGTTGTTTTTTTTCTGGCCTCATCCTTTCTAGAGGTACAACTAATGGTAGTTCAATGCCAAAGCTAAATGTACTCAATTTGAAAAGAATCATTCAAAAGTGAATTTAAGGTGGCTGAGTAATGTTGAAGAGTAATTGAGCCAAAAAGGAGAATCTATCGGTCCCCGCCAAAGTTTTGCATTCCCATTTGATTGTGGCTATTCATGCCTAAGCTAGTGCTTTCTTTTTTGGTCCATTTTTTAAAATATAATTATATGTCAAGTTCCATTCTTGTTGTGTTGGAGTCAACTAATTGTTCAGAGCTTGATACAGAGGATTTTCACTTCAACCAGAATTTACATCCACATGTTTCTTGGGTAATTGAAAGCGCACATATATCTGAATAGATACATGCCTGCGCACCGAATAAATACACAGGCATTCCCACATTCATGCTCAAATATTTGAATTATTTATTTGAATTAAACGTGAATGCAAAAAGTGAAAAAAAAATTCTTTAATGGTTGAGGTAAATATGATAAATGGAAAAGAAATTCGGTTCTAATTCTTCCAGTAAGGGACTGATCCAAAAAATCAAAATCTTCCATTCAGAATTTCAGCTTGTACTTGATTTACTTGTATTCTGCTCCATTAAGGTCTTGAAATGGTTTTATTTTACTGTGAAACGGTTCTGCATCAGTACATATCACAGACTTGAAAGCTAATTCTTTGTTACAACAGATTTTAATAAAAACATTTTGCTTCATTTTCATAATTTTGATGCACGTCAAGTGTCGTATATTTCTGATGGTTATTTTGGAAGTTACACCAATAGTTTCTATTCTTTCTTTGTTCATTTATCAGCTTAAGTTACATGCTGGCAGGTGCATTGATTGTTTCAACTCCCCAAGATGTTGCCTTGATCGATGCTCGAAGAGGAGCTAGGATGTTTGCTAAAGTTCAAGTTCCTGTATGATCATTTTCTGGACCTTTTCTATGTAGTGTGCTTGAAGTGAATTTGCAAAATTGCTGACAGCATGAGTAACACAGAGATTGCTACCTTCGAAACAATGTTCTAATTGTACCGCTTGCATTGTCTTGCATATCTTCTTGCATATATCTTTGTAGTTTTTGAGATGTGGGAAAGCTCTCTTTAGAGTTTGTGCATTCAGCTTTCAAAAAGTTTTCCACTTCTCATATTTCAACTTTTCGATAAGAACTTTCAAATGGCTGCCATTGGACATTGTATTTCATGTGGCACGTTTTATCTTATTTTACTTTTTTCTGATTAAACCAGTGTCATGTAATGTTCTTAATAATATTCAGGTTTCATCTTTTCCCTAATTGAAACATTCAAAGCATTATTGGCTCTAAAGCATCGACTTTTTTCTTTTCTGTAGAAATGAAAATATGAAGCTGGAAAGATACTCGCAACCATACACCCCATACCTGTGTGCATTTATTGCCTTGCTGTAGCTACTTCTTTCTGGTGATTTGACTGGGATATAAAACTCAAATCTAGAGAAAAAATTTGGGCACTATGAAAAGCTTCCTGCATGTTTCAAGTTCATATTACCTTCCCTTACACAAATAATTGAACATCTTCCAATCCTTCATCAATTATCTTGTATCTTATTATTCTTCAGCTTGCTGGCTATGGCTTCCTGTCAACATCATGTACAAACTCAGATGGGAGGACCAATAGGCTAATATTCAGCCATAGGAATTGTGGTCGAGTTGAAATTGGACTGGTTTTTGAACAAATGTATTTGCAGGGAGTGCAGAATTTTAGGAATACAATATCTTTTACTCTACAGTAAATTCATCAATTTTAAATGTCATGTCTGGTTGGATAAAATGCAATATTCATGATCTGTGTATTTCATTTAAGGGGTCACTTTACAATCACAAGGAAGCTAAGGAATTTGGCTGATGAAAAGTGGTGTCTTATCGATTTGAGTTTGCAAACTGGCAAAGTATAAAACGATGAAAAAGGGAAGCAGTTTTCCATTTGTTTAAAGTTTTAAAAGGTCATTGGGATATCTGCCTTTATTTGAGTGGTGGAACTTCGTGTAATGGAGAGAAGTGTTTTCTCCTCCAAGAGTTTGATTAGTTTGGGGAGTTGTGATTTTTGCATAATCTTTTCCTACTCAATTTTTGCAGACCATTTGATGAAATTCTCCATTGAATGGAGAAGAAATATACTGGCTTTGGTAGTAACTGATCATGTCATGCATATGATGCTAGAATATGGCGTGTACTTGTTTTTGAAATGGAAAGTCACGTTGTGCAGTTGTTCTAGGGGTGATTTCACCTTTTCATCTCGTATTTGCAAAAGAATTACAGTTTACATATTGCACTTGTGAAAGTAACTTGTATTCTCTATTTCCAAAGCTACATTTTGCTTTACTTGTGAATGCCATATTTCCAAGAAAATTTCACATTTCGTCTGTGTGTGTGTGTGTGTGTGTGTGTGTGTGTGTGTGTGTGTGTGTGTGTTGAATATTGCATGACTGCATTTTTCACTAAATCATTGCAACATTGTTCCAGTGGTTTCTTAATGGGTATAAAAATAATGGATATAAAGTACTAGTTGAGAAGTCTATTTTGGAAACATGGGCTTTATATGATGCTAAATGTAATGTGATTTGCTGGAAGTGTAAGTAGTTATTCAGAGTATTTAATGTAGTTGAACATTAGTGGGTAGGTTGATACAGAGGCATTATGTCATTCCCTTGATTTGGTTTATGCTGTTTTGTCTTGACCTTTCTGATTTAGCAATTTTCGATGTATCAAACTATACTTCTTGCAACACTGTCATGTGAATGTCATGATTGAATCTGGGTAATTTAATATAGACGCATCTATCTCTGCCAGTCAGTTTTATTATACAGTGTATTTTTCATTATTATTATTATTATTTTTCTTTATATCTTTGACTTGAATTGGATGCCATAATTCTAGCAGTAGTTTGACCTGTGAAGGTAGTGATAGATTTTCTCCCAGCAGATTTTGGGGTTTATAGAGAACATGAGCTACTTTAAATGCCCACATTGTGGTGAACCTTCATTCATTTTTGGAAAAGGAGGAACTCAAAAGACAGCCGATGAGATGGGTTTTGAGTGTATTGCTGAGGTATGTTAAATAGTGTGATGTCTCCTATGTGCTGCCACACCAGAGACTCTGAAATTACATTTTAAGAATGCCTTAATTTTGTTAAGACTTAAAATTACATGAAATCTTTTGTAGGATCTCTTTCACCTTTTTGCTTTTGAGTTTGCCATTTGATTCTATGTGAATGGGTGTTGGCTTATTTAACTGACAAAAATCCTAGCTGGTCTCTTTGTGTTGAACATGGGAGCTGTTCTTATCATCTTGGATCCTTTCAATCTTGCGAAGTCAAGCAAATACAATCTACATTGTAATAATAAGTTTCTTGGCATATGTGGTCTGTACATATCTTGAAGAGTTCCTGTTTACATATCAGCATCGCCAGTTAACAAGCTTACCTCACTTTTCCACTTTTCTGAAGTCTAGAGCAGTCTACATATGTACTTAAAAAATATGTAGTTGATAGGCTTGCATTGGCTACGTGACCAAATCTCAAGCAGATGAATTCTGTGGATAAAGATCAGAGCATACTCAAGATAATGGATTCTGCATCTTGTACTTGTACGGTAGCTTAAATTTTGTTTTGGCTGTAAGCTGGTCAAAACCTTGTCTTAGGTCCATTCGTGGAAGACTTTAAAATTTCAAAAGTCAAATACTAGGCAAATGCATTCGGAAACGCGAATTAGTGTGGGTGCAGCAGATTTTGAAGTCAAACCACTCTGATGTTAACAATAATCATGTTTTGTTCAGTGTTAACATACTCCTTTTTGCCTCCACCCTCAGATACCATTGGAAGGAGACATCAGAGAGAGTAGTGATGAAGGTTTTCCTATTGTATTGTCGGCTCCCAAGTCGACTGTTTCCAGAGCTTATAGTGATCTCGCTCATAAAGTTGTGGACAAGCTGAAGGGATTGGCAGAGCAGCAATCGCCCCACATGGAATTCCACCTGTGATATCGTGAAATACATGTAGTACGCCAAACTTCCTCCTCTTCTTTGATTTGTAGACCTAGAAGCATTGCAATTTAGGTAAGCTTTTGAAATTTTGCAGGCGTGTTCTCGGATATTTAACTTACAGTTAGTTGAGTGAGTGCCTCCAAGAAAATAGAACCAACTTGGGGGATGAAGTGGCTTTGTCATTGAAAGCATCCAGGTACGCGCCCCCGGGGGGGGGCTAGCGGTGGGTTGGCCAGAAGGCGTCATGTATTTACTGTTATCAATATTGAAGAGATTTAGACGCTTTGCTTTACTTTATTTTAACGTATATCGATAAATCCAATCTTTACTTTCTACTTAACGTTGGGAAAACGATGATTCTTAACAGTAAAAGTTATCCTTTGTCTTTGTTAGTCAATGATGGATCATCGCTGGATCTGAACAATGTGGAGCGCTTGTCATTTTCTCGTAGTTGTCCAAGAGCCATGCTGAAATTAACGCCGACTCGAGTTTCGCTCAATATTGAAGAGATTTAGACGCTTTGCTTTACTTTATTTTAACGTATATCGATAAATCCAATCTTTACTTTCTACTTAACGTTGGGAAAACAAGGATTCTTAACAGTAAAAGTTATCCTTTGTCTTTGTTAGTCAATGATGGATCATCGCTGGATCTGAACAATGTGGAGCGCCCTTACCTTTTTATTGTCATTTCCTCGTAGTTGTCCAAGAGCCATGCTGAAATTAACACTTACTCGAGTTTTGCTCAATGCAAGATGCATAAACGAACTTACCCTAGATAGTTTAACGAACGGAAAATTTAAGGATGATCTGAATAGCTCATGATAAATCACCCTACGATCTCCAGTGGCCATTTATTTTTTAACCTATTTATTTATTTGCTGAGGTAACAAAATCAGAACTAACTGGATCTGCAGGCAAATGCGTTGACTGATTCCGACATGAAGGTTCTGTCGTGGTAATGCAGGTAGGACTCCATGTTACTTTATACCTCGTGTCTGCAGAAAGGAACTGATCTGTCTATATGCCCAAATTCAAGACCAAAAGAGAGTCTCTGTTAGGTTTAAGTCAAAGATGCTGTTCCCAACCTCGCTTTGGCATCTCATTCAACCCCTTTTGTGTTTAGTTGACCATTGACATAGAAATCCCCTCTTTCTTCACCTGCTCTAAAAGTTCCATTCTTCTTCTGTTCTCACCCAGCATTCCCAAAGAGCATAGGGGCCCAAAAAAGCTAACCTTTATTGGGATGGCCCCATTTCAAACGACGGTTTGGCAGTATTACTGAGCTGTTGCTGAGAAACGCTTGTTTGTTTCCTTGTTCAGTCCTGTGAAATGATGAAGATAAAACTGCTTCCTGTATACTGGTTCTCAGCTGTTGGGTCAACAGGGAATTTGATGGTTGGCAAGCGCATGTCATTTAGCTGGGTTTTCATGATTGCTCCAGATGACTTCTCTCTCCCGCACACCTTATCTAGTGCGTCCCCCCTTCTCCATCTTGGACTTGCTTGCTTTTGTATTTTGTTTTTTTCTTATTATGTTTGGGATCTATTTTTTGGTAAAGCAAATTTGCCTATCTTGGAATTGTGTTGCCTATTAAGAAGCGCCGACACTATCTAAGAGCTCTCGTATTGTGTCAAACAATTTAACACATTTATGACACTCTCCAACACTCGGTCAATACGTGTTGAAGAATTCAACACTTGATTAATTTTTCCGACACTTGAGTTGGAATTTCACTATGCGAGTTCCTAACACAAGATTCCAACATACAAGGCCAATTATAAAAAATTTCAATAAATGAAGGGTCAAAATATATATATATATAACTCTTCTCTTTTGATTCTTATTTTCCATGATACACAATTTACCTCAAATATTTTCTTTTTTCTTTTGACAAGTCTAACACGCAAGTCTAGAATATGAATTACTTATTCTTTTTTCTTTCCAAGTTTTATGGATTTATTGAAATAGAGTTGAATTTGTCAAATTGAAATAATGGATGATATTAATAAATGATGGATTAATATTTTTAGTGTAAATTTATTATAGGATTTTTATTTTTTATTTATTTGTGAATTTGAATCAGATTAATTTGATTGAAATAATCATAGAATTTATATATAAAATATACATTTAATATATAACGTGTCGAATTCTCTTTGGTCGGCGTATCATATCGTGTCGTGTCATGTCGGTATCAGTGTTACTTAAGTTGCCTAAAACACTTTGGTCTTTGAGGATAATCCATTTTATTTCTCTCCAATTAAATTTTTTGTGAAATTACTTAGCTGGAAATAGTGTGAGTCAAAGCAATACTGTTAACCGCGACTTCTACACCGAGTTATATTTTCTTTTTTCGCGCCATGATACTGCTGAATTCAGTAAAAGTGGGCTAAAATCGCATCACGTTTTTTTCCTATCAAAGATGATTTTTTTTTTTTTTTTACAAGTGCTTATAAATTCAACTTATAATGATCCAGAATTTGTAAGAGACGATAGTATAACTAGTCAAAGATCTACAAATTTTTAGGTTTTATAAGTTCATAAACGAGCAATAAAAAGCAGCATTGGAAGGAAGAATCCGCATACTAGTGAAGCGCTAAAATCACACCTTTTCATACTCGTCGTGTTGGTTATGGGGTAATTATGAAAGTTTTTGACGATTATCATTAGAATAATACAAAAAATTTGACTAAAGTACAAGATCTACATAACTGGAGAAAATCAAGGCAACTGAAGCTTTTGCTGGTTGGACTTGTCGGTACCTAGTAATCTCGCCACATGATGATCTTGTGTAATGATTTGTCGTTAGAAATGTCAATTCATTTAGAATACAGTTGATTGTGGCCAATAATAGAAGCTACCATGCATTTGCATTCGAAAATACCTCCCAAGGCGCACACCTTCAACTATGTAAGGAAAGGAGTTAGTCATTTAAAAAAGGAAGAAGGAATAATCCCACCAAAAATCCAAAAATATTCTTTATGGGACACTAACATTCAACTTTTTTTTGAGTCTCACTAGAATCCCAAACTTGTATTAATGACCTGAAAACACCTTCTCTTAGAATTCCGTTCATGATGGCCATAAAACATCGGACACGGTGGTGTTCAGGCATGCTGCCGTGTAGGAATTTTGACGGCCACTATGGGTGGAACCGTGAAGGTAATTTTTGGTCACTGTTATAAATTTAAGGCGCTGGTTAGTCGAAAAAGTGTGAGGTATTGCTGTCTCATGAGGAAAAGTTTAGTATTCTGTTTTTTCGGAAATTTTCCTAAAAATGTGTATGGAAACATAAATTTCATGTGATTCAAACGGTGGTAGACGAGAGAACAATACACAATGATACAAATTTTCTTTTATGGCCATACAATGTCAAGAATCTGAGAAATGCTCCATTCGATTCTTATCAACATTCACCTTTCACATCTAAATTAAATGCTTTTGTCAAAAAGAGAAGAAAGTGCAAAACTACTCAAAATGCTTTATTCACTTTCTTGCCGTCTTATGATTGTAGATTTGATTGTACCCGGTGTTGAATGTGAAACATTGAAGCGTAGACACTGTGGCCATGTGAAAATCTTCCCTCCTTCCTCTTCTTTGAGGAATCATGACTTTGCTTGAAATTCGTTATTTTGGTCTGCCTACACCACGACGCACTTCTTTAGCCACTTTTCCACAAAGAGATCCTAATTATCAATCGCAAATTTTGGGAGTCTATAAAAAAAATAATACCCATATTCAAGGGTTGAATAACACGTTAAGAACCTATTTTGACTTTCTCTATCCGTCCCTTTTGTCTCTTTTCAAAATTCCCATTTTATAAAGGTGGTCCAATTTCAGATTTAATAGGAAAAGAAATGGATTCATTAACTTAAATTTCGGATATGGGCGTCGCATCAGGACACCGAATAACCTTCGGAATCAAAGTATCCAATCATTAATGGACTTTGGGCTTACCTTTACCCTAGTGGGAAACAAAGGACATATCCTTTGCGTGAGAGGAGAGGAAAATCGTATTGGCAATCTGGTGAAATAGATTGGTTAAAGATATCCTGGATATATACTTAGCCAATTGGAGGAAAATGTGATTTTTCTGGTTCACATGAAATTCTGCATACAATGAAAGTCCATATTTTTTAAAAAAATTGTTTAAAGGTTTTCAATTCATGATCCACGTTTGAAGTTTAGTAGCGACTAGCAAGAAGAAGCAAAGCATCACTAATGATCTTTAGGGTTAATTCTAGGGGAAAATTATCCAAAAAGTACTAAACCCATTACGCTTTTGTTAAATTTCAATTTTGTCAATTGAATCCTAAATCTTTTTATATTTTACCAATTAAATATATTATGCCAATTTTGGTTAAAAACTACCGACATGAATACCGACTGTCTTATGTGGCATAACCCATTGCAGCTCCTGTTAGCTTTGGTGAGGGCTGTGACACCCTCACTAGCCACTAGGTGAGGGCGCACAAGCCTCTGCCTAGACCCGGTAAGGGTCACAATGCCCTCGTTGGCTCTCAATCTAGAAAATAAAAAGAAAAGGAGAAAAAAAAATAGAAAATTTCAAAATATTTATTTAAAAATTTTCATGTTAGCACCTACTAACGGTCGGCATTCACATAAGTAGATGGATTCAATTGACAAATTGTCAAAACATTTAGGACTTAATTAATAAAATTGAGAGATTTATAACTAAATTAGCAAAAGTACAATATCAGTTTTCCTTAATTAATGTTGGTTGATACCCGACACCAAATCAAAGGTCGTGATATCCAATCATGTGTTTGAGTTGCAGCATAGCCAACTTACTGGGGCCATTCCGGGGGCCTTTTTGCCTCATAGATATCGGGTGCGTGTGACATGTCCAATTGCTTGGGTAACCCTAAAAGACTCGAGACTTATATATACCCAACATCATAATGCCAGTAATCCCACGTATATTGATGATGTAGTATATTCATGAATTTCTCGGCTCAACTTCGTGTTCAAGGATGCACAAGAATAGCCCTAGAGTCCACTAGCATTGAGAAGGAAAGCTCCACCGACAAAGTAACAAGTAAAGCTCTATTCTCAAGATGGCAAGTAAGACCTCCGGAAATACTCAAAGTGAAATACGCCGACATCTGTCAGTATCCAAATCAAACGCTTTTGTCGATTTTTTCCTCTCTCTCTCTCTCTCTCTCTCTCTCTCTCTCTCTCTCTCGATCGATCGATTTTTACATGAGAAGTGCAATATTTTTCTCCTCCAACAACGCTCAGAAATTTCAAAGTTCCAACCTTGGAGTCTCTTCTTTCCTTAAAGCAAAAGAGACTGGCGACGCGGGACGTTTCGCGACAACGCGATTAGCTCTAGAGGGTTGACTTGTGGCCAGCCGTCTTAATTAAGGTCCCAATAAAGCCGTGTCTGGCTGCCGAAAAGCTCGAGCATACAAATTAGTTAAGAACGAGGTTTTCGTTTCCGCAGTGAGGTGAGGCATCGCCGGGACAGATCTAACTAAACGTCTTTGACCCTACGTGTGAAGAAAAGTAAAACTAGGACGGTGTAGAAAGTGGACTTCCATGTCGTTTTACACTTTTAACATATATATTCATGGACCCTCCTCCACGAAAAGATCCAAAACGAATGCATGGCCATATCAATCCTCCCTCTCTCTCTCTCTCTCTCTCTCTCTCTGCTCTGAAGATGATGAGTTAGGTTGAGGGGAATGTTGTCTGGTTCGAGATCATTTCTCTTGCTCTTGCTTCCATGGGGTTGCTGATCGAGCTTTGATCGCATGCGTTCATGCGAAACTGGATTGGTGATTTCGGACCAGGCTTCATTCCCCTCAACAGTTTTCAAGAAAGCTTTGCTATTCAAGTTGCATCAGTCGAGCCTCTTTCTGGGTACGTATCGATCGACTCTTCCTCTCTTCTTCATCTTTGATCTTGAGCTAATCCCAGGTGGGTTTTCCCAAGAGACATCTAGATCGCTTTCTGAGCAAATAGTTCGCCATGTTGCCTTCTTTCCTTTAGCCCTCTTGTCCCTTGTCCCATATGTTGGCTGTATGATTCATTTAACCAAAATTGATCATCTCTATTCCTATAAGCCACATAATACATGATGCGTTGATGTTTCGACCTCGCCCAAGTCTCTTCTTCATGCAGGCGCGGTTTGTGGATGCATGCGTGTATGCGTGCTAGAGAAAGATTATTAGGGTTCTGTTAGGTTTTGAGATGATGGAAATTGATTTCCTTTTGCTCAGGGCTCTTGATATATACCGGACCTGTGTTGATATGTCGTGTTTACTAATTCCAGTTTTGAGTTTGCTCGTCTTTTATGTGTTTTTGCGCGCACGCGAGAGAGAAAGAATCGTTGGGATTCCAAATCATGCTTTTTCTCTAGAAAACTCTACTTAAAAGGTTGGATAAAAAAGTATAAACTAAACGAATCATAAAATGGGCCATAATCACCTGATAGTAATTGTAATATCATCGGTCATGTTAAAAGGTTCGGCTCAAAAGGTCAAGTCATTAAGCATGAAGGGAGATTTATATATTCTAGTATAATACATACGGTGTGGGATACTTGAAAAAGAAAATTTACATGGGATAATAACTTTACATGTTACATGGTATATAGGGCACCTCATGCCGTGCATAGATGATACATGAGAAGATGCGTGTCTTTTCATACGAGGTTCAATATAAATCTCACTGTTACTTGACGTGTAATATATGTCGAATCTAGAGATGCAATAATTTATATTTAGCTCATCATTGCATCTCTTTTGTCCATGCAAGAAATATCAGTATGAGGTGGGTCATGTATTAACTCATTTGGGTGCAAATGTCTGACTGCAAGGACCTAAACAGATGCCAACCATATGGAAGGATTCGAATGACATGTGAAAGCTCAGAATGTCATTTGTGCCCTTCTTGGCTGTCGTGCCTCTTCCTGTTTTTTGTGTCGGGAATTGAAGTAATTCCAAATGAAAGGGTAAAAGAAAAAAAAAAAAAAAAAAAAAAGACAATGAGCACCCGATAACACTTACATCAATTGTTATTTCCAATCTTGATGATATCCATAGCCAAGCAGCATCCTCCTTATATATTGATAATCGCCAAGAATGATGTGAGTGTTTTCGGAATGTTGCTTTAAAGTTTGCTAGATATGTGATTACTCTTCTTTTCGAATCTAGTATTTTCTATGCTATAATTTTAAATATTAAATCACCAATTTATCTCACGGTTTAAATAATTGAAGCGGCTAACGGGGTTCTTTAGAGTTCCGAATCCCATTTCAAATTCCTTTTGGCCTTTTGCTTTCCTCATAATTTGCAAATGATTTCACAAAAGTTTTATGCATATGATTTATGGGGTCCATGTTCATGTTGGTGTCCATGATCAGCTAGTTAAATTGTTATTGTTTTTAAGATGCTTAATTGTCACAAGCAACTTTCTGACATCTTGGAGACTTGGTTGTTAATAAATTTTATATTCATCATTGCACAAAACCATGGACCGCATCATCATTATACAAGACCATGGACCGCACAAAGGTGTACTTGAAGAGGATGATTGTCAACAATCTGCAATTGACAGTGGAATCATTTATCTTAAAAAGTTAATAAATTAGCTAATTATATGAGTTTAATGAGCGATAACGTAATTGGGTTATCTCTTGATCAATATATAAGATAGATAGGATTTTGGAATTTGACTCTACACTTTGATTCCTAAGAACTAGTTGAAACATCCAATTTGCTTATGTCCTTCCTAATAATGATAAGGGATTTAAGATACATAAAATATATATTAGTGAACCCTTCTATTACTCACGTTATAGTAGGCCTAATTCCCTAAAAGATCCCAACAGTAGGTTTAATCCCTACCTCGCCCCCAACTTTTTCTTGTAAAAAAAAAAATTACAAACTTTCATTGTAGTCTCAAATCTGCTCCGCATCTAAAAATCGTCACTAGTTTCTTCAAAATTACCTACTTCCATACCCAAACAAGAGTGTTGATGAAGACGCAAGTTCGATAATGAATTTCTAATTAACTTTGATATTGATCAAGAAACTAATGATGACTTTTGGAATTGGGACAGATTTGCAACTATAGTGGAAGCTGGTGATTCTTTTAAATGAAAAAGAGTTCAAGGCAAAAATGAGATTAAACCTAAAGTTGAGGTTTTTAAAGTAAATTAAGCCTATTATAATACCAATTAGTTGAGTCAATTTAACAACTTCTCTCTAATCCAGATGATTGCTTCCATTTAGCGCACATTATTGATGGCAACAAATTACTTGAGCATTTCACTCCAATAAAATTGGTGGAGTAGTTACAATAATTCTGTTTATATGAATCTACTATTAATAAACTCTCAAATTTAAGAACCACGCAGTCAGCACTCTTTATAGAGCTAGAATGCATAAGGATAGAAACTCCTTGACCATACAATAATCCTAAGACTTATACCTATATGCATGAATGCATGTACAGAGGTTCATCTGACCATACAATTATTCTAAAACTGATGTTTTCCATAAATATGTATTTATACATACATTCACTGATATAGATTGCTAAATCAGCAAAATAGACAGAACTTGCAAGAAAAAGCATGTCTTATTATTTTTTGGCCTATTTATTTGGTTAGGTTCTTTGGTTGCATTAGACTATTGTTGAGGCCTATTTATTTGGTCAGGTTCTTTGGTTGCATTAGACTTTTGTTGTACTCTTCGTCACTTGTCATTTCTGACCATTCTCACGGATGGATCTCTGACTCTTGCACGTAGTTTTATTTTATTTTTTATTAAATAAGGTATATTCAATTATTTTGGCTCGAGTAAACCCATGGTCAAACTGCTAAGCTACCAAGCTTGAGCTGAACCCATACAGTTGATGCTCGAAACTTGACTTTTATACTGATGCTCGATAATCGACTCGAGATCATGCTCGAGTTTAATAAGCTAGAATACCATTACCTGGGATCATGTTAGCTATACACTACTGGTGAGCAGGCCAAAGTACGTCATTTCAACGATTTAATTGTTTACTTTACAACTACTAAATTTTTCTAAACAAACATTAGAAGCTTGATTAAGTTTGATTAGACTCATTACTTGAATATTAACGAGCTCGAGCTTGACTCGACCAGTCAACTAACTAACTCAAGGCCTAACTGAAGGCCGAGTCGAAATTAGGCAAGTCAATCTTGAGCAATTATCGAGTCAGGACCCAGGCACTTGTGAGTTACTGGACTCCTTTACACCTCTGATGTCCGACAAGCTTCTAGACAAGGTGTTCCATTAAAGGAACATGCAAAAAGTGTTACCGACCATATGCCTTAAAAACTGTATGTTCAGCTTTCTCAGAGCACTTGAATAACCTCACCCAGTCACAGCAGCGCCCTCGGTCAACACCTCGTGACAGCTAATGAATTCCGCAGTTGGTTCAACCTTTTCTAGAAAATCAGTGTGAACCCACCAGAGTCACGGCAATTGACAATGTTGATTCAAGGCTTTCAAACACAGATTGCAGTCAAAGATGCACAAAAATCACGGCAAAGCAGGAAGTCAGAACAACACATGCGTTAAAACATTCTTCGATGCTGCTGCTGCAGATGAAGATGCACAATAATAAACATACTATTCCATGCAAGATTTCAAAGTCTCCCAATTATTTTCCCCAAGCTCACGGCTTATATGCGTTCCGTGTTCAATTTACATGTCTGAACAATAATTTTCTTCTTGCATTAATCAGGACAAAGACACATGATAGCCTCTGTTAACAATGTTAATCTTTATATTCCAAGACAAGATTTGGGACAACTCCGCAACAATATGCTCAATTCGACTGCAGAATCTAAAGCAGCACATGCACTTCCTAGTCTGTGCCAGAACAAAATAATGAAAGGATAGACAGGAAGACACAATTTCTTTACAATGCTGTGCTAACCAAAACTTAGGACACTCCCCCTAGCTTCTTAGAGTTAAGGATGTCAAAAGGCTACTTTAACCCGCAGAGTGCCAGCTAATTTTTGATATCACAATGCAATACTGCAGGCATTGAGAAAGAATTGCATGTTAATGGAAGGAGACATGTCAGCTTAATGATTTCACATAAAAAATGGAATCAGATCATTCGAAAAATTTGACAATATATATTGACCATACCACCTAAGCTAATTACAATGGCACATGCCAAAGAAGTTCATTGTTTGTCCACAATAACTTGAATTTATAACTGAAATAGAATTGTCATCTGTGAGTACCCTTGAGTAGAACGTGTGTTTTCAGAAGGTGGCTAGTCAATCGACTTTACTCGTTTTAACAAGAATTTAAACACCAAGAACGAAGCAAACCTCCAAGAGGAGCGATGCATATTGTTTTCATCACTGTTCCTGTCCGCTTGGTCAACAGTTTCATTTCTCAAAAGCTGCTTGTGGACATATAGGACAAAAGCAGTGACCAAGTTGGTGGCCTTCTCTATACCCTCTTTTCCTTTTATTCACTCATCTGGTTATTATTGGGGATCTTCCGTAAGCCAAGACTTATAGCAGAAGGGCATCAACATTCCGTTTCCCCTCTGGTCCCTTCGTATACCATGAAGACACATAGTCCCCATACACAACTTCGCGATATCGAGAAGGGGAAGAGTCGCTCACCAGCTCGGAAACAGGGGATATCTTCCTTGCCTTCGAAGGATCATGAAATGTTGCAATTGAAAGCCGTGCCCTGCTCGCATTTGTTATTGCCCGATGTTCTGCACTCCTATAGATTCCGTTGGTCATAATCTGAAACATAAGACAATCCAATCAGAACTCCAAGGAGTAACTCCAACTGATCATTTGCTAGACTAAGAAATGAAGTGAAATTTTGGGTAATAAACTCAGGTATCAATAGTTGTCTTATTGGGTTGTGTTGTGGTAAGCTCATACACTGGGTACAACTCAGGTATCAATAATAAAGAGATGTCAATCAAACACCAACTAATGACAAAGTACTGTACTGAAGGGATGCATGAAAGAGCAATTATCACAAAAAAAATAGCTTCATATATGCATATACAAACCATAAAGTTGGGAGAAACTTGCATTGTCTGGCAGATTTTCTCTCCTCTCATGTCTTCATACAACGAGGACAGTATAAGTAATGTAGCTACTTCTTTGATATATCCAGTACACATTAAAAAAAACTCCACAACTAGAGGCAAAAGACAATACAACCCCATCTTTTTTAGGAGATCAATGTCAAGAACAGTGTGTTCAAGTTTCAGACTCCCCAAACCAATCAGGTAACACAGTGTAACAGGATTCAATCTTTTTCTTTGCTTTTTTGGGCAAGTGAAATTGGATGCAATCTTTAAAGGTACCAAAAGTTACCTAGACCAACTACAGAAAGTTACATAGACCACTAACTTCACTTGACAAGGAATTGAATCATCAAGCAAATGCTAAGGAATCAAGCAATCGCTGCAACTTTGGTTTAGCAGTTAGGAGGTTTTGGAGAAACAGAAAAAAACGCTTAAGAATTTATTTTCTTCTTAAGCAGTTCAAAATGAATAAGAAGTTTCTGAATTTGCATCCTGAAATCAGTCAAAAAGTATTTAAATGCCTTTACTTGACAAAAATGATTTACCCCGATCATGAAATTCCAACATCAATCCATTAATATGAACCAAAACATACATGTAAGCACTAAGCAAGAAGATTATACCGGTATTAGCATAGAAAAATAAAAAGTAGATAGAAGTATCAATTACAGGCAGAGCATTAATCTACATTTTTTATCATAAATAATTATGGTTCAAAGTCAATGGGAAATGTAATTTCAGTATAATTGGAAGATAAGTTCAACAAACATTAGTTGATATGCTAAGTACAATGGTCAAATAATCAGCAGTGCACTTGCTCATAGAAAGAAAAAAAAAAGGAAATGTGTTGAGGTGTAGAAGAGATGATTTACATAGGACATGAACACATGAACTAGAGTGTGCGGTTTCATAATTCAGCACAAATATGACTCCTCACGGTGCTCCCATTTTCCCTCTGCACTTCTGGGAGAAAAGTGCCCCTCCTCTACTTCATGAAGGGAGGGAGCTGCAGGCTCTTTGATAAAGTCAAAGCCCAAAAAACATTGACTAAAAACCTAGCGAAAAGGGCCTGTTCTATATGTTGGAAGAACGAAAGCTCCTGGGTAACATACCACAGTTGGTGGCCTATGGCTTTTTGATAATGTTGAATACAAAGGGCAATCAATTTGCTACATTTCAAATTCCCAGAGGAAACCAAACTGATGCCTTACAACTCACAGAAAAACATGAGCTCAATTACTTTTAGAGCAATCCAAAGATAGTGTTTGCTTGAACATGCACAGCAGTTTTAATTGAGATTACTCCTGGAAAAAAATTTCTCCGCTGTTCATCTCACCCCAAGGACTTTGGCACATTTCTTCCAATAAGGAATCAAATTGAATAAACCTCAACTCCTCTTGTTAAAGGAGAATGATGTGGCTTGAATTCAGAGTCCAGATTCGGGCGATGTGGCATGCTAGGATGAAGTAAAAGAACAACACGGATGGGTAGAGACTATCATTTGGTACAATAATAACAAGCATCTACAGTGCCTATAACATATCACAACATAAGTCGATGAGCTTAAATGTCATCATGTGCTGCTCTTGAATCAATGCTTTAGATTGTTTAAAACAGCATGGAGAATCGAGCAATGCAGTGACAACAAAAATTCAAGAGAAAAGGCAAAACCTCAGTTTGATCAGCCAAAAGGACGACAATGGCATTTGACAACGGCTCGACTGTGATCCATTCCCTGTCCTTCAAAACCTGAAGTCCCCCAACATCATCCTGGATCAAAAGGGTGATTGCGCCCATATCAGAGTGCGCTTGCAGACCAAGAGTCACGTCTGGTTGCGGGCATGGAGGGTAATAGCTAATTGTGATGTTCTGGTAGAACTCCCCCACCCAACGCTCGATGCACGAAGTTGGCAATCCCAAACTCTCTGAAATTAGGCCCAGTAGCTGCTTCGCCAGCAATCCCATTCGATCACTGTACTCAGCCATAACTTGTCTGCCCGAACAAATACCCAACAAAACAACCTATCATCTTCTAACACTCATTACACTACTCCACTAATAATCAGTCCTCAAATTACAACACCCAACGACAGACATTTCTCAAGATTTCCTTCTTAGACCGAACCCTTTACCAAGAATCGACAAAACCAGACTCACTCAAACCAATGGAATTCGAAAACGATATCAAGAACCTGTAATCAGGAGGCGAACTGGGCCAGCGAGAGGGGTCGCGACGAGAGAGAGGCAGAGTGTGGTGATCGAAGTAGTCCCTCCAGTCCAGCACCGAGTCGTCGTTCTCGAGCATCCGGCTTCCGTACCCCTCCGTCGCGGACGAGCTCGGGTCACAAGCGTACGCGAGCTTCTCGTCCATGGGGACATCCCCGAAGAAGGACGAGCCCACGGCGCGGGCCCGGTCGAGGAGCCAGCTGGGGACTCCGTGGTTGGTGACTTGGAAGGCCCCCCAATCCCTGCAAGCCCGCCCGATCTCGGCCCGGACCCGGTCCCGGTGGGTCGGATCGAGTCCGGACAGGTCGATCGCGGGAATCCTGGCGGCGGCCCGAGCGGGAGAGGGAGAGGGCGAGGAGCAAAAGGGTCGGGTTTGAGGAGGTTGGATGTATTGGGGAGGGACTTGGGGCGGGTTGGACTGGGCGATGGCTTGGACCCTCGCGGCGGTTGTTTTCTCTACTTCCGCCATCGATGCTATGGCTTGCTTGTGCTCTGAGACTCCGAGAGAGAGAGATACCCAGAGACGAGCGAGTAGCCGTGGCACGTTAGTACTAGTTCTCTCGGACGCGAGCTAATATGACGAAAAATCCAAAACTAATATAGATAAATTTAATAAATTTATTCTAAATTAATATACTTATGATAAAATTTATTTTATATTAATTTTCGTTAAATTTTACTTTTAAATTACTTATTTGGATGATAATAAAAATTGACTGATATATTAATTTGAGATTTTATTCTCTATTTGTCACGGTTATTTTAATTTTGTAGTTTTTTTTGTTATAAATATATCAATTCAAAATTTTTTACAATAAAAAAATTAGTTTCGGTTAAATTTACTATAAGTATATTAGTTTAGAATTTTTTGTGATATTAATCCTTAATTTTTTAATCACTAAAAATCGCAAATTAACACATATGTGACAAATTATTCTCCTTTAACCATTTGTATGCTTTTATTATTCACCACTCCTTAAAACAAATTATTGTGTAAGTTATAAAGAAGAGTAAATTATTTTGTTACTTAATCAATGCTAGAAATTTTATGGAAGAAGCTTTTCTATTATTACTTTTTTTAAGTCAAAAATTATTATTCCAACTCCTTCCAAATGAATCCAAGATTTTAGAACCCCATACTCATTTATGTTGGTTTCCTTGTATATGGCATTGAGTACAAATGATACTCGTCATATTACCTCCTAGGAATATAAGATGTTCTCATCTCTTCATCCTTTCGACTCATTTCCTACTATTAATTTCTTTACCAATCTTTCAATGGATTTATTTCCTAAAGATGACACACTTGAATCTTCCTCTTCAAAGTTGTCTTCTCCTAATATAGAAGTAGGTACCTTGGTGATCCCACATTGGTAGCTCATAACATGTTTGTGCCACCTACAGATTATCTGCCCTTAGTCATTTCCTCTTTTCTTGTTACGTTCCATTCATGTAAATCAACCTTCTATTCAATATCGTGATTTCCATTGTTATTCTACCATTACATCTTTTCACGAGCCTTGCACATATAAAAAAGCTCGTATCCTCTTTGGTAGCAAGCAATGATAAATGAGCAATTATTAGACAAATCTCATACATTGGATTTGGTTTGGAGGTTGCTTTAGTTTCCTCCAGCAATAATCTTTCTCAAGTGACAGCACTAATCTTCTTTCTCGAGTAGATTCATTAATGACAAGATTGCATTAATTCCCATTAAGACTAATGGAAAATTTGATGACAAATTAAGAAAATCCTCTTCCAAATCATACACTTTATTGATGGTTGATTGGCAATATGTGACATCCCGATTTTCCAATTCTAATTTCAATAAATTGAGACAGGCATTTTGTTGACATGCATATAGTTCATTTCCTTGAGTCGGCCACTCATGTGAAAATTAGTCTATCAGGTGAAACCGTTAAGAGATTCTAATGCATCAGACTCGAGAATTTGACCAGGAAACAACCTTTCGACCGAGTTAATCCGCAAGGGTCATTACAACACAAATACAAATCAATTAGAGATTGGAGATAGATCGACTCGACAAAGGCATGTGATTGAGTGTGAGTGATTCCATCAAATCGCACAATTTTGTTGATCGGCACTGGACCTACTTTTCTGTCGATTGGGTATCTTGTGTCCGTATTTGAAACCTTGAGATTACCCCAACAATCGGAAGTCGCTAATGTGTCAAAGATGTACATTGTGGTTTGAATTGATCAATTACAGGTCAAATGCATGAAAATTTCTAAAAACTGGCCAGTAGATTAGGACGAGTTAGTATCGTGCTAAAGTGAAATTAACTGTGAAATTGAGATCGAATTCAGATATTGAAAGTCATGGTGTGGCACAAATTATTTTAGGAACATTGACTCATCTTCGGAAGATTTTTCATGTAATCAGAGTTTTTCAGCAAATTAAATCAAAGAATGGCTAATTTGACTCGAGAAATTAGTAGGCCCGCTTTTGATCGTACTTTTAGGACTTAAGTTGGTTTTATGGACAAGTGAAGATGTGAATCGAAGTGTGGTGACATTTGATTATTTTTATGGACTTCACTTTGATTTAATTGGAAGAGAATCAAGTGGAATTGATGAAGTTGTTGTACAAGATTCTATGCCCCGGCGGAAAATGAAATTGAACCTATTGGACTAAGGTTGTGGGAGGTTAGAGTTAGTGGATTGTGACATCACAAGTGATGTCATAGGGTGGGGGCAAGATTGGCTAGGGTGGTGACACTTGGAGGGTGGAAATTGAATTCCAAAAAGGTGGGATGTCACTTCCCCCTTGTCTCCATCATATTCAACCTTAGCTTGGCTTTTGAACTTGGAGGAGAGAGAGAGAATTGGTGGAGAACGAGCAACCTGACCTCCCCTTCATCCGCCTCCTTCGTCGCTCGTCGTCCACCGTTCATCGCCGTCGCCGGAGCCGTCACAATCGCCGTTCGTTTGCACGCCCGCGCATGCGCCTCGCCGCCCCTTCGCCGCTTCCCCTTCGTCCGCCCGAGCCTCTATCCCGTCGACCAAGCCGTCCCAACCGTCCGTTCGTTGTCGCCAAGGCCACTGGAGGCCCTGCCTAGCCACCGTGAGCCATTGCTCGAGCTGTCGCCTCCCTCTTCCGTTGGTTTCACATCCAACCGACCACCGTGCCGCCTTCCTCCGAGCTTGGTCAGTGGCTAGAAGTTCCAGCAAGATCCGGTTCTTCAAGGCTTGATTTGGTCGCCTTTTGGTTCTCATTTGGTGTTGCTCCATGTAGGTTTGTCGTCGGCATTGTCGTGCTCTTCGTTGGAGACTCGTCGGAAAGCAATTCCAGTAAGTTTAGCTCACTGAGCCTTGATTAGATGATTAATGATGCTTTAAGCGTGTTTAGCTTAGGTTGATTGAAATTAGGTGGATAGATTAGTTTATTTAGCTGTGGATTAGATTAAGGTGTTTAATTAAGTTAAAGTATGTTTGGTTTAAAATTAAGTTGGTTTATTTTAATATAAGCCTTGATGTGACTTAAAGGAATTTATTTCTAATTTAAATAAATGTTTTGAAATTATTGGATTATTTAATAATATATTATATTCCGAAAATTATTAAAATATTATTATTTATAAAAAAATTATTTCAAAAAATTATTTTTGACCTCAATTGCTCAAAATTTTGTGCCGATCATTACTTTGTGTAGCTAAAATTTAAATTTGATGAGTAGATAATGCAAATTGAGTGTTGATTGTGAAAAATATGGATTTTATGTATAAAATCCTAATGTCGAGTTTGGCATCGAAATTGGATTTTTAAGGATTAATATTGTAATTGGAGTATGTGAGTGATATGCAAACTGCCTTGTGTTGAGCATGAATTGTTGTCTGATAATTAAGAGGTCTTGAGCTATTGAGCTGAAATTACTCGTATATGGGATACCCTATACAACGGATGCGGGTCATAGTTGATTCTAGGTCCATACTCCTTCGGGAATGCCGTCGATGTACTGACGAAGCCGCGCTCCAAGGTAGGGAGGTGATGCCCGGCTATATGTCAGTAGATAGCCAAACTGCGAGTAGGCTATGCCCTTGTGTGGCAGTGAATAATAATTGGAACGCTTGCTGTGATTGCGAATTATGTGAAATTGATTGTGTTCCAATGGTTTAAGTTCTCATTGCTACCTATGACTGAGTGATATGAATTCTACTAACATGCAAGTAGAGACGAGGTAAGTCTTCTGTGCTGTGTGGCTAGACCACTCTTGGGTGTATTTCCTTTCTAATAAGGGTTTAGGAGGGGTGAATTTGCTGAGACAATGTCTCACCTCGTTGTAGGAAATTATTACAAAGCCATAGATGGTAGGACCTCCGGAGAAGAATGGCATCCCAGTGCAAATTATCGAGCAGGTGTACAGTTTTCCTGACCTTGGGAGTCATTGGATCTATGAGCTGATCAGGACCACCGTATGGATTTAGGTGTCACGCCCCAATCCTCGGGCACGCACACATCCTTCTACTTGGTCGATTTTAGAATGCGATATCCCAGGACAATGTATCGCCGACCCTTTCATTTATTAAGCACATGCGGAAGCAATTATAAATCCCCAGACAATCAAACAGTGGGATAGAAAAGCAGGCTATATTTTTCATATTGAAATCTACAACCAAACTCTTATACATGGCATTAGGCAAAGCACTTCACAAACTATTCACATCACAAAACTTCGAAGTCTCACTCTATCTACACATATACAAAGGCTTCACAAAAAGATGGGACCTCAATCCTCATCTGGGTCATACTCGGGGTCATCCTGATCCTCCTCTGATTCCTCTTCACTCACATCATTCTCCTCCAAATCATCATCCTCTTCCTCGACTTCGTCCTCAGCTTCAGACGCCGGCTCATCTTCAGGCATCTCCTCGCCGCTCCCCGCCTCTTCATCCTCTTCCGGTCCTCCTACCTCTTGGTCAGCATCTCACCGTTACCTTCATGCCCATTGTCATCCTCGCCGAATATACAGGACCACTAGTCTCGGCCTCCTGTTGTGGGTCCCTCGCGTCCACTACCGATCCGTCCACTCGATCGGCTGTTCCCTCTCCGAATGCCTTTTCCATCACATCAAAAGGTACGTCCTCTTCCGGAATAGGACCTTCTCTGCGTCCATCATGGTAATCACGATACCAAGACCGATACTTGTGGGGCCTCTGATCTTCCACTCCCACATTAACCCAAATAGTCGACTGAACTAATACGTACACTAATCCTTCCGGATGAGGGTGGACATGGAAATGGGTCTCAGACTCGAAAATAGCCTCGGGAACACCATAGTGCATACGAGGACGAGGAGGTGGAGGTCCCGCCATTCTAAGGGCTCCGAAATGATATCCCACAACCGGATGAGACTACGTCTCGGCGAGTTCTACCCCACTAAGACTCAATTAGGGAACCAATACACCACAAGGTTGCCTAAACACAGCACGAGTCAGAGGACTTACCTTGGCCTCAGATCCCACCTGCATGTTAGCACAGATCAAATAGACATCCAAGCAATCGCGTCACAGATCAAAGCATCAATCAAATCGTCCTAGTCAATTTCAAGCCAACAAGACCACTCACGGTCATTCCCATCAGTCAATCAATTCACAACATCCAACCCAGGCAATGAATCACATCAAGTCACACTCAGATCGAATCATCGATCAATCGACCTAGTCGATTACATGCCATCACGACCCATGCTTGGTCGGCACATTCAAAACTATCTATAAGTCCGACCATAGTCCAGGACTGCTCACTCTAAGCTGATATATAGATAGTATAGCTCGCACTAAGGCGACGGGGTTAAGGTATATCTTGCTCTCGCTAAGGCGACATATCACCCGTAGGCCGATATAGTATACCGGTATACTGCTCTCGCTAAGCTGACATATCACCCGCAGGTTGATATAGTATACCCCCGATGCTCACACTAAGCTGATAAAGTGTACTGCTCGCACTAAGCTGACATATCACCCGTAGGCCGATATAGTACACCAAAGATATCTTGCTCTCGCTAAGCCGACATATCGAGCCCGTAGGATGATATAGTATACTATCCAACCATTCAATCCTTTCCATCCGATATCCTTCTCGATAAAATAGCCGTGTGTGGGGACACGGTCGGTCTTAGCCAAAATATTACAATTTCCTTTTTCCACAATTCCCACCATTCTCTACAGCCCACCAAAATACTTTTGGTGCTGTCAACCAACACCCGGTCATTTTCCAATTATTAATCAAAGATTATTCCATTAAAGAATAATTCCCAATTTCACAAATAATTCAATTCGGCATAAAATAAAGCTCAATTAAATAAACGAACTGCACCACGACGATCAGCACGAGATTTCGATCGTCGGCCATCTCAAACTTAATTTCCGAAAAATAAATAAATAATTAATTAATTTCGAAAATTAATTATTAAATATTAAAAAATTCCGTGTAGCTCCAAATAAGGCCCAATTGAATAAACGAACTTCACCACGGTCATCAGCATAAATTTGCGGTCACAGGCCATCCCAGTTGAATTTTCGGAAAATAAATAATTATTTAATAAATTTCGAAAATTAATTAATATTAAAAATTCAATTTAGCTTAAAATAAAGTCCGATTAAATAAACGGACTTCGCCATGATCATCAGCATAATTTTCCGGTCGCTAGCCATCCCAATTGAATTTTTGTAAAATAAATAATTTATTTATTTAATTCCGAAAAATAATATTTAAATGTCAAAAATTCCACTTAGGCCCGAATCATCAAATTGAAGCCCGATTAGGGGTCCGAAAATTCCCGAACTACCTTCAATAATTAGTAGACCACGTCTACTTGCTAATTGCACAATCAATTCATCAAATTCACATCACAATTAACTAATAAACACTAATCCATACTAATCTAATAACCTAAACATAATTAATTAAAACTAAACAACCCTTAAGTGTAATTAGTCCACTAAGCAAGGATTAGTGAGATTACTCACCAAATCGCGCGCAAACCGGATCAATCCGACGGGAGCGACGCGAGGAACAACAAACTCCAAAGCGGGTCTCGGGTTCGGGGCCCGGAAACGGCATAAAATCAGCCACGAACCGGCTGGAAACCCACACGACGGGTTGTTGGTTCGCTGCAAAACAGAGAGAAATGGAGAGGGATGGGGCGGCAAGAGGTCGGGAAGGATGGGCGGAGCTCCGGGAAGGTGGCATGGTGGCCGATCGGAGCTGGGCGGCGGTCCGGCGGTGGCTGAACAGAGGCCGAACGGAAGTTGCAGGGGTCGGGTTGCAGAGGAAAGCGGCGCACAAGGCCAGGCGAAGCACACGGCGTCGCGCAGGTGGCGGCGCGGCAGCTCCGGCGCGACGGCGTCCGAGCGGCTGGCCGCTGCTCCTTCGGCGGTGCTGCTTGATGCTTCCGTCGGGGCTTCACACGAAACAGAGAGGGGGAGAAAGAGGGCTTCGACGGTGGCTGAAAGGGAAGACAAGAGAGGCGGAGACGAGGGGAGGACGGCGCAGCGCGAGCGGCGCGCGGTGGCGGAGCGCGGGCGGCGACCGCGGCTTCTTCGGCTCCAGGCGTGCTGTCTCGGCTTCTGTCTTCTGCTTGAACCGTGAGGAGGAAGAAGACTCGAGAGAGAGAGAAGGAGAGATGAGAGAGAAGAAAGAAGGGATAAGTATGAAAAGTTAAAAAGAAAAAGAGAGCAGAAGGAGAAAAATTGAAAACGGCAAGGAGGGGAGTCGGTGGGGTTCTCGCACGTGGAGAGAGAGAGAGAGAGAGAGAGAGAGAGAGAGAGAGAGAAAGAAAAAGAAAGAAAGAAAAGGAAAAAGGGGGAGAGAAAGGATGCTTGGATGCTTGGCCAAAAAGGGAAAGAATTGGGAGGAAATTTTTAAAGAAAAGAATTTCCTCAATTAAGAAATTCTTATCCCAAATTCTTTTTGGATTGGCACTTAAATAGCCAAGGAAGATCCAAATTAAAATGCTCGGTCTACTCGACATTTTGCATCCAATTTCCCTTTTTTGAATTTCTCTCAATTAACTCTCGCAAAATCAATTGATATTTTCATTATCAAATTGATTATTTTCTTCATCCAAAATTCCCCCACACTCCTCGATTTCACCATCGAAATTAATCTCCGGCTTGAACCGAATGAAAATGGCCCTAACTTGACTTTTTCCCAAAAAGTCTTTGTTGTCGAAAAAATCTTCGAGACCGAGTCGTGGATCCTAGAATTTATTGTGACATGACAAAACCTTCAATTTCTGAAATCGGACTCGAATCGACGGTTAATTTCCATTTGGCGCGTTTTTAGCGTAACCTAGACTACTGGGTGGTTTTCAGAACTTTTTAAGGCAAATAACCCGTGGTCGATTTTCTTCGAACCACTATGAACCCATTCGACTCAATAACGACTCTCGATTGTCGTGAAAATCTCGAGGATTCAATCACGGACACAGGGTACCAAAACGATAATAAAATCAAATTAGTGTCGGTTGACGAGAATTTTCCAATTTAGTGGAGTCACCCACGATCGGTCATACATCTCAGTCGAACAAACCTATCTCTGATCTTAAATCGATTTTTAACTGTGCCGCAATGGCCTCTAAAGACGAACATGGTCGAGAAGTCGATTCTTGATCGAACTCTCAAGTTTATTGCCTTAAATTTTCTTAATTACTTACCCAGACAGTCTAGTTATCTCAAGAGTGATCAGCTCTGAGAATAACCCTATAAACGCATCAACGAAATGCCCGATTAATTCAGTAGAAAACAGATTGAGAAATTCAGGATGTCACATTAGGAGATCGAGGATGTTAGGGTACCACATAGGTTTAGGGCATGGTTCCATTTTTGAGCTAATGGCTTTAGGATTGGTCCACTCGATAGTTTTGATATTCCACTTGATGTGGTGGATGCTATTTTGGGTGAAGGCGTAACTGACCTTCCTAATGATAAGTTGGACAACCCATCGTCCCCGGACCTAGTGCAGTCAGATGTGGAAGATGTGGGATCGGCAAACGAGTCCGACCAGTAGTCATAGGACTGTTCCTCTTTTTGGTGGACCGATCCATGTTGTATAGACTAACCATTTTTAATGCACATGGACTCTGACCCATTTTTGGTTCATATAGTCTCTGATCCCGATGGTGTATGTAATCTCTGGAATGATGATATATGAAAGTATATTGGTTTGTTTTTTAATTGATTTTTTTCCTACTGTCCTATCCCGTAAGTTTTGTCAGGGGTTTCTTAGTACGTTCCGCATGCGCATATTAATGAATGGGGTTAGCGACACTATTTGGAAATGTTGCATTTACATGACCATGGCGGGTTGTTCACGTGTCTTGAGGTTCGGGGCGTGACATAATAAGCCATTTGATTTTCAATGGGTTTATGAAACATTCTATGGGAAAACGTGCCAAGCGAACGGAGGAAAAATGAGATTGATCATCAATTATTACCAACTTCTCAATCAATACTCCAGGATGATAAGTTTCCTCTACCACACTAGAATTCCTTGTTTTCCAATCTCGCCCAATCCAAAGTCTACTCCAAATTTGATCTTAAAACATGATTTTGGCAATTGAGAATTTATCATAAAGATAGGCACAAAACTAAATTTTGTATCTCAAATCAGCATTTTCAATGGATAGTGCCACCTTTTGGACTCAAGACAACTCTTTCACTATTCCACAAGGCTATGTGCAGAATTTTTAAGCTAATTATGGCTAATGCTCAAATCTACATTGATGATATCCTACTCTAACCAAGATGAGAATCTTCTTTAAATTACTAGCTTAGTTTGCCGAGCTAGTAAAAAAAGATGGCATCATGCTGTCCTAGAAGAAAATGAATAACCTTAAATGAGAAATCAAATTTATGGGATTGCACCTCAAGGATGGCATATATTGCCCTAGTCTTTATCTTCCAAAAGCATTCCAAAAGTTTCCTGATGAAATCTTTCACACAATCAAGTCCAACATTTCCTTGGAATAGTTAATTATCTTAGGGACTTTCTCCCAAATATCACAATATTAGTAACTCCACTACAACAAATGCTCAAGAAATATATTCCTCCATGGGGACCATAACAAACTAATTATGTTGTTCGTGTCAAAAAAATCTTGCAGCATTTCCCTCCATTAAAAATTCCTTCCACAATGAAGAGAATTTTACAAACAAATGCTAGTGATGAATATGGGGCCATTGTTCTCTTTGAAGAAATTGATAAAAAAAAAAAAAAAAAGCGTAGAATCTGTGGACATAAAAGTGAAAGATTCATGCATAGGGAAATGCATTATCATTTTACATTTGAAAATGAATATGTCCTCGCCCTTTCAGGTGCTAAAGTTTAGATAAAAGCAAGTGCCACACCCTCAATTTCTCAGATTTGTAGAATGGCTTTCAAGGTATTCATTCAAAACCATCGAAACCAAACATATTATAGAAAAAAAAAAAAACATGCTTGCTGATTTTTAGTCACGACCAATAGAGTTTGCACCTACCACATCCATAAATATGTATGTGGTAAGAAATCCAACAGGTGAATTCAAGACAAGGAAAATAAAGCTCAACTCGATTTCCCATTTTTATTCACCAAAAATACTTACAAACATCCAAGTTAATCCCTTCTTCATGAATATCAAAAATCTTATGTGGACCTATCATTTCAAAATTTTCAAAAGATATGGAGGATTGTGTCTTAGACCAAGCGATTTATGTCCTAAATACCTGTTCATGTGTCCCTGTCATTCCTACTAGATCAACAATTTTATGAAGAACTCAAATGATTCTATTGGCATTTGTTCAACCTTCATAAAATGGTTACTGAGTTTCCAATAGCCAAAATGCCCCTTCTCATTGGCCATATCATATAGGAGGAAGAACGATTCAAACATCTTAATGAAATGCTGAGTTGGTTTAAGCCATTAGGAGCATGGCAAGAATAACACTGAGCCACACATTGTCATTTTATTTTATAGGCCATGGGTATTTGTACGACCCAATAGAGATATTTGCAAAACACTAGCAAATGTTGGGGTACTACATATAAACTTAAACTAATTCCATATAAACTTTCAAAACTCTCCCTCCTTCAAATTTCAACATATCTGCGAGAGTATCGGGAACTATATAGGATTTTATGCGAACACAATTGGGTAATTCCTCAAGAAATATGGCCGACAAAAGCTAATAATGTCTCTTGAGATCATTTAGATGGCTACAACAAGACAAGCTCTAATTAATGTCGATTTTGGGGGATGTTATGGGATTGATATGCAACCTGGTATGGACAATGTAGCCTCATCGCTACAAGATCCATGGCAAGATTCAGCATCTTCACTAAATCCAGCTTTGCCGTCACAAAATCTTTGGGGAGGTCCATTATCCTATAACTCGTATGATCATAATGGACTACGCCCACTAATGCTCCATCAATTCAGCTTGTAAATTGCCCCAACCAAGCATGGTTGACCATTTAGCCAGCCATACTGATACCACTAATATCCCATCAAATTTCAATCAATCTCCACCTAAACGACAAAAAGCCATTAAAGATCCCCACAAGAGTTGCTTTAGAAAATCTAGAAGTTGAAAAACTAATTGCAGATATGACATGTGAGAGTTGCTAGAAGGTGTCAACTAGGTGTAAAAATTTGAATAATTAGTCACTTAAGTTCATTATGGCAACAAAGATGGCTGAGATATTCTGGCTGACACTATTTAGTAACTATATAGCATGAACAAATCTGTCAAGCATAAGTGTTGTATTATTGTGTCACGGGTAAAATAAAACCCACATGTTATTTTCCTCTTGTATCACGGGTGGTAAAACACTCACCTATTCTGTGTTTGTTCCTTTCTTTTCCTGATACCTATAAAAGGCAGAATTTGTAATATCGTGTGGACTTTATCATGAATCCTTGAAATACTTCCTCTCTTCCTTTTTGCTAGGTATAATTATCTAGAAACACAACTATCTTGGTTAATCTTGGAAGTATGCTCCATACTACAAGGTGAATCCTGTGTATCACAATTCTACTATCGAGTATTTTTATGACATGAATCAAAATTTGAATTCCTTTTTGCTAGGTATAATTTTCTAGAAATCACAAATGTTTTGGTAAATCTTGGAAATATACTCTACACTTGCCATAATGTGATTCATATATATCAGAATTCTGATACCTTAGAGTATTTTATGACGTGAATCAAAACTCGAAGAGAATTTGGTGGTTAATAACTTAATAGGTAGTCCTAGTTTTGCATGCCTTCGAGAAGGGAAGCGGAAGTCTCTTACAAGATGAGAGAGAATTCTGTTGGAGAGGGAGCCCATGAGGTTGTGAGCTGGAAGGAAGGACCTAAAGCCTTCTAGCGACTTCTACAAGCATTCATGGGCTGTGATCTAGACCGAGCCAAGCTTTCGGCTTGTGGGCCAGACTTGCGAGTCGGGCCAAGCTGAAACTCATCGGTCTTGGACTCGCCTTGATATCTTTTTAAGCTCGAAAGATTAAACGGGCAAAGAAATTAAATTTAACATGTTCAATTTGGGTCAATGTGTCCAATTAAGTTCTATCCTTAAAAATCAAATTGGAACGTCGGCATTGAATGGCTACCGGGCTTCTGTCGGTCAAAATTTTGTTTGATGGGCTTGAGGTCTCGATTTTATAAACCCCAGTTCATGAATTAATTTTCTTTAAATCATGTACTTAAGACTCGTTGCTGAAATCTGGCCGTCAACATCCTGCAGCACCCAAAGCTTGATGGTCATGGTCTCGCCTTCACCATCTCTCCTGACAAGGAGCTCAATGGGGCTTTTCCCAGTCAATACCTTGGGCTTCTGAATATGAGTGATATTGATAAATTTCCTAAATGATAGCGCGACCGAAAAAATATATTATGATTGTGGCGACGGAAAAGATAGTAATGGAGGAGAAAGAAAGCGTGACAGATAAGAGAAAGTTAAAAAAAAAAAAAAAAAAAACAAAAAACAAAAACAAGAAAACAAAAGGAGTCATTTGAAAAATCTGAAAAGTGCGCCCACTTAAATAGGTGGCAATCAACTAGTGGATTGGGGTAATAGCAAGCGGCACCACTGGAGTTTGCAATATTTTCTCTCTTAGTTAATTATACACCGGGGCGACTAGGAAAGTTTTCATCTCCCTTTTGTGAAAATCAGGGAACACTATGAGAACTAAATTGAAAGGTTGAGAGGTTTTGAGAATTGAGCAATTCTCTATAGAAATAGGAAAATCTCACATAAGGATCTAAAGTGCTCTTATTTTCTCAAAAGAAGACTTAAAGTAGTCAGTTAGTCTAAAAAAATAACCTAACTTGTCAACAGAAAAACCAATGAATCTCTAATGCGTATTCTAGTGGCCTGATCAAGATATTTTCATCCAATATATATCATTTTCCTTTTCCCCTATTCATCTTTCTCGTTCATCCCACCCATGGTTGTCCCTGTTCATCATCTCCTTTGTTAAATGTCTATTACCCAGATTAAGAACGTCGAAAATTAGGGAAGAGTCAATGAGGGCTCCATGACCCTTGCTGGCTGTTGGCAAGGGTTGGCGAGGCCACCCTCACTAGATCTAGCGAAAGTCAGCCTTACCTGGGGCAACAAGGGCTCAACCCCTATTGCTGACAACGGGAGAGGGCCGTCGAGCCTCCTTTGTCCACAAGCAAGGGCTTGTAGGTAGACCCTCGCTAGATTTGGTGAGGATGGCCTCGCCGACCCTTACCAACGGCTGGTGAGGGCTCGACGGCACTCATTGACCTCTACCGACGTTGAAAGTTGGTTTGAATGAGGATGGGAGGATGATGCGCCACATCAAGTGAGACACACCGCCACTATTGGAGTATCCTAGGAACAACACTGAGGTCTACGTCTGGCCATTCAACTACTCTGTCGAGAATCACTTTAGAACGGTGGACTTATTCACGAAGCTCTATAGCGAGGTGAGCATTGACATGCTCGATAACTGCAAGATTGCGAGGTTGTCTTCTTCGATCACTTTCTCAAGGTGAGCGATTTGAAGTGATGGTGAGCTCAATTGGAGCTTAAGTTGGCCGATGCTTAGGCTTTTTCACTTGCTTGAGCTTTGATCTTTATGTTCGTCACTGAATGTAAGAAGACATTGTTACACCCATGTCATTGCCTACAAGCCATCGCTTGTAGCCAGTGAAGGGTTGATGAGCCCTTGCCAACCGTTAGTGAGGCCACCTCGCTAGATCTAACAAGAGTTGGCTTGCAAGCCCTTGCAACGAGGGCTCGATGGCCCATGTCCACTACCGGCGATGGGTGTCGAGCCCTCGTGGACCCTTCCCCAATCCCAATGTTCTTGATCTAGGCAATGCACATTGACGAAGAAAGATGATGAAAAGGGACAATCATGGGTGGGATGAAGAGGAAGATGAATGGGGGAAAAAGAAAACGGAAAAAGAATACTTTTTGGACAAAAATAACTCGATCAAACCATTAAAATATGCGTTAGAGATGCATGTGTTCACCGGCCAATGAATTAGGTCTTTCTTTAAGATTAAATGACTATTTTGAGTCATTATTTAAGACAGATTTCCTTTAAGACTTATTTTAGGAAAATAAGGGCACTTTAGGTCCATATTTGAGATTTTTCCCAAAGAAAATGAAGAGATTGGCAAATCAAAAAGTTGTCCTCTTTTGATCAAAGGCAGGAGTAGCTAACTCATCCCCTGTGTACGAACTTTGTTCTTCTGTTATCTTGGGCGGATTAGTGAAGACAATCGTCTCTCTCTCTCTCTCCTGAAGTGAAATTTTCTTACTAGAATTTTTGTTCTATTTCAAATGTTTTATGAAAGCAGAAAAAGGGTTTGGATAGGTGGAACCTAGGACATCCACTGCCGAAACCGAAATTCAAGGCTCCGATGAAACACTAATCACCAACAAGGCGAGCCCGTCATTGTACTTTCGCAAGGTACAAGTGAGGAAGCGTAAGACTGGCTGTACATTTCAACCCAATCTCGTCTTTCACTGATTAACCAATTTTCCTAAGACTGAGAATACACTGTAGATTCGAATCTAAGATCTTCGACTTGCCAATCAAATGTTGGACCACTCGACCAACCAGCAGACGTGCAAATATAGTTAAAGCAACATTTTCATCTCCTCTAGAATATAATAGTTTTACACGTGGATCATTGTTGTCCTCAAAATAAACTCCTTCAATCTACCAGAAAGTAACAGGGACCATGTCTACCCATACTAGAACAGCTCATGCAGGATTCGATATGCCTCCAGCTTTGGCGAAAAAAACTGAGGCAGCATGTGAATGATGAGATACTCAGAAGTGTGAACCACTGGATTGGGCAAAAGTTACATTTTCTGATATTTTACGAAAAGAAAATAACTTTTCACGTTCGATCATCTGAGTCCGTCGATGTTATACTACATAGTGGACACTTTTGCACCATTATAGGCCAAATTCTCTAAAACAATATCAATATCAATATCAGATCGAGTCCCAATAGAAAAACCAAATACTCAAATTTGACCCGTTAACTTTCTACCTTGTACCTTGTACTGCCATCAAAGTCCAACGTGACAATTCCGCGTGTAGATTACATCCACATCCACATCCACCTCCACTTCATCTTTATTTTTTTCTGTGCCTTTTCTTTCCATTTTTTTTACTTTCAACTATCTTCTTTTATTCCTCTACTGTCTCCACCACGGAAATATTCTCGAAACCTCCATTGAAGCTCTGAAACCAAACTTTGTCTACCCTCCTTGATCTCAGAACTTAGAAGGCAGCAGAATCGGAATCTCAACTCCAAAACTCACCCTTTCCTCATCGGTTGGTGCTTTTGCACCATTAGTTGGGACCCGAGACTTTTGCCCCATTAAATGAGTAGAAGCAATAAACAATAAAGAAGAATGGTGACATATTTAGAAATGTATATGTCGGTCATAGAGTTTTGCTTCCTAAAGTGTCACAGGTCGATCTAGCACCCATTAGGGCCTTCTTAGAAGCACATACACATACCCAATTGTATAATCACTTATATTTCACGATTCGTGCCTGAAAATCACAATTCCAAAATGGCAATATCATCCCATATTAACATTGTGGAATCTTTCAGCTCAGATGAACAGCTGCAAATATAAAGAATCTACCAAATTTATGGTTCTCTGCGTAAGATATATCTTCATGGTAAAACTCTTTTTTGTCTGAATCATTGTAAGCAATTAGCAGCTAACATAAAATGCAATTTGCAAGTTTTGTTTCCTATTGATCCTCGAGATCAGAAGCAAGAGAGACATGGCACAATCCAAGACAAGATAATAATTCTGATAATGGTGTATAATATAGTAAAGGAAATGGTACATTAATCTATTGTTTCTTGCATCCAGGGGGCAATCAACCTTATATTATTTTCAACGTGAATGCTCGAGAAACCCAAGGCATGATTGTTATGTGCAATCTGAAGCTGCTATGGCTATTGCCATTACAATATGTTTTATATTATCTAGTTACCTAACCAAATCAGTGGACTACCAGATGCGAGGGGAAGCTTTCCGCCCAGGAAATCATTAATCTCCTTTACAAGGATATTACTTTGGAAAAAGATGAGGCCACACCTGAAAAAAGAAGAAAGAAGAGGTTTTAGAAATTGTTTTGCACTTCGTAATAAACCAAGAAAACCATTGAGAGTCATGCATATGGCAATTCACTAGATGAATCGAAGTTTTATTATGTCTTTAGAAGAATCCATGCACCGCATTTCCTCAATTACTTGTTATGAGAAAGATCACCTATAGCTATACTAACCTATCTAGAAAGGATATATTCACAACAATGCCTGAAAGAGTGGTTTATCACAATGTTTCCTCTACTTTACTCAATCCTAGGAAATTCAGATGTTACTGGACTTCAATGGTAACCAAAAGCACAGACATGTACCAATACTTGTTTTCTTCGAACTCCAGAAACAAGACATTAAAAGATAAACCGGTGCTTTCATGCTCAAAAAAGAGTATGCACTCATGTAGATCAATATATTTTGTTCTGGAAACTGATGCTGCTACTTATTACACCCATCCGTTGATGAGACCAACCAAAAAAACAGATATCTATACTTTTTTCCCCTCATTTTGCTATTTTGACCATCATTTGCAACGTGTTGTGGTCTCAATGGCATGCTGTCCTCTGTAATGTAGGAATTTGATCAATCTGATGACACCGGCTTGCTATATAGTGGGATTGAGTGAGGTAAGATATATAGTGAAGTGCAAATTATCCCAAAGTTTTTAAATAATATCCGGAGAGTTTTTGTGCTAGATATGCCTCGAAAGTCACCTTTTCTCAAGGTCTCTGACCTTTGATTGTTCAGGGTATCGTAGGTACCTCTTTCCATTAAGTTCCAAAGAAGACCTAATCAGATTATACTTGATCATTCTTAAAACTTTCAGGGTTGCAGGGAAGGGAGAGTCTCGCAGAAAAAGTTAACCTATGCATCTGTTTTTTTTTCCTAGGTCATGAATTTAGGTCATTAGTGAATCATATTTTTAGCGAAAAAAATAAAAATAAAAAACACATAAAACCATTCTAATCATCCCAGATGATGAATCTGCTTTAGTTTTAGAAAATTTACCTTTCCTTATAGTCCACTGAATATTGTTGGATTATGTCGAACAAGAACAAACAACAGTAGATGGCTTTAAATGGGGTTTCTAACTGTGCATGAGCATTTCTAGGGTTTTCTTCTCAGCTTATAGCCAAGCAGCATCTAAAAAAATGAACAAATGGTGATCATCTTCGACTGAATTTCATCTCTCACCAAATGCTCGCTGACGCCTTGCTAATGGTGAATGTACCCATACGCAAAGGAGTGGAGGTCATCACCATCCCGGAAACTCCACTGCCTGTTGCTTGTTTGCATGTCCATTGAAGAGATCGAACCACCAGAAGCCTCTTCTAAGCTCCCAAAGGAGATGTTCTCTTCTAGGACAAGTGAATTGTCATAATTGTTCCCTGCAGAGCTTGAATCCATCGACCCATTGTCATAGTAAGGCATTGTGTTCACATTGCTCATGCTATCTAAACTGAACTGATGAGGCAAATTATTTGGATTTGCCACGTGCAACCAACTTTGCACGTCAAGGGCTTGGTTCGAGATGACCTTATTTCCAGAATATTTCTCGTTAAGGCTCCCTCTCGAGGAAGAGGGAGCACAAAGGCTTTGATTAGCTTGCTCCTTCAGAGAAGCCAATTGTGCTTGCAAATTGAATACCTGCAAGGGTCGTGATCAAGAAAATCATGAACCCATTAAAAATAGGGTTTTTGCTCATCAAATCAGAGTGTGGGTTGCAATTATATGCAGATCATCACATTATATAAGCAACCTGTTGTTGGAGCGCAAAGATGTGCGAGACACATCCATAAATGGGGTCTTGCAGCCGCGCCTGAGCCTCATACGAGATGGTCACGGAGGCCTCGCACCGATCACTCACGGGGAGGTTTGCCAGAAGCTTTGACACGTTGCTTGCGCCAAAGACCTTGTGAATGGCCGCGAAATGCGTCGCACCTTGCTCGTGGCAAAAATAAGGAGCAAAGACGCAGCCTCTCACGCATTTCCTCCTCAAGAACTTGCAAGCGCCACAAGGAGAACCAGAACCAGTCATGGTTGATCCTTGTTTTTTTTTTTTTTTTTTTTTTTTTTTTTTTTGAGGGGGTTTTCTTCTTGGGGGGAGGGGAAGGATTCACTGATTTTTTCTTTGCTCAGCTCTTTAGCTTTTGGGAAGAAGGCATTAATCGCCATAGTTTATAAACACTTGAGGAAGAGGCGGGGGTGTATATTTTAATGAATATTAAATACCGTTTTGTCGTCTTAATGGGCTGCAGATTTCATTTATTTAGCACTTTATAGTTATTAAAAAATGGAAAATCCCTTTCATCCTCCTCCGTCCTAATTAAATTATACCGTAAATCTGTTGCCATATGTTATTGCGTATAGGTGCAGCCTTAAACGACAAAAGAGCTGAACATAAACCGAACCCAATTGCCCATTTTGCTTGATGATGGGGTTCGTCAACTGTGGAGCTCTTTTTTTCATATGTTTCTTGGCCATTTGGGGTAAAGCTTCATTTTTCTGGTAGTTACCATAACATATTTTTGACCTAGGTTCCTTGAGATTCCATAAATACTGCCCATTGATATCACGCGTGAAAATTGTAGTTGGAGGACAATTTTGGAACAATATGTCTTTGGAACGAAATTCCCCTAACATTTATTTAATTTCTCGACCAAGTTTTGTCATTTACACCATACATGACGGGACAAAATAGAAGGTTTTTTTTTCCCTGTTCATTTACTAATTAGAAGCATGTTGGTTCCAAGGTAACTATTGAATCATATTATCCACCATTCTCTATTTGAATGAATCCTTTGATCGGTTTTCAATTGGTAGGTTACAAACACGGACAGCACCAGATTTATATTTACATAAATTTACGTTACACAACTTGTAATCTACCAACAAAACACATGATTGAAGGAAATTTCCACTGGACAGAGATGGAGGAAGATATAATCATTTCCAAAAGGGAAGATTTATAATGGATTGTCGAATACTCACTCTGCAACCTACTAAAAAGAACGCGAGCTTTTACAGGGTCGTAGGTTCTACTATATCTATCGCACGTCCCTAAAATAAATGGCGGACTAATGAAGTGGAATCTTCCTGAAAGCAAGATATCGGAGTTCACAAACCAATTTGTCCTTAATAGCATCCTCGCATTTCCTGATCACGAATTTTGAGGCTCCTCGACATTTCCAGTATTTAATTCTTCTTCTTCTTTTTTTTTTTTTTTTTTGGGAAATTTTCTTTGATATTTCCCCAATGGCCGTCCTTGGGCTTGGCCCGTTTCTAACGGCTCCAGTAGTCGTTTGACGAAATCAACATTTCCTTTTGTCATCGTTGTTTCTTATGTCGAGTTCAGAAACCACTGAGTGAATTTAGAAAACACAACGGAAGTCTTATACTCGTATAGATATCAAGTATTCTTCATATGATCCATAGAAAATACCCTGCTTTCGAATCATGAACGTAGGTGTCTATATAGGCTCCGTTTCTGACATTTTGAGGTCTTAGCAAAAATAGATGTGCGCTCAACTTGTAGCTAATACTAGAGTTATTTAGCGGTTCCGAGTTCAATTTCCCGTATCCCTTTTGCCCTGTTATAAGCTTTTTTAAGGTGTACTTTAGGAAGCCCTTCTCGTGTTCTAGTTCAGTGTAACTTCTTGGCAGTTAACTTCTACTAAATCCATCTAAATTCCAGATGTGCACCCGACAATGGTCCCGCCAGAATGATGAACATCTTGAAGGGACATGATCCAATGAAGAATAATTCTGGACACAAAGCTAGGCATGGATGTGAAAATTCTTGGTTGGATGTATCTGAATGAGTGTGGCATGGTTGATGGCATGTGATGGTAGGATTCTCTTGAGCAGCAGGTACACCTGTTTGTGCATTTTGATTGCGTGGGGCTGTTCCCATACGATGTGTATCGCTGATCTAACCTAGAAACCACTCGTGTGCACAAAAGTTAAACAAAGAATAAATCATATAGAGAAATGCAATTGAATCAGTGCCATTCAAATTTCATTCAATTATTAAAGTAAACATTGATGAGAATCTAAACAATTTATAATGCAAATAGGTGCTGATATGTATGTATCCATGGCAAATTATTTCAGGGGAAAGAGCCATATTTGTTTAATGGGTAAGTCACATAATCGCCAAATTGTAAGATGAGCAATGAATGTATTTATATTGGGATTTAGAACTTTCTGCTAGATGATTCCCATACAGCTTTCTAAATGAAAGCCAATCAAAATATTGGGTTATTTGCCATGCCACTGCGATGTTGGTACTATATGTTGGCTTTCCGTTCCACTGTTCTATTCAAATTAGAGTAATTTAAAGCGCAAAGTAGCAATATAATCGAGATAACAATGTAGAAAAGAAGGAAATATAAACAACAGATGCATCTGAAGAATGGATGGCACAGAAGATAGTGACAAGGTAGAGAGAGAGAGAGAGAGAGAGAGAGAGAGAGAGAGTTTGTTTTCTTGTGCACTTCGAAATGTTTTAGGGCTAGTAGGTCAAGGCTTGTCTAGCAATACGGTACTATTGGGATTAACTAATCACTATTATAATCCTCGATCACTTAATCACCTGGTTGTGTCACACATAGGCACCAACATGTAGACCTTCCCCAATGTGCATTCGGCCCCACGTTCAACTCCAATAATAATGACACCCCAACTTAAACACACATCCTATCAAATCCTCCTTTTAACTCCTAAAATATAATTGATTGTTCAACCCCCAGAGGAAAACTATTGAGGGCTAGCTAGCTCTTACAAGTAAGAGGGAACAAAAATGCTATGGCAGCTTTTGGTTTGATTGTGAGACATTAATGAGGAGATTAGGAGTTATGACCTGTGAAAAGCAGCTTTCTTGGTACTAATCTGACAGTTTATATGTATGAAATGGTGCTTGGAAGTCATCTAATCATGGAGATTAGAATACCTTTTGGCTAACAATCTTATTGACCTAATTTTTAGTTCATTATATTAGTATACTGGAATAATAATTGCTTAATTGGGTGATTTGGAAGCCCATCTCAGTTGAAAATAACGGAAGTGTTAAAAAATAGGCACACTAGAATCGGCTTGGTTAATTGGCAAAACAATTAGGATCTTGCACTTCAAAAAGCATGAAACCTCAAGTTTGATTTCTTAACGATGCATTCTCTTGGGTCATGTTATAGGGAAGTAACTATTACACCAAATAAGAAACTAACAGGGGTGAATTGGATTTAAAAAAAAAAATACAAACCGATTTCGCAGAATCAACACTAATAAAAGTTTTGATTCTATGCGCAAAGTAAATTAGCAATACAACTAACAAAAAACAAAGAGTTTAGGTAAAGAAAATTTGTAAACGATATTTATAGACATTTGTTTAAGTGTGCCTACTTCACTCTTCTAAATTTTTTTTTTTTGGTCGGTTTTACTCTGCTCCCAGCTCCAACCTACCTTCTTATAGGGTACGAGAGTCGAAACTCATATAGAGATTAAATAGTCCCTATCCTAACCCCCTGATAATGTGGGGATATGAATACTCCACCTCTCCCTTCCCATGTGGGAGGGCGACTATTGGGGCAAATCCTAGTAATTCTCTCTTCCAACCTAAGCAATCCAAATAAATAGAATTCGACCAGTTATGTGAAGAGTAATACCTTACTGCCTTGTTTTAAGTGTGGAACCTATTGCTATGTAGAACTTAACTTTCTCCAACAACAATCCCCCTAGTGGATACTCCTATAATTATTGTCACGCTTTATACACAACATTGTTAATCCAATCTCAATTACCTACACCTCTAAGTGTTTATAATGAGTTCCTCGCACTTTATGTCTCTCACTTGGATAAATGGCTTCGCTCTAAGTACAACTACTTCTCTTTTGTGTTTACAGATAGGTTTGTCACTTTTGCTAACTCTTAAAGAAAATGCTAATTTTTTTTTTCCTTTGTCCATATTTAAGGAGTCTTACTTATTGAGATTTGTGGAAATCTTACCAAGTGAGGCTTTCCAATTCTAATTTTCCCAAGGGAACAGGCCAAAGAATTTTAGAGGTTTCCGTGAAAAAAATTCAGGTGGAGAAGGCACCTGTTAGTTTTGAAATATGACGGTGCGGTTACCTTCTAATTTCCATTCTTCTTCGAATTTCCATGTTAATTGAAACTTAGCTAACTAGTGCAAAAGTACGTCGTCGGTTGTTATGATTAACTGGATTTTTTCAGAAAAATAACCATGCATTGCCTCTATATATTTCGACCCAAATGACCAGGAAATTATCATCAGAATGCTAGGTGCATGTTATTGATAAAATTTAGACCAATCAATCTTGTGGTATTGGTCTTCTTCTTCTTCTTTTCTAATGATGGAATACTCACTTTAGGTGGTAAATCTTGTAGTCATTAAATATCGGGATCCTCCACATTTGGGGGGATGAATTGACATTCTATATTAATTTCCTCCCAATTACCGATTAAAAACCAATATTTAGAATAAATCATGTCGCCAAATCACCTTGATCTTACTAAAACATCCTCATAATTAACAAAAAATCACATACCCTATTCCCTAATTCAAATTCTATATCCTGTCTCTCCCTTTTATATTGGGCAACACCAATTCACCTCTTGCCCCTATTAACTCTTGTCCGACAGCCGTGACACCGCCACCATCCTCAACTCTCTGTTCAACCCCCCCCCCCCTCTCTCTCTCTCTCTCTCTCTCTCTCTCATATTTATTTTGAGACAATGGAGATCGTGGCCTACACTAAATGGCTCGCATGGAGGATGCCTGCCTTAGGCAACCTCAAAACCATGGTCCATTGAGGGAGCAGCGGAGGGAGATGTTGAAGTTATCCCACATTGGTTATACAAGAGGTTGATGGTCGATTTTTGAGTTAATTTTTTAAGTGAGAGGTCCAAAATCACCCGATAAGAGAGAGAGAGAGAGCATGAACCATGGCAAGCAGGCATGCACCAATGGTGTTAGTGTTGACCAAGGTGTAAAGTTCCATGGTAGCATGGTACAGGTGCCAACGCTAACTGTGTGATGGAAGAATCAGAAGGCCAAGGAAGAGTAAAAACAGAAAGAAAGGAAAAGAAAATGAAAGGAAAGTAAATACTGAAACGAAACAATAAAAAAAGAAAAAGAAAAAGAAATTGAAGTGACATGTCTCAACCGTTGATATTTAATGCGTTGACCTGTCCTCTATTGAAGTAGAGATGCAAACTTACCACCTGACTTAGAGAATCTCAATCTACTCATGACTAAAAACATGGACTTTGATAAAACGTACGTAAAAGAGTTTGGATGGGCGGATCAGCCAATAATACTATTTTCATCTCATGATGTAAAGTGTCAAACTTACGTCGTATGTCTAATCTACATGCCCATACAACTGTTCTTTAACCATAAATTCAACCTCATAAGTTTGCAATCAACCAAATTTAGTATGGGATGCACCAAATAGTAACAGTTGGGATCAATCTCGGGTCATGCACCAAATGCATTTGATAGTTTGTCAGAACTATGCAATTACATGGTATTATAAATAAAAGATTGAAATTTTGCCTAATGTATCTAGCCAATCTGGGGCTGGCAAAATGAATTGCGGTCAGTGTGCACGATGTGAGAAAGAAGTTGAATTGCCAAAAAAAAAAAAAAAAAAAAAGACTTACATATAATAGAGAAATGAGTGCGTGATATTGGATTACAAAAAATCAAATTATAAATAATTATAAATTATTGTAGAATCTATTTCTTTAAGAATTTGTCACTCACAATAGACTACTATTATCGCAGTATTCCAATGACTGTTATGCTAGCAAAACCCTATATAATACATCTTGAAAAAAAAAATTATAGTGATATAAACATGCACAATCCACCTTGGGATTGACCTAATGACAAGGTTTTTCAGGCTTTTGTCCATAGGATCCAATAGTTGTGGGTTTGTTCCCCACCTTGGAGAACTCAAATTTAAGTGGGGATCATGACGATAGGTTATTGTATCAATTCCCTTCCAAGTAGCTGATTAATTACAGTTGGGCCCCAGGTTATGGAACAAACAAATTAAGATGCACAATTTCATCGTAAGACAAATATTGAACTTATAAAACCAAAACATGTATCGACACAGATTGCAAACGCGATCATAATACCCTAAAGCAAATTGTCGGGTCTTAACTAATTACCAATCAACAAGAATGGAAACGTATCTCAAAATGTCTCCGTGATGGCAATTGCCCAACTCATAAGAGGATGTCCATATGGCTTTTTAGTCATGTGTACCTGTTGGCCACTTGAGGCAGGAAAAAGGGGTAGGAGTGGTCTCGGAGACAAGAAGGCATGTTTATTACCTGGGGATTGTTAAAATAATCAAACCTTTAGACAATAATGTAGAAGGAGGGGTTCAACTAATCTCAAAAAGACAACACCATCAACGCAGCATGTGTGCGATTTTATATCTAGCTTCCAACATTGTCATTAAAGAATTTCACCAAAAGGTGAACACCTGAACCTTTTTGCCTTACTTAAAGTACTAGAAATTGAAAAAAAAAAAAAAAAAGTACAAGAAATTGTAATATATTTCCTTCTGCGAGGAAAATGTACGTACATGAACACTTCATCCTCCATTTTCAATAACATCTATTTTGTCACTTATGCTTAAGCCCCATGATGACTTTTTTTTTAATTAATTAATAAGTAGCCCCGTTGCCCATGATTATGAATATCCATGTAGAGAGGGGTGAATTTGGCAATGCCTATCAATTAAAAAAATCAAAAGATAAAAAAAACTACCTTATATCTCTATCTCTGGGAGAGAATAAGTGAGGAGTTATTGGTACTTATGTATAGGAAAAATTACCTTTGAGCCAAAGAAGTAGCTTACATATGGTTCTCAACTAGGTAGATAGTTTTTAGAGTTAAATTGAGTGAGTAATTTGTCGAACGCCCACAAATAAGGGAGAGAATTATAATGCAAATGTGAAAGGTGTGAAACAAAGATTTCACATCGGTTTGTTCAAGTAAGAAGAAACAATTGATGAGTACATTTTGCTTGTGACTCAATGGCTTTTTTTTTTTTTTGAAAGTGGGTCGAGCTAGATTTGTCGATGCTCAAATTTAAGCATCTTCTTGTATCTCCCCATTGTGAAGGTATTGAATTTTTAATGTACTTATTATTATCAAAGCCAAACATCTGCATGACTTATGGCCCCATGGATCTCCCCATTGTGAAGGTATTGGACTTTTAAAACACTTTTCAACATGGTATTCACATGTTCATTGCACCATTTCAAATTGGTTTCCACATGAAAGTGTTGTTAAAGTATTGTGCCCCATCTTGATTAGTTAGGTTGACTAGACCTTGTTCCATATGGTATCCTTTCATCTAATGGCAAATATAATGACCTTTAACTGTACTTACTCTCTCTCTCCCCTTCAGATGAGCTATGTGCTTTATGAATTGAGTAGGTATGAAATTTTATGGATGACATCTTTGTAAATGGCAAGAAAAGAATGCTAGGATTCAATTGTGTTCAATTTAAAAGCAACACGTTCTAATACGATTAAAACACAATTATAAATTACTAATTGTCAAACCTAGAAGAGACAGTAAATGATAGTCATCTAAAGGATTAAGTATGGTTTTAGTTCTTATATGTACTCCATTTGATACTCCAACTATTTTTTTGTGCCATGAAACATCGTAACTTTTATGATTTTTGCAATCAAGTCCTTTTGTCATCTTCCATTTCTTAGAACTTTGAATGACCAATGAGGCAAATTTTGGACATGTGGTGCTGATGTGGTACTATATAGAGTAATGAAGAAAAATTTTGGGGGGAGGGGGTGAGATGCAGTTGTGGGGGTAGGTGATTGATGTTTTGAGTGATGTCAACGGAAGTACATGTAAATCATAGTGTACAGGATGGATAAATATAAATGTAGGATAGAATACGATCATTACCAAAACCTAAAAGGACAGGTTCAAGATCAAGATTGATGAAATTCGCCACCAAGACTTAAGGAAGAAACCGCCCACCAAAGATAAACTATTATGACTAAATCTATTATCTATAGGGGTGAATAGGTTATTGTGCGAAAATAAAAGAATTTAATCAAATATTGTAGCTAGACAAGTTCTGATGAAGTGGTCAGATCTTACCGGTGTGCAATTCTATCTCAATAAATAAAAAATAAGTAAATGATAGAAAATTGCACACAAATGTTTATAGTGGTTCGGTTTTTGCAAGCCTAAGTTCACTCTCCCGCGCTATAGCCTATTGCCTAGAATCCATTGATAAGAACGGATTAGAAGTTACAAGATCTAAATGTTTACACAATGATGCTCACAGAGACGGAAGTATAAGATCATAAAACACTCTTTAGAATTTGGAATTAAAAACTTCGATTCTCATGAATGTGAATTCTTTATCCTTTAGCTTTGAAACCTCTTCTTATATTCCTCCTAGTCCAAGCTGACTGTTGGACATATCTTTATGAGGATTATTTAGCCAATCTACTCATTGGCCTGAATCTCGTCAAGAAGATTTGATTGTTTTGATGCTTGCCATCATTTATGCTGCCCATACAATAGTTTGAGTTTCCATAAGTTGAGTGCTTCAAGTTGAAAGTTATGTTTTGCCTTAAATAAGTTGTCACAAGAAAGTTGAATCACCGATAGATATTAGGAAGACTTTCTTTTTGGAACTCCTTATAAATATGGTATGGAATCCAACCAATCGCCACCCGTCGTTGCACGAGTATTTTGACTCAAACCTAGCTGTTTGTCAGGATATGTAAGGAAGGAAAATAAATCACAAGTCTAATTCTAATTAACATCGTCTGGCCATGTCCCATCGACTTTTCACCCAGAAATGCTAACATCAAAATCAAAGTCTCCAAGTTTTGCCTGTCATCAAAATTACTTAGGGAATGTTGTCTCAACAATCTCCCCCTCTTTTATGATGACAAAACCTTTTCAAGCAAAACTTCTTAAAGAGATAAAATAATTTGAGATTCAAATAGCTTTTGATTAAAGCCAAATTTGAAAATGAAGTGTGATCAAACTATTCCTTTGCCAATGATCTTTCCTTTGTGATTCCCTCCAAAGGAAACACTTCCACCATTGAACTTTGTAAGTCCAACAAACTTGCTTGCATCACCGGTCATATGTCTTAAGCAACCACTATCGAGGTACCACTTGTTTATCTTTTTATTTGGTATCTGCAAAGATTAAGGCAAGTGCAAGTCTTCTTTGGTACCCAAATTTGTTTGGGTCCTCTCTGGTTAGAAGGATCAGTTAGACTTAGAAAGTTCCTTCGAATCAGCTTCCAACCTTTGGAGCAATCATTTTCATAATGATCATGACAGCCATAGATTGAGCATTTAAGAAGATTTTGACCAATAGGTTTTATAAACTATTTTCTAAAATGATTTTCATAGAAAACTCTAGGAGGCCTTTGCTTCTTCATTTCTTTGTGAATTGGAAAATCATTTTCTAAAACCTTTTTGTTTTTGCATCTAAGTCCTGATTTGTTGTAATACGGGATTTGGACAGACAAAATATGCTCCAAAGTTTTTGAGCTAACTGAAAACCTTTTCGCAACTTTTGAAATTTCCATTTTCGAAGAATTGTTTTCTTTTAAAATGGAATCATGATCTTCTTTTGTTTGAAGAAGATCCTTTTTAAGATACTCAATTTTTCCTTTTTGGAAAGAATCTTGTTGTCTCAATATTGAGTTTTCTTTCTTCAATTCTGAGTATTTTCAAAGCATAGCCTTATAATAATGAGTAATTCCTCTATATAATTAGATAGTTCAATTGGAATATCAAAATTACTTATCTCAAATTCTTCTTTCGAATAAGATTTTTCCATAAGATAGATATTAGCATATTTGTCATTGCTTTCCATATTTAGTGTCACTCCACGTTTCGGCCTTCAATGCTTTCTTTGTCTTTTTATACTTGTTCTTTATTCTCTTTAGAAGAGGACAATTTGGCTTGATGTGCCCTCACTTTTTACATTCAAAACAGACCACATCTTTGATTTCCTATTTGTTGTTGAAACTTTTCTTTTGCTAAGATGTTTTGAAGGATTTCTTTCCTTTAAACTTCCTTCATTTTTTGGCCATTCTTTGAAGCTTTTTTGACCACGAGTGCAATCTCCTTGTTGTCCTTGTCATCTTCATCTAAATCTGAATTATCAGAATCAAAATTAAATTTTAAAGCTATGGCTTTCTTACCTCTAGTATATCTTCCTCATTCAAATGTTCTTCTTCATAGGATTGGAGTGTTCCAACTAGTTCATCCATAGAAAGAGGTGATATCCTTTGAGTCTCTTGGATGGATATCTTGATGTTGTTCCGCTCTTTAGATAGTCCTTGAAGAATCTTGTTCATTTTCATTAGAGATACAGGTTGCCTTTGATATACCAATCCATTGACAATGTCAATAAATTTACTAAACATGGCTATTGTGGATCCTTCAAATTTCATCTCGATGGCTTCGTACTGTTGAAGAAAAATGTCTATCTTCGTTTCCTTGACACGATCAATTCTTTCGTATGTCACCTGCAATCTATCCCAATTTCTTTTGCTGATTCACAAGAAGAAATTCGATTATATTCAAATGGAGATAACGCACAATATAATGAATAGACAACTTTAGTAACTAGTGCTTCTCTCTTGACAATGTGTGATTAGATATGACTGAAGTTTCTAGTTTTTTGCCTTCCTCTTTGGTCGAGGGAGGTTAAGGTTTTACGCCCCTGAGAACAATGTCCCACTCCAATGGATTCTTAGATCTGATGAATGCTTTTATCTTGTTTTCTGGATGTTATAATCTTTTTCGTCAAAGTAAGGAGGCCTTATATCACTCTAACCTTCCATCAAACTTGGTGCAATATTACTAGCCATCGAAAGATCGTTAACTTAGAAGTAATAAATCACTTCAATTAAGAATAACCGAGCTCTGATACCAATTTTTATGGCTAGATCAATAGGTGATTGTGCGAAAATGAAAGAATTTAATCAAATATTACAATGAGACAAGTTTTGATGAAATGGTCAAATTTTACCATCATGCAATTCTATCTCAATAAATAAAAAAGAAGTAAATGATAGAGAATTACAAGCAAAAGTTTACGGTGGTTCGGCTTTTGCAAGACTACATCCACTCTCTTGCACTACAACCTATTGGTATCCTCTGATAAGGATTGATTAGAGGTTACAAGATTTGAGCTCTGAATACTCAAGCTCGTGTGTATAACTCCTCACATATTCTCAACCTCTAAATGATTACACAATGATGCTAATGAAAACGAAAGTATAAGATCACAAACACTCTTCGGACTTTGGAATTAAAAGCTTTGATTCTTGTGAATGCGAATTCTCTATCTTTCAGCTTTGAAACTTCCTCTTATGCCCATTCTAGTCCAAGCTAACCATTGGACATATCTCTAGGAGGATTATCCAGCCAATCAACCCATTGGCCTAAATTTTGTCGAGAAGATATGAGTACTTCAAGATCGCCGAGGTTGATGTTTCCCATAATTTATGCCGCCCATACAATAGTTTGGGTTTCCATAAATCGAGTGTTTCAAGTTGGAAAGTATGTTTTGCCTTAAATAAGTTGTTATTGGAAAGTTGAATCATTGATAGATATTAGGAAGACATTCTTTTTTAAACTCCTTATAAATATGGTATGGAATCCAACCAATTGCCACTAACCATTGCATGAGTATTTTGACTAATTCCTAGTCGTTTATCAGGATATGTAAGGAAGGAAAATAAACCACGATTTTGATTCTGATTCTAATAAACATCGTCTAACCATATCCTATCAGATTTTTCACCTGAAAAATGTTAATATCAGAATCAAAGTCTCTAAGGTTTGTCAGTCATCAAAATTATTTAGAGAATGTTTTCTCAATATAAATGACTTCAAGATAGGAGAAGCTCAACAGTAAGGCCTAAAGGACGAGCCACCAACTGATGATAAAGCGCCTCTTGGTCCACCCTCAAGGAATAATCCACTTTCTAGGGTAAAGGAACCAAGATAAGAGAAGCTCACCATCAAGGCTCAAAAAGGAAATTCACCAGTCAAGGATGAAAGGCTTCTCGGCTTACCACCAAGGAAATATAAACCTTCCAAGAATTTAAAAAAAAAAAAAAAAAAAAAAAAAAAAAACTAGTGATAGATATTTGCTAACATAAAGGAAAATCTCATATAGTCATATACTCAAAGTCATCGTCTTTACAACTTAGATTAACACTTCTAATTATAGAGACATTGCAAAACAAAAGAAAATACTCTTGAAATTCCCAGAAACAAAACGGACTGTGAGGAATTCACCTAATTGTGACTTTTAACAGCAACAACACAATAAAAACTCATAAGAAACCATGAATTAAAAAGGCTTAATGCATGTGACTAATTATTAGATGCATTAAAACTTGATAAGACTCTCTAAATACATGCTCCAGTCTCAAAAGTCGAATATACACCTTGGAAGTTGAACAAACAACGAAGGAAATTGACAGAACAACCTCCTACTGTTATGTAATTGATTTGTAGACTCAAAATTGACAATACGTCTTGTAAATCAACAACTAGGTAGTTGATCGGCAACCATAAAATTGATAACTTGTTCATTGAATCAACAACTCTCTTACAAAATTGACATCTTCAACTTGAACTCACTAAATCAAACTATAGGCAAAATTGCCTTTTGCTTCCAAACGTAAGGATTGAGCTGGATTAATTGATGAGGTCTGAAGTGGACTTATGAGTTGATAAATAAAAAGAACCGATACTCGTACATTATATTCCCTAGATTGTTGAAGATTTGCCCTCAAATATGTCATTGCCTCATCTCCAGGATTGAAAGTAGCTAATTTGCTACAATCATCCTTACCATATGAATTTGATTTTGACAGATTTCTCGGATGGCTCTCCAACAAATTAGATAATACATTTCCTTTAGCCCTATGAAATTCTTCAATGCTGAAAACATATCTTCAAGCTTATTCACCAAAGAACGCATTTCAAGGCGTAGGGAAGTCTCTTTCTTACTTATTTTCATTTCAACCACCAGCAAGGAAAAAACAATCTTTTGTTTGTGAATGGTTCTCTCAACTCGCAATTTACTCAAGAAAAGGTTTTGCCTACTCATGTTTCCTTCCCCAAGTTGATTTTTGTGGAACATGGTTGGAATTGAAGGGACAGGGTGATATGTTTATGCTCTTTCCAGAATGATTTAGTGTTTTTCCATCCATCATAGACAGCTTTCCTATCAAATTGCAAGATCTTCCCAATATCAAGTTGCATGCATCCATGGGAATAATATCCACAGAATTCAATGTCGGTAGTTTCACCCAATCAAAAACGAAATCAAAGCTTGCTTAATTACTTGGAGATCGCTCCCTTTGTTCAACCATGTTGGGAGTGTTTGAAAGTGGGAAGATTCAACTCATTCATTAGAGTTGTCGACGCTATGTTGGTATAGCTTCTACCATAAAAAATCAAGTTACATACCTTCTTGTTAATGGTGAAACAGGTTTTGGCACAATATTCTTTCTTTGCTAGTTCGTTTTCGGAGTAATTGTAGAGTGTGAAGCTCTCTTGATAATGAGCAATTCTCGTTCATCTAGTTACCTGGTGATTTCATCTTGCTTCTCAGATTTGGACTCTATCTACTTGCATAGCTTCTTGAAACCCCAAGTCAATTTCTCGATTTCTTGGAGATTCATAACTCTTCGAGTGGGACACTCAACTTTGAAGTGTCCATAAACATGACATTTGAAATATTTCGAACAATACTACCATCAATCTTTTTGGGGAGTTCTTTAACAAGCTCCATAGCTTTCTCTTTGTCTTTATCCTTCTTCGACGTATTCTCGACCTTACTAGAAGTATCCCTTACTGCACTTCAATTGTTTCTCTACTTTCATGGCAAGCTTGCAAACACCTTTGAAAGATCAATATGCTTGAAGTTCAACCAAATCGGTAATCTCTCTATTCAAGCCACCAAGGAAACAAGCGATAGTTTGCTATGACAGTTCTAGAATATATCGCACCTCATAAGGAGTTGTTCAAACTCCCTAATGTATTTTTCAATGCTTATTCTACCCTATTGGAAGGAATTCAATTTGAGGAATATGTCTGCTTGTAGTTGTTGGGCAAGAACCTCTTCTTCATAAATTTTTTGAGCTTTTCCCAAGGTTTGATTTAGCTTTTTCCATCACGAACTCTCTTGCGAGCCCCTGCTTATAAATCACAACTATGTTTGAAAATCTTAATAAACATAGGAGGTACCTCTTGTAACATACAAGAAGATCACTTGTGTACAAGGACATGAACATATAGGAATTGTGATTTATGGTGCGCTTGTTTCATTGAAAATTGCATGATAAAAGAAAATATTCTTCATGAAAATCAATTTCAAGAAAAATGGTTAGTTTTAATTCGTTTGGTAATTTAACAAAATCAATTTCCTCCTAGCTAGAAGGGGAAGTCATTTTCTCTTGATCTAAACTTGTTGTTTTGAATTCATGAAAAAAAAAAATTCATTAATTGAATAGTTTTCTATTATTGAAATACTAGAGAGTTGAAAAATAATTTACCAAAAAATATTATCCTTCAAACAGACTGATACTCAGAGTGTACTTGTTATAAATAATAAATGTAATGTAGTTTTGATGTGCGCTGTAACTTATGTATTTGATAATACATATTTTAAAACTAGGGTTGGAAGTGGGATTGTATTATTCCAAACCCATTCCGTCAAATTTCTACTACTCTCTAAACTCGTTCCAGGTCAAGTTACGGGTTTTGATATAATAACTAAACCTGTCTCACTAAAAGACAGATACCAAAACAGTACCTACAACTGGCCCAAATATATTTTAAGGAAAATATCATACACTAAACATATAATAAACAACCCTTAATTTAACACAACAAATTATTTTGGACACATGCATGATAGATCAGAATATCTTGGGAGTCTCAAAATATGAGACAGAAAAATTCAAAATCCACATCCATAGAAGTCTAAGATCTAATAAAGCAGCGTTGTGAAATGGTGGACGTTGTTGAAAAGCATAAGATTATATTAATTTTCTTTTGTAGATTTTACAAAATTTTATAAGTAATTTAAAGTGTTTTAACGGAGTAAGGAAAGCTTATTAAATCCTGAAGTCATTCCAAACATTAATAGAGCAAATAATTATCTATATTTACTCAACAACCATAGGAAAATGGTTTTTAATTAGATATGATAATATATTTGGCTCGGGGGTATAGAGTTTTCCAACCACAACATCCCAAATCCAGTGCTGTTTACATCCCAAGCCCCTTAGTTGTTCCAAATTATACAGGTTTTTACCGATTGACCTTAAATCCATCTTGCCTTCCCAAACCCACTACCTACATACATTCCATTAGGGTTTTAACAGATGGGGTACTCGATTATACCCGCCACGCTTTTATACCTGCCACGCTTTTATACCTATTTAGAACTATAACACCTTGAAGTTGAGTGGAGTTGTTTCCCAAAGTTAATGGTAAGCTACGGCTTGCATGATCCATAACTGTGAGGCGTTTGTCACACTTCGTAAAAATTTATGACGTCCTTTTTTCAAAGTTAAATTCCAATGTTAAATCTACTAAAAAAGGTTATATCAAAATAGGAAGAAATGCAGACTAATAATTGTAATTTGATTATTATAACCGAGGGAATCTTATAATAATGAATGAACGAGCATAAAATGAACACTTTTAATTTTTCTAGCTGAAAAAGGAATCCACTGTCAGAGCTCGGTCTCTCCATCTTTACCTCTTCCTATATTATAATTAACCATCTCTAATTATTTATTCTCTTTACTTGATTATTTCTTGACTTTCTCCTAGGAGTTCTTCCCAACTTTTGCGTGATAGAACAGTAAAAAGAAATATTTTAAGGAAAAATCAGTTTTCAAGAAAGGTAAGACACATTGACCACCGTAGAAACTATTTAGTCAAATTTCAATTTGATTTGACTTTGAATATGATATATTTGCTACTTCCAATGCTAGTCGATGATTGATATTTGGGAGATGATGTGATGCTTGTACGGCTTTGTGAATAAATAGTTCAATAGGCACTGCACAATGAAAGTGCATAATTAAGGATATGTGAGGTGATAATTTGATATTTAGAAAACTATAATACTTAATTAAAAGTGACTTAATCACTGGAGTTTGTTTTAATGGCCAGCCTTTCAACATGAAATGGGGAGGTGGGAGGTTCAAATTTCCATATTCTCAGAAAAATTGGGGTGATGACGATATAGTTTCAAGAGTGGGTTTTTATTCTCATACATTGTAAGGAGACAGCATAAAAATCTAAGAGTAAGCGTTATAATAAGAATAGAGTAGAACCGACAAAAAAATAAAATAAAAGTGACTTTTGAGCTAGCAAAATCAGCCCAAAACTATTTAGGCTAATCTAATTAAATTTAAACTATATATAAGTGGGCTTTTGTGAATTTTTTTATTAACTCAAAAATGTTTTAACTCTTGGATCTAGGACTTTTAATCAAAAGGTTTTTTTTTTTGGCGAACTTTCCTATCGTTAAAACATCAAAGGTTTTTTTTTTTAATAAAAAAAAAAAGGGTAAATAGATACAAGGGAAAATTTCAATAAAAACCGAAAGTACCACTAATTTCTCAAATAAGTCATGAAGTGAACATTGTTTTAACTAGAGGTATAAAGTGCTCTCATTTTTCCAAATACAAGCTTGCGCTTAACTTTGTTTTAAATAAAGACCAAGTAATATGTCAATTTTAAAGAATGACATGATCACACCAATTTGTCAAGGGCATTTTCTTCCTTTAGATTTTCTTACTTTCTTTCATTTTTTTTTCTCTTTCATTATTCCTTTTCTATTATTTTCTTTCAAAAAAAAAAAAGACTCAAAAAAGAAAATTAAAAAAAAAAGAAGCTAAAAAGACAAAAATATAGGTGAGAGGGGTTTTTTTTTTTTTTTTTAATTTGCGTTTTCTCTTCTTCTTTTTTTTTTCTTTTTTAAGTTTTAGTCTTTTAGTCTTTTTTTTTATATAGTTTTTTTTGGAAAGAAAAGTATAGAAAAAGGAAAAATCAAAGAAAATTAGAAAATTGTAAATGATGGGAATGCCCTTCACCAAATAGGGTGAGAGCAAGTTCTTTTTTGAGAATAATATGATCACTTCAAAATTTTATTTAAGAAAATAAGAGTATTTCAAACCTCTTTGAAATAATGTTTATTTCAGGTCCTTATTTCAAAAATTAAGGACATTTTGAATCCTTATATGGAATTTTTTTTTATATACAATTGGAATAATCAATAATCACCTCCATCAGTTGTTTAATCTTATGTAGGTGCCGCGTTTATAGGATCCCAAGGATTTTTCTGGCTATGCATATAAAATGTTTTTGTACATGAAGAATTTCTTTTTTGGTTCCAATAAGAAGAGAAATGAAGAGAGTTATGGGATATGCAAGAGGGTCGTGTCCTATAAAGTCAACAACTTATTTGGACACTACCACAAGATATTACACCTGTTGCCAAATATGCATATTGAGGTATGGTTAATCAACACAACCTAAAATCTAAAATCTCAAGACTTGGAAACTCATCAATATAGCTTGCTAATATGTTAATAACTAGCGAGTCACTTAAATAAGATATGCCACATTTAAATAGTGCAACACAAATAGTATAAAGATTTGCTCACGACATGGATCGGAACTTCTGACCGAGTCGAAGAAAAAGTGATTACCAGCTATCTTGGCGGTGAATTATCAAACAATTCGATTGATGGCGTAATCATCTTTGTGGCTTTTTTTTTTTTTTTAAATTATCGCAATCCAATCAACCCGCCGCACGTGCGGGTCCCAGCGCGAGCGAATGTGGAGTTATCACCGTAGCCTTGGAACCGTCGAAAACGATGAAATAGCAGTCGTACATGAACATGTGAGAAAGGCCTATCCTTGTCAGCGCGAACTAGGAAATTCGCAACAAAACAGTAGTTGTCCCTACTAAACAATGTCATCCTTGCTTCTTCCTTAAGCCACTTCTTCCTTTATGATTATTCCCTCGTAAATGTGGCATTAACAAAGATTTATCTCCCAATTTATCCTCAAGTTTACATTGACTCTAACATGATTTGTCCAGTCCTCGCATGCTGAGATTATTTCCCTTTCTTGTTGCCGCTTCTTTTGTTGGGAAGTGTTGGCTCCGACTTTCTAGTAGGGCCTTCTTTGATCAATTTTCTGATTGATGATTTACATATGTATATTTTAGTCAAATTTATGCGCAAGTGACGTCCATAACTTATAACCTGTTAATTAGAGACATGATGAAACCAAATTTCCTTCAATTGGGGATCTAGTTTCCATTAACAAGACCAATCTTTGCAAGTTAATTGACCAATAATCAGTAGAAATGGAGAAAACAAGGATTTTTACTATCCAAAAGGCACTCATCTTGTTGTGGTACATCTCGCACGAAGTAACTTGCATGTATAGCTTTGAGGTGATTTGCATAATGTGATTGATTACACCTGCCACCTAACAAAACTCATAAAATTTTCTATGAAAAGAAATTTCAATTATATAAAATAGAAACTAAATGAATAAAATCACCACAATTCGTCTCTTTCAGCTAATAATTGAGTCATCTAACCAAACAAAACTGCCCAAGACCAGCGGAAGAGTGAAAACAAAGCCTCAAATTGACAAACCAAGATTACTAATCATAGGACCCAAACAAAAAATGACAGGTACCTTCACCCAGTTTACTAAAGCATGTGTCTTTTTCTAGGGTTTCCAAATGAGAGAGAGGAGTGCAAGCAAAAAACACAGAAATAAAGAAGAAGAAAAAAAAAAGATTATGAAATGAAGAGGGGTACGAGTTTGGTTGTGAGGACAAAAGATAGTGTTGGAGAATGATGCAGACTTGTGTGCCCTTATGACTGGTCAAGCCGACAACGGGGTTGCAGATGGGGCCATTGCACGTGTATGGATGATTGCCAAATATCTAGGGTTTAAATTTTCATCTTTTATTACATATAAATTCATATACTATAATCGTTTCTTCTCATTCTAGAAGAAACCTAAATTTTATATATCTTCGGCAAGGGGTGGGATGCAGTGAGACCCAACTAGGATGATGATTGTGAGGAACATAGAAGTATTTTACCAAGATTGTCTTCGTCATAGTGATCTAGAGTATGCATCAACTGATGTCTATCGAGATCTCTAAAATAAACCTTGACTAAATGGGTTGAAAATTGAATAGGATCTCTAGAAAAATGGTAGGAAGAAATTGTGTACCATAGAGAGAGATATGTTCATGTCGATATATGTAACTTGATTATAGTTATAATATGCTTATTTCTGTGTATGTGCTTGAGCACAATGGCCATATCGCCATGATTAGAATTTTCAAAAAAATTTATCTGGCTCTACATGATGTATAGCACTCAACTGGATAGTATATGTGGAACTATGTATGCCGTATCACATTTTCTCATAAAATGGGACTATCAAACTTAGTCTAAAAATTTTAACCGTTAGAAAATAATCGATTTTCATCTATTTTTGCTTATAGTCACAACGAACCAAATGGAGCTTTGAAAAGACAAAAGGGTTTTTCCTTATAAGAAGCAAAACCCAGTGGCTAACAATTAAACATGCATCTCATCATGTCCTTATCCATTCCACGCGTGTTACAGGACTAAAAGGCCCCCCATTTATTCAAGTTCAACACATCTAGCAACTAAACTCTTAACGTTCAAAGCACCTATGTAATTCGATCGAGACATGCATACGTCAAAGACAATGTTGTTGCCTTACGACGAAGAGACAAAAGCATGAGTGCTTCGTTTTCAAGAGTTCACAACAAAGTAGCTTACAGATCATCTACTCTTGATGCTCTAAAATATACACCGGATATCATATTAATTGCTTATTCCGTGTAGGTTGAACAGGGGGCAATTATTCAAAGTCTAAACCACAATATAGGGGGGGGATGGTATAGAATCTTCTTGCAAAGAGCAGGAACGACAATAGCCCAGTCACTTTCAAATAAGTTGGAAGCAAAAAAAAAACTATAGGGTTTACGGACTTGTCACCGTGTGGGTGCAACTAATGAGTATATAAAAAAGAAGGGTTCCTTTTGCTTATTCAAATGGCCAAGGATATGAGTGGCAAATTCTTTTTATCGCATGTGTGGAGGAAAAAGTTTAGCATATATGAAATGTTATACCACATGACAAGTTGAGAAATATCATTAACCAACTAAGACGGTGTTGATTATTACATGAATGGAGGTAATTAAAAATGAGAATGATTAATTAGTATGGGGATGTCACGCATATATATCGTGTCTATATCTTCTAAGCACGTAAAGACAACCTGGAAAAAGCCAACGAGGCGTATATTGACTGAGAGCTTTAGCGTGAATTGAAGGACCAAGGCTGTTCTCCTGAATCCGAATAACAATGAAAAAGTAGAGGCCCTACAAGTTTGTCCCAATGTGCATAATGGGGTCAAGTCTTTCGTTTAATTTGGGACAAAAGTGTCTCCTCATATTCCTCTTTGGTCTTGACCCTGTATGAGCTCCCACTAAGGCATTAGAATAGAACCCTGTCTTTAATGAGGACTGACTTTCTCTCTTTCCCACCTTCCCCTCCACTTCCTCCACTTATGTTGAAGGCTTTCCCTAAATTACACCAATTTAAACGTCGGTTCATTAAGTGATGTGTCAGACTTTACAGACATGAATGTGGCTCATTTATTCAAATTCTCAATTACAATATGTAATTTTACTCTGTAAACCAATTTCATATCAGTTTGAATATGCCTAGCATTACCCTTCATAAATTATTAAGGGGTATCCTTAACTTCTGGAATAGACGAGATAAACTAGAAGAAATGGCAATGAAAGGTTTTGATTGACTCATCAATTAAGATAGATGAGCTGACTTTAATTACATGATCCTTAATGCGTTTGGCTTGGCCATGCAATTTAGGAAGCGCACAATGCCATCAAAAGCCAACTGTCATGCACATTGTACATTGTGTAGGGAAAACACATAGGATCAACCATTTATAGCAGTTACAGTTTACATGCAGATGTTCATAACTTATAACCCATCAATCAAAGTTGAGGGGGAGAGAGAGAGAGAGTAATGTGTAAAAATCAATATTTAATCTACACAAATGCTCTGGAAGAAGTCCCAAATTTATGAAATCTTCAACATGGAAACTTCTCCAACAAATTGAAAAAAATAGATCACGGGTTCAAATATGACCAGAGAAAATGGCATTCATGAGGAAAAAAGACCAGAAAGAAGACACATCTATGTATGACTATGTTTTGTGGAGACCTTAGTTAACGTGGTGGAGACTCAATGACTACTTCACACGTCTCACTCGCTTTGACTGAGCAATAAATCGTGTGGGGTTAGAAATTTAATTATTTTTTAATCAGATTTCGGATTTGTCAGTTAGTATCTACAGGATTGGAAGTGGGCTTAGAGCCAAGACAGAGCCCAAAAGCCTGATCTAGTCGTGTTGCCTCTCCAACCTGGCCCGCGCAAGCAAAAACTGTTTTCGATTAAAAGTCCGAAAGGAAAAACTATAATTCCGGTAATAGTTATATCCTTCGAAATTAATAGACTTAATATTATCAATCCAATAGCCTATTGTCACGGACCGATCTGGTCGACTGGGAACCTCTCGGGTCGTCCATCTTTTGGCCCGTGACAGTATCTTCTTATTAATAAATTAAGTCATTAAGGAGTTTCTTGTAATTGAAAACTTTAACAATTGTAGTAATTAATTTATTAATCAATAATATCTCGTTAACCTATCCCATAAGAGGAATAGACCCTAGATCGACTTTTAAGGAAGAGCCATCTTCAACAGAATTTAGACTTACTTCAATGTTCCTACCATGACATTTATACAATTGTGGTGGCAAATAGATGTTGGATTAGAAAAACAAAAGGTTCTCTTAACTGATTCCCCAAAGAGCTCCTTGGGGTCACAAATGCATCGGATTTGACAAAAATGATAAAGCACGATCTACATATTCTTGATGGTTTGGATCATTCTCTATGGACTCAAGTAACTTTTGATTCATTTACATAGGATGCTTATCATGCTATGTGCCCCTAGTTTTGTAGCCTATCTAACCTAGAATTGCAGATGCGCATCCCAATCCCAAAACTTCTGTTAAGGTGTGTAAATGGTGGGGGCAATTCTATGACTAGAGCTTCATCATTCCTTATCTACATTACGACTCATAATGGTTAATTTCCTCTTTACATTTTACTTTATCAAACAGCAGCACGTGCATAGCCATCGCACGACACAACAATTGATGCATGAGTGAGGCGATGTCAAATCAATCAACTCGAGCAGCCAATATGCAAAAGCGTGATACATCAATAAGTGATGATGGAGCTGGCCAAGTGACTTTTCATCATACTCTGAGGGCGACCGTAATCGATTGGTTAGCCTTTTCCTAATAGGATCAGACGCTAACAAGAACACATGTCGCCAAAGTTTTGGTTGAATTCTACTTTGATGAAGGCGGAGAAAATGGAAAAGTGGGCTTGGAAAAGGGCACTTGAATAAGATAATTGTAGTTGCCGATCATTACAAGATGAAAGCTTACCTTTCAAACTGGATAATGGATCTAAAGTACGTGAAGATCAAATGGCATAAGAGGACTTAGATTTGGTGTAGTTTAACTGTATCATAATTACGATGTGTTATGACTCTATTCTAGCGTGAACTGCCCGCAACTTACATAGCTGGTAATGTAAATTATAGACTTGGAGCACCTTGAATCCATGTGGAGCAGTTTTAAAAGAGTTCCTATTGAGGCATGTATTAATCGAATATATGGTAGAAAGTACATGTGACAGCCTAATTTTTTGATTTTGCTTTCGATTGAATAAGTTGAGTTTTTCATCAACGTGTCTATAGTCTTTTTCTAAGTTGATCACTCATGAGATAACTAATCTATCGGGTGAAACTATTAAGAAATCTAAATGCAATAGATTTGAGAATTCGACTAAAAATCGATTGCTCGACTGTGCTAATTTGCAAGGGTCAATACGGCACTATCAAAATCAACTAGAGACCGAAGATAAGTCGGTTCGACAGAGGCATGTGATTAAAGTGTAGGTGATTCCATCGAATTGCAAAATTCTCGTCAAACGACACTAAACCGATTTCTCTGTCATTTTTGTACCTTGTGATCGTATTTAAAACTTCGAGATTTTCATGACAACCAATAGTTATCAATGTGTCAAAGATGTACAATGTGGCTTGAAAATAACCGACCATGAGTCAAATGTGCTAAAAATTCATAAAAGTTACCCAATATGTTAGGTCACGCTAAAATCGCGTCCGATTGAAATTAACCGCGAAATTGAACCCGATTTCAGAAATTGAAAGTTTTGTCATGTCATAATTTGTTTTAAGAATGTCAACTTATCATTCGAAGATTTTTCTGCAAACTCGAGTTTTTGGCAAAAATTCAAAGTTTGGTAAACTTGGACCAAGAAAATTAGAGGACCTTTTTTGGTGGACTTTTGGCGTTCAAGTTGGATTTTTTGAAAAAGAAAATTGTGGAATGGATGTGGGTGCCTTAGTTGGAATTTATGGGCACCAATTTGGGTTGATTTGAGTTGGAATTGAATGAATTTGGAGGGGAAATGTTACAAAATTCGTAGGTCCATGCGGTTGCAACAATTTGGACCATTTGGATGGCTTGTTGAAGAAGCTTTGATGTAGAAATGACTGAGGATTAAGGCAGCAACAAGTGGGGCCTTAAACTTGAGTGATTTGGATATTTAGAAGACTTTGTGGCATGTTGATGGTGCCCCTTCAAGCTGCAACCTCCTTCTTCTTCCTTGGCCTTGCTTTCTCCATTTTTGTATTAATTTGAGAGCTCAAGAAAACCAGAGAACCAGCCAGCCAAGCCCCTTGCACCGTTGGCTGCCCTTTGCCGCTCGTCGAGCGTCGCCATTACGGCCCAAGCCTATTGGTCGCCCGCACACCGTCCCACTCGTCCTGCACTTGCTCGCCATCCCCGTGAGCCTAGGCCACCGTCCCGAGCATCCTTCTAGCCAGCCGAGACTCCTCGGCCATCCGTCTGAGCCACCGTCGCCCCTGCCATTGACTGCTGCAGTTGCTGCCGTCCCACTTAGCCGTTTCTAGCCAAATCTGTTGCTCAACCAACCCTTCTCAACCCATGAGCAGAAGACGAATCTCAGCTCACAGATAAGGCTTTGTGAGCCTTTTCTAGGCCCGTCTAGACCTCCCTTGGTGTCGCCACAGGCTTATGTTCCGCTCGCCTCTACATTGCCATCGTCGTGAACTCACCAACTCGCTAATCCGGTGAGTTTACTCACTAAACCTTGCTTAGGAGGTTAATGATGCTTAAGGATTAATTAGATTAGCTTAAGTATGGATTTTGTGGTTAGTTAGTTTTAATTAGTGATGCGGGAGCATCCAACGTAGCTCCATGGACCAACTCAGAACCATCGGTGCTTATCCAAGCCAATAAAGAAGTTGGGCATTATGTGCTTCAATGGATCATTTTGAATGAATAATGTTAATTACTTATCGGTACTTTGTAGTATATCAATAGGTATCAATGGGAGGCCATTTTAGATGTCTTGTATGACCAATTGATGAAGTTTCAGAAGGATTATTTTCTAGTCAAGGGAGGAGCTCGAATTTTGGGAAGGCTAGAGGTTCACGAAAGTGGTTTAAGAATATGGAAAGCCAAAGATTCAAGAACACGGAAAGCTAACGGTTCAAGAATGTGGAAGGCCGAAGATTAAAGGGCATTTAGTTCCTGTGATAGTAAAGGCTTTTTATTAAATTCCTAACTGTTTTTATTTTTATAGCTCAAGAGTCAAACGTTTCAGTTCAGGGCATTTAATTTCCGTGATAGTAAAGGCTTTTTATTAAGTTCCTAGCTGTTTTTATTTTTATGTAGCTCAAGAGTCGAACATTTCAGTTCCTAGGTCATTAAAGTTTGTTTTTAATATTTTCTAAGGCTAAAATCCTCTTATAAATAGGGGAAACTATCTAATGTAGGGGATATACGAATTTCATGAATGAGAATGGTGAAATTTCCTCAACTTAAGTGAACTCTTTTGGAGAGTGGATAACTCATTTCGGTTTCTTTATCCTTGGAGCATAGATCACTCATCGGTGGTGAGCCAAGAAGCCCTTTATCTTTGGCTGGTGGAATCTTTAGGCCTTGGTGGTGAGCTTCTCCTATCTCGAAGTCCTTTATCCTTGGCTGGTGGAAGCTTTAGGCCTTGGTGGTGAGCTTCGTAGATCTTGATCCTCATCCTCGGTTGGTGGCGAGGCCTTTATACCTTGGGAGGAGATCTTATATACTCCTACATGCCTTCATAACTATTGGCACCTACCAAATGAATTCTTCCAATCTACCCGTTGGACATAATTAATTAGGGAGATCTCGAGTTACTTAAGGAATGTGATGATAGCCCACCAATCATGCTCGTCCATACAATTAGGATCTAGGTTTCCATAAGTAGAACCTTCTAAGTATACTTCGTCAATCAACGGATCCAAATTACTCGAATTAAATTCAAAACGAATAATAGATCTTGAGATGCTATCTCCAACCGTGAGATCTTCTTTAGCCGCTCAAATCAAATCCTTAAAGTAATACTTGATTTTGGATAAGTCTTTTTGACGATCTAGAAACTGTCAATGATGGCAGACTTTAAATCTTGAGTCTGGCGATATAGCAGTCTTCAGACTTTGATGAAAGAGTCTGCGAGTCTTCAAACTAGACTAATGGAAACGTTTTGTCAGTTTTAAAACAAATAAGAAAGTTTTCTCCAACAGACCCTACATAAAAGAACACTTTGTATGTTATAAGATTTTGGTCGATGGATCTCCCATATAATGTACATGGAGAATTTATAGCTTCTTTCGAATGAAATGCACACATTTTTTCGATGAGTATTTGTGAAGAACGACATTGATTGAATCAAATATAGTATGTATGGATCATTAAGATATCACAATAATAGAACATAAGTCACATAATCTAATTTGGACTTAACCTTCCAATCTTCAAACGGCATCAAATCTATGTCAACTCTTGAGGACCATACCATAAATATGGAGTTTTTGGTACCCTAAACTAGTACTAGTGCTTCTAGCTAAACACTAGCATGGGAAAAATGTCTTTAAACACTAGAGCCATCAAGATGGAAGATGCAAGAAGTATAATACTTGTCTTGCACGTTGAGATCTGCTTAAACAACCTTAGTTTGGCTCAAATGAAAAAGATTAAGGAAGCCAAGTTTTATTACTGTGATTAATTACTAGAGCTTTTTCAACACCTACTCAACAAACGGCGTCAATCTTGCACCACACGCCAGATGACGTCAATAAAACAATTTGCAGCTCATAAAGAAGTAAAACGCCCAAAAGCTCAGAGAAAATCAAGACTCAGTCTATTAGATCATACAACACGCGAAGAAACAAGGAAAACGGATTACATAAAATAAGACAAGGACAATACACTCGTCTTGGGACCAAGAAAATATACTTTTTTTACCGTTCTTCATTGAGTTTTGGACTACCACGTAGACTTGTCGTGTTCACTCAACACTTGCGAACAACACTAACAAACCATGACCACAAGATTTGCTCATGTCTGCTGTAGATTGTGACGGACAAATCAGGTCACAATTGGGTTGCGGGCGAATCAAGTCTTCGCAATTTGGACAGGCGAGTCTAGAATTGCAACGAACGAAGGCGTCAGGCAAAAGAACGCTCAATTAGCCAAGGCAACTTACAGACAAACGACTTCGCTTGACAAGAATGGCAAGATGAGATTGAATCTACAGAAAATTTGCGAAAATTTTGGACTAAATGAAACTTGGGTTCATCTGAATAGAAGACGATTTGGGAAAGAAACTTATGATTTTGTTTATGATATATCCAGCCAAGCCATGCCATTTGGGACTTCTTAAAGTCTGTTTTCTTAAAAAGCAAAACGACTCAACATGACATCGTTTTGAGTCTCCGACGGCCATGTTACCATTAACAGTGCCAGCTGGTGCTGACTAGGATTCCACGTAGAACTTGTCCGATTATGAATGGTTAGATGAACTGAATTAGTATTTTTGTAAAAGATCTAGTACTAAATTAGGGGAAAAAATTCATGACCGCATTAGCATAATTTTAATAGGCTAAGAACCTTTTTGGTAATTTTCCCGATCTTCACCTTCCCTTCATCCATCTTCAGTGCTCTTATTATACCACCAACCTAAGCTCTAATACTAGTTGTTAGGATTGCAAAACCTAAAAGAGAATAATTAGAAAAGAAGACACGCAAACATTTACGTGGAAAACCCTTTCAAAATCAGAAAAGAAAAAAAAAATCATGGAGTCACACTACACAATTTTTTCCCTATGAGTATGGAGTTATAATACAAGAGAGATTACCTGAATATATAGCATGAGCTTTTATTTAGAAAAGCTACATTGAAATTACATAAGAATAATTACATTAGGAGTGTCATAAATTTTGTACTACGTTAACTCAAGTGCCATAACTTTTTTTCATTCACTTTAGTGTAAAATCGATCACTTAAGTGTCATTTCTAATAAATCGTCCAATGTGAATTTTTTTCTTAATATTCCATTTTGATGTGAAATTTTCAAAATAAATTGAAGTACAATGTAGAAACTTTTGTTTTGTTTTGTTTTGTTTTGTTTTGTGACCCGAGAACCGCCGTACAACGGGCAGCCGGCGACGCAAACTCGGGGCGGTGCCATAGGGACCCACCTCCCACAGCGTCATAGGTAAGTCGTGCAATGGGGGGGACAAGTTTCAAACCTCTACCCTTCCGGCTGAGGGGTCACGATACAAACCAACTCGTCCACCTTGGGGTGGGTATGGGGAAACTTTTGTTCAGCATGGTGAGAGTATAACAAATGTTGTTTCTTACTTTTTGTTAAAGAAAAATTTCATAATTAGATGATGCCATTTTTAGACTCTCTCTCTCTCTCTCTCTCTGTCTCTCTCTCTCTTCTTGTCACTTAAGTGGTCACTTTAAAAATAATTGATGACCTAAGGTTACTTCTAAAAATTTATGGCATTGAAACGCTCATTCGTGAAGTTATTGGAACTCCTGTCATCCTTCAATCAGACACTCAAGCGAAGTCGTTTGCCTTCTCAAGTACCGACTTTAGTTTTCGGAGATGCCATGTCAAATGATACATTATAAATTGATGCGTGATAGGGTGAGTGATTCTAAAACGGATTTTTCAAAGGGAATTTTTGTGGTTAAGTGTATGGAGTAGTGTATACGAGGAAGAAATGAAAATGAATAAGAAAAGATAAAACGATCTCCTCCCAAGGTATAAAGGCCTTGCCACCAACCGATGATGAGAATTGAGATTTATGAAGCTCACCACCAAGGCTTAAAGCTTCCACTAGCCAAGGATAAATAACTTAGGGATAGGAGAAGCTTACTACCAAGGCCTAAAGATTCCACCAGCCAAGGATAAAGGGCTTCTTGGCTCACCACCAAAGAGTGATCTACGCTCCAAGGATAAAGAAACCAAAAGGAGTTATCCACTCTCCAAAGGACTTCACTCAAGTTGAGGAAATCTCACCATTCTCATTCATGAAATTCGTATATCCTACATTGGATAGTTTTTGATGCGTGATGGGTTGAGTGATTCTAGAACAGACTTTTGAGAGGGGATTTTTGGGGTTAAGTGTATGGAGTAGTGTATACGGGGAAGAAATGGAAAGGAATAAAAACAGATAAAAACAATCTCCTTCCAAGGTATAAAGGCAGCGCCACCAACCAAGGATGAGGATCGAGATCTACGAAATTCACCACCAAGGCCTAAAGCTTCCACCAGTCAAGGATAAAGGACTTCGGGATAGGAGAAGCTCACCACCAAGGCCTAAAGATTCCACCAGCCAAGGATAAAGGGCTTCTTGGTTCACCACCGAGGAGTGATCTAGGCTCCAAGGATAAAGAAACCGAAAGGAGTTATCCACTCTCAAAAGGAATTCACTCAGGCAGAGGAAATCTCACAATTTTCATTTATAAAATTCGTATGCCTTACATTGCATAGTTTTCCCCTCTTTATAGGAGGATTTTCGAGTTAATACATATTAAAAACGGACCTTAATAGCCTAGAAACTGACACCTTAATACATATTAAAGACAGACCTTAATAGCCTAGAAACTGACACCTTAATACATATTAAAAATAGAACTTAATAGCCTAGAAACCGAAACCGTCGACTCTTGGACTGCATAACAATAAACACACATAATAACATAATAAAAGCCTTTATTAACACGGGAGGTAAATGCCTTTAATCTTCGGCCTTCTGCATTCTTGAATCTTCAAATTCGAGCTCCTCCCTTGACCAGAAAATAATCATTCTGAAACTTCATCAACTGGTCATTCAAGACATTTAGAATGGTCTCCCATTGATAGTTATTCATTGAAAATGATCCATCGAAGCACATAATGCCCAATTTCTCTTTTGGCTTGGATAAACATCGATGGTTCCGAGTTGGTGGATGGAGCTACGTTGGATGCTCCCGCATCAGTTTTCCCCTATTTATAGGAGGATTTTAGCCTGAGAAAATATTAAAAACGAACTTTAATGACCTAGGAACTTAAACGGTCGACTCTTGAACTACATAAAAATAAAAACACCTAGGAACTTAATAAAAAGCCTTTATTAACACAGGAACTAAATGCCTTTAATTTTCGGCCTTCCGCATTCTCGAACCGTTAGCTTTCCATGTTCTTGAACCTTTGGCTTTCCATATTCTTGAACCGCATTCATGAACTTTTAGCCTTCCCAAAATTCGAGCTCCTCCCTTGACCAGAAAATAATCCTCTTGAAACTTCATCAATTGGTCATACAAAACATCTAAAATGGCCTCCCATTGATAGTTATCGATATACCACAAAGTATCGATAAGTAATTAATATTATTCATTCAAAATGATCCATCGAAGCACATAATGCCCAACTTCTTTATTTGTTTGAATAAGCATCAATGGTTCTGAGTTGGTTGATGGAGCTACGTTGGATGCTCCCGCAAAATCCTCTCCGGGTTGTTTGAGATTTGTCCTCAAATCTAGAAGGTTTTCACCCTCCAAGTAAGGAGAAAGGTCTCCCACATTGAATGTTGCCGAAACTCCAAACTCTCCCGAAAGGTCAATCTTGTAAGCATTGTCACTAATTCACTCAATAACTTTAAAGGGGCCATCAGCTCTAGGCATGAGCTTGTTCTTTCGACGAAATGGAAATCTCACCTTCCTCAAGTGAAGCCATACAAGATCGCCCGGTTGAAATTGAGTCTTCTTGCAGTGCTGGTTAGCTTTCTTCTTATAAGATTCGTTGGCCTTTTCAATGTTGATCGAATCTGCTCATGGAGCTTCTTCATTGATTCAGCTCTTTTCTTGCCATCAAAGCTCACTTGAGAGTTAGACGGAATTGGAATCAAATCAATGGGTGTGAGAGGATTAATTCCATACACAACTTCAAATGGCGATCAACCAATAGTATAACTTGGTGATCGATTGTAAGCAAATTCAGCATGCGCAAGCTTTAAATCCCAATCTTTCAAAGATTTACTCACCATACCACGAAGAAGAGTAGTTAGAGTATGATTTGTCACCTCTGTTTGGCCATTGGTTTGTGGATAACAAGCTGTGCTGAATAAGACTCTTGTACAAAGCATTCTCCAGAGAGTCCTCCAGAAGTGGCTTAAAAACTTAGAATCACGATCCGACACAATGGTCTTTGGTACTCCATGAACGCGAATAATCTCTTTGAAATATAATTCAGCAATATGAGATGCATCACTAGTCTTGTGACATGGCACGAAATGAGCCATTTTAGAGAACCGATTGACAACCACTATGATAGCATCTTTTCCTCTTTGAGTTCTTGGTAGAGCCATAATGAAATCCATACTAACATCCTCCTAGGGCTGCAATGGTATTGGAAGTGGAGTATACAAACCTTGATAGAAATGGCTTTTTGATCTTTGACAAGTTGCACACCTTGAGATGATAGCATACACATCTCCACTCATCTTTGGCCAATAGAAATGCTCTTGAAGAACCTCAACAGTTTTGTTAATATCAAAATGACTAGCCAGTCCTCCACCATGCGCTTCTCGAATCAGCAATTCGAGGAAAGAACTCTTCGGCACACATAATTAATTTCCTTTAAAAAGAAACCCATCTTGCAGAAAATATATACCTCGAACTCCCTACTTGCAATTGTTGATTGTAGAGGAGAACTCCACATCTTCAAAATAAAGTTCTTTCATTGATTGAAATCCAAGAATCCTAGAGTCCAAAACCTCAAGCATAGAATATCTTCTTGATAAAGCATCTGCTATAACATTAGTGTTCTCCGGTTTATATTTTGAGACGAAAGAAAATGATTGAAGAAATTCTACCCATTTTGCATGTCTCGAATTAAGCTTGCGTTGGCCACTAATAAACTTAAACGCCTCATGATCAGAATGAAGGACAAATTGCTTTGGCTTTGAATAATTCCTCTTTGAATCAGATAACTTCTCGCTAAAATATGCCAATATGGTTTTTGTGCTTGCATCAGAACAACACCAATACCAACTCCACTTGCATCACACTCAACTTCAAATACTTTATCAAAATCAGGAAGTGCAAGAATAGGGAACTCACAAAGTTTTTGCTTGAGACTATAATGTTTCATCTTCCTCATTCCTTCTTCTTTCTCTTTATGCACGATTGCGAAGATCATGGTGGAGATGATTTCCGAACTAGCAAACACCTCAGCCAAGATCACAACAGGAAAATAAGGCCTCGATCACCAATATCTTCGAGAATCTCATTGATCACTTCTATCCCCATGGCCAACAACTTATATACAGGAGATAATAGAAGAAACAAAATCTTAGGATCAGTTCATTTCACAGGAAATGCAGCATTTCTAAAAAATATTTTCTAAGAAGTCATTTTCCAGAAAAATAATTTTTCTAAAAACAATAGTGTTTTTGGAAAATAAAGTTGCAAGCCTTTTTCATTGTTCAGTAAGGAAAATATTTTGCTCTACATATATTTTTGAATAATTTTATAATTTTATTATTTTTAAAATCAATTTTTTAAAATATATTTTAAAAATCAATTTTTAAATTATTTTTAAATTATTTTTATTTTTATTTTTCTTTCTTTTTATCTTCTTCTTCTTCTTTGGCCGTTCACCAACCAAAGGCTAGCTTTTGCTAGTTCACCAATCTTGCCAAGAACAGAGATTTTTCAGGCGAAGTGGATCGAACAGATAAAAACAATCTCCTTCCAAGGTATAAAGCGACTAGCCCGAGCTCGCTTGCCATTGGCGCACCGATCTACAAGCGACATGCCCTAATAAAAGCTTTATTAACACGCCTTTAATCTTCGGCTTTCTGCATTCTTGAATCATCAAATTCGCTGCTCACCAAAGATTGGCGAGTGCTAGGGTCGGAGCATGAGGCTCACCTCAAGCTCACTGGCCTTTGGTCGCCAAAGGCTCGCACTTGCCATTGCCAATCTAGCGAGCGATGAGTTGGAGCTCGTCAAAGGTCGACGAGCAATGAGCTCGAGCTCGCCAGAGGTTGGCAAGCCTTGAGCTCGCTGCTCACCAAAGATCGACGAACCAAGCAAGGCCCAAGGCTGGCAATGCCGCCGGCAAGCCTCAAGCTTGCTTGTGATCGATTGCTAGCCGTAGCCATGATGACGACCGGCCAAAGAAGAAGGTGGAAAAAAAAAAGAAAAAGAAAATAAAAAGAAAAAGAAAAAGAATTTAAAATTCAAATTATTAAAAAAGAAAACAAGAAAGAAGGGGGCTAATAGGTCATGAGAGGAGAGAGTAAATAAGGAAAATGTTTTTCCTAATTTGAAAAGTGGACAACATTTTTCCTTTTAAAAGAAGACTTTGTTTCCTTGGTAGAAAATGATTTCCACAGCTAGTTCTTTTTTTGTTAAACGAACACCTAAAAATCCAGAAAATATTTTTCCGAAAATTATTTTTCGCTAAACAAACGGACCGTTAATATGTGAAATCGCCAGAAAATGGAAGAAACGATTTCATTTCAAAAGACGAATTGTTGCTTCTCGCCACTACTCTTGCTAGTGAAAATGACGGACGCTATCGACCACATGATCGAGGACATCTCATCCTAGAATTTCGACGATGACTGCAAATTCCTTGACAATTTCCCCATTGATGTGTTGCACAGAGAAGTTTGAGGCAAGTTCATGGAAAAAATTGAGGAATCGAATTCAGGTTATTTTTATAATAATCTACAAGTTTTTTTTTTTTTTTTTACAGAAACCAACTTATTTATTTATCATAATGGGACCTTACACCTTGCAAATAAAGCATCCGCATACACTAAATCCATTAGTATAAATGGAGGAGAAAAGTTCCAGTAGAGGGCCAAATTCGATGATTGGGCTTTCGCAGCCTAGTCAGCCGCTAAGTTAGATGAGCGACGACAGTGCTGCAAACAGAGGTGAGGAAAGGTGGACAGCCAAAAGAAGGTCTCATCCATCACAGGTCGAAGCTCCCATGGCAGCGATCTTGTACCGTGCACGATTTCGACGAGTTGAAGGCAGTCAAAATCAAGTTCTAGTCGAGCGTCTTGAAGGCCTCGCTGGTGTAGATGTTGGAGGGTGAGATTGAGCGCCTAGAGTTCTGATTCAAAGGGTGAGTTCGCTAGAAAACTTCGCGAAAAAACATTAGTGAGTCGGCCTTGATCGTCCTTGCAAATACAGGCCATGGAGCCCTCAGGTTTACCCAGCGTATAACTGCCATCATTATTGCATTTCAAGGCTCCCTTTCTCGGAGGTCATCAAAGCTGATACAGATTAAGAAGATCCAGTCCAGATCGAGGTTGGGATGCAGCAACAGAGAGCTTGTAAGATCTGGTGAGAGCCATAGCTGTGTCGACAACAAGGGAAGGGTTTGGATGGTGGTGACGAAAGACAAAATTGTTTCTACTCCACCAGATTTGCCAAAGTATATTTGTAATGACTTCTAATCTAGGTGAGCGAGCAGGTAGAATTACCTTTTCTGTTAACCACGAGTTGATACTGGAAGCTATAAGAGATGAGGGCAATAAATTGATCTGCGGATTAAACCAAATAGCTCAAGTCTAGGGACATTGAAGAAAAATATGTTCAATGGTTTCAGGGAGAGGTTGCTGGCAGAGATGGCACAATGGATTTGGAACGATATTATGGTGAAACAGATTGTCCCAGGTTGCAAGGGCATTCTGGTAGACTGACTAGGGGAAAGTCCGGAGTTTCGGAACAGTTTTGATCGCCCAAATTTGTTGCCAGAGATTATGTGAATTCCGGTAAGATATTGAGGCATTTGAACTTTGATGCTTGCTACTTGTTTGGATAAGTGAATGGTAGTTACTTTTGACAGTATGCGTACCATTAGATGTGGCTGACCAAATTAGTTTGTCTTCTGAGTAAAGAGGTCGAATTTTTATAGAAAGAATTTCTGTAGCAACCTGTGCTTCAAAAAATCTTTGAATCACTGGTGTATTCCAATTATGGTGAGTCTGGTCAATAAGATCTGCCACTTTAACTGGTTCATCTCTAGCTTTAGGTCCATAGATAATTCCCATCGGTAACCAACGATCGCCCCGAATTCGAATCTGATTATCATTCCCAACAGACTAGCTAAGATCTGGTAAAAGAGCATCCTTACCTCTAAGAAGGCTTTGCCATCCCCAAGATGGTCGAGTTCCTCTGGCAACTGATAAGAAATCTATTGAGTGAAAATACAAACCCTTAAAAAGAGCTACCCATAATGAATCAGGATGATTTAGCATTCGCCAAGCCTGCTTTCCCAGCAACGCTTTATTCAAAGTAAGAATGTCTCGGAATCCCAACCCTCCTTGCATCTTTCTATCTTTCAAAACATCCCATTTTTTCCAATGCACTCCTCCCTTATTCTGATTAGTTCTCCACCAAAATCGGGCAATACACTTTTCAATAGATGAACAGATAGAGATAGGCAATTGAAATATAGTCATCGCATACTGTGAAATAGCCTGGACAATAACGTAATAGGCCTTTTTCATATATGTTTTGAGAATTGCATTGAACTTGCTAGTATGCTTACGTTTTCGAAACTGGTGAAGAACTTCTTGGACGATAAGGATATTGTCTTGAATCCGTCTGCCTTTGACAAAAGCTGATTGTTCCTTTGAAATCATAATAGGTAATAAGGATTTGAGGCGATTTGCAAGCACCTTAGAGATAACTTTGTAAGCATAGTTACATAAACAGATAGGCCGAAATTGCTCCAGTTTTTCAGGTTGAGATGTTTTGGGAATGAGGGTTAGAATCGTTTGATTTAGACCTGGAGGCATATCCCCGTGTGTCATAAAATTCTGCACTAATAAGAAAAGGTCTTCTTTGATTGTTTCCCAATGATCTTGATAAAATAAACTTGTTAAGCCATCCGGTTCTGGGGATTTGTTAGCGCCCATTTGAAATGTAGCTTGCTGAACCTCCTCCATAGTGAGTAAAACTGTTAGTTGGGTGTTCATCTCAGGGGTTACTATTGTCATGCATTAATCAAGTGACGGTTGATAGTGTCGATGACCTTCAGTAGTATATAACTTGGAGAAAAATGAGAAACTCATGTCTTGAAGAGCTAGGATATTGCATACCCATTGCTGGTCATCATTTCGCAGCGTAGTAATTCGATTGCATTGTCGTCGCTGAATTGTTGAGGCGTGGAAAAATCGTGTATTTTTGTCACCCCATTTAAGCCATTTAATCCTGGAACGTAAGGCCCAATACTGTTCTTCTTGTTGCCAAGCTTGAAGAATTTCTTCTTTCAACCTTAGTGCCTGTACATTGTCATTATGGGAAGTTCGCATGTTTATGAAGTTTTGTAATTTGTCTTGCGAGGTTAAAATTTTCTGAGGACCATTGGTGAACTTTTTTCGGCTCCATCTAATCAAGGCTGCTGTGACTTTTGTCACTCGAGTGATAAAATCAGCATTTAGTAAGTCTCCTAATTCCATGGGGTAGAAATAATGTCTCTACATTCAGCATCCTCATTCCAAAAAGCTTCAAAGAGAAACGGCTTGCTTTGTTTTCGTAAAGTTGGTGAAGTATCACGAGAGGACTGTGATTAGATCCCACAGGTGGGAGTGCAAAATCTTCAGCCGTAGGAAATAGTAACCTCCAATCCAGAGAGCAGACCATTCAATGTAATTTTTCCTTCACAAGTTCCTCCCCATCCCTATTGTTCATTCATGTAAATTTACGACCCTTGCTTTCTAACTCAGTAAAAGCACAATCATCTAACAGAGTTCTAAAAGATTGCATTCTGTGCATCATGGCAAGTCGTTTGCCTATCTTTTCCCAAGGGTAAAGGACGTCGTTAAAGTCGCCAGCACAAAGCCAAGGGAACCTATTGTGGGAGTGGATTTGTCGAAGCTCATCCCATATCAATTGATGCTGTTGAAAGTTCGTAAGAGCATGAATAAAGGTAATGCGAGTAGTCCTGCCTTGCTGAGAAAACTTACAACTCATGTCTAAAGGTGTTGTGTTTAGCTAATCACCTGTAAAAAAACTAGATCATTCCAAAACGCTACTAAACCTCCCACCTGACTAACTGGATTCAGTATATAGGAATTAGTAAAGTTGAGAATTCACTGAACATGTTGAAGCTTTTCTTCAGAGTTTTTGGTTTCCATTAAGAATATAAGATTGGGTATTTCATTGGCCGTCATGGCTCTAAGGGCTCGAATTGTCAGGGGATTGCCCAAACCCTAACAGTTCTAACATATCATCTTCATTGGTCAACGGGTGACTGTTTGGGGCTAACCACCAAAGCCCGAACCTCAGCTTCATCTGCTTGTAAAACAAGGGTGTCCATTAGATTTAAATAAGTAGGTTCCACTATGAGTATACCCTTTGTGTCATATGGATTATATCTGCGCTGTTTTTTGGCCAACCCTAGAATAGTTTTCGATCTAGGATTTGTCAATTTCTTTGATGTATTTGTGTCCATAGGTGCATACTGAACTCCCTTCAACTTTGTATCAGTAGAGACAAGTGTTGTACTGTGCCTGACTGAGGGTGGTGGGAGCAATGTAGCAAGCGCAGGAGGCAATGCGCGGTAACTATCAACAGCCCTAGTTTGGTTGGCTTCCAGAATCAGAGATGGAGGGGCCAATAAGGGAACTGTAGGTAACTGATTAGGTGGAGTTTCAGGGATCACATCTCCTGTTTGCTCTGATTTATCTGGTGGGCCATAAAAGATTTTCCAGTAAGGACTATTGGTTTCGACTTCCGCTCGAAGCCATATATGCCATCTTTTCCCTGCCTTCATGCTTATCGTCATTGTATAGAATGTCTTTGCAGTACATCACATAATGCCCAAATTTGCCATAGGAGAAGCAAAAATGAGAAAGCCTTTCATAGCGGAAATCCAGCCAAAAAGGTTCGCCCCTGATTCGGATCAATTTCCCTGTTACTAGAGGTTCATGCACATTAAGTTGAACTCGAACTCTTCCTACTTTTGACAGTTGACCTTCCTTAGAGTCCATCTTCACTTCTATGATCTTGTCGATGTGTTGTACCGCTTTTATAAGCATTCGCTCGGAACACCATTCTAAAGGTAAGCCAACAACTTGAATCCAAAAATCACAAGTGGAAAAATCGTAACAGTGCAATGGAGTGTTGGGAACCCATGGTTTGAAAATAACCAAATGCCCTGAAAAAAGCCAAGGGCCACCTTCAAGAACTCTCTGCTCATCTGTGTTGATTTTGAATTTTGCAATATAGAAACCTGCCTCACGATGTGATATTTCTACATAATCCGTCCGCCAGGCTTTTCTTAGTGTGGTTTGAAAGGTAGGAAGGTTGATAGATGGGTCAGAAAGGATTTTACTGACAAGGGTTAATCGGCATTTCTCTATTGTTTCAGATGACGGAGCTTCATCCCAATCGTCGATTATCTGTTCAGTGGTGAGACGACCCAAACTAGTACAAAGAGCTGCAAGACGTGAAGACTGTTTCGTCCAAAGCCATCCCAAGTGTGATGAAGCCAGAGAACCGGAAGACGCAATTTCAGAGAAACTAACGAACAACAAGTGGAGACAAACAACCAGTCTACGTCTTCAGTGAAGATAGATTGATAATTGAAGACGTGCATAACTAACCAGGGACAATCGGCGCAAAATTGAGCGGACCCAGCATAGCTCGGAAGCCGATGGAATGAAGGCCAACCAAGTTCGAGGGGAAGAAGTAGAGAATAAGGGATGAAACCGAGCAATCAGTGAAAATAGTAGGTATGTCGCTGGAAAACAGAATGCGAAGAAAGGAAAGCCATCCCAATGAAGGCTGCCAAGGAAGAAGACGATGGAAGAAAAGGGAGGTGAGAACTCTTCGCCATTTGATTCGCTTTACACGATTGCAAGCCGTTTCCTCTGCATTGCAAAAGAATTTGCCCCAACCCCTTGGTTGAAGAACGAAATTAGGGTTTCAAGGGGAATGAACTTAGCTCCAATTCGCCCCAATTCATTAATTTGGGGCAACGATATCGTTTAATACTAATGTTGCTGACTTCACTTTATCTACTGGCCCTGCCTAATGATTTACCTTAAAATTTTGCCACACCACATTGACTGCATAAATTGACGATGGTATTGAAGTGATGGTATTTTTATAAAAATGGCACTCAAGTAATTATTCGAAAACTTTTAAATTCCCTGGGCTATCACTTCTTGCCATTCAGTCGTGCGGGCTTGTATGTTTTTTCACTCCTACCTTTCCTTGGTTCAAATGGATTCATCTTTTTCAGTTCATATTCTCATATACTTCGAACCCTAAGAACAGTTTATAAACTAATCGAAATGACCTGGCATATAGACTAATTAAACGTTTGCTTACCAATAAGGCCATGTTCCAGAGGCGTATACGACAAAAGTATTCGCACAGAAGTACTCATGCTCAAGACTCAAATTATCCAGGTTGATATTTCTCGACATCAAGTGCGTTAATGTATTCTTCCACTGGAAATGTATGTGAAAACAAGAGATTTTGTGCGACCAAGGCTAGCAGTAACAATGTCGATAGCACAATATTATGGCTATGACAACAAATTAAAATAGAATAGATCTCACCAACAAAGAGACCAGATAGCAAAGAAAATTTATTGTCGCCAATTTTCTCTTGTTGGATATGTGCATACATTCTCTATACCGTCGGCTGATGTTTACATAGACAGTCCGAAGCAGACGGAAAAAATTATAGAAGATCACGTCCAGAACCCAAATGTTAGCAGCGACAACACGATGTAAGTGAGACAGACTAGGTACAAGATGCTCACGCTGTGACCTAACATGAAAATATGTTCATTATCCATAAAATACACTAAGCATGCCACGCATTGACAATTTTCTAGAGGTGAGATACTTCTGAAGAGTAATTCAAAGAAGAAATAACCATTCACCAGTCCACCAGTCCACCAGTAAGCAAGAGGTCCACATCAAAGTTCACCGTCTTGCAAGAGCACCATGCTTATAACCTAGCTCGAGCACGTCCATCCGCACTAGCACAAACCCACTGCTATGTTATGGGGCACGAGCACTTTTGTCCCAGTCAGTGAGAAGAAGTGCATATGATCACAAATATAAGATCAACTCAATTCTGATATGGGATCTCCTTTCGTTTATGATATGAGACTCAAGGATTGGGTGATACATGCTAATAAGCCTCACAAAAGATGGAACTTCCCCAGCATGCATTATGCTGTTCACCAGATGCTGGGGGTAAACTCTACAGCAAATGCCTCTTTTTATTGGAATAAGATGTCGTCATTAGTTGATGCTGGCAAACTTTTGAGTACATCTCTTAATGCATAGTAATGGCTGTCACATTTGTGGTCCGAAATTAAATTGCTGGAAAGCACTATCCTCTGAAAATGATCACCAGGATGCCGTCTCCATAGAGTGAAGTACTCAATACCACTATTTGAGTTACAGTCCGTATTTCTCTTCAGGTAATACACAGTACCTGGCACAAATAACTCTTCAGGCATTTTTTGCTCCTTCTCCAAAAAAGAATCGCCGTCTGCTGCTGGTTTGGACAAGGGGGGAACTCTAGGAACAATAGCTGATTCCTGTTGGATGGATGAATCTGTTTTCAAATTTGAAATATGGTTAAATCCAAGAGAAAGAGAAAGCTATTGATGCTGGAAGGAACTTAGAGGGTCAAAATAATTCAATGATTAATGTTCCATTTGTAAACATGCATTAACATTACAAGACCTCAGAGGAACAACTAATTGGCCCAGTGATAGTCCAACACGAGGTCGCATTTGATTCATACGCATTCATCTTGTTTGGGGGGTTGCATGAAGTTTGCCAGATGACGCCAACAGACATCTAGGTGAGATTTATAGCAGGGGATGCAAGTCACAGAAGACCAAGCTTATGTCCTCTTGTGGATGATTACACATAAAAGGATAGGGAATTAAGAGCCGTGACAACAGTTCTGTCAAATCGTTCAGCAATCACCAGAAGCGACAGAACCTATTGACTATCAAGTAAATATTATCCACACATATTGCTGCATGAAGGGACTAAGGTAACGTTGGTAAGAGAAGCAAGGACTTTAATTGTTATGTGCCATCAAAAATGATAAGAATAATAGCATTTTTTTTCCCCTTTATTACAACTCTTCCACTCTCTTGACTGTTTGTCCTCTGAGTGTAAGCCTTGGTGCCAGGGTCTACTGCTGTACATTTGTGTAGCTCCTTGGTTCTTTAGTTTATATATATTTACCCTTTACCCAAAAAATAGCATTTTTCCCCTTGAAAATCTAGACAAAGATTTAGAGATCAGGATCAGAGTTTAAAAAAGGGAACCACATTCCCAGAAGAAAATTTTAGTCAATACTCTGTTGACAGAAAGGACACTTGGGAATACCCTTGGCCCACAACCTAGATACAAATCCTTTGATGCACCAGCAACAGAAGGCCACAACATATGTCCTCAGAAGGGAGTACTAAAAAATAAAGTTGATCTTCAATTGCAGGTTCTGACTCAACAACAGACTCCCACTAGTGTAAGCCATCTATTGAGCAAGGGATAAGTACAAGGCACCTTTTGCTTAGGCAACAATACACACACTTGAAGGAAGAAACAACATTAGCCCAGTTAATCACACAGCTTTCGCTAAATAATACGGCAACACAATATTGAAAAAGGCCTCACCCAAATATTCTTTGTTGGTCCTGAACTTAGCATAATAAGCAAGTTTCCTTGCCACATCTTGGACTGAAGAGACAACCTGTTTTGCATTTGAAACCAGTTCCATGATACTTTTCCAGTCTTCCTTTTCAATTATACTAGTCCTGCAGAAGAAATCAAGTTCAAAGTTCAACAACATCAGAATATCACATAAAAACTTCAGCGATGTTCTGTAGGTTTTGTTTGCAACCAAAAGGAAAGGGTTCATTAGATAAGGATTCTATGGGATGGGATAACTGAACAGTGAAAAACTTGACATGGAAATTCATTTTCCTCACGAGAAGGAATGGCTATAATATTTCCATTTGTTCTAGATTCAGTAGTAAACATCTTCTGCAAATAAGAAAAAAGAAGAGTCATACAAATTAATTTAGCTAGTGGTGGTTCCTATAAAGAGGAAAAGAGAATAACAGATTTGAAGGCAAAATTGAATCACAAGTCTTAAACCATATACAGAACGCAATCGAGTACTTAAAATTTCAATTGATTCAAAAGTGCAATCGAGTCTTACAACTTTTAATTGATTCAATAACATCCTAAACCCTTTATCCAAAGATGCAATCAAGTCATTAAACTTATATTCAAAAGTGTAATTTAAAGACATCATGCATGCAATTTTTAAGTGGCACGTGGGCAATTTCAGGTAGCATTCATTGAAAAGACTCGAATACACTTTTTGAAAAAGATTTAGGACTTGATTGCATCATGTATTCTCCCACAAATGGAAATAGGATGTATCTTCTGTAGTTATGTGTCCTTTGTACACACTTAAGACTGCAGAATTATTCCATTAACCCACAACAACTGGAAACAATTTGACCAACAAAATCACTACAGATAACTAAGCAGTTATTTTTCGGAAAAACATGCACGTCCATGACTTCAAAAGAGATTAAAAAAACACACACAGAATGACAGAGCTGTCTTTTGGTGTTGAAATCAATACTATATTGCAACAAAGCGAGAGGACAACGTCATCATCTTAATAAAGGCTTTTAAAGCGATATTCCATCCCATGACAACAGCTACTATATGTCTATACTGACACAAAAGAAGCACTAGATGGCAACTTATGTAGTTCTCAGCAAAGCCAGAAACCCATCTGTGACATCCCAAGAAGCAGAGAGAAAATTCAGGGACATGTACAAGGACAGTGCCAAACGTTTTGCCCATTGGTCAATTGAATCTTTACCACTACATTCTGATCAAATGAGTCAAACATTTTCAGTTTCAGTCAATTACGTCCACTGATCAACTTTTATGCCTAAAAATGTTGTGGCTTGTTATAAGATGAACCACGTGTGATTGTCCAACACCACATTCCATCAGTTGCAAGCTTAAGCCTTGATTGACCATAATTGACACCATTTTGGATTTGACCAAAATAAAATGTCAAGATTTAATTGACCAAAGGGAAAAAGTTTAGGCATATAATCACACCTACGTTGAAAACTCACACAGGTCACTGCTAATAGTCAGTTCTAATAAATTACTTGGGCACTTTGGTGATTCTGCTGATTATTGAACAATTTGCACCATCACATGCCCTTATAGATATACACTCTGGTCTTTGGACAAAAGGACTCAAACTAATTAATTTCCGAGTGATTACCAGAACTGCTATTATACCATAAGCAGAAGGGATAAAACCACAATATAATTTTGAGATGACAAATGGAAAGAGGACATTAGATACAGTCTTAAAAGAATATCAAGATGACTCCATTTGCCAGACAATACTATATTGCATCATTGCAAATCAAGATGATTCAGTACCAACTTACCAAATCCTGTCACATCCCTGGTCATTATAGCATAACAATAAGAAAAGAAGAACAAGAGAATCCTCATTCTCAAATCTCCAAATAAGCATCAAATGAACCACTCGCAAATATGTTTGTCACAAACATGACTTCTTAGGTGCCAGTTAATCACATGGAACAAACCTTTTCTTTTGATTGATATGAGGGACACGAGAGTAGATTTGTGGTTAGTTTATTTCTTTGGAGAGTGGAACCTTATTGCGAAGGATTTCTCGGAACCGTTCTATTGAAGTCAATGGACATTCAACATACAGAAATTTTTTCCTGAAAAGTGGAAGTTATTTGTTTCTTGCATAAATATGATAAAGAAAAGGTCATATTAGCTTTTGCAAGGCAACTCCACTCACCAGTCAGTCTGAAGAATCTCATTTCTCAGTCTTGTCAATGAAGTGACACTTAATCTTGGTACTATATCATCCTGTATACAATCACAAGTAAGAACAGTAAGATAAGATGCAGAGACAATCGCCAAAATACTGCAGCAAATCAACACTTGCATCAACCAACTGCTGTGCTATCCAGATAAGAAGATAACACAAAAAAATAACGTATTTCTACCTGCATAACGACAGTTGTTACAAAATCAGAGCAGCTTTCAGCTAGCTCTCTGGAAACACAAGGCGGTGTTGCATATGCAACAGCAGAAACAAGTTCTGGGCTGAAACCCAACTCCTTTTCTGATTTCTTGCGCAGCATTATTGCAAGTAAAGAAGCTATAGCACCACCAAGAGAATGACCAACTAGTCTTAACCTAAAACCCTGACAATAAACATTTTTCAGCAAACTTGTCATAAAACCTCTGACATGGAAAATTATTCTAAAAGATATATATTTTTTTGGTTACAAAAAAAAAAAAACTTAATATTACCTGATGCTTATCTAAGCACTGCCTGATGGTTCCAATCTCATGAGCAAGAAACCAGCGTGTGGCTTCGGCAATACCAAAATGGGTTGAGTAGCCCTCAAATGTGACTTCTTCATGGCTTGAAGAGGCAACATCAGTGATTAGATCATACACAGAGTGTGTTCCGCGAATTCCAAATACTACAAGTTTCTTACGATAATCGATCCCTATGTAATAACCAGGCCTCAAGATGCTAGAGTTTTTCACATATTTTAGCACGTTGCTTTCTCGAAGCATGCTGTTTCTGGCAAGACCAGCGGCACTATCCTTATAACAACCTTTTGCCAATTCAGTGTGATACATGAGATCTTGGACCTGAAAAGGTGGATCCACAAAATGAAAGACAAAGTTCAGCGGACACAAAACTCATAACTCTTCATTTGCACTTTCAGTCAGTAGACGAAAGAAGCATGTATTTAATCAATAAGCAGACAAGTCAGGTTGATACTTACTATTGCATCAGAAGATATCAAAATGCCATTTATATCCTCTAAAGGATTTGCAGATGCTTGACGAAGATAAATAAAATACAAGCCCACAGTAAGATCACTTAGGCTCCAGTCTTGGACTCCCATTTTACTCCTTTGGATGCTTGCAATGATCTCCGAAACAGACCTGGCAGTTGGTGGTGACCCGCTTCCGCTTTGTCCTCCATTCCCTGGAAATTTAGTTACAAAGTCAATGACTTAAGATGGTAGATGCTGAATTGCATAGATATAGCCCTACCCAGAAACCTTCTGCTCTTAAATGAAAAGGTGTCACAGAACATGCATCTTAATACTCTATTCCATCACCCCCTTTATTTACACAATAATGAAATGTAATAAAGGAGTTTCTCCTTTCCTGTGATGGGAATAGATGAATTACATGTCATCCAAAGCTTGCTATCAAGTCTCAAACATTGCATTAAACTCTAACAAATGAACCAGCAATTGTAATTGCAATAAGAGAAGACTGTCAAAATGTCAAAACTTCCTCATTAGTCATTATCACAAGGTTGACACATTCCATCTGTGGAGGATCACGGATTGCAATTAAAATACCTGTAGGTAAAGCCCACCTGCACATCTGCAGCGCCGGTTCCAAAGCCTTCGTGAGCCAAGCTAGCTCGATCTTCCACTTGCCATCACTCAAATCCTCGTCGTCAGAGCTATGCCTGCTCGCCCCAGAACCACGAATCGTCTCCCTCCGCACTTCATGCCCCGGAGAAACTCCACCCCCATTTTTCTTCGTCTCCTCGGCGTCGAGCTCCTCGGTATTCGACACCTGTGATTGATGTGTACAAAGCACAGCAGACGCTAACCTTCTATGGGGCTCCTGTCTCTTCAACACATCATTGGCGAGACCTGCGCGGCGATTAGCCAGAATCACAAGAGCAGGAACCGATCACAGATGAATACAATAACAGGAGCAGGAATTTCCGTCTAGAGAGAGAGAGGGAGCTCACGCATGTTCTGAAGAAAACGCCCCATGGATTGACGAACCATTTGCGGTCGAGAAAGAGAAAGAGAGAAGCCCTTCTTCAATGGCTATGGCGGTTTCGCCGCTCCGGCTCGATGTCGGCGGGATTAGGATAATCTCGGGAATTCAACGAGAACGATGAGGGCATTTTCGCCTTTCCGCGCGGAATCGAGTGTTTTCTAGGGGTGTGCAACCGGACCGGGTTTACCCGGTTCCCGGTCCGGCCCACCCGGAAAACAGGATCGGGAACCGGTTCCGGTTGAAACCGGTCTGGGGAACTGGTTCCCAAATCTGAGACCCTGTTTAAACTGGTCCGGGAATCGGTTCCCAAATCGAGACCTCGCGAAACCGGTCCGAACCGGCCCGAGAGTTTACCCACTCGGAACCGGATCGACTGCACCGGTTTGGGAACCGGTTGGAGGACCGCTTTGTAAGCCCCCCAAAAGACCAAAACCCTAATATCTACTTTCTATCTTTACCGGCTTCCTCTCCTCCCGCGACACCCGCAGACGGCAGCTCGTGACCTCCACCCGTCCGACGTCCGCTGATCCCGGGTTTCGCTCGCCCACCGTTGCCCCCCAAAATTGCGACACCGCCTCATCAACCCGGGTTCCCGGCCGCCGCCCCTTTGCTCCGAGCTACCCTCTCGAAATCGCGAAGCCGACGTCGCCTCTGTCGCTCTCGTCGCACCCCTCACGCTCGCACCACCGCTGCCGTTCTGTCGGTTTGGCGCAGTATGTGCTCTTGACCGCCTGCCTGTCGATGTGCTGGCGCATGTCTTATTCATGATCCCGTCCTTCGCCGATTTGGCGCGGTATGTGCTCTTGATCGCGGGAAGTTCCCATTCTTGCTTTCTGGTTCCGAGGAAAGAAGTTTTGTCTGCAGTTCCGTGTGGTGTTGATGATTCTGAGACATGGGTTGTGATAAAAAAAACCGAAATTTCCTCGCAGGGCGAGTGGGGTGTGCAGGAAATGGAAGCGTGGGGTGAAGCTGTCGCTAGGGCGGAGGGAGAGGCTCAGCTTCGCGCGGCTGAAGATGGACGACGATTCCACCGCCCGCGTTGTTCGCTGCGCATACGCCCTCCATGAACTCGACATGTACTCCCTCTGTCTCTATCTTCATCTCTCTGTTTATCGTGCAGCATGATTGATGGAGGGTTGTTGGTAGTTTGTTAGGATTCTTCTTGAATTTGGAGATTGGTACATGGAGGATTAGTTACTTAGGAATTGTTTGATGATTAGCTTATGATGTGTCTCTATGGATTTTTGAACTTTTGCTGATTGAATTGTCCACAGTTCAAAGATTTGTTGGGGTTGCCATGTTACTGATGAAGGTTGTACAAAATTTCACTGACGAAATGTGCAGCAAAGCTTACATCCATCTCTCTGTTGGGGATGACAGGGGTCACCGACCAAGGTGTTGTTAAGCTGGTATGTTTGTCGTTTCGAAGTGATGGTTCACTTCTGCAGATGTTATGTGTGTAGGCTTTAGTCTTGTTCTGTGGTTGGAGCGATTTTTGGGTGTTGATGGTCATTTCTTCATTTAGAGTTCTAGTGCTAGTGTTCCTCAGTGATAGTGTCAGCGTTGCTTAGTAGTCATATTGTGCAATCTGATAAAAATGAACTTGAAATTGTCAATACCTTGCTCTGTTGATGATTATCTGTTTTTTTCGCATGCCACTTGTCTATGGGATAATTGAGCCTAAAGTTCTCTCACAATCCAGTCCAAACTTTTTGGAAAAAAAGTTTGACCATCAAGTCCTTTTGATGCACGAGGCTTAGAACTTCTTGTGTGCTTTCCCCATCATCTGAGCCATTTCTGCAGATTGCAAGAGCTATTGCTTTGCAACATCTGAATATTTCCTGCAAATTGCAAGAGCTACTGCTTTGCAACATCTGAATATTGGCAGCACATTCATCACCGATGAATCATTATATGCAATTGCTGATAGCTGTCCACATCTGAAGGTGAGTTGCTCTGGGTGTTTACATATGAGTGTTGTACAGTAATTTTTTTGCAAAACAGGTTCTAATATAAACAGGGTCAACCCTATTCCCAGACCGGAAAAATAGGGTGGGCCGGGAACAGGGTCCAATGCAAACAAGGTAGGGAACAGGGTCCAAAAAAGGAGAACCGATTATAACAGGGTAGGGAACAAGGTCTAGCTTTAGACCCTACCCACCCTGGACCCGCTCACCCCTAGTGTTTTCGCTGTCGATGGTTGGGCTCGTCGTACCAGTTCGAAACGACACCGTCGAAATGGAGACCCTATCACAAATTTCACTGCTTGAAGCGACACCGTTGCGATCGGCGACAAGCTAAGCTCTATTTTATTTTTATTTTTTTGTGGACACAAACAAGCTATGCTTTTCGTACCGTAAATTGGAGCAAAATAAAAATATACTTGATTCGCAAAAATGAATTATTTAGAAAATATATTTCAAAAAAATAATTAGTTATATATAACTTGAAATAATTAATCAACGAAATTTTTTTATATCAACAACAATTTATATCTACATATTTTTTATGGACAATGAAAATATATTTTATTCACACTTCATAAGCAATACAAAAGATTATTTTTAGAAAAATATTTTCCAAAACATTGGTTTTCTATGAAACAAGATATTATTTTTTTATTGATGATTAAAATATTTTGTGTTTATACATTTTTACAAGTAATACAAAAGATTATTTTAAGGAGAATGTTTTCCAAAATGTGGGTTTTTACGAAACAAACAGACTTTAAAAATGCATTTATTGTGCAAAAAATAATTATTTGGAAAAAAAAAATTTCCTATACACTTGTATCGTTTTTAAAAATAAATGCATGAAAAATATTTTTATTATCCACAAAATATTTGACTTGAATTGTTCTTGATAATTAAAATATTTTTATCAACTAATAATTTTGAATAATACAAAAAATAATTTTTTTCAAAAATATATTCCAAACATTCATTTTCAACAAAATATTAATATAATATATAACATCATTCTTGAAGTTTTCATTTGCTTATATATGATCCACGAACTATTACTAAATGTTTAATATAGTCATTCCGCTTGCTCAAACGATAAATCAAATGTCATATGATAACATAAATTATTATACTCTAAATTAGATTTTCAAAAATATGAGTATTATTTTATCCATTTATCTTAGAAAAGGATAAAAATTATAGGGTTCACGTCATGGATCAAAAAAATTTATTTGAATAATTCGTATCGTTCAAACTTTATAAATTGAAAGTCATATCAGTACATTCCATTACCTTTAATTAATAGAAAAACGATATTTCATGTGTTTTCAATGTTTAGAGATTATATTGAATATTTAATTATATTGGAGTATCGTCTATTGCTCGTGTTATCTTCCTAGCAAAATTTAGGGTTTTCCGCGAGGACAGCAACACAGACGACCCTCGTCGAAGCGGCGCCGTCACGTTCGGCCATAAACCATAAGCCTTTTCCCTCTATAAATAGGAGCGACCAATTAGGGTTTCTTCACTCGCCCGTGCGCATCGCTTTTCCAGATTCAGCAGCCGGCCGAAGTCGCGAGGGTGGCCCTTCGCACCCTTCGACGATCTCGTCGCGAAACGTCCGTGGCTTTTCTCAAGTCATCTGTTCTTCAATTTCTTTTGTTCTTCCCGTTTTCGTTCGATTCGTTCCCTTATTGATTTTGACTCTGCGTCGCTCGGATTCCGTGGAGAATGAGGTGATGATCTTGATGTTTCCCTATTGGTTTGACTCGCCGGAATGATGGCGTCTGACCTTTGTATTAGCTCTATCTGATCATTCTCCATCTTCGTCTCTGTCCCCTTTCGTTCTTTCTTTTTCGATTTCTTTTCCGTTTTTGATCTGGGAAAGAAATCGCAATTTAAATAGCGGAGATTTGATTGTGCGGATGCTTATTTTTAAGCGCGCTTTCGTGGGGCGGTGGACGCGGCCGCCGCTAGCAGGCGGAACGGTGCCGGAGGCGGCGGCGGCCTCATGCAAGTTTTTTATCTACTTTTTCTTTTGGGTACTGTGTGTGAATTTTTTTTCCGCTTAGCGGCGTTACAGTAACACCAGTTGCGCGACCGTGGTTTCGTAAAGGTTTTATTTCGCTTTTTCTTCCAACCAAAAAGAGAAAAAAGACTAATTTGTTTTAATTTTTTTATTTGGAGATCTATTTCATATCCGGACTGGTATGTACATTATTTCAACGCGTTGTTGTTTAATTCTCTTCACTGAAAAATGAATTATTTTAAAAATAATTATTTTAGTTAATAAATGTTTTTATTATTGTAGGCAAATTTTTTTGGCCAGAATATCATCTATAATAATTTATATCTGATCATTATTGATACTTTTCATCTATTCATTTTTTTCACATCAACATATAATTTTTGGGGTATTTTAAAATATTTATCTTTCTGAAAAATAAATATATCTTAAATATGAAACTGTTTTGACCGTTAAAAAGTCAAAATTGTGGGAAATAATGATTGTTAAGCGCAAATTCATTGGGATTCAGATCATTTAAATGTTTCGTTGCCATGTTTACTAACTGTTTTTTTAATTAGACTATTTTGTGTTTAACGAATACTTGACTATTAAGCTTTTCGAGATTGATCATTTCTAAGTAGTATCTATTATCTGAAGTGTCACAAACAATATCTTTCATAGACGCATATTTCACAATTTGATATGACAAATAAAAAACTATTGAAATTGAAGGATGAGAAAAATATTATATTAAATGAAACAAATGAAAGGGAAAAAAACCCAGGAATGGACGAATAATATTGATAGTGAAAAGAAATTCGAACAATATAAAAGAGGAAATTGACATGCAATTGATCCAAAATTGCACTATAGAAAATGAAATTTGATGGTGGGTGGGTATGGCTGACCGATGAATCAACTAAAGCAATCTCACGTTAGCAACATTTAAGGTCGGCAATTCTCGTTGGTCAAAATCTTGTTATTAGGGGTTGAAATCTTGTTATAGGGGTGAGCGCGGTTCCGATTTTAAGGAGAAAGGTTCTAATTTCCGAGAACTAGGAATTGGAATGAAATTCCTAAATTTAAAATTGTTTATGCCTTTTGCTTTTCTTTTTGCCTTTTTACCAATCGGTTTTGGTTCTTATGGGATTTCCATCGTCAAATTCACGAAATATAACGCTAATGGACTCTATCCATTTGTTTAATTGAGTCATGCACGTTCGTGGGTCAATTTAGTGAGCTTTTTGCAAAGACAAACAAGAGATGAATTCAAGTTCAATCCCATGATTTGTTATGTACTTTTGTGAGATACCCCTTAGTTTAAGATGTAAAATTTGTTTTGTTTTCCCATTGCTTTATCATTCTTTCTTGAGCAATTATTTTTAAAATAAGACATTTGGATAGTCTATAAGGACCTAGACTCATCTTTGTTATCTTTCCCTTGCTTTTTTCATGATTGTGGCTACAACCTACTTATGGTTTCTCTTAAAAGAATGTGAAATAAATGAAATAACCATGGAGAACTCATAGATGAATGATCATCCAAATGCTAGATAAATTTGAAGTTGACAATCAATAGCATTTTTGTACGTTTCTCTTAAGGAGTTCTTTTGCCGTTCTTCCATCATTTTTAAAAAGCTAAACATGTCTAAGCGTGTTCATTATTGTCATGTTCATTTTCATTTTGTTTAATTAAAAATGAAAAAAAAAAAAACTTATCTTGGAACCAACATTAAAACCTGTGACAAAATAGGTTTCAGGTTTCAAATTTCGACGGTTATATTCCACGTGTCAAAAAAATGAGGAATCTATTTCCGATAATAGGTTTCAAATTATAAGTGAAATCTATAAGGAACCTGAAACTACTCACCCTCATTTATTATGCCTAACTTGAATACAAACTCATTTCTAGTTGTGACTCATTTATTAAACTCTATACACATGACTTTGCCAAGATATGAACTATATGTACAAAATGTGTTTAAAGTATCGAGTTGTCTTGACATCAGTAACGCCTTTCCCGATATCACTAAACATGTCATAAATGTGTTAAAAGGATTAATCTACACATGATATGTTTTTCATTCATGTATAAATGTACGAGTTAATCTGCTTATGACATGAACTTGTTAAAACTTTATATGAAACACCCTTAATTGCAGACTTATTAGATAATACCAGTTTCAACATACTTCTCCCATCAAGAAATCATAACCCCAACCCCCTGTTGGAAAATAATCCAAAAGAAAACACAAACTGTTTGTTGCAATTAGAACATGAAATTTGAGATGAGGTACGGATATCCGAATCTCCTTAAGGCAATTAGTTCCCGCCAATGGTGCTCCGCAGATTCACGAACTATGCCTCCCAAGATACAACACCTCGAACCTGTTTAAATTAGCACTATGCAAACATGACTCAATCGAGCCGTTCAATTGAACCAGCACACTCAGAAAATTCAGAAGAGTAGAAAAGTGTATCAGAGCCTTTTTGGAATTGAGTCGGAAAAACCAAAAATCATAATGAAGCTCTATGCTCCCATCTATTTATAGATATTTTTAGTTCATGTACAGAATAAATACATGAATTAAATAGACGCATGTATCCACGAAATCCATGAATCAAGAGATACATGAATTCAAGAGATTCACGAATCCGAGATACGTGAATTCAAGAGATTTGTGAACTCAATAAATACATAAACTAAAAGATACATGGATCTAGAAAATTCATGAATTCAATAGATACGTGAACGGAAAAATTTAAGAAATTCATGAATCCAAAAGAGATACGTGAATAGAAAAGACGTATCTTAATTTATTGGCATTCGTTGATCCATTAACCATAATTATAACAATCCCCCACATTAATGGATCAACAAAATATTTTTGACTTGAAGGAATCTGAGCATACTTGTTGAAATACACTGCATCAAGATAGGTAGTTTTCGCTTTGAACCTTCTTTAGTGAAAGCCTATCGGACTTACTTAACTAGTCGATGGACTAAGCCTTGAATCGGTAGTTGTTTGTGTAAGCCTAGACAATAAACTTCACACAAAGTATTTCCAATTCAAGATTGGTTCTCGGTTGTGTTCGTTCTTTCGGCCCTGAACCTCTCGGGATTCATGCGTGCTTTAGAAAATCTAGATTTTAAAGATTTTCATAGAGTCGGCCAGCTCCACACATATAAGTGAATCCTATTAAAGATATCCTACCTTTATCTTACTTGGATGTTATATTCCAAGTTATAGGAATCATTAAACGCATAGCGTACCCTTAATAACGCTGTAGGAAAGCATTGTTGCATCATAAGAATGGGAGACAGTGCTTACATTAGAGTTTCCAAAATTTGCGTTGTCCTATTGAACCTAGACCATGGGATCTTCAATCGCATAGGTTAGGTTTCCACCATGGAATCTCTTTATTGGGTTAAGGCTCTTTAACCCATTCCCCTCGATACGCAGTTTATCTGCTCTTTTGACAAACCTTTTGTCAACGAATTCACAATATTTTCCTTTAACTTTATAAAGTCTAAAGAAATTATTCCATTTGAGAGCAACTGCCTTATGGTGTTATGTCTACGACGAATATGTCTAGACTTACCGTTATAAATCACATTATGTGCCCTTGCAATTGCCGCTTGATTGTCACAGTGTATGAAAATTGCAAGCATAGGTTTTGGCCACATTGGAACATCTTCTAAAAAATGTCAAAGCCATTCTGCTTCTTCAGCAACTTTATCCAAAGCAGCAAACTTTGATTCCATTGTAGAGCGTGTTATTAGAGTTTGTTTAGAGGATTTTCATGACACTGCAGCACCTCCTAGCATGAACACATATCCGCTAGTCGATTTCGATTCATCAGAATCTAAAATCCAATTTGCATCACAATAACCTTCCAAAACAGCTGGATATTTGCCATATCATAGAACATAGTCTTTTGTCCTTTTCAAATATCCTAATACTCTCATCAAAGCATTCCAATGCTCATGACCCGGGTTACTGGTATATCTACTTAGTTTGCTTACTGAGTACGCAATATCAGGTCTAGTGCAATTCATGATATACATGATGCTGTTGATTACTTGAGAGTATTCTAGTTGTCTAACACTATTTCCAGTGTTCTTTCTTGAAGTTAGGTGTGGAAGAAAAGGATTGTTTGCATCTTTAATGCCGAATCCTTTAAATCTCTCAAATACCTTTTCAATGTAATGAGATTGTGTTAAACCTAAGTCATCAAAATTCCTTAGAATTTTGATGCCGAATATAACATCTGCAACACCTAAATCTTTCATCTCAAAGTTCTTCTTGAGAATGTTCTTGGTGATTTTGATGACTTCAATGTTATCTCCAAAAATTAATAAGTCATCAACATATAGACAAATAAGTACATATCCAACTGTAGTGGATTTAGTGTACACACATTTGTCACACTCATTGATTCTATACCCATTTTGAATCATTACCCGGTCAAATTTCTCATGCCATTGCTTAGGAGCTTGTTTAAGTCCATACAATGATTTGACAAGTCTACACACTTTGTGTTCTTGTCATTTGACCTTGAACCCTTCAAGATGTTCCATATAAATCTCCTCGTCGAGATCACCATTTAAGAATGCAGTTTTCACATCCATTTGATGTATCTGCAAATTGTATAGCGAAGCTATAGCAATCAACATCGTTATTGATGTTATTCTTATGATAGGTGAATAAGTATCAAAGTAGTCAAGACCCTCTTTTTGTCTAAACCTTTGGCTACAAGCCGAGCTTTGTACTTATCAATGGAACCATCAGCTTTTAGTTTTTTCTTGAAAATCCATTTACATCCAATTGGTTTATTTCCAGGTGGAAGATCAACCAATTCCCAAGTCTGGTTACTTAGGATAGAATGGATTTCATTGTCAACAGCTTCTTTCCAGAAATGAGCATCTGGAGATGACATTGCCTCTTTATATGTTTGGGGTTCACTTTCTAATATGTATGTTAGAAAATCAGGTTCGAAAGATTTTTTGATTTGAGACCTTTTACTCCTTCGAAGTTCGGTTTCTTTGGCCATAACTTCATCATTCTCAGATTCTGATTCTCTAAGCCTTTTCTGATAAAGTTCTCCTTGATTTCTTTTTGCAGGATATATATCCTCAAAAAATTCAGCATCCCTTGATTCTAGGATTGTATTGACATGAATTTCCGCATTTTCAGATTTATGAACCAAAAATCTATATCCGCTACTATTTTGAGCATAACCGATGAATATGCAATCCACCGTTTAGGTCCCAACCGAGTTTGTTTCGGAGGACGAATTGCCACCTTGGCCAAGCACCCCCACAATTTTAGAAAATTGTAGGATGGCAACTTTCCATTCCATAACTCGTATGGAGTTATACCTGTCTTTTTGTGGGGTATTTTATTAAGAATATAATTTGCAGTTAAAACTGCCTCCCCCCACAAGTTCTGAGGTAAACCTGAACTCAAAAGCATGGCATTAGCCATCTCCTTTAGTGTCCTATTCAATCGTTTAGCAACTCCATTTTGTTGTGGAGTAGAAGGTGCAGTTGTTTGGAGAATTATTCCAAAACTAGCACAAAACTTTTTCAAATTGATTGAACTATATTCTCCTTCTCTATCAGAACTAAGCACTTTGATTCGTTTATCAAGTTGGTTTTCAACTTTATTTTTATACTTGACAAACATGCTCATAGTCTCATCTTTGCTACTTAGTAAATAAATATAGCAAAATCTAGTACAGTCATCCACAAATGTGATGAAGTGCTTCTTTCCACCTCTACTTTCTACAAATTTTAAATCACATAGATCACTATGGATTAATTGTAGAGGTTCACTTGTTCTTTCAATGGATTTGAAAGGTTTCTTGGCAAACTTGGCCTCAACACAAGTCTCACACTTGTAATGGGCATCCAACTCAAATCGTGGAATTAACCCCAAGTTTGCTATTCTCTTCATTGTACCATAGTTTACATGTCCTAATCTGCCATGCCATAGATAAGGAGACAGAACAGTGTAAACTGAAGACTTTTCTTTATTAATAGTCTTTGGGTACACATACTTTGAGTTTACATCAATGACAGCCACATTGGCCTTAAACAAGTCATTACATAAGTACCCTTTCCCCACATACATCCCTCCTTTTGAAAGTACAAACTTGTCAGATTCAAATACAACTTTGAAACCCTTCTTGACAAGTATAGGGCCAGAAATTAGATTTTTCCAAATATCTGGTACATGCAGCACATTCAGCAGGGCGACCTCCTTGCCAGATGTAAACTTCAGGATCACCTTTCCTCTTCCGTCGATCTTTGCTGATGCAAAGTTAGCCATATAAAGCTTCTCATCTTCTTCAGCCTTCTCATAAGATGAGAACATGTGTTTATCTGCACAGATGTGATTTGTGGCACCCGTGTCTAGCCGCCAGCCATTAGTGTTCGACACCAGAGATGCTTCAGATATTACCACAGCAGACAGTCTCTCAATATTGTCATGCTCTGTCAAATTCAATTGTTGGGTTGCACCTTCATTCTTACCTTTTTTTCGGGTGCTTCTTGCAATCCTTAGCATGATGGCCAGGCTTGTTGCATATAAAACACGTCCCTTGGAATTTTTGGAACTGCTCCTTTTGCTTGCCTTTTCCTTGAAAAAAACATCTTCCTTTTTCTATCTTGCTTGGATTTGGAAGATTCCACAATGTTGGCCTTTGGCTTAGAAGAAGGGTTTGCACTCCTTCTATTGTCCTCCTCGATTCTGAGGCGCAGAATGAGATCTTCAAGGCTCATCTCCTTTCGTCTGTGCTTCAAATAATTTTTGAAGTCTGACCAGCCCGGAGGTAGTTTCTCAATCATGGCTACCACTTGGAATGATTCACTAAGTATCATTCCCTCAGCTGAGATGTCACTCAGAATTAATTGCAATTCTTGAACCTGACTTATGACAGATTTAGAATCCACCATCTTGTAGTCCAAGAATTTGGCAACCACAAATTTCTTGGTACCAGCATCCTCAGTTTTGTATTTTTTCTCTAAGGACTCCCATAACTGTTTAGTAGATTCAATATTACAATAAACATTATAAAGAGAATTCACTAAACAGTTAAGGATGTAATTTCGGCATAAGAAGTCCCCATGCTTCCAAGCCTCCAAGGCACATCTTGCTCGTTTGGACTAATTATCGGGCACATCTCTGATAAATATTTCGTCAGATTGAGCATGGTCAGATAGAAGTACATCTTCTACTGCCACTGATTAAGGCCCACTCCGGTAAATTTCTCCGTTTCTCATTAGTTGTAACTGGAGGTGTTGCCATCACGGTAGGCAAGGTTCGTTGAACCATCCCTCCAAAAACAAAGCCAAAAGCCATTTGGCCTACACTGTTCTGAAAAACAGTCCCGGGTATACCAGTCATATGACTTGTACCCGCACCACCAAAATTGGTGTTGGCCCAAGGGCTCGTAGCATTGGCTGCTACAAATTCAGACCCTGAGGGTTGAACATCTTCCATAGCATTGGTCGAATTGACCATAGGAACGTCTCCAGAAACATTCGGGACATTGAACGGCACTTGGTTGTTTTCAGCCATCTCAATAATCTGACAGGAACAACAAACAGTGAGTGAATAATTGCCTTAAGATTGTTGGAAAATAATCCAAAAGAAAACACAAACTGTTTGTTGCAATCAAAACATGAAATTTGAGGTGAGGTACGGATATCCGAATCTCCTTAAGACAATTAGTTCCCGCCAATGGTGCTCCGCAAATTCACGAACTATGCCTCCCAAGATACAACACCTCGAACCTGTTTAAATTAGCACTATACAAACAGGACTCAATCGAACCGTTCAATTGAACCAGCACACTCAGAAAATTCAGAAGAGTAGAAAAGTGTATCAGAGCCTTTTTGGAATCGAGTCGGAAAAACCAAAAACCATAATGAAGCTCTGTGCTCCCATTTATTTATAGATATTTTTAGTTCATGTACAAAAGAGATACATGAATTAAATAGACGCATGTATCCACGAAATTCATGAATCAAGAGATACATGAATTCAAGAGATTCACGACGAATCCAGAGATACGTGAATTCAAGAGATTCACGAATCCAGAGATACGTGAATTCAAGAGATTCACGAATCCAGAGATACGTGAATTCAAGAGATTCACGAATCACGAATCCAAGATACGTGAATTCAAGAGATTCAAATCCGAATCCAGAGAACGTGAATTCAAATTCGTAACTCAATAAATACATAAACTAAAAGATACATGGATCTAGAAAATTCATGAATTCAATAGATACGTGAACGGAAAAGTTTAATGTGACGCATTAAACTTTGTATTTTGAGGATTGTATATGCTTGTAATTAATGAATGATTTTGTATTTTTTTTTATTGGAAGTGCAGAGAAGAAGGTTCAATACGTTCACCAAGGGAGAGAGAGGGAACCCAAGTTCGAGCTCGAAACATCTAATTGGATTCACACTCGGTCAAAATATTGACTACTTCACACTATACCAATTCTCTAATGTGGGACATCGGGGGGTGGTGGGTCCTCCCACTTACGTGTCCCCCCAGGTTTACTCGCCGGCTGCCAGCTATACAGGGTTCCTGGGTCACAAATTTAATGTGAGACTTCCTAACACAGTCACATGTATATCTCAATAATCTCCCGCTCAGTTGTAAGCTTAATTGAGGTATGTTCCTTCTTAATTCATTTAACCCGCGGAACTTGGGGTTTTTGATGCATACAAGTATTTTTTGTTGGAACGTTGATACATAACTAATGGAATGCTTAAAGTATCTCCATTGCCCAATAAAATGATCTTGTCAGTATTGGTATAAATGATCTTTCCCTCGTGTTCGGCTATAGCGGTAACCCTTGAATCTAGAGTCGCTTGGCGTTCCAACCCAGTTCCAACAATGCACTTCTTGGAACGAGAAAGTGGAACTGCTTGGCGTTGCATATTTGAACTCATTAAAGCTTGATTCGCATGATTATGCTCCAATGGAAAAATATTGGAAAGGAAAAATACTTCGAAGATTAACCTGTTCCCATGCAATAGTTAGGAATTCTTGACGGTATCGAGCTGGAACAACCTGTTCTTCTTGAATACGCTGATTCAGCGCTAAAGAATTTCCCGCCGCTATCATATAGTATTCATCTCTACTTGGTGATAAATAAAGCATCCGTACTTTTTTTGATTTTGATATCTTGGAGATTTCATAAAATGGGCTTTCTAGAGACCCCCCTGACCAATTCTCGCATGAATTGCTAAAGATCCAATAAGTCCAACATTGATTCCTTCAAACGTGTTGATTGGGCAAATGCGTCCATAGTGACTAGGGTGGATATCTCGTATTCGAAAACTAGCAGTTCGCCCTGTTAATCCTCCAGGGCCCAAATATCTCAATTTTCTCCCATGAACAATTTGTGTCAATGGATTCGTTCGATCCAAAACTTGAGATAATGGGTGTAATCCGAAAAAAGATTCATGAGTGGTTGTTAATGGAGTTGAAGTTACCAAATTCTGAGGAGTCGGTATCAATTTATGCCTAATTGCTCCACATATAGTTCCTTTAACCACATTTTCTAAACGAACCAGCGCCAATCCAAATTGATCTTGTAAGAGATCCGCTACAGAACGAATACGCTTATTTTTCAAATGATTAATATCGTCAAGTGTACCCATTCCGAATTTCATTCCAATCAAATGATCCGCAGCTGCCAATATCTCGTAGTAACAAAAATGTATTGTTCTGAGGTATATCAAGATTTAGTCTCCGATTCATATTTCGTCGACCAATCCTTCCTAATTCACATCTTTGTTGAAAGAATTTTTTTTTGTAATTCCTTACATAAGGATTTAGAAAATACCGGATCTTCGCCTACACAAGCAAATTGTTGATAAAACTCCAAAATGGCATTTTCTTTTGACCCAATTTTTTTTTCTCTTTATCATTCAGGAAAGCCAAGAAAATCTCAGGATAGCAAACATTCTCTAGAATTTCTCTTTGACCCATAGCTGATGATAGAACTAGAATAGATATTTTCTCTTTCCTACTCACACGAGCCCATATCCTTGCTTTTCGATCAATCTCTAATTCTAATCTTCCTCCCCAATCTGATATTATGGTCCCGGTATAGACCGAAATTCCGTTATGGTCCAATTTTGACCGGTAATAGATACCGGGATTTGCAATATTTGATTGATCACAATTATGTATATTCCATTTACTATAGAAGTTCCCAGGGAATTCACTAAAGGAATGTTTCCAATAAACGGAGTTTGTTCTTGCATATCCCTACTGGTTTTCCAAATTAATCCCGCGGATACATATAATTTAGAAGAATATGTGAGTGATTCATATACAGCATCTCTTTCTTTTATCAAAGATTCTACCAATTGAAATTCAATTTCTTGATCTGTATCTTCAATTTTTGGAAACTTATAAAGTTCTTTTGTTAAGCCCTGATCAATGAATCTACAAAATCCTTCAAATTGTATCTGATTAAACCCAGGTATTGTAGACATTTCCTCATTTCCGTCCCCGAGCATTTTGAATTTCCCTTGTCTCAAAAAATTCCATTATTCACCCATTCTTCATCAAATCATATGGATTGATTTAGCAATGATGGAATTTCTATTTTGTTTACTGAATCGCATGAAATTTGACTCACCCCGTATATGGAATGTATGAAATGCATATGAACGGAGGAATAAAGACAATTTTATATTCAAATTGGAATTTGGAACAGATAGAAAATCGAAAGGAATTAATAAATGCCACTTAGGCTTATGGAGTTTTGGATAGAATATATAAAAAAAAAAAGTGATTCCATTGCTAGCATTATTATGATATTACATACTCTAATCCGATTGGGTACCAGAAAAAGAAATGGATTCGGATTTCATCTGTTTGATGATATAAAGACATTATAATCATCAAAAATATAGAGTTGATATTTTTTTAGCACTTAACTTTTTCATGGATTCTATTGTTCAACAAATGATTCGCATAAAAGAGAGATACTTTTATTTTACCTTTTTTTTCTTTTTTTAGTAGAATACGATTGAAGGGCGTAACATAGTAATAAAGTTTGTATTTATTAACCATGTGTAGATAGCTATCTATGTTTCCTCCTTTATTTAAGTTCTATTCGGGACAGCGTGCTATGCTATATCAAAATTTCCATTTTCTATTCCATCTATTGAATGAAAAATTGAAGCACTACAATTTACTAATAATTCTCTATAGTCATCATATATAGATATTTGTATAACAATTTATGTTCTGGGGTTTACATATACTTCTATTTGCTATTATAATGGAAATTGGAAAGGATTTTTTTTTATGGACGAGAATCAATACTGATTAATTATGTATCAATTTGGATTTTCTTATATAATTAGAATTAGGATTAAGAAAAGACAATTTTGATTCAAATCCAAGAATCTCGTTCATGAATTTACAATGCCATTTAATAGTTAATGGTTCCAATTTGTCCTAAATTTTGGCTTTTGGGACTGAAAAACCACATTTGGTTTTTCAATTTTTCAATATCAATATAAAAAAGAGAGGGAAAATTTTTAGATATTTCGTTTTTGAGGTACTACGCATACAACCGAAGGGATGGATCCAATCCAAAAACGAAGGATTTTTTTCTTTTGGGCAGGGGTTAAATTTAAGAAAACGGGATTCAAGATGCAAGTCCAATAAAAAAAGAAGTTTCGGAATCCCCCAATTGACGCAAACAAAGGGAGACTTTTTTCATCTATTTTGTAGGGTATCATACATTTTGGCGGCATGGCCGAGCAGTAAGGCGGGGGACTGCAAATCCTTTTTCCCCAGTTCAAATCCGGGTGTCGCCTGATCAAGAAAAAACTCGAAATCTCTTAATTCGTTTTGCTGATATAACTCGCTGAATTTTTCCCCAGCAGAAGCAAACAAAGTAAAAGGACTCTTGAGACTTGCTTGCTTGGTTCGAAACATCTGGAAGTTTGGCTCTCGAAAGCTAAAGTGCTCTAAATCCTTGCCTCTAGGATTCAAAGACAGATGAATGGTGGAAGGGCTCTCATATAAAGATTTATTGATTCCCTTCCACTACTAATGTAGTGTTTAATTACCGGGTCCTGAATTAGATTGGATAGCCCCACGGAAAATCGAATTAGTGGTTGTGGAAAGGGCTGAAGATACTTTCTATAGAGACTCAGGAGAGTCTCTAAGTCCTCGCTATCCAATAACAATTAGATGGAAAATTGGCTTTCGACAATTGAAATGAAAAAAAAAAAAGATTCTTTCTTTTCAACAAACCCTAGTCAAAAATGGAATAGGTAGTCCTCCGATTGTTTCACAGAGACAATACTTAGACAGTAAGAATTAGATCAAATGGAAAATAAAAGGATGTGATAGATAACGATCTATCTTGTCTAAAGATAAAGACAAGAAAAGATAGAATAGGTCTTATTATTCCTACATGTTAGGAAGATTCCCCTGATACTTCTAAATGGGTCACTGCGTATTTTGCTTGTGCTTAACGTTTTCCGATTCTACTAGAAAAATAATATTCTATAAGAAATTGAAGAATTTGTTATAACCAGATTTATTAGAGCCTTTGATCAATGGTTTTGGGTCAGAAACCCTTTTTGACTCTACGCCAGTGATTCCACTATTATTAGTGAACAATAATATAATGGAATAATTCCTTCATAGAGATAGGGCACATAATTTACATGGATATAGTAAGTCTTGCTTGGGCTGCTTTAATGGTAGTCTTTACATTTTCTCTTGTATGGGGAAGAAGTGGACTCTAAAGGTACTACTAATTGAGGTGAGGAATCAAACCGTATCGATTGTTTTCTAGATCGTTTTGCAAAGCCGTTTTCCTTTTTATTTGATTTTTATTTGTTTTTCTTTCCCTTTTTATTAAGCCCTTTTTATTAAGAGAAAAACGTTCGGTTATTATATTAAGTGGATACGTACCTTCTATGGGAAACAACATATACATAGTGGAACCTGGGGTTAACTTATCTCCTTAAACCATAGTCACTTTCTTCAAACTGAACCTCCTCCTAAATTTAGATATACTTCCGCATCAACTTATCTCCTTCATCCACGGTTTCTTTCTCCAAACCAAACCATAAAAGCGAATATTGGGATCGCATTGCTATACCAAAATGCCAAGTTGCCTAGAAATTACATTGGTCACTAGATTCCTATGCACCAAATATCGAAATAGATTGAGGGCTCACCAATCTACCATTGGCTTTGCTTAACCATGATGGCCACCTGCTTGGAAATTGGCTTGGTCATCATATTCCTTCCTAAAGATATTCAACAATTATCGGAACAGATTGAAGGCCCACCAATCTACCATTGACTCAAATATCATTTGTTGGGAGTGCACAGTAAAAATCTGATACCTTCACTTGGGGAAACCACTAAGAGAGAGCTTGAATCTATATGTCAGACCATCCAGTTGACTCGTTTTAATTCAAAAGCTTAAGTCTATGAGTAATGAGTCAACTAAGATATATTGATTACTCCACACTAAATTAGCTCATCGATAGGAGATTTCCTAACACAATTCGCATGTGTATCTTAACAATTTTCTTTTTGACTTTGTTCTTGCATTTGCTGTTGACCTTGCAATTGTTTACCTAGTAGAAGTAAACAATCTTCTTTATTTTATTCATGTGCTTTAATCTTTGCTTTTGTTTATTGCTTTACAAAACCTATCATTCGTCATTATTTGCCTCATTTCAAAGTCTTAAATTTTGGGGTACTAAGACGATGGATGTGAATAGATTTGGTCCTTTTTGTTCTCTTTCATTTTGGGCTGCTAATGTATCCTCTCAATCAATGGATGAAAGATGGAAGAGTCAATGAGACAATGGTATTTCAAACATTAGTGTGCCCGGGTTTATATTTCAAGACAAAAGAAAAGGATCTATTTTGCATGTAATGAGTGAAGGACAAATTGCTTTGGCCTCAAATAATGGCTCCAATTATCAAGAGCTCGGACAATGGCATAGAACATAAGTTGAATAATTCCTCTTGGAATCAGATAACTTCTCGATGCCAATGGTTTTTGCGCTTGCACCAAAACAGCACCAATACCAACTCCGCTTGCATCACACTCAACTTCAAATACTTTATCAAAATCAGGAAGTGCAAGAATAGGAGACTCACAAAGTTTCTGCTTGATTACCTCAAAGGCGTTTTGAGCAGTCTTTGTCCATTCAAAAACACCATTCTTCATGCATTCAGTTATACTAAAATTTTTGACAAACCGTCGATAGAAAGAAACAAGTCCATGAAAACTTCTTACATCAGAAATAGACACCTTGGCTTGATCAACAGAGATTCCATCTTTGGAAATTTTCTCCATTTTAGCATATAGTTTTCGTTCTCTCAGATGAGAGATATGCTCCTCCTCATTCTTGCTATAAACAAGAATCATCGAAAGGCCTCCTTGGTCTTGAAAGCTGTCTTCCATTCATCACCTTCTCGCATTCTGATTTGATGATAACCACTCCGCAAATCTATCTTTGAAAACACAGAAGAACCATATAATTCATCTAGCATATCATCAAGTCTAGGTATAGGGTACCTATACTTAATGGTGATATTGTTGATGGCCCGGCTATCATCCGATCCATCCTTCTTAGGCACAAGAAGAGCCGGAACAGAGCTAATGCTTTCTCGAACGTATCCTTTGAGAATAAGTTCATTGACTTGTCTTTGCAACTCCTTTGTATCCTCCGGATTGCATCGATAAGCTGGCTTGTTTGGTAGCGGAGCACCGGGATCAAATCAATTTGATGCTCAATACCTCTTATGGGAGGTAATCCAAGTGGCAAATCCTCAGGAAACACATCTGCAAATTCTTTCAACAAGTAATGCATTTTTGGATGTATGGGTCGCTCCATCTCACTCTTTTCTCGACCACAAGCAAAGCAAAAACATTCTTTTGTTTGCTAATGGCTCTCTCAACCCGTGTCTCACTCAAGAACAGATTTTCCTTACAAGTGTTTCCCTCCCCAGGTTGATTATTATATATCGAATAAGGGCTCAATGGTAAAAGAGTAATGCATTTTTGTTCCTTCTGAAAAGAGTATGTGTTTTTCCGACCCTCATGCATAGCATTTATATCAAATTGTAACAAGTGGCATGCCTCCATTGGAATCACATCACATAAACCTCATCTCGATTTTCGAAAATTTTTTGACCTTGAGTTCATTCCCTTGATTGAGCCATTGGAGCTTGTATGGTTGAGGATGTTTCATTTGCTGTTTGAGCTTCTTGCAATTGATTTACTCCCTTTGCTCAATATTAGGAGAAACTTCAACATGCAATGCTCTTCGAATGATCAATCACCATCATCAGCTTTCTCCACAACCATTTATCTTGACATTGCTCAGGAATATACGTACAACCTATTTGGTAGCCGATCAATTCTTAGTTATTTTTGTTCTTTTGTTCTCTAGAACCAAAAAAAGAATAAAAATCCATTTGGTAATGTCAACTAATTTTTCTACTCTGGGAAACAGATTTGTTCTTGGAAATAGATTTGGAATAAAATCAAGAAATAGAAAAAAAATTACTTATTTATTCCTAGGAATGATTCTGGAATCAAGCCATTTTTTTCTTTTCTTTTCTTCTTCTTCCTTCCCAAGCTTGGTGACTCACTGGAGACAAGATATGGTGATTCACCATGGCTGGCCAAGCTCGGCCTCATCTTGACTACATAGAATTCAACCTTGCCTAGATCTAGCAAGGTCAAGTCTCGTACAGTCACCGTGAGGTCAACTCTCATCATTGTGGCAGGGTTGCTACCTAGAGGAGGAGGAAGGAGAGAAGGAAAAAAGAAAGGAAAAAGAAAAAAATTGATAAAATTATTGAAGAAAATTAAAATGAATTCTAAGTCACAAAAAAATTTAAAGGTCTAACCAAATACATCCCTTTTTTTTTTTCTTGTCCGGGGAGCATAATTGGGAGAAACTATTTATGAGTAGAAATTATTCTCGAGAATATAATTGGCACTAAAATACTCTTTTTTTTTTTTTTTTGAAACCAAGATACATTTAATTCTTGTGGTGTATAACCAATAAAAGCCAGCATAATTAGACTTTTTAGATCAAAGTTAATGGTCCATTGTTTGTAAAGCCAGGAAACGACAAGTTTCATGAGGATTATTTTCTGGTCAAGGGAGGAGCTCAAATTTTGTGAAGGCTAGAGGCTCACGAAAGCAGTTCAAGAATATGGAAAGCCAAAGGTTCAAAAACACGGAAAGCTAACGGTTCGAGAATGCGGAAGGCCGAAAATTAAAGGCATTTAGTTCCCGTGTTGGTAAAGGCTTTTTATTAAGTTCCTAGCTGTTTTTATTTTTATGCAGCTCAAGAGTCGAATGTTTAAGTTCCTAGGTCATTAAAGTTTGTTTTTAATATTTCCTAAGGCTACAATCCTCCTATAAATAGGGAAAAGTATCCAATGTAAGGGGAGATATGAATTTGATGAATGAGAATGGTGAGATTTCCTCAACTTGAGTGAACTCCTTTTGAGAGTGGATAACTCCTTTCGGTTTCTTTATCCTTGGAGTGTAGATCACTCCTTGGTGGTGAGCCAAGAAGCCCTTTATCCTTGGCTGGTGGAATCTTTAGGCCTTGGTGGTGAGCTTATCCTATCCCAAAGTCCTTTATCCTTGGCTGGTGCAAGCCTTAGGCCTTGGGGGTGAGCTTCGTAGATCTCGATTCTCATCCTCGGTTGGTGGCGAGGCCTTTATACCTTTGGGAGGAGATCGTTTTATCTGTTATTATTCCTTTTCATTTCTTCATCATATACACTACTCCATATACTTAACCACAAAAATCCCCTCTCAAAAATCCGTTCTAGAATCACTCACCCCATCACGCATTAGAAGTGGACCATATATATGTTGGAGGGTACACTTTGAGCATGTGTCATTGACTTCAAGGGTAATTGGGATGAAAAGTTACACCATTGGAGTTTGCCTATAACAATAGTTTTCAACAAAGCATAGGCATGGCTCCATTTGAAGCATTATACGGTAGGAAGTGCAGGACTTCTATTTGCTAGGATGAGGTTGGAGAATAGAGATTAACGGGACCATAACTGGTTCGGGTGACAACTGACGCGGTAAAGACAATACGGGATTAGCTCAAAATTGGTTAAAGTTAACAGAAGAGTTATGCCAACAGGCATCATAGGCCTTTGGAATTCATATAGGAGACCACGTGGTGTTAAAGGTATCACCCATGAACATTGTATCAAGGTTTGGAAGGAAAGGAAAGTTGAGTCCATGGTTCGTAGGGTCTTTTGAGATTCTAGAAAGGATAGGGGAGTTGGCATATCGAGTAGCCCTACCATCGAAGTTGTAATGTGCACGATGTTTTCCATGTGTCCATGTTAAGGACAACATGAACCTGATCTAGTAGATGTGCTAGATTTTGAAGTGCTTGAATTAGATGAGAAAGTGAAGTATGTGGAGCAGCCAGTGCAAATTCTAGATCATAGGGAAAAAGTGAAGTATGTGGAGCAGCTTGTGCAAATTCTAGATCATAGGGAGAGTGAGGAATAAAAGAATCCCATGAGTCAAAGATACTTTGAAGATTCCACCAAAAAGAACCATGGGAGAGTGAGGAAGAGATGAAACTGAAGGAAGGGAGAGTTGCGACATCCTGAAATTTTGATCTTAGAATTCCATTTAAGTTAGTGCTTGTTGATGGAATAGGGATTGAGATAGGTGGATTGTCTAATGGGCTTTGCGTGTGGGCTAGGTGTGTGAAACCCTAGTGGGCCTAATTTTAGGCTGAGCATGGACTAAAGAGAGGATAGTTGACCATGAATAAAGCTCAAGGGACTGACGTCGGCAGAGGCATTTGGCAAGTGAGGGAAGAAGGACTAGCCACTAGAGGAGCAACGAGCCTTCAAGAGAGCTCGAGAAAGCAGTTTTTAAGTCCTAAACTATGTATGGGAATAAGCTAGGTATTAAACTTTGATATCCTCCTGATGGTTGAGGGTGGATTAGTTTGATCTAGTGGATTTTTTGGGTTATATGAGCTAGATCCTTGGATGACTTTACCTTGCATGTATGTTGTGATGTGTTGGAAGTTTTGCATGTAAGTTTCTCAAAGGTTTTTGGTTGTATAAGCTTGCATGAGATGTGTTCACGGGAGTTGAGGTTGGATTCTCCTCAAGATCTGTTTTACTGGACGCCCTATGTTTGCTGTCTTTGTAGGTTGGAATGTGCTATGAATTTCAGGTTACTTTCTTCTTGAAATAACATACAGCTTCATTGCATGTGAGCCAGAATCTTGTCTTACGCTGAAATCAGTGACCTTTGCGTATTAAACAAATTTTTATAACGTTTTACAGTTCTATTTTCAAATAGGTTTCCTGACAAAAGTTGTTCAATATATCTTGAAGTTTAATATAGTGAAATTTCACACCAAATGACTGAGTTTTGGATTTCATCCCAAGCTGTTTTTGAAAAAATAATTTTTGGACACAGGAACTGTTTTGGTGACTATTTGAGCAATTTACCCCTCCTATTCTGGAAAGAACTAGGTTAAATTTCAGAATTTTTTAAACTCATTTGGTTATGTTTTTGGATTTAATCATTGAATCGCGCATGTGGACTCAGTTTTTGCTGGCGAGGGCTAGTTGTGGTGCTCTTGCTGTTGTTGATGTCTTGCATGCTGAAAAATGCATATTTTGTGATTGTAGATGATTTTGGCATGTTGAGAACCTATGCCTGGTGGTGTGAACGGCAATTTTGTTTAGTGCATGCAGTTACATTGCGATCTTGGCATATCGATCATGTTGTGTGATATATGTGTGTGCCGGTGCTATTAATAGTGTGAAATTTGTGAATGAATCATATTAGGAGATATTCCATTAGCCAGCGTCTCGAGTCTGTCCCCTAGGAGTGGGGATGCCCCAAGCTATGTGGTCTAGGATGCCTCGGTTTAAGTCACATGGCAAGCGACCCTTGGACTTTGGGAGACCTCTGATGCGGGAGCATCCAACGTAGCTCCATCCAACAACTCGGAAGCATCAATTTTTATCCAAGCCAAGAGAGAAATTGGGCATTATGTGCTTCGATGGATCATTTGCAAAGAATAATGTCAATTTCTTATCGGTACTTCGTGGTATATCGATAACTATCAATGGGAGGCCATTCTAAATGTCTTTAATTCCTGTCTTAATAAAGGCTTTTATTGAGTTATTATTTGTCTTTATTGTTATGCAGCCCAAGAGTCGAAGGTTTCGGTTTCTAGGCTATTAAGGTCTGTTTTTAATATGTATTAAGGTTTCAGTTTCTAGGCTATTAAGGTCCGTTTTTAATGCATTAACACTAAACCCTCCTATAAAGAGGGGAAAACTATCCAATGTAAGGGATACGAATTTTATGAATGAGAATTGTGAGATTTCCTCAACTTGAGTGAACTCGTTTGGAGAGCGGATAACTCCTTTCGGTTTCTTTATCCTTCGAGCGCAGATCACTCCTTGGTGGTGAGCCAAGATGCCCTTTATCCTTGGCTGGTGGAATCTTTAGGCCTCGGTGGTGAGCGTCTCCTATCCCGAAGTCCTTTATCCTTGGCTGGTGGAAGCTTTAAGCCTTGGTGGTGAACTTCGTAGATCTCAATCCTCATCCTTGGTTGGTGGCGCTGCCTTTATACCTTGGAAGGAGATTGTTTTTATCTGTTCTTATTCCTTTCCAATTCTTCCCCGTATACACTACTCCATACACTTAACCACAAAAATCCCCTCTGAAAAAATCTCTGTTTTTGAATCACTCAACCCATCACGCATCAAAATATTGGTATCAGAGCTCAAGGTTCAACTCATTTGAGTGATCGTGCAATCCAAAATCTTCAACAACAAATGGAGCGAGTCCTCAATCTTCTAGAGAATCCGGCGAGAGAAGGATAACCAGCAAGGCGTCCCAATGAACGGCATCGGCGTGAAGTTATCTGATTCCAACAGGAATTATTCAACTTATGACAAAGAGTTCTATGCCATTGTTCGAGCTCTTGATCATTGGAGTCATTATTTGAGGCCAAAGCAATTTGTCCTTCATTCTGATCATGAGGTGCTTAAGTTTATTAGTGGCCAACGCAAGCTTAATTCGAGACATGCAAAATGGGTAGAATTTCTTCAATCCTTTTCTTTTGTCTCAAAATATAAACCGAGTCACACTAATGTTGTAGCAGATGCTTTATCAAGAAGATATTCTATGCTTGCGGTTCTGGACTCTAGGATTCTCGGATTTGTCATCCATCATCAACAATTGCAAGCGAGGAGTTCAAGGTATATATTCTTTGCAAGATGGGTTTCTTTTTAAAGGAAATCAATTATGTGTGCCGAAGAGTTCTTTTCGCGAATTGCTGATTCGAGAAGCGCATGGTGGAGGATTGGCTGGTCATTTTGGGATTAACAAAACTCTTGAGGTTCTTCAAGAGCATTTCTGTTGGCCAAAGACGAGTGGAGATGTGCATGCTATCATATCAAGGTGTGCAACTTGTCATAGATCAAAAAGTCATTTCCATCAAGGTTTGTATACTCCACTTCCGATAGCAGCCTTGGGAAGATGTTATCATGGATTTCATCATGGCTCTACCAAGAACTCAAAGAGGAAAAGATGCTATCATGGTGGTCGTTGATCGGTTCTCTAAAATGGCTCATTTCATGCCATGTCACAAGACCAATGATGCATCTCATATTGGTGAATTATATTTCAAAGAGATTATCCGCATTCATGGAGTACCAAAGACCATTGTGCCGGATCGTGATTCCAACTTCTTAAGCCACTTTTGGAGGACTCTATGGAGAATGCTTGGTACAAGACTCTTATTTAGCACGGCTTGTCATCCCCAAACTGATGGCCAAACGGAGGTAACAAATCATTGAAAGATTGGGATTTAAAGCTTGCGGATGCTGAATTTGCTGACAATCGATCGCCAAGTTATACTACTGGTCGATCGCCATTTGAAGTTGTGTATGGAATTAATCCTCTCACACCCATTGATTTGATTCCAATTCCGTCTAACTCTCAAGTGAACTTTGATGGCAAGAAAAGAGCTGAGTCAATGAAGAAGCTCCATGAGCAGATTCGATCCAACATTGAAAAGGCCAACGAATCTTACAAGAAGAAAGCTAATCAACATCGCAAGAAGGCTCAATTTCAACCGGGTGACCTTGTATGGCTTCACTTGAGGAAGGAGAGATTTCCATTTGATGGTCCCTTTAAAGAAAGAACAAGCTCATGCCCAGAGCTGATGGTCCCTTTAAAGTTTTGGAGCGAATTGGTGACAATGCTTACCAGATTGACCTTCCGGGAGAGTTTGGAGTTTAAGCAACATTTAACGTGGGAGACCTTTCTCCTTACTTGGAGGATGAAAACCTTCTAGATTTGAGGACAATTCTCAAACAACCCGAGGAGGATGATGTGGGAGCATCCAATGTAGCTCTATCCAACAACTCGGAACCATCAATGTTTATCCAAGCCAAGAGAGAAATTGGGCATTATGTGCTTCGATGGATCATTTTCAATGAATAATGTCAATTTCTTATCGGTACTTCGTGGTATATCGATAACTATCAATGGGAGGCCATTCTAAATGTCTTGAATGACCAGTTGATGAAGTTTCAGAACGATTATTTTCTGGTCAAGGGAGGAGCTCGAATTTGAAGGTTCAAGAATGCAGAAGGCCAAAGATTAAAGGCATTTAATTCCCGTGTTAATAAAGGCTTTTATTAAGGTCTGTTTTTAATATGTATTAAGGTTTCCGTTTCTAGGCTACTAAGGTCTGTTTTTAATATGTATTAAGGTGTCAGTTTCTAGGTTATTAAGGTCTGTTTTTAATATGTATTAAGGTGTCAGTTTCTAGGCTATTAAGGTCCGTTTTTAATATGTATTAAGGTGTCAGTTTCTAGGCTATTAAGGTCCGTTTTTAATATGTATTAAGGTGTCAGTTTCTAGGCTATTAAGGTCCGTTTTTAATGCATTAACACTAAAACCCTCCTATAAAGAGGGGAAAACTATCCAATGTAAGGGATACGAATTTTATGAATGAGATGCATGAATGTGATTGTGTTTCTTGTGTGATGTATGAACGAAGTTCGTATGCACGTTGTTGTGTAGTCTTCATGCATTTTACTCACTTTAGCTTGTTTAGTTCACATGATATCGTTGGTACCATATGCTGCCCTATTTGATGTAGTCCATGTTTATGATGATTCACTATGTTTGCGCCATGTACACTGATGATTCAAAGTTACTTTATTTGGCATTCTAGCTCACTCCTCATTTTTCTCTCAGATCATTAGGTAAGAATGTGACGCCGTTGGCGACTTATGTCGCGCCTATGTGCGTAGATGGCGTGTATAGGAACTTTGAGGATCAAGATTATGGCCTTATATTACTATTTTGTGATTGATTTTTTTTGAGGCGTTACTTAAAAATTAAGCTTATACATCTTTGAGAACCTTACTTACAAATTAAGGATATTTGACCACGGGAGTTTCCTCACATTTCGCATCCACAAAGGCATCAACACCTCACCTTTTGGGACAAATCATTTGTGAGTTCCCTCACACATGATTGCGAGCTCTCCCAAGCTCGTACTTCGCATGACAGTAGAAGGTGTTGTGACCCTACCTTGATGTTGTAGGATGTCTCGATCGAAAATTTTAAGGTCGAAGGAAACCGGATGTAACGATGTGTTCATGGGAATTTCAATCATAATAGCTCTTTCAAGATGTACATACGCTAAAGATGGCAGCACTTCATCTTTTAACTTCACCATCTTCAGTATGCTGAATCATGATTGTGAACCTTTTCTTGAGGTTCATACCCCTGATAACAAGTTTATTAAATGACCTGGTTATTTAGGACAACCTATAAAGTAAGACGGGAGTCATCACTAACCTCGTTTTTGGGGTTCGACTACAAAACCCAATTGAGGGTCGGTGGTCGTCCCTTGATTTCTATGCACGTAGAGATGTAGCACCCTTTTGTTGCCTAGCAGTATATCTTGTTACCTAAACTAGGTGATTATGCATGGATGGTCATTTTCAGACAATTCCATTTTTAAGAAAGGAAAAGAAAGCATATATAATTGAATTTAAAGTACGAGACAGTAAGTAACAACCAAGTAAGGCAGAAATCTACCACGCAATCCTAAAACTTAAAAGAAATAAAAGAAGAGGAAAGGGAAGAAACCCAACCCATCGGGTGTTTATACAAATGAAGAAACACAAGAGATATATGTAAGGGGCGAATGCTACAAAAATATAGTCATAATGGACATCAACCTTTGGGTCTTGATTATCTTCGACCTCCAAGGACCTAATCTAGTGCCAAGCTTTTGTAATTCATGCATAGGTCCCTCTAGATACCTAGCCAATTAATGACTAATGACATTTATAAGTTCCTAAAAAGATGCTCTATGTGATTTCAAAGATCCACCCTCGATATTCAGTATTGCACCTAACATACATCCACAATTCACATGCTTGCCATGAATTAAACACACAAGTAGGTCCTTAAGCCTTATTTTTCAAAGAATCAATAGGTATGCGCCAATTGCAAAGACAAACATTTCTAATGAATGTTTCATGCATAAGTATACATGTGATGCTTCAAAGATGAATTTTAAACCATCAATAATGGAAAATGAGGCTTTGGAGATAAAGTGATTTCTTGGTTGGAAACGCTTTTAATTGTCAAGGCTAGTATAGGGATCGCATATCATGTACACGCATACATCATATGTATTTTAAATACGGCCAAATCCTCGATCTTTCTAAGGACATTTCATTCCCTTTCTTTATTGTTTACAAAAAAAGAAAAAAGAAAACAAGAGGTAGGCACAACAAGGATTTGAAACATCTAGACAAGCAATCACAACAAAGACGTATAGAACTATTTCGACAAAACATGTCAATCAACAAAATTGACAGGCACTCATTGATGATCTACCTTTGAGAAAATCGAATGAAGCGAATGCTGTCGGATGTTTATTGGGACTCAAAAGAACAAATTCATCCACCATGAGCTGCCGCAAGTGAGTGTTAAATCAACAACTCAAGACGAAGACATAACCGGCTCAATTAGTACAGTCTTTAATATGCCTAGAAACATCAAGAGAGAGAGAGAGAGAGAGAGAGAGAGAGAGGGGCATGTTGTCTTCTTCTACCTCGAAGACCAATACTAACAGTGGCACCGGAAATGGCACCAGCAGCACCACCAACTTGGAGGGAAAATCCTTTTGTACTAGCCCCAAATTGGCAAATCTTTGCCACTAATTTGATCCAATGGTCAAAAACTTGATTTAGGCCTTGGTGGTGAGCTCGTTCTATCTCGAAGTCTTTTAACCATTGGCTGGTGGAAGGTTTGGGCATTGGTGGTGAATTTCATTGATTTGAATTCTCATCTTCGATTGGTGGTGTGGCCTTTGCACCTTGGAAGGAGATTGTTTGATGTTTCCTCAAAAGATTGGTATTAGTGCTCCAGGTTCAACTCATTCCAGCGATTCCTTTCTTCCTTCTATTACAAATTCCTTTTGGTTGATCAAGTTCCAAAAGGCTTGACTTTGGAACAAGCGCACCATAAACCGGGAAAACAAGTTATGGGTCACCCTTTTCTTTTTGGCAACAGAAAAAATTCCTGTTGTTTTGCTTCTCCATTTCCAAGCAACAAAATTCCTATCTGTAACCATCTAAATGACGAGTATGAATAACGAACTTCCGTAGCCCCTTCCTCATCCCTAGTGGCCATGGATACATAGTGGTTGGTCGAGGGGTTTGGTTATCGCTGGCACTACTTCCACTTGATCGCTTCGTACTTCACATTCGATCAGCGATCAAACTCTAGGCTAGTAAATTTCCCTTCGTCCTGACCTGGCATACACATAAATCAAAGCCCATGACTGAAGATTGCATGACGAGAGTCGAGGTTTAGCTTCATAGGGAACGGTGACGAGAAAGTTCGGGAAGGGACAGCAGAATAGGGCGACACTCATTAAAGCCAGTAATCGACCGGTCACTCATGGGTTGCTGTAAACAAGGAAGAAGAAGAAGCGGCCTTAGCTGCTCTTGCCTCTGTTGATGGCGGTGTGCATGAATGTCTTGATTGCGCATCGCCCTTTTTTGCCTTTGGTGGTAGCGTATTCTAAGTAGAAGATCCTTTTTTTGCCTTTCCTTTGACTCTAACAAGAGGAAAGTTACCGTTCTAGCTCTTTTGGCCCTTGGGCATAGACGGTCTGGTGTCCATGTATGCTTATGGTGTGCATGGCTCTTGGTTGATTGCTCTTCTGTCATAAGCAAATGCTGCCGAGTCTTCCCCATCCCTTTCTAATTTAGAATTCTAAGGATGAAGCTTTCACTATCGTTTCGAGAAGTTACATGTAAATCATAATAAAGTAAAGTAGGACATCACTTTCTGTTGCCGCTCTTCTCTGTTTTGAAGCAAAGAAGGAAGTGACTTGTTCAGCTGTAAACTCTGCTGTTCTTGTTTACGACTCTACTGCTATGGATGAATCCGCTGGGATTGCTCCCTTCTATGGGTGTGGCTAATTCGGCCATTTAACAAAGAAAGACGGACTCTTTGAACGGATAGCTATTGCGAAGCTTGAGAAAAGATAGGCTTTTGCCTTGTTCACTCAGAGTTATTTCTTCAACACAGAATCTCTCGGTCACTGACCTACCTGGGGATAAGAAAGAATAGAAAGAATATAACTTATTTCCCACGGCAGATCCCATAAATAACCTACATCCAAAAAGGAGAGTTGTTTCAGAGCTATTTTTAAGGGCTTATACCCAAAAATGACACGCAATGTAATGGTTGGGAGGAAGTCAATAAAGATGCAGAAGAAGATAATCAAAATCAAAAGAAAGAAGCGGTTGTTAACCGGGGAAAGAAAAGAGGATGGGGGACAGGGGAACTCCAACAAGTAATATAAGAGAGGGGAGGGCCCTCTAAAAGCCGTACTGCTGCTATTGTTTCTATACGAGAATTGTGTGAATTTTTTTAGCGGCCTCCTGCATTATACTTTTTCGGAACTGTAATTCTTTGGAAATGAATTTATACTCGGAAAAGGCTTTTTGCCCATCGAAAGACTGATCCCCCTTACTTATCAAGGACGACGTCAAGTGGCGAAACCACTTATTCTGGATCACTTTGGTTTGCTGCTACACCTGGCTACGATACCGCTTACCTTCTTGCTACCTGGGTGATATTTCATTAGTAGGGGATGAATCCAGAAAAGAGAAGAGGACGCCAATAAGCTGACTTTCTTTCTAAAAAAAGTTCGGTAAGAATGGGTGGATCAAATAGGACGAGCGAACTCCACCCTTCAATTCATTCTTCTCCTGCTGCAAATGATGCATTCAAGTAGACCTAACAAGATTCTCCGTTTTTTGTTCGATAAGTCACCGAATAGAGTAGTCCTGCGCTGCGCAGAGGAAAACAGACATAAAGTAGGCCTTTGTTGACCAGTTTCGTTTGCCAATAATGCCAATGAGATTTTCAAGTTCGAAAGGGGGAACCAGTCTTTCTTTATCCCTGTGTCAGTCGAAGAGAACAATTGCTTGCTTGAAGTGAAGCCTTAGCCTTAAAGAGAGAATTCCGCATTTATCGGTAAGCTTTCCTTTTGCCGGATTTTCAGTATTGCAAAAAGAAGTCAGGTCGAGGAGCACTAGTTCCGACCGAGAAGCAGATCCCAGCTTAGTATCAGCAGCATAGGTAGCGGCACCAGTACCAGTTATGGAGGAGGCAGTCCAGCCAGTCTAGTAAGCAAGCACAAGGTAGCAGTTCTATCAGGAAAGGGAGGCGCTTCAAAGAAGGAAGCTATATCTCTATTCTCGACAGCCTCTGGCGCCTCGCTTATGCACGTAACAATCCGCAGAAATTGAAAATAGACTTCCCCCCGATGCAAATTCGAAGGCCCCACTCTCAGAAATCAAGGATTTCGCCATTGAGATCTAAACGCCCAACTGGGACATCACATACTTGTAGGCCTCCGCCACCTTTCGGTCGGCGATCACAAGATCGTCGCCCAAAAGGGCGTAAGACCTAAACCTCTTATTTGGATAGACCTTGTCGGCCGCTAGCCAAACACAGAAGTGATGGCAAAGCGCGAACAAGGGCCAAGATGAAAGGAACCCCAAAGGTTGTCCGCTTTCAAACCGTATAAATTGAGGGGAATCCTTAAAAGAAGTCGAGGCCAGGAACACTTTCGTGCCTAAACCCGAAGTCACCCACGTGTGGGCGGTCTCCTTATTAAAGAGCAACTCGATGCGATGGCCTAGAAAAAAAAATGATATGCTAAATGCACTAAGATTTCTTGTTGAGTACACGGGTACTGCCCTTCTAAGTTCTAAGTTGAGCTGGCCCGGGAAAGGGAATTGGGAAGAAAGACCAGAGAATCTAGAACCAAAGGACTACTTCTCGTGATGAGCTATTTGAAGGAATCTTTCGCTGTATGGCCTCTGAAGCTTCTGCGAATATATTTCCCTTTGAGTTTTAACAAGAGGAACCGCAAACAGCTCTTTGCCTTTCTGCTTCAAAGAAAGAGGTGGGGAGAACCATCAGTTGGAGCACCCAAAAAGCTTGGGAAATGCCTTTTCTGAGCCGCCTACCTATCCGCTAGTCGAATTCATTCTTTCATAAGGTGATCAGACAGGCAAGTCTAGCTCACAAGCAGCTGTGGAACGTCTTCCCCGATCTCTGCTGGTGTGTAATACCAGTCAAGGTATAGAACAATCTATCGAGATGGCGTATCAGAATCATTCAGTAGTGGACTAGCCCTAGCGGCGAAAGCAGTTCAGCCAGAACTGCTCTAGGCGGCGCACTCAATCAGCGAAGAAAGAACACGTAACTAAAGCGCTCCAACCAAAGGGGCTATAAGCTTCTGGGCGATGTTCTGCGCTTTCACATAATGCTGCGTCAAGGAATGAGTTCCATCTCAGGAGTCAGTCTGTCTGCATACTCTTCTGGATCAGTTCTGTGGCAAGCCGACGGATTATGCTACTTCTTCTCTTCCGCTAACCCAGTTCTATCTGGCATGCGGGAGCTTGCTAGTGTATGGAACGGCTATCCGTCTTGGCCTTCCGGCCTACTTACTATTCATTACAGCTCATCTTTATACGACCATCTTGTCTGACCGCATCTGTGGTGGTATCCTATAGTTGATCACGGCTGCATTTAGGAATGATCTGTTCATCTAACTAACAATTTTTTATTGCTTTCTCGATGTGGTATTGCAGTTTCGGCAACATTCAATGTGGGAGACCTTTCTCCTTACTTGGATGATGAAAATCTTCTAGATTTGAGGACAAATCTCAAACAACATGGGGAGGATGATGCGGGACAATCCAACGTAACTCCTTAACTCTCCAAATGAGTTAGTGGCCAACGCAAGCTTAATTCGAGACATGCAAAATGGGTAGAATTTCTTCAATCATTTGACACATTCTACTGGTCGATTCATCATCAAATAATCTTCTTACACCCATTGATTTGATTCATCCTCAAATATGAAAGCTTTCCTTCCGTTGTTCTATCCCAAACAAGCTCTATCATCACATGGCCAATAGCCACACTGATAGGTTGATATGACCCTCGTTCAACCCCAATCACATCAGCCAATGCGACTATGTCAACAACATTGACCTGAGCCCTTGTTCTTTTAGAACAACACTGTTCGAGTTTTAGGGTTAATCACACCAAGCTTTAGCAACTTAGAGTACAGTTGCTTGTGTTCCTTCAAGTGATACAAAACTTTCCTTTTGCTTCAGATTTTCGCCGCAACACCCATTTTAGGCTTAAACTGACTGTACATCTTATCATTATCATTCCCATCAGGTTGACTCAACCCTCCAACATGTGGATCGCTTGGGATATTTTCCAATGCTTCTTCTGCCGACCCCGCAAGGGCAATTCCATTGTTCCATTTCGATACCCTTTGTCTTTCAAAAATTCATCAATATAGTTGAAACTCCGAACTCTCCTGGAAGGTCAATCTTGTAAGCATTGTGTTCAACTCGCTCAATAACTTTGAAGGGACCATCAGCTCTAGGCATTAGCTTTCTTCTTTTATGATTGGATCGAATCTGCTCATGGAGCTTCTTCATTGATTCAGCTCTTTTCTTGCCATCAAAGCTCACTTGAGAGTTAGACAGAATTGGAATCAAATCAATGGGTGTGAGAGGATTAATTCCATACAAAACTTCAAATGGCGATCGACCAGTAGTATAACTTGGTGATTGGTTGTAAGCAAATTCAGCATGTGCAAAGCTTTAAACCTCAATTGTGGACGACAAGTTGTGCTGAATAAGAGTCTTGTACGAAGCATTCTCCAGAGAGTCCTCCAGAAGTGGCTTAGAAACTTGGAATTACGATCTGACACAATGGTCTTTGGCACTCCATGAATGCGAATAACCTCTTTGAAATATAATTCAGCGATATGAGATGCATCACTAGTGTTGTGACATGGCACGAAATGAGCCATTTTAGAGAACTGATTGATGACCACCATGATAGCATCTTTTCCTCTTTGAGTTCTTGGTAGAGCCACGATGAAATTCATGCTAACATCCTCCCAGGGCTACAATGGCTAGAAGTCAAGTATACAAACCTTGATGGAAATAGCTTTTTGATCTTTAACAAGTTGCACACCTTGAGATGATAGCATGCACATCTCCACTCATCTATGGCCAATAGAAATGCTCTTGAAGAACCTCAACAGTTTTGTTAATATCAAAATGACCAACCAATCCTCCACCATGTGCTTCTCGAATTAGCAATTCGTGAAAAGAACTCTTCAAACCTTGATGGAAATAGCTTTTTGGTCATTTCGAAAGGAGTTACTCACTCTCCAAATGAGTTCGCTCAAGCAGTGGAAATCTCACCATTTTCATTCATCAAATTCTTATATCCCTTACGAAATATTAGCCTCTATTTATAGGAGGATTTTAGCCTAAGGAAATATTAAAAAAAAACTTTAATGACCTAGGAACTTAAACGTTCAACTCTTGAGCTACAAAAAATAAAAACACTTAACAACTTAATAAAAAGTCTTTATTAATACAGAAAATGCCTACCGCATTCTTGAACCGCTAGCTTTCCGTGTTCTTGAACCTTTGGCTTTCCATATTCTTGAATTGCATTCGCGAACCTTTAGCCCTCCCAAAATTCGAGCCCCTCCTTTGACCAGAGAATAATCCTCTTGAAACTTCATCAACTGGTCATACAAGACATCTAAAATGACCTCCCATTGATAGTTATGGATATACCACGAAGTATCGATAAGTAGTTAACATTATTCGTTGAAAATGATCCATAGAAGCACATAATGCCCAACTTCTTTGTTGGCTCGGTTAAGCATCGATAGTTCTGAGCTGGTCAATGGAGCTACGTTGGATGCTTTCACATTAGCTACTGTCTAGGAGATTCTTCTTCCTCGGTGAGATCAAAGTGCGTAGGTCCCCTGTTTGCGATCCTCGAAGACTTGCTTTGAGACGACATCTTTCACAGTCTTTGAGATATTCCAACCTTGTTTCGCAAGAAAGGTGAAAACTTTTCGAGGATTAAACAAGAGAAGAAAACATAAGTTGAGGATCTGTACTCTCTGAGGGTTTTTGAAGAGAGGCATACGAAACGTCGTAAAAGGAAATATAAAGAAAGAAAAATTGCAATAATCATGAAAACTGGAGAAATAACATCAATCAATTACAAATATATCTGCCGATTGATTCTTTGAATCAATAAACTAAATTGAAACTTCTCCATTTTGAACATGACCTTTAGTGAAATGATGTCGAATCTCTATATGTTTTGCTCTTGAGTGAAGAATCGGATTCTTAGTGAGATTGGTAGTATTGGTTTTGTCACATTTGATCTCAGTGCATGAATATCCTATTCCAAAGTCTTAGCTGTTGTTTTATCCAAAGAATTTGTGAACAACAAGTTCCAAGAGCTACATACTCTGCTTCTGCCGTAGAAAGAGCTATGGTACTTTTCTTTCTTGAAAACAAAGACACTGTCCTGCTTCTGCCCGAGGTGCTCTTTCTATCAACTCTGCATCTGGCTAACTCTACGTTTGAGTCTCAAAGAAGAGTGAAGTCTCCTTCTTTAGGATACTAGAGACCTAAATTTGAAGTTGAGGCAACGTCCTCATTCCCTGCAACAAGTAAAAGAGTCAGTCGTTCTCCAGCAGATACAAAGGACATCTATGCCTCTCAATTTTTGGAAGAGCGACATGATATTTCATTACCCAATTTGCGTGACCATGCTGATTTTCCATCATTTGCCTATACACTGTCTCCGCGTGCCGAAGCAAATACTCAGACTAATAATTCAGCAGACTTACGCAAAATACTTGATGTTCTTATGGAAATGCGCGGTCAATTGTATGCTATGAGATGCGAAGTACAGAACTTGGAAAATTCAGGTCAAACATCTTCAGTTTCCTTGCATGATTAAATTTAGGCCCTTGCACTTCAAGTTCAAGCAAACGCCAAGGGTGATAACATCTTTTCCTCTTTGAGTTCTTGGTAGAGCCACAATGAAATCCATGACAACATCCTCCTAGGGCTGCAATGGTACTGGAAGTGGAGTACACAAATCTTGATGGAAATGGCCTTTTGATCTTTGACAAGTTGTAATAGAATATCCTCTCAATAAAGCATCTGCTACAACATTAGCGTGCACCGGTTTATATTTTGAGACGAAAGAAAAGGATTGAAGAAATTCTACGCATTTTGCATGTCTCGAATTAAGCTTGCGTTGGCCACTAATAAACTTAAGTGCCTCATGATCAAAATGAAGGACAAATTGCTTTGGCCTCAAATAATGACATAAGTTGAATAATTCCTCTTGGAATCAGATAACTTCTCGCTGAAATATGCCAATGGTTTTTATGCTTGCACCAGAACAGCACCAATCACACTCGACTTCAAATACTTTATCAAAATCAGGAAGTGCAAGAATAGGCGACTCACAAAGTTTTTGCTTGATTATGTCAAAGGCGTAACCAATCACTCATAAAGGCCTCCCTTGGTCTTGAAAGCCGTCTTCCATTCATCACCTTCTCGCATTTTGATTTGATGATAACCACTTCGCAAATCTATCTTCGAAAACACAGTAGAACCATATAATTCATCAAGCATATCATCAAGTCTTGGTATAGGCTACCTATACTTAGTGGTGATGTTGTTGATGGCCCAACTATCAACACACATTCGATATGTGCCATCCTTCTTAGGTACAAGTATAGCCGGAATAGAATAAGGACTCATGCATCGACAAGCTGGCCTTTCAAGATAAGTTCATTGACTTGTCTTTGCAACTCCTTTGTATCCTCCGTATTGCATCGACAAGCTGGCCTGTTTGGTAGCGAAGCACTGGGGATCAAATCAATTTGATGCTCAATACCTCTTATGGGAGGTAATCCAAGCGGCAAATCCTCCGGAAACACATCTGCAAATTCTTTCAACAAGCGATGCATTATTGGATGTATGGGTCGCTCTATCTCACTCTTTTTCTCGACCACAAGCGATGCAATAACAAGTGGCATGCCTCCATAGGAATTACGTCACATACAACCTTATCTCGATAGTTCTGCCCAATCGAAAATGCTATAAGAACGCGTTTGGTTACCTTGAGTAAGCTTCAACTGGAGCTTGTATGGTTGAGGATGTTTCGTTGTTGGAAGTTTCAACTTGTAGCCAAGAGTTGTCGAAGCAACATTGGTGCAGCTCCCACCATCGATGATCACCGAACACATTTCCATTAATAGTGCAACGCGTGTGAAATATATTCTCCCTTTCCTTTTTATTAGGAGAAACTTCAACATGCAATGCTCTTCGGATGATTAACAGCTCACCATCATCAGCTTCCCGATCAGATTCGGAAATATTTTGGTCTTCATTTGGACAATTTGCTTGTAAATGCCCAAAACCATGGCACTTAAAGCATTTCGTTGCATCACCTTCAAACTTCTTTTGGACTTCTTTGGAAGGCTCTGTATTCTTTCCCTTGCCTCTATCTTTTGTCGACGTACTCTCGCCCTTGCTTGAGGAAGCTCCCTTAAAATAGGATGTCGCCCTCCTTCTCTTCAACCATATCAGCAATTTCTTGATTCATGCCGCCAAGAAAACTCACGAATGTATTCTTCAACGCTCATCCCATGTTGTCTTAGGGAGTTCAGTTTGAGGAAGAGATCTTTCTTATAGTTGTCGGGGAACACTTGATTCGGCCTTTTCCTTCCCATGCTCGTTGATGCTTTAGATTCTCCCACCATAGAGAAGCATATTTGGTGAACTTTAGGACAGCAACCTTACATCTGTTCACATCCGAATAGGATTTGAAGTCAAAAATTTTTTCGGTTTTGTGTAGCCAATCTACAAAGTCATCGGGATTAAGATTGCCCTCAAACTCGCGGACCTCCACTTTAATGCCTCTTTCATCCTCCTTATGCCTCCCTCTTCGTCTTCCTCTTCGAATTGGAGAATCAGAATGACTAGAGTGCAGAATCGTTCGGTTGTCTCCAGTGGACTCGGAATCGCCATCAGAATTTTGATGAGATTCAGAATCGTCACGCCGATTCCGTTCACTGGGATGCCTTGCTGGTTGTCCTTGTCTCGCTAGATTCTCTAGAAGATTGAGGACTCGTTCCATTTGTTGTTGAAGATTTTGGATTGCACAATCTCGCCTTTCGTTGTGCGCTTGCTCCAGAGTCAAGCCTCTTGGAAGATTTTCCTCCATAAGGAATTTGTAACAAAAGAAAGAAAGAAATCACTCAAATGAGTTGAACCTTGAGCTTTGATACCAATAGTTTCATGCGTGATGGGGTGAGTGTATGGAGTAGTGTATATGAGGAAGAAACGAAAAGGAATAATAAAAGATAAAACGATCTCCTCCCAAGGTATAAAGGCCTCGCCACCAACCGAGGATGAGGATCGACATCTATGGAGCTCACCATGAAGGCCTAAAGCTTCCACCAGCCAAGAATAAAGGACTTTGGGATAGGAGAAGCTCACCACCAAGGCCTAAAGATTCCACCAGCCAAGGACAAACGGCTTCTTGGCTCACCACCAGGGAGTGATCTACACTCCAAGAATAAGCAAACCGAAAGGAGTTATCCACTCTCCAAAGGAGATCACTCGAGTTGAGGAAATCTCATCATTCTCATTCATGAAATTCGTATATCCCCTACATTGAACAGTTTCCCCTATTTATAAGAGGATTTTAGCCTTAGGAAAAATTAAAAACAAACTTTAATGATCTAGGAACTGAAACGTTCGACTCTTGAACTACCTGAAAATAAAAATGGCTAGGAACTTAATAAAAAGCCATTACTATCACGAGAACTAAATGTCATAATAAAAAGCCTTTACTATCACCAGAACTAAATGCCATAATAAAAGGGCTTTACTATCACGGGAACTAAATAACATTTAATCTTCGGCTTTCCACATTCTTGAACCGTTAGCTTTCCGTGTTCTTGAACCTTTGGCTTTCCATTTTCTTGAACCGCTTTCATGAACCTCTAGCCTTTCCAAAATTCAAGCTCCTCCCTTGACCAGAAAATAATCCTTATGAAGTTTCTTCAATTGGTTATACAAGACATCTAAAATGGCCTCCCATTGATACCTATTGATATGCCACAAAATTATTAACATTATTCAATTAAAATGATGCATCGAAACACATAATGCCTAACTTCTTTATTGGCTTTGATAAGCATCGATGGCTTTGAGTTGGTCCATGGAGCTACATTGGATGTTCCCACATCACAGATCTTCCTACCCCAAACAAAACTGCCAATTTGTTTAACTATTTCACAGTCGCTAATTCAAAGCAACATCTTGGTAATAAAGAGCACGGACAAAGTTGTCTAAATGATCTGTACACAAAAAAAATAAAAAAAACGGAGTTATCTAAATGATCATGCAAAGAACCCGATGCGGGAGCATCCAACGTAATCTCTTCGGTTTCTTTATCCTTGGAGGGTAGATCACTCCTTTGTGGTGAGCCAAGAAGCCCTTTATCCTTGGCTGATGGAATCATTAGGCCTTGGTGGCGAGGTTCTTGATGCGGGAGCATCCAACGTAGCTCTATCCACCAACTCGGAACCATCGATGTTTATCCAAGCCAAGAGAGAAATTGGGCATTATGTGCTTCGATGGATCATTTTCAATGAATAAATATCAATGGGAGGCCATTCTAAATGTCTTGAATGACCAGTTTATGAAGTTTCAGAAGGATTATTTTCTGGTCAAGGGAGGAGCTCGAATTTGAAGGTTCAAGAATGCAGAAGGCCGAAGATTAAAGGCACTTAATTCTCGTGTTAATAAGGCTTTTATTATGTTATTATGTGTCTTTATTGTTATGCAGTCCAATAGTCGAAGGTTTCGGTTTCTAGGCTATTAAGTTCTGTTTTTAATATGTATTAAGGTGTCGGTTTCTAGGCTATTAAGGTCTGTTTTTAATATGTATTAAGGTGCCTCAATAATGGCACTTTTCCTACTAGCTACCCCATCATTGAGCGTAAAGGAAAACCTAGAAGTAGACTCATAGTTATTAGGATTTGATTGAAAATCAAAATCAATATATGCTTGAACTTTAAAGTCACAATCTCCACATATCAAGAATAGATGCTTAGTCCTTCTCAAGTACTTGAGGCTAGTCTTAACTACTATCAAAGTCTGTGTGATATATGCTAGCAATTCCTATAGCATGCACAATATCAAGTTTGTATTGGCATAGTATACAATATGGTACTAATAGTGGACATATAAGGCACTGTTGCCATCTGCTCTCTATCCTCGGAAAAATTTTGACACACAGCCTTGGAAAGATGGATTCCAAGCCTAAAAGGAAATAATTCTTTTTTGGAATGTTGCAAGTGGAAATGTGTCAACACTTTTTCTATACACGTAGATTGTGAACATGTATTCATTCGATTTATCTCTATAGATCATGATATCTAGAATATAGGTTCCCTATCCCCAATCTTTCATGGACAACATGTGTGACAAGAATAGCTTGATTGATAATTCCATAGGTATATCATTTCCGATCAATAGCTTGTATGTCATCAACATACAAAATAAGAAATACAATTATGCTCCCACTGACATTTTTATATACAATTATGCTTGATTGATGTTCCAACTTCAAGCGGCTTATTTGAGTCCAAGTATGTCTTTCTGAAGCTTGCACACCTTCTAATTACCAAAATCAAATTCAAAACCCCTATGGTGGTTCCATATAAATGTCTTCTTTAAGGAACCCATTCAAGAAAGCTGTTTTGAAATCTATTTAGCATATCTCATAATCTAGGTGCCCAGCTATATATCCAACATTTTCAAAATACATTCTACAAACGATATCCTTTTGCTAGTAAAGAGAGGTCTCGTCATAATCAAACGATATCCTTTTGCTACCAAACATGCATGCTAGCTTGACCATGAGCATTTATCTTCCTCTTGAAGACCTATCCAAACATCATTGGAATACATTAAATTCATTTCAAATTTCTTGGCCTTTAGCCATCTACAATAATGAACGTCAAACATAGGTGTTAGACGTTTACAATGAATACGGGTTTAATACTTTCAATTAAGTATCTATAACGAATATATGGACAAGACATTGTCGGCCTCCTTCTAAGAGGTTGTGTGTATCAGAAGTTCCGACTAAATCTAAGGTTTGCATATGAACTTGGTTGTTTCTACTCCATTATTCTTTTCTTGTAAGTCTTTTTTTTTCCCGCCTCCACTTTCTTTGATGAACCAATTCTCCATAAAAGAAGCATATCTGTCACACCCCTACTTGGAGGTCAAGCTGCGGATTATTTTGTGACATGCTAGGTTTTGTTGCCGTCCCGAATCCATTTATCTCTTAATATTACACATGTAACATACGTGAGCATACAATCCCTTACACAAATAACAATCGAACGTGAGTTATAGACATCTCTAACATAGTTTGTATATTACATACGTGGTGATGAGTACAAGCCTATGCCTTGACCCTTCATGCTTTTCAAATTTCAAAGCTCTATATTTCATGCATCAAAAGAGAGCTTGGGTTTCCTTATCATCGCTACGGCGGTTACTTAGCCAAAAATTGGAAACCATTATTCCACTACTTGGGCCGATACCCCTGAACCTTGTCCGAATCCTCAGACGGTTCATCCATATCACTAAGATTCCGGACAGAAAGAGATTCCTTCCTGTACGAGTCGTGAAGAATTAGATAGAGCTTTGGTTGGTTGTTGACCAACGGAAAGCATGGGAGTTTTGGGCGTATGAAGAAAAGTCACTTTTTCTTCTCTTACGATATTTCGAGTTGGATGAACGGATCGCTCCTAAATAGAGACGTTCTCAACTCTACGAGAAAGCAACTGAAAGCAAATCATCGAATAAAGAGAGAGAAATCCAATCCACTCTTAGTCGATACCCAGTATCTCCCTTATATAGGGGGAGTTTGGGCCATGCATTCGAAGATCTTGGGAAACTCCATTCAAAAAATGGAGTTCCCTTTGGTCCCTTACTGCAACATCCCCGCCTTGGAGGTCAATTTGATCCCGCTTGGCGGTTAAAAAATCCACGAATGCTTCTTCCGGATTGTAAGCCGCATTCTTCTCTAAGGCAGGATGTTGAGCAAGGATACCCTTCAAGATCGAATAGCTTTCATGTTTGCCTTCGCGGATCTGTAGATCGCGATTCTCAAAGTCGAGTACTCGATAATATTCCCTCTGAGAGGAACAATTATCGAGTTCCGCTTTGATTTCGGACCAATAGACCCCTTTGTCCTTATCAAGGAGGAAAATGCTTCCTTGATTTTCCAAGAAAGCTATTCGGTTGTGCATGGACGCCTCGAACCCCCTATTGTGGGTAACTGGCCAAGGCTCTTGTATCACCCGCTCCTCGAAGGAAGTCTTCCCCGTCCACGAGGAAGAGTTGGACGAGCCCGAATCCCCCGAGGAGGCCATCATCATGGTACCGTATTGTGTCTCGGCAGTCATGACGGTCCCCACACCGAAAATAACAACTAACATTTGATTGACGAAAAGACCCACTTTCAAGAGAAAGTAAAGTCGCAGATAAAAGGAAAATACAAATATGCAAAAGAAAATGAATAGATATAGAATAAAGAAAAGGGGAAAGCCGTACTTTTCTTTCAAATGAAAAGAATACCGATGAAAGAGTAAGATCACTAACAAAAGAAGTGCTCCAAAAAGTACGAGATGAATACCAGTGGTTATTATAGCGATCTCTTCGGATCCCAGACACCGTCTAAAAAGAACGGCGGATAGGATATTTAGAAAGGTTACTACAGCTGCTAATAACATCTTTCTAGCCTGCATATTCGTGGAACTCCATCTCATTTAGAAAGCTTATCTCTATCTTTCAGAAACTGAACGGGAAGTGGTTTAGGAAAGGACTTTCGAATCGGATGCGCTCACCCAGCGAGAAAGGCCCTGATCCTGCCAACCAAGTCCAAATCAAAAAGAAAGAAAGGAACGAAAGGAGAAGAGAACTTCGTATTTTGGTAATTCTCTAGGAGTCATGTTTAACCCCGTCTATCAAGGTTTTTGGCTCGCAATAAAGCTAGGGTCCTGATCGAGCAACTAGTAGTCCTATCTATCCACCTCTCCAGACACAATATCTTGAGTACCAATAATGGTGACCACATCTGCTGGCATGTGATGTTTGGACATAGAATCGAGTCCTTGTGAATGGGCAGAGCCAGGTGCTCTTATTTTACGACGGTAGGGACGATTGCTTCCATTACTGACCAGAAAGATACCAAATTCTCCTTTAGGTGCTTCAACTGCAGTATAGGTAGAAGGATCTGGTATGGAAAAACCTTCTGTATAAAGTTCGAAATGGTGAATTGAGGTAGAGTAGACCGATGATCCTGTAGTCATTTGACCGGCTATTGAAAGAAAAAGCTTGCATCTGCTCCTCCTATCTATTATTATATAACCAGTCCCATCTCTCTCCAGACCTAACGTGGTAGTTTCCCATCATAGGGCTTTCTATCTATAGATTTAGCCATTACCAAGGAGCTAATTCGTTCAGAACTCAGTTGACTGCTTCTATAGATAAGGCGGAGCGTCCTTGGCTCAGCATTATAGCACATAGAGCTTCGGCGCTACTACAGCGCTTCGCTAACTCGAAGCGCCTCGCTATGAGAATCTAGCTTCGCTAACGCTCGGTTAAGTCTTGAACCTTTGCGCTGACCGTTCGCTTTCTCAGTAGCAAAAGCGCTTCTCTTTGCTTTGCCCCTTAAGTAGAAGGACAAGAAAGAGATTTTTGGTTTTCTTGCTCCCGCTTCCTCTCATCTGCGCTGCGCTTGTCAAGCCAACTTTGCTTTTGGGAGGTGAAACAGCGGTTGAAGCGGACATTTCGAAATGACAGTTTCGAAAATATATATAGATCTATATATACACGGTCACGGTTATCCCGGACTGCGTTCCGGAAAAGGTGGCCTACTTGAAAGAATGGGGGGGGGCACTCTCGTGTTTCAACCCCACTATACTATGAATAGTTGTGGGGGACTGTATACTTACAGCCTCCACGATAAGCAAGTGAATGGGGCCGGTGCGTGGCGAAGGGAAGGGTTCATCAAGCCATTTCTCGCCTCAACCCCCTAAATATGAAGAGAAAACCTAATAGATCAATTTATCCATCTTTGCTCAACCTAGTAATCCTATCTTCCCCAATATGATAATCGCATTACCAGACATTGTAATGGCATAAAGATTATTGGTTAAGAAATTAAAACCAACACATCTTTTACCATAATAAATGGAATATACATCATCAACAAAAGAAAATTCAAAATTCTCTTTATTCAAATGAGGTTTCGAATCACATTTTCATAATGCAGGCAATTATTCAAAACCAATATACATCCTAAAGGTTAGTTTCAATAACTATGGACACAATAGTTTCACATGGTAGTTCTTGCAATTCATCTTCAAGTGCCCCTTCACACAATAGTAGTGACATTTCACTTTTTTAGCCTTGGGCTTTGGACATAAAGCTAATTTACAGGCTTCTTCCATTTCATTTTCTTCAAAGTAGTCTTACTCTTAGACGAGGAAGCTTGAACTATAGGCATAGTAGTGGACTTCATGTTGTGCATTTCCTTCTCATAAATCACCAACATACTATGTAACTTAAAAACAATTTTCTCCATTTTATGCATGTGGAAGTTCTAAACAAATCCAAGGTGGGAAACGAAAAAAGACTAGAATATTAGATTTAGCCAAACCAACCCCTCAATGTGCCAAATCATTTTTAAAACATGATCGTTCACTAATGATCACTCGGCCATCCTTATATAGTACAATCCCTCGACATCTCAGACGTAGAGATTTAAACGTTCTTCTTGAAAAATTTCTCCAAATGCACGATGAGCAAGTAAGCAATTTCTATGGTTTCATACTTCTTCTCTAACTCATTCTTCATCGAAACAAACATGTATGACCTAAATTTTAGGTAATCTTTGCACCACTTATCATAAATTTTGTGCTTCTCCTGGGTCCCACTTGTAGAAAACGATTTACAAAACGATAAAGACACCTAGGGACTTATGAAATGCATTTAGTAGTACGGGAACTTGCATTCTTGATTCTTCAGCCTTCCGCATTCTTGAACCGCATTCGTGAACCTTTAGCCTTTCCAAATTCGTGCGACTCCATTGAGCAGAAAATAATTCTCCTGAAACTTCATCAATAGGTCATGCAAAACGTATAAAATGGCCTCCCAATGGTAGTTATCGATAAACCACCACATTGATCCATCGAAGCACATAATGCCCAATTTCTTTCTTGGCTTGCATAAACATCAATGGTTCTGTCGGAGCTATGTTGGATGCTCCCACATCAACAAGTGATACAGGAGCATCCAACGTAGCTCCATGGATCAATTTATAACCATTGATGCTTATGCAAGCCAATAAAGAATGAATAAATAATGTTAGTTACTTATCGGTACTTATCAATTTAGTTCCCGTGTTTTTATTTTTATAGCTCAAGAGTCAAACGTTTCAGTTCAAGGCATTTAGTTCCTGTGATAGTAAAGGCTTTTTTTTTAAGTTCCTAGCCGTTTTTATTTTTATGTAGCTCAAGAGGTGAACATTTCCGTTCCTCGGTCATTAAAGTTTGTTTTTAATATTTCCTAAGGCTAAAAGTAGGGGAAACTATCCAATGTGGATCACTCCTTGGTGGTGAGCTTCTCCTATCCCAAAGTCCTTTATCCTTGGTTGGTGGCAAGACCTTTATACCTTGAGAGGTGATCGTTTTATCGTTTCTTATTCCTTTTAGTTTCTTCCTCGTATACACTACTCCACACTTAACCACAAAAATCCCCTATGAAAAATCCGTTCGAGAATGACTCCCTCATCACGCGTCAAATTAATTGACTTATTCCTTTCTTTCATTTGTTACAAATTCCTTACGGATGAACAAGTTGCTAGAGACTTGACTCTGGAGCAAGCGCAGAACGAAAGGCGAGATTGTGCAATCCAAAATCTTCTACAACAAATGGAGTGAGTCCTCAATCTTGTAGAGAATCCAGCGAGACAAGGAGAACCAGCAAGGCGTCCCAACGAACGGCATTGACATGACAATTTTGAATCTCGGCTCTCTACTGAGTTTGACAGTAAACTTAATCCTAACGACTTTCTAGTGTGGCTACACAAAACCACACGAATTCTTGACTTCAAATGCTATTTGGATGAGAAGAAATGTAAGGTTGTTGACGTAAAGTTGACCAAATATGCTTCTTTATGGCTGGAGAATCTAAAGAATCAATGAGCAAGGGAAGGATAAGGCCAAATCAAGTCTTGGGAAAAAACTATAAGTAAGATCTCTTCCTCGAATTGAAGAATACATTCGTGAGTTTGAACAACTCGAAATGAGGGGTGAAGTTCCAGAAGTTCCCGAGCAAACCATCGCTTGTTTTCTTGGTGGTATGAATCGATAAATTGTTGACATGGTTGAACTTCAACCGTATTGGTCGCTTGAAGACGTATGCAAGTTAGCCATATAAGTCGAAAAACAATTGAGGAGCAAGAGTACGTCGACAAAAGACATCCTATTTTGAGGGTGCTTCCTCAAGCAGGCGCCAGAGTACGTCGACAAAAGACAAAGGCAAGGGAAAGAATGCAGAGCCTTTCCAAAGAAGTCCAAAATAAGTTTGAAGGTGATGCAAGGAAATGCTTTAAGGAATCTACAAGAAGCTGACAATGAAGACCAAAACCTACAACATCACGCTTAGCATTGTTTCCATCACGTTCTAATAGCATTTTCGATTGGGAAGAACTATCGAGATGAGGTTGAATGTGATGTCCTCATAATTCCATCATGCATTCTGATTGTAACATCTCCAAAACCTACAACATCACGCTTAGCATTGTTTCCTAACTTGAGTTTACCACTACCCATGCATTGATAAGTAATAAATCTGTTCCTATTTAGTGTTACCTGAAAAGAACAACCATAATCCATAATCCATCCGCCAAATGATGAATCATTAGTGTCAAACAAGTCGTAATCGGCATTATTTGCCACTGCAGCATTATCTACAGAATCAATTATAATTCCCTTACTCTTCTCATTCTTTGGCTTTAGGCAATTTCTTCTAAGCACTTTGTTCATATTAGTACTATTATTTACCTACACATGTTCTAGATCTTCCTTTGTTTTCAACTACTAAACCAACAAATATAAGTTCGCTAGATCCTCTTCCATGAATAACCCCATTCAAAATCAAATCTCAAACGCCATCAAACGTAAAACTTGTTGACCCAGAGCATATCTGTCACCATTGATTTGCTTCAACTCTGCCGAACCTGGCTCTAATACCACTTGTCGCGATAGCGGAGTAATCGAATAATATTATAGATAGAAGATGAAAATAGATTGGACACCGAATTTACATGGTTTGGTTATAAAGACCTACGTTCACAGGGAGAGTAGTGGCGAAATTTCACTATAAATCAAGCGATACAAGGAGATTACATGCTCGAGTCACTCAAACACTCTCTCGATGTTTTCCTAGCCCTAAGTACACCCAATAATCTCCATAGTGTTTAGCCCCAAAATTCCTCAAGAAATTACTCAATCTCACCAAGGAATTACACGCAAATCTCGCCACAAAATTTAATTGGCTTGAACAATAAATCTTCTTGGATGTAGTTCACGAACAAGAACATCATAGAAAATCCCTCCCAAGCACTTGACGACAAGTCTATATATTTATAAGTGAGAGCCTTATTCATTTGCCAACTTCAAAATAGGATTATGTTTCCTAACTTGCCTGCTTTAACCAAAATATATCTCCAAATATTTTAAACAAAATCACAATCGAAGTGGAAGTTCGACTCTCCTATTTCAGTCGCGAAACTCTCCAACACAGATTCGAAGTTGATCTTCGAATCTTTTTTGTTTGATTTCGAACGTTTACAATAAATCCAATTTGAGACATATTTTAACATTATGTAACATGAGAAAGTTATTGCATATGCATCGAGACAACTGAAACCATATGAAATGAATTACCCTACTCATGACTTAGAATTGGCTTCCATTATTTTTGCCTTACAGATTTGGAGGCATTATCTATATGGAGAAAGATTTGACATTTACACAGACCACAAGAGTTTAAAGTACCTATTCTCCCAAAAGGAATTGATTATGAGGCAAGCGAGACGAATGTAATTGCTTAAGAACTATGATTGTGAAATTCTATATCCTGGCTCAATCAGGGCATCCTAGGGCTAGCTTCGCTAAGGCTTCCGAGCTCAAATCGAGGCATCCTAACTCAGCCAAGGTATCCTATTCAGTGAACACGCTATGTGGTCACGACACTTTTTCCTCTTTTAGTGCACACACAAGTGTATCACCCAAGCCGATTTTTCATCTCTTATCTAAAGCAATGTGTGCAAGGGTTGAGAGAGCGTGCTTATTCAAGTGAGTGTGCCATGAGACTCAACATCAAATGATAAAATATACCGGGAATGATTCTTGGTTTGTGGCCTGGGTCACATGCAGCCTTGACGATTTGACCTAATCCCTAGGCCTGAACAAACTCAGACATGCAAACATCAACAAAGACACAAAAGAACATGACAACATACACATGGCTTACACGAGTGAGCTGGATGCTTTGACGATGTAGGCTATCGCCCTAGCCAAGAGTTAGAGATTCTACTTAGCCTCGGTGTAACTTAAAGTTGAGACACAAACTACAATGGAAGGGTGGCTTAATTTGATGGCTGAGAGAGAGGGACGTGAGGTGGAGCGCATTCAAGCAGATGCAGGGTGGGGAAAATGGGAGAAAAGTGACAAAAATGAACAGAGCTCCTCATATATATAGCTGTTGGAGCCATCATTACCATGCCAACGGTCTGATTTAGTGTTTCCAAGTGTGCTGCCTAAATTCCTTGGGTGGCAAGGGTATGGGTCAAATAATTGAAGCTAAAATGATGAGTTGGAAAGCTAAAAGAAGTCATTGATCATCCACTGCGAAATATATTCTCCCTTTGCTCTTTATTAGGAGAAACTTCAACAGCTCACCATCGTCGGCTTTCTCCACAACTTCTTCTTCCCGATCAGATTTGAAAATATTTTGGTCTTCGTTGTCATCAGCCTCTTGAAGCGCTGAATTGATCTCCTCAATTTCTTGAAGAGTTATAACTCTCCGATTTGGACAATTTGCTTGTAATTGCCCAAAACCATGCCACCTAAAGCATTTCCTTGCATCACCTTCAAACATCTTTTGTAGTTCTTTGGAAGGCTCTGCATTCGTTCCCCTACCTTTGTCTTTTGTCGACAAACTCTCGCCCTTGCTTGTGAAAGCACCCTTAAAATAGGATGTCGCCTATGTTGAGGGTCTGGAGGAAAACCTCTTGCTCTTCAATTTTTTTTCGACTTTTATGGCTAACTTGCATACGTCTTCAAAGGACCAATACGGTTGAAGTTCAGCAATTTCTCGATTCATGCCGCCGAGAAAACGAGCGATGGTTTGCTTGGGAACTTCTGGAACTTCACTCCTCAATTTGAGTTGTTGAAACTCACGAATGTATTCCTCAACGTTCATCCCATGTTGTCTGAGGGAGTTCAGTTTGAGGAAGAGATCTTGCTTATAGTTGTCGAACAAGAACTTCATGAGTTTTTCCCATGACTTGATTCGGCCTTTTCCTTCCCTTGCTCATTGATGCTTTAGATTCTCCCACCATAGAGAAGCATATTTGGTCAACTTTAGGAGAGCAACCTTACATTTCTTCTCATCTGAATAGGATTTGAAGTCAAAAACTCGTTCGGTTTTCTCTAGCAAATCTACAAAGTCGTCGGGATTAAGATTACCGTCAAACACGGGGACCTCCGCTTTAATGTCTCTTTCATCCTCCTTATGCCTCCCTCTCCGTCTTCGTCTTCGAATTGGAGATTTAGAATCACTAGAGATTTGGAATCGTCACGCCGATGCCGTTCATTGGGACGCCTTGCAATGTCCTTGTCTCGCCGTATTCTCTAGAAGATTGAGGACTCGCTCCATTTCGTTGTGCGCTTGCTCCAAAGTCAAGCCCCTAGGAACTTGTTCATCCATAAGGAATTTGTAACAAGAAAGAAAGGAATCACTCAAATGAGTTCAACCTTGAGCTCTGATACCAATATTTTGATGGATGATGGGTTGAGTGATTCAAGAACAGACATTTTTTATAAGGGGAATTTAGTGGTTAAGTGTATGGAGTAGTGTATACGGAGAAGAAATGGAATGGAATAAGAACAGATAAAAACAATCTCCTTCCAAGGTATAAAGGCCGCGCCACCAACGAAGGATGAGGATCGGGATCTACAAAATTCGCCACCAGGGCCTAAAGCTTCCGCCATCCAAGGATAAAGGACTTCGGGATGGGAGAAGCTCACCACCAAGGCCTAAAGATTCCACTAACCAAGGATAAAGGGCTTCTTGGTTCACCGCCAAGGAGTGATCTACGCTCCAAGGATAAAGAAACCGAAAGGAGTTATCCGCTCTCCAAAGGAGTTCACTCAAGTTGAGGAAATCTCACCATTCTCGTTCATGAAATTCGTATCCCCCACATTGGAAAGTTTTCCCCTCTTTGTAGGAGGATTTTAGTGTTAATACATGTTAAAAACGGACCTTAATCGCCTAGAAACTGAAACCTTAATAGATATTAAAAACAGACTTTGATAGCCTAGAAACTGAAACCTTCGACTCTTGGACTGCATAACAATAAAGACACATAATAACTTAATAAAAGCCTTTATTAGCACGGGAATTAAATGCCTTTAATCTTCGGACTTCAAATTCGGGCTCCTCCCTTGACCAGAAAATATTTCATCTGAAACTTCATCAACTGGTCATTCGAGACATTTAGAATGGCCTCCCATTGATGGTTATCGATATACCACAAAGTACCGATAAGTAATTAACAGTATTCGTTGAAAATGATCCATCGAAGCAAATAATGCCCATTTTCTTTATTGGCTTGGATAAACAGTGATGGTTCCGAGTTGGTGGATGGAGCTACATTGGATGCTCCCACATCACTATGTTAGGAGATCATCCATCCTAGTCCATTGCTTACGGAGCTAGGCCATTCCTATGATGGGGTCAAAGTTATACATAACTATCACTACCAAGTCCATCTCCAAATCTCATTCCCATATTCTTCAATGGTGTGGAAATATGAAGAGGCATAGCTATATTTCTCAAACACAAATGAATGCATGTCACTCATGTCAAATAAGGCATATACCTCCATAGCTACATTTTCGGAACCATCCGCTTCCTCTTGGGTGACCGCGTACAACCGTCCTTGTGCTGGTGGCCTCATTGGATTTCTTGGTAGGTTTGGTCAAGTAGTACGTTATTGCACCTGTTGCATCAAGTTGACATTCGACTACGACCTCTCTTGTGAACAATCTCTCTTAAAGTGACCTCCGTGTCCACAGCAAAAACATTTCAATCAATCATTACAAGGTCCTGATCCATGTTGTCCAATACATCTTTGACAAATATTACTTTGGTATGGTACTCTCCTTAGAACCGGGCCACTCCTGACTTTTGCAGAATTCCCAAAATTATTCATCCTCTTAGATTCCCAAGGCTGACCTTGATCAAGGATACGGTCTCTTACCCCATCGAACATCATTAAAGGTCATCTGCCTCATAGATTTTTGATTGCTCTCTCACTAACACTTGTTCCACTAACTGTGCCCTCTCATATATCTCATTATAATCACTTGTTCAAAATTGTTTTCTCCTTAGAATGGGAAAACTACATGCCTAACTTGAGGAAGAAGCTCATCTAAAGTCTTCTAGGCGCAATTGATGAGGTACCCTCTGAGGTAGGCCCTCATCAACCTAGATAGTTGTCACTACGATCTTATAGACCCACATCCCATGGCCTTCGGGAATATGGTAGTCAGTGATCAGCTCAGTAACCCTCCCAGGCTGACCATAACGAACCGGTGGGGCCACCATCTAAGGACTTGAAAAGATGAGCCCACGACGGGGTGAGACTACATCTCAGAATGTTCACCACCTAAACCCTCATTAAGAAGAAAAGACACCTAGGGGCAGCCTAACCACATAATTAATGAGACTCACCTCACCTCAGTTCCTCCCTGCAAGTCAGCACAGTTAATATACACAATGCATACAATAGAAGCACATATAAATTGCAACGCCTCACTAAAACTCAATATATCACAGGGGTCTTTACTATAGTGTCAAATCATTACAACGTATCTGATTCCGTGCCATGCAATTTTATCTCATAATCCGGCACGTCTTTGTCAATCAATTGATTACTGCCCGCACAGGCGGGATCCACTCGACGCACATCAATCTTGTGGCATAGTGATGCGTGACGGGGTGAGTGATTCTAGAATGGATTGTTGACAGGGGATTTTTGTGGTTAAAAATATGGAGCAGTGTATATGAGGAAGAAACGAAAAGATAAAACGATCTAGAAAGCTGACCACCAAGGCCTAAAGCTTCCACCCACCAAGAATAAAGGACTTCGGGATAGAAGAAGCTCACCACTAAGGCCTAAAGATTCCACCAGCCAAGGATAAAGGGTTTCTTGGGTCACCACCAAGGAGTGATCTACGCTCCAAGGATAAAGAAACCGAAAGGAGTGATCTTCTTACGATGTTGATTAGCCTTCTTCTTGTAAGATTCGGTGGCCCTTTCAATGTTGGATCGAATCTACTCATGGAGCTTCTTCATTGATTCAGCTATTTTCTTGCCATCAAAGCTCACCTCAAATGGCGATCAACCAGTAGTATAACTTGGTGATCGACCAGTAGATTCTCGCACCATAGACAAGCATATTTGGGCAACTTAAGTTAACAACCTTACATTTCTTCTCATCCGAATAGGGTAGGAATTCTAAAATTCGTTCAATTTTGTTTAGCTAATCTACAAAGTCGTCAGGATTAAGATTACTGTCAAACTCGAGGACCTCCACTTTAATGTCTTTTACATCCTCCTTATGCCTCCCTCTCCGTCTTCGTCTTCGAATTGGAGATTCAGAATCACTAGAGTGCAGAATCGTTCGGTTGTCTCCAGTGGACTCAGAATTGCCATCCGAATTTTGACAAGATTCAGAACAGTCACGTCAACGGCGTTCATTGGGACGCCTTGCTGGTTGTCCTTGTCTCGCCGGATTCTCTAGAAGATTGAGGACTCACTCCTTTTGTTGTTGAAGATTTTAGATTGCACGATCTCGCCTTTCGTTGTGCGCTTGCTGCAAGGTCAAGCCTCTAGGAACTTGTTCATCCATAAGGAATTGGTAACAAAAGAACGAAAGGAATCACTCAAATCAGTTGAGCCTTATTTTGATGCGTGGTGGGGTGAGTCATTCTAGAACAGATTTTTGAGAGGGGATTTTTGTGGCTAACTATATGGAGTAGTGTATATGAGGAAGAAAGGAAAAGGAATACAGGCCTCGCCACCAAAAGATAAAACGATCCCCTCCCAAAGGTATAAAGGCCTCGCCACCAGCCAAGGCCTAAAGCTTCCACCAGCCAAGGATAAAGGACTTCGGGATAGGAGAACCTCACCACCAAGACCTAAAGATTCCACCATCCAAGGATAAAGGGCATCAAGTGATCTACGCTTCAAGGATAAAGAAACCGAAAGGAGTTATCCACTCTCAAAAGGAGTTCACTCAAGTTGAGGAAATATTTGATAGTTTTCCCCTATTTATAGGAGGATTTTAGCCTTAGGAAATATTAAAAATAAACTTTCATGACCTAGGAATTGAAATGTTCAACTCTTGAGCTACATAAAAATAAAAACGGCTAGGAACTTAATAAAAACCCTTTACAATCACGGGAACTAAATGCTATAAAAAAAAAAAAAAAAAGCCTTTACTATCACGAGAACTAAATGCCATAATAAACAGCCTTAGTATCACGAGAACTAAATGCCATTGAATCTTCGGCCTTCCACATTCTCAAACCGTTAGCTTTCCGGGTTCTTGAAGCTCTAGCCTTCCCAAAATTCGAGCTCCTCCCATGACAAGAAAATAATCCTTCTAAAGCTTCTTCAATTGGTCATATAAAACCACAAAATGATGTATCGGAGCTATTTTGGATGCTCCCGCGTCACATAGCCAAACTTCGCCTCTTCCCCTGAGTGCCGCAACATCCACCCGACACACAGCAAGGACGCCATTCCCTAAAGGAGCTCTGCTCCGACCTCTACCTTGATCCAACATCCATTGTTAGGGCGCCCTATATAGGGGGCGGATTATCTTAATTTATCCAATTTAGTGCAATTGAAAGGTGATTTCGACTTTTGCGTTATTATTTAAAAAGCGTCAAATTTTGGCATTTAATTAGAGAAGTGAGGCATGTGAGTGCAAAGCACACCCCAGGGACCTACGAATTTGGACAATTCGGTCGAACTGCAATAACAAACGGCCCTCTAATTTTCCCGATTCGTGGCATGACAGATTTTTCAATTTTAGCATGACCTACCCTATAGAGTAACTTTTAAGAATTTTTGGTGCAATTGACCCGTGGTGGATTATTGGTGACTCTTGATTGTTGTGATAGTCTCGAGATTTCAAATATGAGCATAGGGTATAGAAATGATAGAAAAATCGGTTTAGTTTCGTTCAACGAGAATTTTGCATTTAACTTGAATAGCATGCACACTAATCACATACCTCTTTCAGATCGACCTACCTTCAATCTCTTATCAATTTTGACAATGTCATAATAACCCTAACACACATAATCGAATTCCTTTAAAAAGAAACCCACCTTGACAAAATGTCGATATAAAGAAACAAGTCCATGAAAACTTCTTACATCAGAAATGCACTTCGGAGCTAGCAAAGTCTTCATAGCTTCTATTTCTCCATTTTAGCAAATAGTTTTCGTTCTCTGAAGACATTATGGACCTGTTTTAAATGAGAGATACTCTCTTCCTCGTTCTTGCTGTAAAAAAGAATATCGTTGAAAGACAAAGTTTGACAAAGTTTAATTATGTTGTTGACGTACAATGTTGTTGATGTGGGAGCATCTAATGTAGCTCTAATGACCAACTCAGAACCATCGATGTTTATCCATGCCAAGCAAAAAATTAGGCATTATGTGCTTCGCTGGATCATTTTGAATGAATAATGTTATTTGCTTATCGATACTTGGTGGTATATCGATAACTATTATTGGGAGGCCATTTTAGACGTCTTGCATGACCAATTAATGAAGTTTCAGGAGGATTATTTTTTGGTCAAGGGAGGAGCATGTACTTTGGAAGGTCAAAGGTTCACGAATTCAGTTCAAGGATGCGAAAGGCTAAAAGTTCAAGAATGCAAGTTCTCGTACTACTAAATGCATTTCATAAGTTCCTTCCTAGGTATCTTTCTTGTTATGTAGTTCTCGTACTACTAAATGCATTTTTTTCTCAAGCCATTTATGGTGATGCATCGTGTATATTATATATATATATATATATATATATATATATATATATATATATATATATATATATATAAAAAGCCCACTTGATGACGCATCGTATGAAATTTTGTAAGCTTGCTACCTTGCTTTTAGACTTTCGACCTAAGCTCTCAGGATTAAATGCCTTATTAAGACAATTATTGGAGGAGGCCCCATAAATAGAGGAAGGTTAATTCTTTCCCAAATTTTACTATGACATCCTCATTCGAACCGGTTTTTCATAATAAAATTTCTTCAGCACACGGTTGTTGGACAAGATTGTCTTAAGGATCGGTAAGCCACGAGAACACCGAAAAAGGCCATTTAGACGTGAAAACTCAGTTTTTCATCAATAAGGACATGAGTGCGGGAAAGTGGAAACGGCCCACGGATGGGGACCCATTGGACCTGAGCGCAAGTGGGCAGCCTGAGGCCCACATGCTCAATGTATGAATAGTGCGAAATCTTTGTGAAAGGACCAAAATACCCTTTCCTTGTACTAAAGACAAAGGGCAATTATGGAAATTGGTCATGGAAGGGGCGGCCATGCATGAAGTGGGTGGCAAATTCGAGTTTAAAACTAACCTAACCTAGTATATAGTCCTATCCTAGCTACTTTAGTGCCTAAATCCTCCAATTAATGCTAGATCTTGCTTTTTTCTTAAGCTACTTTGATGGAGTTGAGCCAAGCGATGTGATGGAGCATTAATGGAGACTTGACTTCTCTCTCTCCCTCACTTCACCCCCACCCCCCCAAGACTGCCGGTCACCCCTGATCGTCCCCTCACTCTTACCTTGTTCTTCACTTGTTTTCCTCATGGCAACCATCCGTTGGATCCTGACATCGAACTGCCTTTTTCACCCTCAAACTGTAGTCCAAAACCTAACAATGAATGGTCTGGCGATGCATCCTAGGGCGTGACAACGCGCACCATATGCTACCCTATTTGATGGAGTCCATGTTTATGATCATTCACAATGTTTGTTCTATGTTCACTAATGAGTGAAGCTAGGAACTAATTGTTTAATGCCATGCTTTATCCTTTATTGGGCATTGTTGCTCACCCCTTATTTTTTCTCTCAAATCATTAGCTATGGATGTGATGCCTTTGGTGACTTATGGCATGCTTGTGTGGGTAGGTGACATGTATAGGTACATTCAGGATCGAGATTTTGGCCTTGTTTTGAGTCGTTATGTTTGTACTATGTAAATGGATGATGGACATCCTAATCCTTTCTCGATGCAATATGTGTCTGTGTATCTCAACCTGAATGGGAGGTTGTTTAGCCCCATTTGTTGGTGATGTTCTAAGCATGGAGGGTTTGACACCTTTTTGGCCTCTCGCAGGTGTTTTGTTTGGGTCATCTTGATGAGTATTTTGCCATGCTGTAATTGTAAAGAGTCGTTTTCCTCTTGTAATCGTTCTTTATGATAAATAAAATGGAACCATGTTATTATGAAATTTGTTCTTAAGTGAAATTTCTTTATATGAAAAGTGTATACTATTCCACTTGCGTAACGGAAATTAAAGATTACGATTGAGGGTCTAGAGTTATTTGGAGTCAATAAACAAATTGAAGAGTTTGACATAAGAAAGTATAGTCAATGTAACATTGTTAGACATCTATATTTCTATTTTGTGCTTGATTTTGTTTGTGGCATTACTTACAAATTAAGCTTATACATCTTTGAGAACCTCACACTAGGTCTTTGTTACAACTTGACCTCCTCAACAGTAGGAAAAAAGGTCAGATTGAAAGGTCTTGATTGACAATGATGTGTTTAAGGGTATTTTAGGACAAATCATCTGTGAGTTCCCTCACACATGATTGCGCGCTCTCCCAAGCTCGTACTTCACGTGATAGTAGAAGGTCTTGATTGACAATGATGTGTTTAAGGGTATTTTGACAATGATTCAAGATGTATATTTGTTAACGACAACATCACTTCATCATTTAACTTCAAGATCTTGACTATGCTAAATCATGATTGTCAACCTTTTCTTAATTTCACTAACATTGTTTTTTGGGGGTCGACTAGAAAAGCCAATTGAGGGTTAGGAGTCATCCCTTACACAAGTAGATATTTGGCACCCTTTTGATACCTAAACTAAGTGATTATGCATGGATGGTCATTTTCATGCAATTCTATTTTTAAGAAGGGAAATGAAAGCATATAGTTGAAGTTAAAGTGCGAGATAGTACGTAACAACCAAGGCAATAAATATATCATGCAATTCTAAAACTTAAAATAATAAAATAAATGAAGAGGAAAGGAAAGAACTCCAAACTCATGTGGTATATATAAAAGTGAAGGAACCCAAGACATAAAAGTAAGGGGCGAATGGTATAAAAATACAGCAAGAATGGACATCAACGTTCTCCATCTTTGGGTCTTTATGATCTTCAACCTCCACGGGCCTAATCTAATCCTAAGCTAAGAACTAGAACTAGGTACATATAATGGAAAGAAATACTCATTCACGACAGAACAATCAAAAGCACGACATAGAATCAAGATCAATCGATCAAGTGAAGCTTGATCTATGCATAGGTCTCATTGTCTTAGGGTCAACTTTTGTAATTCACGCAAAAAGTCTCTCTAGAAACCTACCCAATTCATTTTATAACTCACAATCATTATTGATCATTTGTGTTCTACGTGATTTCCAAGATCTACCCTTGATATTAGGTATCGCACCTAACAAAAATCCAAAATTCACATGCATTGCCATCACTTAAGCACATAAATAGGTCATTTATTCAGTTGGTATGTGCAAATCACAAATACAAATAGGGTTCTGAATTTACTCCTAAGTTAGAATTCTAGCCTAGTTTAGAAAAAAAACTAGAAAATGGGTTTTACGATGAGCAAATTGTGCAAAACCGGCGACACTCAAAAGGTTTAAGCATTCCCTACAATTTCCTAGAAGAGTCCGAGACCAAAAGTGTGCACATCATTTGTTAACAAACAGAATATGGCATGCATTAAGGAGTCCTAAAATCACTTAACCTATGTACGAAATGGCGTATAATTCACATAAGAAAAAGAATTGGATGCACCAAATGATTAGGGTAAAAATCTAACCCGAAGTCGGCATGTCGAGTCGTATATGCACACGAAACTTGTAATGCACACTTTAATCCTCAAGAAAACATTAACACGAGATTTGGTCTCTAAGAGACCCCAAATGAGCCTGACATGATAAGGCCTTAACCTCACCTCAGCATCATATAGAATGCATAGCAGCAATTATTTTTCATTCAGACATGAAACCCTATTTATGATCATACAAACCTTAATGATTTTCAGTTTGATGAAGAGTGCAAAATAGATGCACGTCACGGAATACAAACCTTAATCATGCAAATCATGCATTGTTAGAATGTACATGACATGTGTTTCAGTTTGATGAAGATCCTAAGACTAGATGACCTGATTTATATTCTCATTTTCACTAAAATACAAATTTAGAATAGTGCATGGCAGATTTTCTAAGCCTCAGATCTGGGTGGTGTTGACCTACTAAAATATTTCCGAAAAATCCAAAAAAAAAAAAAAAAAAAAAAAAAACGTATGTTACACCTGAGACAATTTGGAAATATCCTCATTAATGAAATTTTCTTAAAAAGTGATAACAAAAAATAGCACGAAAATAGAAAAGTCAGAAGGTGGAATAAAACTAGAACTAAAAACGGATTAAAAAATTGAAAAATCGGGTCTCAGAATGCATTCTCTAAGTTTAGGAGACATCGAGATCAAATAACCACATTTAATGCCTCTTTTCAGGCCAAATTGTAACTTAGGTTCTATTGCACAAAAATTGCAGATTAGCACAATTGTCATTCTATCTCAATTATCTTTGAACTCCGCAAATCATCAATTAAGCCGATTAACAACAGATCTAAGTATTTTATTTAGCTCCAAGCTTGCATCTAAGCCACGATTGGATACGCCGATCTCACATCATCGGATTCGAGTTTTAGAAACCAACATTTTCACAATTTTGTCGATTTTGATCTACGATTGGATGATGCGATTGCTGTCTGATGTCAATTTGTACTCCAAGGAACAAATTCGGCCACCATTAGCTACCACAAGCTCCTCTGGCATTCCTAGAGTTTTTATTTTTCTGTAGCTCAAGAGTGAAAGGTTTAAGTTCCTAAGTCATTAAAGTCTGTTTTTAATATTTCCTAAGGCTAAAATCCTCCTATAAATGGGGGAAAACGCTTGAGTGAACTCCTTAAAAAGAGAGGATAACTCCTTTCGGCTGGGGTGATTGATACCAGGAAGTAACGAAAAGGAATAAGAAAACATAGAACTAAGGGCATGCCACCAACTGAGGGCATTGCATGTTGAAGTATCTCCTCATAAAGAACAAAGGGAGAATATATTTCACACCTGTTGCACTTTTAACGGAAAGATCTGTTTGGGGATTATCGATGGTGTGAGTTGCACGAATGCTGCTTCGAAACCTCTTGTCGACAAGCTGAAGTAAAACCAAACACCTTTGGAGAATGGATAACTCCTTTTGATCTCTTTATCCTTGCAGCATAAATCACTCCTTGGCGGTGAGCTAAGAAGCCCTTTACCCTTGGCTAGTGGAATCTCTTGGCCTTGGTGGTGAGCTTCACCTATCCCAAAGTCCTTTATCTATGGCTGGTGGAAGCTTTAGTTCTTGGTGGTGAACTTCGTAGATCACGATTATCATCCTCAGCTGGTGGCGTGGCCTTTATACCTCGGAAGCATATTGTTCTATCTTTTCTCACTATTTTTCATTTCTTCCTCGTATGCACTACTCCATACACTTAACCACAAAAATCCCCTCCAAAAAATTTTCATTCTGGAATCACTCACCCCATCACGCATCAAAATAATGATATCAGAGCCCAAGGTTCAACTCATTTGAGTGATTCATTTCTTTCATCTATTACAAATTCCTTATGGATGATCAAGTTCCAAGAGGCTTGACTTTGGAGCAATCGCACAACGAAAGGCAAGATCATGCATTCCAAAATCTTCAGCAACAAATGGAGCGAGTCCCCAATCTTCTAGAGAATCCGACGAGACAAGGACAGCCAGCAAGGCGTCCCAACAAACGGCACTGGCGTGACGATTCCAAATCCCTTCAAGATTCTGATGGTGATTCCGAGTCCACTGGAGACAACCAAATGATTCTGCACCCTAGTGATTTTGAATCTCCAATTCGAAGACGAATTGGAGATTCAAAATGATTCTGCATGCGAGCGACAACCGAATGGCATCGGCGTGACGATTCCAAATGATTCTGCACTCTAAGGAGGATGAAAGAATAATTAAAGTGGAGGTCCCTGAGTTTGACGATAATCTCAATCCCGACGACTTTGTGGATTGGCTACATACAATCAAATGTAAGGTTGCTGTCCTAAAGTCGACCAAATATGCTTATCTTTGGTGGGATAATCTAAAGCGTCAACGAGCAAGGGAGGGAAAGGGCCAAATCAAGTCTTGGGAAAAACTCAAGAAGTTGATGAATAGGAGGTTCTTGCCAGACAAACTATAAGCACGAACTCTTCCTCAAACTTAATTCCCTTGGACAACAAGGGATGATTGTTAAAGAATACATTCATGAGTTTGAACAACTCAAAATGAGCAGTGAAGTTCCAGAAGTTTCAGAGCAAACGATCGCTCATATTCTTGGCAGCATGAATCGAGAAATTGATGATATGGTCGAGCCCCAACCATATTCGTCCTTTGAAGACGCATGCAAGTTAGCCATGAAAGTCGAAAAATAATTGAAGAGCAAGAGGTTTTCCTCTTGAACATCAACAAAGGCGACATCCTATTTTAAGGGTGTTTCCTTGAGCAAGGGCGAGAGTACATCGACGAAAGACAAAGGCAAAGGAAAAATGGCAAAGCCTTCCAAAGAAGTCCAAAAGAACATTGAAGGCGATGCAATGAAATGCTTTAATTGCCATGGTTTAGGGCATTTAGAAGCAAATTGTCCAAATTAGAGAGTTATGATTTTTCAAGAAAGAGAGGAGATCAACTTGGCGCTTCAAGAGGCTGAGGGCAATAATCTAAACATTTTATAAGTAAAAAGCCGAACAATTTTATTTACATAAACTAGATAGACATCATTCATCGGTACAGCAAAATGCCGTACTTTTCTATACCTGGCTACTTTCAAAAGATACTCGTCTTTTCTAACTGTTAGATACATAAGTCCATCAATCAGTCTTGACATCCAAAAATCCTTCCTCTGCTGACCCTAGCTCCCGGTCATATCCATCCGTTGCTCGTTGATGCTTTAGATTCTCCCACCATAGAGAAGCATATTTGGTCAACCTTAGGATAGCAACCTTACATTTCTTCTCATCCGAATAGGATTTGAATTCAAATCGTCGGGATTAAGATTACCGTCAAACTCGAGGACCTCCACTTTAATGTCTCATTCATCCTCCTTATGCCTCCCTCCCCGTCTTCGTCTTCGAATTGGAGATTCAAAATCACTAGAGTGCAAAATCGTTCGGTTGTCTCCAGTGGACTCGGAATCGACATCAGAATTTTGACGAGATTCAGAATCGTCACGCCGTTGCCATTCATTCGGACGCCTTGCTGGTTGTCCTTGTCTCGCCGGATTCTCTAGAAGATTGAGGACTCGCTCCATTTGTTGTTGAAGATTTTGGATTGCACGATCTCGCCTTTCGTTGTGCGCTTGCTCCAAGGTCAAGCCTCTAGGAACTTGTTCATCCATAAGGAATTTGTAACAAAAGAAAGAAAGGAATCTCTCAAATGAGTTGAACCTTGAGCTCTGATACCAATATTTTGATGCGTGGTGGGTTGAGTGATTCAAGAACAGAGATTTTTTATAAGGGGAATTTTGTGGTTTAGTGTATGGAGTAGTGTATACGGGGAAGAAATGGAAAGGAATAAGAACAGATAAAAAAAATCTCCTTCCAAGGAATAAAGGTAGCGCCACCAACCAAGGATGAGGATCGAGATCTACGAAGTTCACCACCAAGGCCTAAAGCTTCCACCAGCCAAGGATAAAGGACTTCGGGATAGGAGAAGCTCACCACCGAGACCTAAAGATTCCACCAGCCAAGGATAAAGGGCTTCTTGGTTCACCACCAGGGAGTGATCTATGCTCCAAGGATAAAGAAACCGAAAGGAGTTCACTCAAGCAGAGGAAATCTCACAATTCTCATTCATAAAATTCGTGTCCCTTACATTGGATAGTTTTCCCCTCTTTATAGGAGGGTTTTGGTGTTAATACATATTAAAAACGAACCTTAATAGCCTAGAAACTGACACCTTAATACATATTAAAAACAGACCTTAATAGCCTAGAAACCGAAACCTTCGACTCTTGAAATGCATAACAATAAAAGCCTCTATTAACACAGGAATTAAATGCCTTTAATCTTCGGCCTTCTGCTATCTTGAACCTTCAAATTCGAGCTCCTCCCTTGACCAGAAAATAATCCTTCTGAAACTTCATCAACCGGTCATTCAAGACACTTAGAATGGCCTCCCATTGATAGTTATTGATATACCACAAAGTACCGATAAGAAATTGACATTATTCATTGAAAATGATCCATCGAAGCATACAATGCCCAATTTCTCTCTTGGCTTGGATAAACATTGACGGTTCCGAGTTGTTGGATGGAGCTACGTTGGATGTTCCCGCATCACTCTGAGCATTTATTCAAAATACAACCGGCCATCCAATGCGTGTAGCGTTACACCTTTGGGGCATTGCAGGGCCCAGGCATCTAAAGAGCATCAACTCTTGCAAACCTTTGGGCATCCTGACTCCTAAGGCATCGTTGACTCGAGGATCTGACAGCGTCAATCATATATCTCAGCCATGGTATATCAACCAAATCATGTCAACGACAAATAAATTGAGATTTTCAAAGGCATATCAATACAACCACAACAGGCTTTAAAACATTTGCCATTTTCATGTCAATGAAATCAAATAACAAAAATTTCAGCAGCATGATATCATATCATAAATCCACTCCCACGTTAACCTTCATTATATTTCGAAAATCCATGTGTAAATGCTTGGGTATTACTTACGCCTCACAACCAAAATCAAAGAGAGTTATCAAACACAAGTAATTTACAATTTGAGATTTCGAGGGAACCAAAACATTTTGCTTTTCTTTTTTAATTGGCTGCAAAGGCAAGGAGCGTCGGCAGCAGCAGTGCACGAGAACGGAAGAAGGGCGATCTCCTTCCTTCACCTTCACTCTTGCTCGCTGCACTCACTCGCTCTCTCTCTCTCTCTCTCTCTCTCTCTCTCTGGTTGAATTTTTGCTTGGTTGTTTCTCTCTACTGCTCACATTCATGAGCATTTTGTTCCATTCATTAGTTGACTAATTCAGTCAATGCATGTGGGTTGCAGTGGCAGCAGAAACCAACGACAACTGGGGGAGGGAGTGTCTTCCGTTTGCAATGCCTTGGAGCCATGCTGCCGGCAACTTCCAAGGCAACGTGGCCTTTGTTTGCCTTGCATCAATCAACACCCCTTAATTTGGTTGATCCAATGTCGACCGAATTGTGGAATCCTAGAATTTCATGACAATCTGGTGCGTGATGGGGTGAGTGATTCTACAACGGATTTTTGAGAGGGGAATTTTGTGGTTAAGTGTATCGAGTAGTGTATATGAGGAAGAAATGAAAAGGAATAACAAAAGATAAAACGATCTCCGCCCAAGGTATAAAGGTAGCGCCACCAACCAAGGATAAGGATCGAGATCTACGAAGTTCACCACCAAGGCCTAAAGCTTCCGCCAGCCAAGGATAAAGGACTTCGGGATAGGAGAAGCTCACCACGAAGGCCTAATGATTCCACCAGCCAAGGATAAAAGGCTTCTTGGCTCACCACCAAGGAGTGATCTACTCTCCAAGGATAAAGACACCGAAAGGAGTTATCCACTCTCCAAAGGAATTCACTCAAGAAGACGAATTCTCACCATTCTCATTCGTGAAATTTGGATCTCCCCTACATTGGATGCTTTCCCCTATTTATAAGAGCATTTATGCCTTAGGAATTATTAAAAACAAACTTTAATGACCTAGGAACTGAAATGTTCAACCCTTGAGCGACATAAAAAATAAAAACAGTTAGGAACTTAATAAAAAGCCTTAACTATCACAGGAACAAAATGCCATTTAATCTTCGGCCTTCCACATTCTCGAAACATTAGCTTTCCATATTCTTGAACCGCTTTCGTGAACTTCTAGCCTTCCCAAAATTCGAACTCCTCCCTTGACCAAAAAATAATTATTCTGAAACTTCATCAATTGGTCATGAAAGACATCTAAAGTGCCTGCCATTGATACCTATCGATATGCCACATGGTACCGATAAGTAATTAACATTATTCATTCAAAATGATGCATCGAAGCACATAATGCCCAACTTCTTTATTGGCTTGGATAAGCATTGATGGTTCTGAGTTGGTCCATGGAGCTACGTTGGATGCTCCTGCATCATCCTCCCCGGGTTGTTTGAGATTTGCCCTCAAATCTAGAAGGCTTTCATCCTCTAAGTAAGGAGAAAGGTCTCCCACGTTGAATGTTGCCAAAATTGCAAACTCTCCTAGAAGGTCAATCTTGTAAGCATTGTCACCAATTCGCTAAATAACATTAATGAGACTGTCAGCTCTAGGCATGAGCTTGTTCTTTCGATGAAATGGAAATCTGTCCTTCCTCAAGTGAAGCCATACAAGATCGCCCATTTTAAATTGAGTCTTCTTGTGATGTTGATTAGCTTTCCTCTTGTACGATTCATTGGCCTTTTCAATATTGGATCGAATCTGCTCATGGAGCTTCTTCATTGATTTAGCTCTTTTCTTGCCATCAAAGCTCACTTGAGAGTTAGAAGGAATTGGAATCAAATGAATGGGTGTGACAGCATTAATTTCATACACAACTTCAAATGGCGATCGATTGTAAGCAAATTCAGCATGCGCATTTAATCCCAATCTTTCAACGATTTACTCACCATAGCACGAAGAAGAGTGGCTAGAGTATGATTTGTTACCTCCGTTTGGCCATCTGTTTTGGGGATGATAAGATTTGCTGAATAAGAGCCTTGTACCAAGCATTCTCCATAAAGTCCTCCAGAAGTGGCTTAAGAACTTGGAATCACGATCCGACACAATGGTCATTGGTACTCCATGAATGCGGATAATCTCTATGAAATATAATTCAGCAGTATGAGATGCATCATTGTTCTTTTGACATGGCACAAAATGAGCCATTTTAGAGAACCGATTGACGACCACCACGATAGCATCTTTTCCTCTTTGAGTTTTTGGTGGAGGCACAATGAAATCCATGCTAACATCCTCCCAAGGCTGCAATGGTACTGGAAGTGGACTATACAAACCTTGATGGAAATGGCTTTTTGATCTTTGACAAGTTGCACACCTTGAGATGATAGCATGCACATCTCGACCAATGTTTGGCCAATAGAAATGCTCTTGAAGAATCTCAAGAGTTTTGTTAATACCAAAATGACCAGCCAATCCTCCACCATGCGCTTCTCGAATCACCAATTCGCGAAAAGAACCATGACGGCCTACTAGAGATGGCATCACTTCATCTTTTACCGCTATCATCTTGAGCATGCTAAAACATGATCATGAGCCTTTTCTTAGGATTCATACCCCTCACAATGGGTTTATTCAACGATATAGTTATTTAAGACAATGCAAGAAAATAAGATGGGAGTTGCCACTAACCTGCTTTTTGGAGGGTGAAGTGTCGTCCCTCGATTTTATTACAACTAGATATCTAGGTTCGAGGACTTGGTTACGCTAATATTTCTTTCAGCCCTTTCAGTATGTAATAGTATGTCGTGTTATCTAAGATGTCAATGAATTTAATTTACTTTTATTGGGATCGTTTAACCCATACAAAGTGATCGTGCGTGGAGGTCATTGTCATGCAATTCTATTTCTAAGAAAGGGAAAAGAAAGCATACAATTAAATTTACAGTACGAGACGCTAAGTAAACAACCAAGGTAGTAAATCACGCAATTCTAAAACTTGAAAGAATCAAAAGGAGAGGAACGGAAAGAACCCACAACTTGTCAAGTGTTTATACAAATGAAGAAACCCAAGACATATCTCTGGACAAATAGTACAAAATACGATGAAAGTGGACATCGACCATCATCATCTTGAAGTCTTGATGATCTTCGATCTCTAGGGACCTCATCTAGTCTAAAACTACAAACTAAAACTCGTTACATACCATCAAAAGAAACACTCATTCTGATGCGTGATGGGGTGAGTGATCAAGAACGGAATTTTTTTAGAGGGGATTTTTGTGGTTAAGTGTATGGAGTAGTGTATACGGTGAAGAAACGAAAAGGAATAAGAAAAAAAAGAGCGATACCTTCCAAGGTATAAAGGTCACGCCACCAACCGAAGAAGAGGATCGAGATCTGCGAAGCTCATCACCAAGGCCTAAAGCTTCCACCAGCTAGGACTTCGGGATAGGAGAAGCTCACCACCAAGGAGTGATCTATGCTCCAAGGATAAAGAAACCAAAACAAGTTATCCACTCTCCAAAGGAGTTCACTCAAGTTGAGGAAATCTCACCATTCTCATCCATGAAATTCGTATACCCCCTACATTGGATAGTTTCCTCTATTTATAGGAGGATTTTAGCCTTAGGAAATATTAAAAACAAACTTTAGTGAACTAGGAACTGAAACGTTAGACCTTCCGCATTCTCGAACTAGTAACTTAATAAAAAGCCTTTACTAACACGAGAACTAAATGCCTTTAATCTTCGACCTTCCGCATTCTCGAACTGTTAGCTTTCCGTGTTCTTGAACCTTTCGCTTTCCATATTCTTGAACCGCATTCGTGAACGTTTAGCCTTCCCAAAATTCGAGCTCCTCCCTTCACAAGAAAATAATCCTCGCGAAACTTCATCAACTGTTCATACAAGACATATAATGCCCGACTTCTTTATTGGCTTGGATAAGCATCGATGGTTTTGAATTGGTTGATGGAGCTACGTTGGATGTTCCCGCATCACATTCACAACAGAATGATCGAGAGCACGACATAGAATCAAAATCAATCAATCAGGTGAAGCAAGGTTCAAAATTAACCAAATCTGGGCCTTAGGGTCGACCTTTGCATTTCATGCATAGGTCCCTCTGGACACTATCCAATTCATTTCAATCAGGTGACCATTTGTGTTCTCACGTGCTCAATAACACTTACTAGTCTCTAAAAAGATGTACTAGGTTATTCCAAAGATCTACCCTCAATATCAAGCATCGCGGCAAGCATATATCTAAAATCTACCGCATTAGCATGAATTAATGAATGGCATGGTTTTATGCATGAGTGGTACATGTGGTGCTTCAAAGATGAGTTTTAAACCATCAATAACAAAAAGTGATGTTTTTGAGACAAAGTGATATCTCGACTATAGAATGCATTTAATTGCCAAAACTTGTTTGGGGCTTGCATATAAAATATGATCAAATCATGACAATCACAATGCCAAATTGAAAGCTCAAAAGGATTTGAAGGCATTTAGACAAAGGAATATCTTAGCTATGGAACGTATTTAATTGCCAAGGCTAGTCTGGAGCTTGCATATCATGCACTCACAGACATCGCATACATTTCAAATACAATCCAAACCTAGACCTTTCCAAAGTCATTTAGATGAGCAAAAATGGTATTTCCAATCAAGATTGAGAAAAGTGTGATCTAAGTCAATCTATTTATTGAAAAACATTGAACAATGAAGATCAAGGGATTTCAAACAAATTTCATGAACATGACATGTCTTAATTCCATGCACAAACCATCCTTAAAATGTAGACAAAGACTTGCAATAGAACATTACAAACAAAGCATATCAAATTAGCAAATTTGAAAGGCATCCATGGACGATCCACCTTTGAGAAAATTGCACAGCATGCATAAATCATATGGAATAACTTTATTGAAAAATGTTTCCAAAGAAAGAGGTAAGTATGAATTTATAAAAATCTGATAATGCACAAGATCGCATCAAGAAATCGATAAAATAATAGGACATTTAGTCATTGCTACTGAGATTTACCCTTTCAAACCAAGTCTAAAAATCATGAAATTTTACTTCAATGAAGATACAAGGGTGAAATCATTTAATCACGTCCAAAAAAATCATTAGAAAAATCTAGCATAATCACGTCCAAAAACTCATTTAATCTCTGGTTCATAAAAGTGAAGTAATTTCTATTTTCTTTACTTGTGCTTCTAATTGATCCACGAAAACTAGATTAGTAACAACTCCTGATTGAGAAAAATCATTTGCTTGTTAAGAACTTGAACCTAAGTCGTGAATTAGTATGAGTTTTGGAGAACTTAAACTAAGTTTAGACTTAGCAATCCATTAACAAAACCCCACGTGGTTCACCCAAGATAAGGTCGCCACATTAACTTTCCTTTATGTGATCACACGTCATATATCACACATCATCTTTCCTCTTAGCCAATGTATTCAAGCCCCAAGGGCAAGGTCGTTCCAGTGTGTGTGCCATAATAACTATTACCATACTAAAGAAAATGGTTGGCACGATTCTTGGCTCATGTGTCAAACCACACGCTCAGGCCAATACCAACATGCTTTAATGTCGTACCAAGACCTCGTGGGCTTGGGCAATTCTCATACCAAAGAAAACTTGGAATAAGCACACCTCAATGTCATTTCAAGGTCTCGGGACCATGGGTGATCCCTACATTGAACCAAACTTGGAACAAGAATGCCTTTATTCCAATCCAAAGTCTCTTAGGCTTTGGGCATCACGACTTGACATCGATTCTAACCCAAGCAAACCTCAACCTCATCCAAAGCCATGAACGTGTGGTTTGACACACGAGCCAAGAATCGTGCCAACCATTTTCAGCTACGAGGACATATGGATAGGACCTCTCCACGGGTTTGACAGTCCAAACCCGAATCTCAGTGATAGTCTGAGGATTCGGACTAAGATAGGCATGCCGGCCCTATGTAATAGGAGAAGGGTTCCCGATTTTGGTTAGTACCCGTCGTAGCGAAGATAGGGATACCCCAAGCCTCTATTGTGTATGTGAAATTGGCTTATAATCATCACTACTCATGTAATATACAAAGTATTTTAGTGATGTTTGTATCTCATGTTCCCTTGTTATTTATGTTGAAGATTGTATGTTCATGTTTTCAGCATGCATAATCTCAAACAACCTGGGGAGGATGATGCGGGAGCATCCAACGTAGCTCCATCCACCAACTCGGAACCATCGATGTTGATCCAAGCCAAGAAAGAAATTGGGCATTATGTGCTTCGATGGATCATTTTCAATGAATAACTATCCATGGGAGACCATTCTAAATGTCTTGAATGACCAGTTGATGAAGTTTCAGAATGATTATTTTCTGGTCAAGGGAGGAGCTCGAATTTGAAGATTCAAGAATGCAGAAGGCCGAAGATTAAAGGCATTTACTTCCCGTGTTAATAAAGGCTTTTATTATGTTATTATGTGTGTTTATTGTTATGCAGTCCAAGAGTCGACGGTTTCGGTTTCTAGGCTATTAAGTTCTATTTTTAATATGTATTAAGGTGTCAGTTTTTAGGCTATTAAGGTCTGTCTTTAATATGTATTAAGGTGTCAGTTTCTAGGCTATTAAGGTCCGTTTTTAATATGTATTAACTCGAAAATCCTCCTATAAAGAGGGGAAAACTATGCAATGTAAGGCATACGAATTTTATGAATGAGAATTGTGAGATTTCCTCAACTTGAGTGAATTCCTTTGGAGAGCGGATAACTCCTTTCGGTTTCTTTATCCTTGGAGCATAGATCACTCCTCGGTGGTGAACCAAGAAGCCCTTTATCCTTGGCTTGTGGAATCTTTAGGCCTTGGTGGTGAGCTTCTCCTATCCCGAAGTCCTTTATCCTTGGCTGGTGGAAGCTTTAGGCCTTGGTGGTGAATTTCGTAGATCTCGATCCTCATCCTTGGTTGGTGGCGCTGCCTTTATACCTTGGAAGGAGATTGCTTTTATCTGTTTTTATTCCTTTCCATTTCTTCCCCGTATACACTACTCCATACACTTAACCCCAAAAATCCCCTCTCAAAAGTCTGTTCTAGAATCACTCAACCCATCACGCATCAAAATATTGGTATCAGAGCTCAAGGTTCAACTCATTTGAGTGATTCCTTTCTTTCTTTTGTTACAAATTCCTTATGGATGAACAAGTTCCTAGAGGCTTGACCTTGGAGCAAGCGCACAACGAAAGGCGAGATCGTGCAATCCAAAATCTTCAACAACAAATGGAGCGAGTCCTCAATCTTCTAGAGAATCCGGCGAGACAAGGACAACCAGCAAGGCGTCCCAATGAACGGCATCGGCGTGACGATTCTGAATCTCGTCAAAATTCTGATGTCGATTCCGAGTCCACTGGAGACAACCGAACGATTCTGCACTCTAGTGATTATGAATCTCCAATTCGAAGACGAAGACGGAGAGGGAGGCATAAGGAGGATGAAAGAGACATTAAAGTGGAGGTCCCCGAGTTTGACGGTAATCTTAATCCCGATGACTTTGTAGGTTGGCTACACAAAACCAAACGAATTTTTGAATTCAAATCCTATTCGGATGAGAAGAAATGTAAGGTTGCTATCCTAAGGTTGACCAAATATGCTTCTCTATGGTGGGAGAATCTAAAGCATCAACGAGCAAGGGAAGGAAAAGGCCGGATCAAGTCTTGGGAAAAACTCAAGAGGTTGATGAAGAAGGGGTTCTTGCCTGACAACTATAAGCAAGATCTCTTCCTAAAACTGAACTCCCTAAGACAACATGGGATGAGCGTTGAAGAATACATTCGTGAGTTTGAACAACTCAAAATGAGGAGTGAAGTTCCAGAAGTTCCCGAGCAAACTATTGCTCGTTTTCTTGGTGGCATGAATCGAGAAATTGCGGATATGGTTGAACTTCAACCGTATTGGTCCTATGAAGATGTATGCAAGTTAGCCATAAAAGTGGAAAAACAATTGAAGAGCAAGAGGTTTTCCTCCAGAACCTCAACAAAGGCGACATCCTATTTTAAGGGTGCTTCCTCAAGCAAGGGCGAGAGTTCGTCGACAAAAGACAGAGGCAAGGGAAAGAATGCAGAGCCTTCCAAAGAAGTCCAAAAGAAGTTTGAAGGTGATGCAAGGAAATGCTTTAAGTGCCATGGCTTTGGGCATTTACAAGCAAATTGTCCAAATCGGAGAGTTATGACTCTTCAAGAAATTGAGGAGATCAATTCGGCGCTTCAAGAGGCGGATGACAATGAAGAAGTTGTGGAGAAAGCTGATGATGGTGAGCTGTTGATCATCCGAAGAGCATTGCATGTTGAAGTTTCTCCTAATAAAGAGCAAAGGGAGAATATATTTCACACGCGTTGCACTATTAATGGAAAGGTGTGTTCGGTGATCATCGATGGTGGGAGCTGCACCAATGTTGCTTCGACAACTCTTGTCGACAAATTGAAGCTTCCAACTACGAAACATCCTCAACCATACAAGCTCCAATGGCTCAATCAAGGGAATGAACTCAAGGTAACCAAACGTGTTCTTATTTCATTTTCGATTGGGAAGAACTATCGAGATGAGGTTGTATGTGATGTGATTCCAATGGAGGCATGCCACTTGTTATTGGGTAGACCGTGGCAATTTGATATAAATGCTATGCATGATGGTCGGAAAAACACATACTCTTTTCAGAGGGAACAAAAATGCATTACTCTTTTACCATTGAGCCCTTATTCGATACATAATAATCAACCTGGGGAGGGAAACACTTGTAAGGAAAATCTGTTCTTGAGTGAGACACGGGTTGAGAGAGCCATTAGCAAACAAAAGAATGTTTTTGCTTTGCTTGTGGTCGAGAAAAAGAGTGAGATGGAGCGACCCATACATCCAAAAATGCATTACTTGTTAAAAGAATTTGCAGATGTGTTTCCGGAGGATTTGCCACTTGGATTACCTCCCATAAGAGGTATTGAGCATCAAATTGATTTGATCCCTAGTGCTCCACTACCAAACAAGCCAGCTTATCGATGCAATCCGGAGGATACAAAGGAGTTGCAAAGACAAGTCAATGAACTTATTCTCAAAGGATACGTTCAAGAAAGCATGAGTCCCTGCTCTGTTCCGGCTCTTCTTGTGCCTAAGAAGGATGGTACATATCGGATGTGTGTTGATAGCCGGGCCATCAACAATATCACCATTAAGTATAGGTACCCTATACCTAGACTTGATGATATGCTAGATGAATTATATGGTTCTTCTGTGTTTTCAAAGATAGATTTGCGGAGTGGTTATCATCAAATCAGAATGCGAGAAGGTGATGAATGGAAGACAGCTTTCAAGACCAAGGGAGGCCTTTATGAGCGGTTGGTTATGCCATTCGGATTATCTAATGCTCCGAGTACCTTCATGAGACTTATGAACGAGGTTCTTCGTTCCTTTATTGGTCAATTTGTCGTTGTTTATTTCGACGATATTCTTGTTTATAGTAGGAATGAGGAGGAGCATATCTCTCATCTAACACAGGTCTTTAATGTCTTGAGAGAACGAAAACTATATGCTAAAATGGAGAAATGTGAGTTCTTCTCTCCAAGCATTGTGTTTCTTGGTTATGTGGTTTCCAAAGATGGAATCTCTATTGATCAAGCCAAGGTAGAAGCTATGAAGACTTGGCCCGTTCCGAAATCTATTTCTGATGTAAGAAGTTTTCATGGACTTGTTTCTTTTTATCGACGGTTTGTCAAAAATTTTAGCACCGTCATGGCTCCTATAACTGAATGCATGAAGAATGGTGCTTTTGAATGGACAAAGACTGCTCAAAACGCCTTTGAGGTAATCAAGCAGAAACTTTGTGAGTCTCCTATTCTTGCACTTCCTGATTTTGATAAAGTATTTGAAGTTGAGTGTGATGCAAACGGAGTTGGTATTGGTGCTGTTTTGGTGCAAGCGCAAAAACCATTGGCATATTTCAGCGAGAAGTTATCTGATTCCAAGAGGAATTATTCAACTTATGACAAAGAGTTCTATGCCATTGTCCGAGCTCTTGACCATTGGAGTCATTATTTAAGGCCAAAGCAATTTGTCCTTCATTCTGATCATGAGGCGCTTAAGTTTATTAGTGGCCAACGCAAGCTTAATTCGAGACATGCAAAATGAGTAGAATTTCTTCAATCCTTTTCTTTTGTCTCGAAATATAAACCCGGGCACACTAATGTTGTAGCAGATGCTTTATCAAGAAGATATTCTATGCTTGCGGTTCTGGACTCTAGGATTCTCAGATTTCAATCAATGAAAGAACTTTATTCTGAAGATTCGGAGTTCTCATCCATAATCAACAATTGCAAGCGGGGAGTTCAAGGTATATATTCTTTGCAAGATGGGTTTCTTTTTAAAGGAAATCAATTATGTGTGCCGAAGAGTTCTTTTCGCGAATTGCTTATTCGAGAAGCGCATGGTGGAGGATTGGCTGGTCATTTTGGGATTAACAAAACTCTTGAGGTTCTTCAAGAGCATTTCTATTGGCCAAAGATGAGTGGAGATGTGCATGCTATCATATCAAGGTGTGCAACGTGTCATAGATCAAAAAGTCATTTCCATCAAGGTTTGTATACTCCACTTCCGGTACCATTGCAGCCTTGGGAAGATGTTAGCATGGATTTCATCGTGGCTCTACCAAGAACTCAAAGAGGAAAAAATGCTATCATGGTGGTCGTTGATCGATTCTCTAAAATGGCTCATTTCGTGCCATGTCACAAGACCAATGATGCATCTCATATTGCTGAATTATATTTCAAAGAGATTATTCGCATTCATGGAGTACCAAAGACCATTGTGTCGGATCGTGATTCCAAGTTCTTAAGCCACTTTTGGAGGACTCTATGGAGAATGCTTGGTACAAGACTCCTATTTAGCACGGCTTGTCATCCCCAAACTGATGGCCAAACGGAGGTAACAAATCGTACTCTAACCACTCTTTTTCGTGGTATGGTGAGTAAATCATTGAAAGATTGGGATTTAAAGCTTGCGCATGCTGAATTTGCTTACAATCGATCGCCAAGTTATACTACTGGTCGATCGCCATTTGAAGTTGTGTATGGAATTAATTCTCTCACACCCATTGATTTGATTCCAATTCCGTCTAACTCTCAAGTGAGCTTTGATGGTAAGAAAAGAGCTGAGTCAATGAAGAAGCTCCATGAGCAGATTCGATCCAACATTGAAAAGGCCAACGAATCTTACAAGAAGAAAGCTAATCAACATCGCAAGAAGGCTCAATTTCAACCGGGCGACCTTGTATGGCTTCACTTGAGGAAGGAGAGATTTCCATTTCGTCGAAAGAACAAGCTCATGCCCAGAGCTGATGGTCCCTTTAAAGTTTTGGAGCGAATTGGTGACAATGCTTACAAGATTGACCTTCCGGGAGAGTTTGGAGTTTCAGCAACATTCAACGTGGGAGACCTTTCTCCTTACTTGGAGGATGAAAACCTTCTAGATTTGAGGACAAATCTCAAACAACCTGGGGAGGATGATGCGGGAGCATCCAACGTAGCTCCATCCACCAACTCGGAACCATCGATGTTGATCCAAGCCAAGAAAGAAATTGGGCATTATGTGCTTCGATGGATCATTTTCAATGAATAACTATCAATGGGAAACCATTCTAAATGTCTTGAATGACCAGTTGATGAAGTTTCATAATGATTATTTTCTGGTCAAGGGAGGAGCTCGAATTTGAAGATTCAAGAATGCAGAAGGCCGAAGATTAAAGGCATTTACTTCCCGTGTTAATAAAGGCTTTTATTATGTTATTATGTGTGTTTATTGTTATGCAGTCCAAGAGTCGACAGTTTCGGTTTCTAGGCTATTAAGTTCTATTTTTAATATGTATTAAGGTGTCAGTTTCTAGGCTATTAAGGTCTGTCTTTAATATGTATTAAGGTGTCAGTTTCTAGGCTATTAAGGTCCGTTTTTAATATGTATTAACTCGAAAATCCTCCTATAAAGAGGGGAAAACTATGCAATGTAAGGCATACGAATTTTATGAATGAGAATTGTGAGATTTCCTCAACTTGAGTGAATTCCTTTTGAGAGCGGATAACTCCTTTCGGTTTCTTTATCCTTGGAGCATAGATCACTCCTCGGTGGTGAACCAAGAAGCCCTTTATCCTTGGCTGGTGGAATCTTTAGGCCTTGGTGGTGAGCTTCTCCTATCCCGAAGTCCTTTATCCTTGGCTGGTGGAAGCTTTAGGCCTTGGTGGTGAATTTCGTAGATCTCGATCCTCATCCTTGGTTGGTGGCGCTGCCTTTATACCTTGGAAGGAGATTGTTTTTATCTGTTTTTATTCCTTTCCATTTCTTCCCCGTATACACTACTCCATACACTTAACCCCAAAAATCCCCTCTCAAAAGTCTGTTCTAGAATCACTCAACCCATTACGCATCATCAAGTGTCGTCCTTTGATATTTCTGGCAACATGGGCTGAGTTGCCCTGATCGTGGGTGCTCATATGTTTCAGAGGTGATCCGACACTTCCATGGGCCACGCTCGACAGGGATGGACGCTGGATCCGTTTCTAGGCTACTGGTTGAAGCTGGATTTCTTGGGTTTGGACATTCAAAAGCTGAAACCATGGATCTTATTATTGATTTTGTGTTATGTACCTATACGTGATTCTGAATCCGGCCCATTATATGGTGTTTTATAATGCATGTAAATTTTGTATCATATGGCCAGATTATAATAAAAAAATGAAATTAAGATCTTCCATTGCATATAAATGTAAAGTGAAAAAATTTCAAATAAATACTTGAAATGTCATCATTTTCTTAAAGAATGGCCTAAAATTGACTTTAAATCAATGGTTAATAACCTGAAAAACCCAAAATTGGTACACTTGTGACAAATTTACTACAAACTATTTTTTTGACCATGAAAAACCCTAAACTAGTATATCTGTGACAAATTTACCCCGACCGACTATAAAAAACCATAAACTTGTACATTTATGACAAATTTACCCCTAACTAATTTATTTGACCACAAAAAATCCCAAACTAATACACTTGTGACAAATATACCCTCAGCTAAATTGGATTAATATCACAAAAAAATCACAAAAATTGTAAACTGTGATAAAGGGAACGTAAAATTCTAAATTGATATACCAATTAACTATCACATGTCATTTAACTTAATAATTTAACTGTAAAATTTAACAAAAACTAACAGAGGGTAAATTTGGCACAAGTGTACCGGTTTGGGGTAAATTTATCAAAGGTATACCAGTTTGGGATTTTTTATGGTCAAAAAAATAGTTTGGGGTAAATTTGTCACAAATGTACCAGTTTTGGGTTTTTGAGAGTATTTACCCTTAAATTAAATAAAGACTTGAAGATGCCATGTCAGTCCCAAATAAGGACTTGAAGTAACTATGATAGTTTCAAATAAGGGCTTAACCTTATTAGTTGTCGGCTAGCTAAATATTTCAGTTGGTCAATAGCATTTCATCAAAAGACAATTTTATTTTTTTTCTTTTTTCTCTTTTTTTCTTTTCTTTTTCTTTTCTTTCTAGCAAGTGCTGGCAAGGGCTGTTGTGACATCCCGATTTTTGTAGTTCTATTTTCAGCTGATTGAGTCGGGCATTTCATTTGTGCATATAGTTCGTCTCTCTGAGTTGACCACTCATGAGAGGACTAGCCTATTGGACGAAGCAATTAAGGGATTTTAACGTGTTAGACTTGATAACTGATCACTCTTAGGTCAGATGCAAGAAAATTTCCCTGAAAGCTACCCGATAGGTTAGGACGTGCTGGAATCACACCGGATTGAAATCAACTGTGAAATTGAGATCGAATTCAAAAATTGGAAATCATGGTGTGTCACAAATCATTTTAGGAATATTAAGTCATCTTCAAAAGATTTTTCATGCAAGCCGAGTTTTTTAGCAAAATAATCAGAGAATGGCTAATTTGGCTCGAGAAATTATTAAGCCCGCCCTTGATCGTACTTTTGGAACTTAAGTTGGTTCTATGGACAAGTGAAAATGTGTATTGAAGTGTGGTGGCATTGGATTAATTTTATGGACTTCATTTGGACTCAATTGGAAGATAATTGAATGGAATTAAAGAAATTAATGTACAAAGTTCCATGCCCCGGCGGAAAAACAAAATGGACCCATTGAAATAGGTTGTAGAGGAAATAAGTTAGTGGATGATGACATCATGGGGTGATGTCATGGTAGGTGGCCAATTGGTGGAGATCTTGACAAGTGGACGGGTGGATTTAATTCCCAAAAAAGTGAAGGGCCCCACCACTTCATCTTCGAGCTTGGGAAGAGAGAGAAAGGGGGGAGGGAAGGCTTGGACGGAACCAGCAGCCCGCATGCCCCTTTGCTCGCTTGACACCGCCGCTCGTCCGTCACAGCCGTCGCCGTTCGCCGGAGCTGTTGCATTCGTCGCCCGTCCATGCAAGGAGGCCCACACGTCGCTTCGCCTGTCAGCCCGTCGGCTTGCCATTGTCGTCTACCTGTTCCAGCTCGTCGTCCGTCATCCCGCAGCCGCCCAACACCGTTGCACGTTGCCGGAGCTACCGCCAGCCAGCGCCCGAGTTGCCACCTCTCTTCTCCGCCATTCCTCTACCTAAACTAGCACCGGATCAGCCCCTTCTCGGCCGCAACCAGCAGCTGGAAAAATGGGTATTCCAGCTCGGTTTTGGCCCGTTTTGGCCGCCTTCCCGAGCCCGAATGCTCGCCCTGCCTTAAGGAAAGTCAATCCTTGTGTCGTCCTCATTGTTTTAGTCCGCTCGGCTTGCTAATCCTGTGAGTTTAGCTCACTAAACCTTGATTAGACGGTTAATGATGCCCTAAGTGTGCTTAGCCTAAGTTAAGTAAGCTTAGGTGATTAGTTTAGTTTATTTAATTGTAAATTAGATTAAGATGTTTGTTTAATTTAAAGCATATTTAATTAAAGGTTAAGAGAGTTTATTTGATAATAAACCTTGATGGGACATAATAGGATTTTAATTTTGAATTATTTAATTGCTTCGAAATTCTGGAATTTATAATATTATATTATAATACAAAATTATTAAAATATTATTATTTATAAAAAAGAAAACGGAAAAATTATTTTGACCCCGATTGCTCGAAATTTCGTGCCGATCGCTCGTGTAGTCAGATTTTGAAATTGATGATTAGATATTATAAATTGAGCATGGATTGTGAAATATATGGATATTATTATTTAATTAATTTTCAGAATAAATTTAATTATTTAATAAATTCCAAAAAATTATTTTAGGACCCTAAATTCTCGAATTTCATGCTGATCACTACTGTGCATTTAGAATTTGAATTTGATTATTGGTTGTGGCAAATTGAGTGTGATTGCGATAAATAGGGATTCTTTATAAAATTCTAAATGTGGAAATTGATGGGAAATTGGCCATGATTAACCACCTATTAGAGGTCGTGCCTAGTGAGGCCGTGAATTGCCATCTGATAAAGGTCGTGCCTAGTGGGGCCGTGAATAACCACTTGATAAAGGTCGCGCCTAGTGGGGCCGTGAATTGCCACCTGATGAAGGTCGCGCCCAGTGAGACTGTGAATTGCCACCTGATAAAAGTCGTGCCTAGTGGGGCCATGAATTGCCACCTAATGAAAGTCATGCCTAACCGAGCCGTGAATTACCACATATTAGAGGTCGTGCCCATTGGGCGGGGATCTACCACCTTTTAAAGGTTGTGCCGAGTGGGGCCGTGATGCCACTAATTCTAATTTTGCTGATTGGGGCCGTGATTGCCACTGGTTGTTAAACCTTCCTATAGAGCAGTGATTGAGAGCAATGATTGATTTGCTAGAATGACATGTAAACGGCCGAGTCGATTGATCGTTGAAATGATCCAAGTTGTTGAATTGTTCTAATAATGTGATTGTGATGTTGTTGTTTGGTTATCATAATTGCACGCGGTTGAATTATATAAATTGTGTTAACTTGCAGATGAAGGCTAATGCGAGGTAAGTCTTCTGTGTGATGTGGCTATGCCACCTGGGGCATATTTTCTTTCTAATAGGGGTTTAGGGGGTTTAACTTGCTAAGACATTGTCTCATACCGGTTTGGGGATTACAATTTCAGGTCCTTGGTGGATGGAGCGGCTAGATAGCTTTGGTTGTCCTTGAGGAGTTGCAGAGGTGAATCATAAGGATTGGAGAACATGCCCGACTTGTAGGTTATAGGACAGTTCCTTTTTAAGAGCCGGTCTTTTGTAGACTTTTGGCCGTAGACCTTTATTTGTAATTTTGTTGATTTATGAAAGTGTTATGTTGTGGTTTTGCTTCCTGCTTTTCTATCTCGTAATTCATTGTTAGTGTTTTTATAATACGTTTCGCTTGCGCAATAATGAATGAATGGGGTCGGCGACACTATCTGGGAATGTCGCCTTTACATGACCATGGTGGGATGTTGGCGCGCTCGAGGTTCGGGGCGTGACAATTGTGACTCTCACAAGATCCAGGCAAGGGCCTCTTCCGTGGTTAGTGAGGGTGGACTCACCAAATCGGGTGAGGAAGACCCTTGCCTAGCCCTCTTCAGGCATCGTCGACTACTAACCACCGATGAAGAGAAAAGGGATAATAAAAAAAAGAAAGAAAAAACTTTAAAAAGGTAAATGACGAAAATGCCCTAATTAATTGGAAAGTCAAGTCCTTCTTTGAAAATGACATAGTTACTTCAAGTCTTTATTTAAAATAATATCCACTTTTAACTTTTATTCAAAACAATATCCACTCTAAGCCTTTTATTGAGAAAATGACAACAATTCAAGCTAATACTTCCAAAAATGTCAAACCGGTATACTTGTCCCACATTTACTCCAAACAATCTTTGTATCATTGAAAATCTCAAAATCAATATATTTGTGATACATTTACCCTAGATTTATTTTCGTGTTATAAAAAATCTCAAAGTTTTGGATAAAAATGATTTTAGTGTACCATTTTGAAATAAGGCCCCGTTTGTTTGTGTTCTTTTTTTTGGTCATGAACACAATTTCTATTTTTTTTTCAAGGAACAAAAAAAGAACAAAAACGCGTCTGTTTGTATTTTTGTTTCGAATATGTTTTTTTGTTCCCGAGAACAAATTTGGAACATAAATAAAAAAACAAGAAAATATTGTTTCTTGTTCCTGGAATACTTTTGAGAAACAATTTTTTTCTCTCCTTTTTTTCTTCTCTTTCTTTTCTTCTTCTTTTTTCTTTGGTTGGTCACTGGCCTCGGCCATAGCCGGCAATCGGCCGTCGAGGGCCGGTGACTTCGCTGGAGTGTCACCGGCCCTTGGCAAGGCCAACGTCGCGTCGATTGGTAAGGCCGAGCTTGCCCAGCCATCAACGAGGTTTGGCACCGTTAGGTCAAGCTCGCCCAGCCGTGACAAGCTTTGTTGTGGCTGGGCAAGGCTGCCGACTCTCATCACCGGTTGCCGGCCATGGCCGAGGTTGGCGATCGCCAAAAGGAAGAAAAAGAAAAACGAAAAACGAAAAAATTAAAAAAAAATTAAAAAATTAAAAGAAACAAAAAATTATACAAGTTTACCAAACGTGTTTTTGTTCTTTTTCTATTTTAGGAATAAATTTACTAAATGCGTTCTTCCTCGTTCAAAAATTATTTCTCGAAATATAAATAATTTTTTCTATTTCTTTCTTTAGAACAGGTTTTTGAACAAAAACGTTACTAAACACACCCTAAATGTGCATTGAGAATACCAATTTGAGTTTCTTTTTAGCATGAATGTTAATTTGAGTAAAATATAGCATGGGTGTATTAGTTTCAAGTTTTTTATGACACGAAAAAATGTTAAGATAAATGTGGCATAAGTGCACCAATTTAAAATATTTAATGGTGTTAGTCCAAAAACAATGTATTACTTTATTGTCTCATGCATGGTTTTCATAATATATACTAGAAATCGAGAAAAATTTTGCCATAAATCATGGTTTTACTAAAAATCTCATATTTTATGATATTCTTAAATCTAAATATGTCTAAGGTCATAATATATTCTTTTTTTCTTAATAGCTTTAAGACTCCGTTTATTTTCATGACAACAAATTCTTAAATGGGGTTCTTATTTCAAGCAATATAATTTTTAGATGGTTATAAAGGGATTGATACATACTAAATGTGTTCGTCAATGTTCTGCCTGTTGGCCAATCGTCATGCTTGGTAGACTTGCTCATCCTTAATAATTTTACAATTTTTCGGAAGTTTGAACTACCTTTCACTCTTCTCCTTCCCGAATTCTGTCAGTCCTACGCCGATCGTTCGTCCACATTATGGGCTTCGTGTAATTGCTCTCCGTCTGTTTCACAGTTTGACTGACAACGAGTCAACAATTGGATAACTCACAAATGGCTTGTCTACACAGAAAAAATGACGTGGCTTTAACACCTAACATGAAATACCGAAATTTTTTAAATTTTTTTAAAAAATGACAAGTAAATTCCCTTTTATAATCATTTAAAACATAAAATATTTCTCTTCATTTTCAAATTGTTGGAGAGAAAACAGTCTTTTTTTCCCTAAAATGTAGACCGACAGCTCTTGGGTCGAAAGTAAAAATATGATATTCATTTATTTTGTAGATAATGAATTACTTAACAAATATTTTTCTAAAAACAATTATTTATGTTACTTAAATAATTAACTGATGAAAGATATTTTTATTATAAATAATAATTTATGTCTGATAATTTCATTGATGATAAAAATAATTTTCGTTTGGTCATTTTTTATAAGTGCTGTAAATAATATTTTTAGAAAGACATTTTCTTATGATATTTATATTCTGTATAACAAACATTTTATTATTGAGAACTATTTCAAATTTGAAAAAACTTTGTTTTATGTTGCGTGAATTAATTAATTAATAAAAAAGATATACTTACTTTTCACCAATAATAATAATAATAATAATAATAATAATAATAATAATAATAATAAAGATTTATTAGCGATACAAGTTTCGGTAAACAAATCAAAAAAGTCCTATTGCGCCAGAATTCCGTTTAGGACCTCTGAAAGCTCCAGATCATGAGAGGAAGCTTAAATAGCCCAAAGAGGGACCGGTAGGGTTTTTTAAAACCGCAAGAGGCTTAAGCCCTGGAGACGCTGAGAGAGCCGACCCAATTTCATTCGAGAATCAATGGGTTTCTGGGGTAAGCGTCTCTTCTTTCATCTATGATGTCATTTCGATGACTCCGGAGTGCTTGATACTAACCCAGAAGACGTTCTTGGGTTCCTTTTTGTTCTTATCAAGTTAGCTTCTTTGTTTGAGATTTTCACTTGCTGGTTTGCGTTTGAGAGCAGGAGTTCTATGGATTTGAAATTGGAATTGTTGAATTAGGACTTAAATATCACCGCTATTTGGTCTTGAATCATGAACAAGACTGATAATTTTCTGGGTCACTAATGATTTCTCTCATGCATTTAATGGTGGAGAAAGCTTAGTAGGATTTTACACATTTTGCCCCCCACTTTCATGCCGCTCTGTTTTGCACTTTTCTTACATCAGTATCACGTTTCTCTGCAGGGATTGAAGTGAAACCAGGAAAGAAAGTGAACCCTTTTCACGAGGATAATCTACAGGGAAGGCTTCACGTAACGCAGGTTATTCTTCTTCTTGTCATTGCTCTTTCTCTTGCTTATTCAAGCATTGTGATGTTAATTGAAAGGGAATGAGAGGCTTTACTGTTAAAAATGAAATGGAAGCTATAGTATAATGTGCCCTTTAGACCCACACAGATTTTTATTGATGAATTCAGGCAGAATTGGATTTTGCCGTGCCTAACCTTTGTTTTTTTTTAAAGAACTTTGATCACTGTTCTCAATGGATGTGTACTTCTTGTGTGAATTGTAGGCAACATTGGGACTTGGCTCATCTGCTGAGAAGAGCGTATTGCAATGTTTCAGGGAAGATAAGCCTCCTATATTTTTATGTACCCTGTTGCCTAATAAGATTGAGTCATGTTCCTTGGATCTTGAATTTGACATTGAAGATTCAGTGTCCTTCTCTGTGATGGGCCCAAAAAGCATCCATCTTTCTGGTTACCTGCTGGTGGATGATGAGGATGTTGGAGATGAATATGGACTGTATCCTTTCGAGTGCCTCATGAACTTGTGAATTTATAATTCTGTACATGATGATGCAACTCTGTTTGAGTTCTTCTTGACTAAAATTTAAAGTGATTCTTTTGGAGAGGATGGTCTGGAGATAGGGTCCGAGGAGTCATCTGAGGAGTTTGATAGTGAGGATGAATATGAGGATGACTACACTGATACAAGTGACAATGAGATGTTTGCGCCCTCTTCTCCTCGGGTTCGCAACAGTGGAGGTGACTTTCTGTAATTTGATTTTACATCTACCTAAGCATTTTATTACTCCTTTTTCTTTTTCTTTTTCCCCTTTTGCATGCTTCTGGTAAACCTGGAGGAAGTTAATGTGCATTGGCATGTGCTTGCTAGTTGAGTTATTTTCTATATTCGGAAACTCAGTATGCATGCATGAATGTTCTGGTTTATACCTGCGCTTTGCTGTGTACTATGGCTATGGATGTATATTAAGTGTTGCGTTGGTGTATCAATTGATGCAGAAGGCCTTTTTATGCCCTTCCAAACATTCAATTGTCTTGTGATAGAAGGGAATCCTCTGTTTGTTGATTCCTCCTGTCACATCCGTGCTTTGTTGTCTGTTTTTTTATTTTATGGGATGGTGTCTTTCTGCTGTTAACTCTGGTTGAGAGTCCGATGCTCTAAAATTATTTTCTTTTACTACTTATATGTGAAGATAATATTCCTGCAGTGGTGATTGAGGAGGTAACAGAAGATGATAAACCTACCAATGGGAATCCTTTGTCCAAGAAACAAAAGAAGAATAGACCAAGTGATTCGAAAGAAGATTCTCAGTCTCAACGTCAAATTGTTGTCAGGAATACCAGTAGTATTGCACCTGTGGAAAGTGAGGATGAAGATGGCTTTCCGTTATCTATTTCAAATGGAACAAATGCTGATTTCCTGAGGACTGGAGCAGTTACAAAACCAAAAAAGGAGACAACTGGGGAATTGGAAAAGAAAGTTGATGATGTTCAGGTTGACAACCAAAAGAGAGAGGCAGAATGTGTTGAGAAAGATAGTCAACCAGATGGGTAAAGCATTTGGTCATTATTGTTTTTGACTGGGAACAATGGTGCTAACCCGATTCTTGTTAGTGGAACATGTTGACTTTACCTTTCTTAGGTTCATTATTGGACATGATTGGAATATGTTCATCATGTGTCAGCAATAATTATCTTATCAGCAATTATTCAGAAGCTGGAGTGACTGAACTAGATGGGACTTGTGCTAACATTTAACTTCTTGTTGTTCTTTTAAATTATCTAAGTTTGTATACTTCATTGGCAGGAAAAGGAAGAGAAAGAAACAGAAAAAACAGAAAGAAATGGATAAAGAAGGGAAAGTTGATATCGATGCTGATGACAGCAACATTGCTTCATCAACTAATAACCGAAGCAAATCTCATGAGGTGAAGAATGAGGATATGGGTCAGGCTATGCGTGAGGGAAACCAGCTTGATGATGAACCTTTGAGTAGCCAGTGGGTTTTCTTGACTGGACCTTCTCTTTTAAAATATTAGTTCCTTTTCATTCAGCATATCGATCCAAGTTCAATAGCTAACAGGGTGAATATATGCTTAAATTTAAAAGATCGAGTCATTATTAGGAAAGGAAAAAAAAAGTTGCAAGATCGATTTTTTTGTAATGAATGCTATAGTATCTGGTAGTTTGATTCCAAACGTCTGGTTATATGCCGAGGTTTGGGGAACAGGAAGAATATAGTGCCTGTAACGTGGGTTGTTTCAATTGACACTACAGTGATAATTTGGTGTTTTGTTTTGTGTCTATAGCTCTCAAAAGGGTAGTTAATTGGGTACGCTAGGGACCTTGTTGGACCTGAATTTGTTATCTTGACTGGAAAAAAAGAAAAGAAAAGGCCCTTGTTACTCACATTGGGTTGCCCATCAAATGAGCAAGGATTTTACTAATCTGAGTGTATCTAAGAATTCCAATGTCTTATATCTAGGAAATAGAAAAATTAAAATGAACCTATTATTTAATCTTTCTGTGTAATCTTGGTCTAAAATGTACATTATACCCAGTGAAAATCAACCAGAGAAGAAAAAGAAGAAAAAGAAAAAGAAGTCCCAGGAGTCTGCAGGAGCAGCAAACAGGGATCAACCCATGACAGATGTGAAAGACAGGAGCGCATCCGAGGTTGAGCCCAAAGAACAACAAGGTGATGCTAAGCCCTCGCAAATCAGGACTTTTCCGAATGGCTTAGTCATTGAGGAGCTAGCAATGGGCAAACCAGATGGCAGAAGAGCTGCTCCTGGAAAACAGGTTTCTTCTTCGCTTCTATCAAGGACATTTCTTGGAACTGGATAAGATGTTAACTATTTCCGTCCTTTTAATTCTTTTCTCCTTCCTGGCTTTGATTCTGTGGTAAAAGCAATAGAACTTGGCTGGCATATTTTGAAGTTCTCTTTTTGTAGTTTTGGTTATTGTTTTACTTTTCTTCCATGTCTTCTTCACTCCTTAAAGCATATATTGAAAATGATAAAATAAAATAAGGAGTGATGTTTCATGAATGGACTTCCTGTTATTGTTAATTTAAAGAAGGAATTAACGTTGATGTTCTTTTCATTAAATGGACTTTGAATGCTGCAAGTCCTGTTGATTCACCTAGTTAAGCCTTTTTATGAAGTGTTCAAATTAACCTTAACCTCTTTTTAAAACTTGCTTTTTATCTTGATTTGTTGGAGATTTTAGTTTTATTTTGGTAACAACTATGTAATGCTCTGCAACCCCTGTCAATTCACCTGGTTTATATTCCTTACAAATGTTCAATTCAACCTAAACATTCAATTTAAATTTGCTTTTTTCTCTTGATTTTGTGGAAAGTCTAGTTTTGTTTCAGTAATGAGTATGTGTTGTTTGGTTTCAGGTTAGTGTGCACTACATTGGCAAACTGAAAAAGAATGGCAAGATATTTGATTCCAATGTAGGAAGAGCACCATTTAAATTCCGATTGGGTAATAGTCGCGGTACATGAACTGTTGATATCTGGAACTTAATCTTTGCCAATCATTTGTTTTAAATGCATTCTGTCGACCGTGCAGGTATTGGACAAGTGATAAAGGGATGGGATGTAGGGGTTAATGGTAAGTGAGAGGCTAGCATTTTCAAAATAATCTTAAGCATATTTTCTTTATTTGTCTTTTTCTTTTTGTAATTTATTTCCTTGTGCAACTTTTAGGAATGCGCATTGGCGATAAAAGAAGGCTCACTATTCCACCTGCAATGGGGTATGACTGATATGTTGCATTATTTCCTTTTCTCTTTCCTTTTCTTCCCACTGTTCTTGATTTGTTGCATTTTCTCAGCCTAGCTTGTGGTAAATTCTGGCAACTCTAGAATGGATGCTAAGCATGCTAATTACTATACTGTATTTATCCGACTCTAAGTGCTCAATGCTTAAAGTAACTTTTCTATACAATGTAAATAAGGTAGACTGCTACACATTCTTCACCTCCTCTTAATAATTATCTTGTTGATCCTTGTCCAACTCTGTAATGCAGTTATGGTGCTCAAGGCGCTGGTGGGAAGATACCGCCGAACTCATGGCTTGTGTTTGATGTTGAGCTGGTTGACGTTCGCTGATTACAATCAGTTTTGTTGGTGGGCCTTGGTGAATTGTGTTTAGCTGCATATGCAGCCAAAGTTTTGTTGTGCTTTTTACCTGTGAAAGACAAAATTGCTTTGTTTCTATAGATGCTGAATTGGTCACAATCGATGCAAGTGTTAATATCTAGGAGCTATCCTAATCTGATATCTCCTAGTCTTACCATTGAAATGTTGAATTACCTGTGGTAAATTTATCATTCCTTTTTTTTATTCATTTCAATCGTAGCTGCTTAAGGGGCGCAGTATCCTCTTGTTCGTTCTCAGTATGCTGGGCTGTGTAAGTTGGCGAAGACAAGGTAGTCACCACAAATCAATGAGAGCAAATAATGGGTGAAGAAAGGGCTTAGGGTCACTTATCTGACCAGTTTTGTGTAGTTCTTTTTGATTTCCACTAGTCAATCTGCTAGTCACTCGCACTTTAGAGGTTAAAAGGGATTGTGGTTCATTGTCGTATAAAATGCGATTGGCCGTACGACAAGGTAAAATTTCGTGGTATCTCAATGGGACGAAATTTATTGGTTGCCCAGTTGGATAATCCGTTGCTTTGCTGAGTAGCTTCTTCACACGTAGCGCAGTCACAGCAAAGGATAATCCGACACTGCTAGCATAATGTAGTACAAATTCTCGGCACGATTCGTACATTTTTTCTGTAAGATGTTTCCTTCTAAAGGGTATAACGCTTCAGGGGCGGTTTTCCTTCATATGTGTCTACTATGTACGTAGATAGAAAGTCCTTGTACAAGGAGGATCTATAGAGCGGTGGGTTGTGGTTGTTGATTATCACTTTCGCGGGCTCAACCAGGCAATCACCGGAAGGATGAATGAAGGTGGTGACTGTTGTCCGTGCTGAAGTTCTGTTCGTCGTCACTCGGTGCTCTGCACTTCTTAGCTTCCCATTGCTGATAATCTGCAGAAACTGACAAACCTTAAGACAAATTTTGAATCTTTTGAGGGTCTTAAAAAGGTGATCGTATGAATTTAGATCAGGTCAAGAGGGGCGTGAGGTGAACCTGCAAAGCCAGTCCTATGTTGATCACGAAGGCATCGGGAAGAGGCTGAAGGGCAAGCCACTGTCCGTCATTGAGGACTTGAAGCCCATGCACTGGCCCTTGAAGAAGGACGGTAGTGAGATTTACATCCCCGTGCCGTGGCAATCCTAGACTTGGATTGGGACAAGGAGGATAGCAGTTGAGAGCCATTAGCTGAACTCGATTCAACTCACCCCGCTCGAAGAATCCCAACTCTTGTCCCAAACCTTCCCCAATCAATTCCAGCAGCAACATGCTCAACTTTCTCACTTCAACTGAGTACTTTCCCAAGAGCTCTCTGCAATGCATAAGCAGATTAAAAGTGAGTGGAAGGTGATCCAGAGAGCCCCTTTGCTTGCATGGGCTTTTAAAATTACTACGGGTCTCTAGTGAAGTTCAACATGTGCAATTCGACAAGTCTGTGATGCCTAATCCTTACTGATACGTGCTGAAATAGCAATTCGTGCATAGTTGTTTCCCTTATTAGGAATTGTGATTTGTTTTATCAATCACAATACAATCAATTGGTTGGAACCAACATGTCCTGTCCTAATGACAGGACGGAGTTGAGTCTAGTAAGGGAAAGAAACTAGGAAAAAGGCATGGACCGCAGATACTAAGTGCTAAATGGATAGTAAGTGCCTCAAGAAGAGTCAGTCGATTTGCTGTTGATAAACGCAGCTATTCAGCTGGTCTGGAACGCATGTACGTCTATAATACATGGAAACTCAAGCAAAAGATACCTATAACGAGCAGGCTTCTCGGGCCAGCATTGAATGTGTTCATCCACAGGATGACAAGGGTGTCGCAGACTGTCTCTCCAGAAGTGCACCTTCTCTTTGTCATAGTCAATGCTCGTGTACAACCTGCAGCTCCTCTTTGGGTCTTCAGAGTAGACGCTCGCCTTGTCCTCAATTGGCAGCTCGAAGAACTCCTCTGCCACCTCCAACACATCAATCATTAGCTTCTTTGAAATCCCATGATTTGTCAACTGCAGTTGACACGAAACGGCACATTTATCTCTCTTTAGCATTTGCAAATCGCATTCAGAGTAAATTCATTAGTGCTGATGCGCCATTAGGCTATCTATTTCCAAAACCTGATTTTTGGCGCCGCATTGAAAGCACTTGTTACTCTGTTTGACTTTTTTCAAGAAGAAGATTCTTTCCGAGGAGCCAAGATGATTGAATTTATACTACTGCAGTACTGAAAACGTTCCTAGGGAGGCGAAAATGCAGGTATGTATGAATGTTGATAATCCTCGATCCTATATACCATAAAAAATATGTAGGGCAGAAGCAATGCTTTGCAAAACCTGAAAGAAGCCAAACTCTTGGCCCGCCTTCAGAACTTGCTGGACATTTTCTGCTCGGTCTTGTCCTAGGTCGATTACTGGAATGACTTCGCAGAGCGCAAATTCTTCCTCCCCAGGTCTGCTTTCTGGAGGCAGAACATAAGAATCCGGCACGTGTTGCAAGTTGCATCTGCTCGAAATTAGCTTGTCCATCGATGCACAACTTAGTTCCTTATTGGTAGCCAATCCTGAGTTCTGGGAATGATTTATAGAATAAAACTCAGGCGTTAGTGAGGTGACCATGCCTCAGAAGCATATTCTTTCCTGAGAAATGCAGTCGATGCTTTGGAGTTAAACGACAGACCAACTAACAATCATATCAGTATAAGGTCCACTTCGCAGGTCAAGCGAATCACTCCTGCATTATTCTCTCAGCGTAATTTGTCTGTCGTAGTCGAGGCATAAAGACACAGGCTTCTCAAGAATATTGGAATATCATAAGCGTACTTTAATATCAACACAATTCACAAATTAAATCGACCCGACTCAATTATTCTAAACTCGATAGCATAACTTGATGGGATGCAATATTTTACATGTAGTTAGGCTTAATTATCATAAAGCAATACTAGCCAAACTTGATGTTGAATTGGAGCTTGAGGTTGACTTTTGACTTCTCCGAGTACCATTTTATTGTTACAAAGAAAAAATCCTCCTATATGCTTCTTCTAGGTTTAAACCACATAAAACATATAAACATCAAGCTTATGAGACGCTTGAGCCAAATATTTCAAATTTGGCAATACTAGGTTCGATACTTGAACAGTTGAACAAAGTGACCAAAGGAAAAAGATCAATGGTAACTTGAACATGGAAAAAGAAGAATATAATAGTGTTTCACTATCTTTGAATTCAGCAATGCGAGTACATGAGTAGCTCAGACTACGTGGCACTAGACATCATTATGGACTTGGCAACCCCCAGGCTCGCCTAGGCCCGTCCACCAAACTACGGGGCTTGGCTGAGAAAATAAGCCTAATTAGGCGGGCCTAGCTAACTTTGCTGGGCCTTGATATTTTTTAGGCAGAACCTGGGCAATAGTCCTTAGGCTAGAGCTAATTGTGATTATGTCAATTTATGTCAGAAAAAGTCAACCTATTCCATTTATGTTAATTTAATCATAAACCTATTGATAATTGTGTCGACTTAGTACTTTTGGCTAATTTGAGCCGGATATTGCTAAAGTATACGTAAGCTAGTCTATATGGCAAAGCCGGCATTGATATAAGCATTTTTTAAAATAGTATTTTAATAATTTTCGTTTTTTCTTCTTTTTTTAAAATTTTTTTCTTTGATCCTTTCTTTCTTTTCTCTCTTTTTCTTTTCCTCCTCTTTTTGGTGGCCGGCATAGTCATGGCTAGCGAGGCGGCCACACCAAGGGTCATTTGGGTGAGGCCGATAGTGGGCATTCTATATTTTCTTTGGTTTCATGTCTATAAAGCTTTGGAACCAATGAATGAACATTTCGAGCAAAGCTTCAAAGGTCGGATCTCATGCCATTTTCTTCTCTCGACTTCAATGTCATAGACTCGGAAGCATCAAGATTTTCAACCCACTCCTTGTGCACCAGATATAGTGAGGCCGCCCTTAGATCTTGTAAGGGCCACCCTCACTCAAGCAAGGGTTAGGCAAGGCCAACCCTCACTAGCCACGGGAAAGAGGAGGAAAAAAGAAAAGAAAAAGAAAAGGCAAAGAAAAAAAGAGAGAAAACAAAAAAAAAATTGAAATTTATTAAATATTATTAAATAATGTACATGTTAACAATAATCGTGCCATACAAAGCTAGCCAGCATCCACATAAGCAATATCCGACCAAAATTCGTTGAAAAAACCGAATCTAAATCAAAAGATTAGAACTAAATTGGAATAATTAAAATGTTTAAGATTAAATTGACACAAATACATTAGATTTAGAGTTTTTATGACGCTTTTTCCCTAATTATAAGGGTTGATATTTCCAAAAGAGCCCATTGAGAAATGGTTTAAATTGTATTAGGTACAAGTAAATTCAACTCGGTGAAGGAAAAAAATTGTAGTGAACGACATCGATTGTTGTTAGTAATCTAGAAGGATGTGATCCATTAGTGACCCTCTGTGACTAGTTGAAATTTTGTTTATACAATAGTCACACCATGTGGCTTGTCATATTTGATGTTACAAGCTAACGAACAAGGAAGTGATAGTTAAGTTGAACTGTAACAAGCTAACAAAAGGGAAGTGATCATTAAATTTAAATATCATGTAAGATGGTAGGCATATTATGTGTGATAATGCGATTGGTCGACATAGCATGTTAATCGATCAACATAAGGGGTTGATTAGATTTGGTACAATTAGTCAATTACCCTAAATTAAGAGAAATTAACAACCCTTACTCCTCCCTTCTACCTTCACCTCCATCTATATTGTGCTCAACTTGGCCTCCATACAAATCATCATTGGTGCTTAGGATGCGTTTAGTTTAGCTTTCTTAATAGGCTTTCAGCCTCCAAAGCTCCTTAGGGAAATGGTGAGGTGTTTGGAAAGTATTTTGAAGTAGTTTCCGATCAAATGTTGGCCTTGAGAATACTAGAAACTCAAAGCTACTCCTACCCAACATTTCGAAGTAATACTTGCGGAATGTTGAAACTAGGATTAATCCTTGTCTTCGTCCACTTGTTTTACCCCCCCCTAAAGGGCACAAGTCCCTGTCCATCAAACAACTTGCAAGTCTAGTATGTTTGGTGAAATATGGCTTCGAACCAATTGGATAATCAAGTCTGATTTTGACGCATGATATCACTTTCTTTAAAAATTTATTTGCCTCCACAATATTGCTAATGGTCACTAGCAAATTTCTTCCAATATACAACAAAGTTTCAAATAAGAATACGGGATAACAATTCTAGTAATTTAGGAAACAATTGGAAATAATAGCTGTATATTCTTTTGAAAAAAAAATGAAAAATGGAAGAAGATTCTTTAATGGAATAGGTACATTCAGTAATTTATAGCAAAAGAAATAAGTTATATCCAAGTACGCACAACCTTCGAGGATTAATAAGTTATATCTAAACAGGTTTGAACTCTGAAATGACCTTTGGAAGAAAATAGTAAAATTCGAAATTAAATAAATAAATAAATAATGTGTTGATAGGTGTATATACTCTAAATTCACTAAAGACTATAGTGTCTTAGTGTGCTTGTATGTTGATGATATGCTTATCTTTGGAACAAATATGACTGGAATTAATGAGACTAAGAAGTATCTAACTTCCATGTTTAAAATGAAGGATTTGGGTGAAGTATATGCTATATTAGGTATTAAAGTTAAGAAAAATAGTTGGGGTTATTCTTTAAGCCAATGTAGTTATGTGGAAAAATTATTAAATAAATTTCAACATCTTGGTTTTAAAGAAATAAGTACTCCATTTGATTTCAGTATTAAATTAAATTATAATATTGGTAGAGTAGTGACACAACTAGAATATGCAAGTGCTATAGGGTCTTTAATCTATGCGATGCATTGTACTAGAACCGATATTGCTTATTATGTATGCAAGTTGAGTAGGTATACTAGTAATCTAAGTACAGAACATTGGAGAGCTATTATTAGAATTTTTGGTTATCTTAAGAGAACTAAAAATTTATGATTGTTCTATAATAATTATCCGGTTGTATTAAAATGATACACTGATGCTAGTTGGATTGCAAGTGTGGGAGATGAGCATTCCACTTTTGGATAGATCTTCACACTAGCTAGAAGTGTTGTATCTTGGACGAGCAAGAAACAGACATGTATAACTCACTCAACAATAAAATCTGAATTTATTGCTTTGGCGCCAGCTGGAAAAGAGACTAAATGAATTAGACATTTGTTGTTGGATATCAAATTATGAGCTAGTCCTATACCTCCTATTTCTATCCATTGTGATAGTCAGGCCACTTTGGCAAGAGTATATAGTAGCACATGTAATGATAAGTCTAGACACATTAGTCTAAGATATGAATATGTGAGACAATTGATTAAAGATAGTACCATAACAATTGTCTATGTGAGGTCAAGTAAAAATCTTGTTGATTCTTTGACGAAAGCTTTTCCAAGACATATGGTAATAACGACCTCACAAGAAATGGGGCTGAAACCCTTTAATTGAAATCATCAATAATGGTAACCTGGCCTTTTTATAGAACATCACTAGTTACAAGATTTAATGGGTAAGAACAAGTTATTAAATATGATTGTTTGATACTGACGTAGCCCTAATATGAGAAGTTAGTATCGTCCATTACGTTTTGTAGGCTGAACTGAATTCTTAATGAAGTATGATACAATTTTGTAGTGTGTTGATAGTAACAGAAATACATGTTAAAAACTTCACATATATGAGCTTAGAAGTGGTGCCGCTTCTTATGAAAGTGAGGGTTGCTTTCTAGAGAGTTCATGAAATAGGATTAAGTACAAGGCCATAATAGTGCAAAGTAATATAGAGCTTTTCGTTGAAACAAAAGGTTAGTGTATGTGTGGTATGTTCGGTTCTATTACATAAAAGTACAATTTTAAAGCTGAACTACTTGTCACTTTGATAGAGCTTTGAGATACTTGCACTAAGTAAATGTTTAACTCGAAAAAGACCTTTATGTATGTATATTAACCTTACTGAAATTTTGGCTGTACGATTTTTAAAATTTTAATTTTCAAATCTTTATTTTTACAAACAAAGTGGGGGATTGTTGGAGGTTTGTTTGTTAAAACAAACTGAGTGCCTTTTCTTGTCCCACATAGGAAAAGTGGGCGGGAGTGGGCCAATTTAAAAGTGTGGGATTTCCTTTTTGTACTTAAAGGAATGATTGAGTGGGGCTAGACCCCACCATACCCGCGTGCGGGTGCGTGATTATTTGGCGCAATTAGCACTTTGCATGTCTGCGCACCCACGGTTTAATTAGCACTAATCCCTTTGTTATTTATTTATTTTTTATGTTATTAATTTTTAATCAATTCAAAGGTTGCTTTTTAATTTTAGAATTTTCGGAAATGAAATATAAAATGAAAATTCGAAATTCTATTTATATATACTATTCCGAATTTTTATTTGTGTTTGTTCAATACAACATTTTGGAAATTACTTATTTGGTTTGCAACTTTTCCCGAAGGGTTGCAATTGTTCGGTTTTCAACTTTTTCTCAAGAGTCGCATTTGTTTATCCGAACAATTTTTTTTTAAAGGACGTGTTTGTTCATTCTTTGGCAATTTTTATAAAGAGTTGTAAGACTGTTTGATATATATACTCGTTATTTTTTGGAAAAGTGAGAGTGATCATTTTCATCCTTTTCGAGCTTTCTGTTTGAAAAAAAAAAAAAAAAAAAAAAAAACTACGACCATTCTTTCAATTGTTTCCTAGAGAGACCCTAGAGAAACTAGAATTGCTATCTAGTATTTTCATCCGAGTCTTTATTGTATCTTGGAGGATTTTTTGCCCGTGATCATTAATAATCTTGTAGTGCAAATAAATCCTTAAAGAAAGTGATATCATGCTTCAAAGTCCGACTTGAGTACTTTGAATATCCGTCTTCATTGTTCTACCCAATTCGAAGCCATATTTTCACAACAGAAGATAACAGTAGTTTTATCATGTTTGGGCAGGCAACGAAAATGATAGACTCTAAGCGAAAATAGAACTAACTATTTTGGGAAATTGTCCTTGTCAGCAGAGAGACTTTTGCTTCTATAGATAGTGGAACCAATGATTGTTGCTGGCATTTGAATTTCAATCAATCATTTGAGGTTAGACAGCTATATATTCAATTTAGGGAAGGCATGAGTTGGGCAAACAAAAAAAAAAAAAAAGAAAAGAAAAGAAGGTCTAATAATGCTCTAAGGCTGTGTTTCAAAACCAAATTGGTATAAGATGGGATATGGTAATATGGGATTAGAAATTCTCCTTACATATTCTCTAGAATGTGGAAAATCCATTAAATGTTTGGTGTAATCTAGAATAGGATTGACATATTTCGAAAATCCTCCTAATATCCACTAAATTGACAGGATCAATCCAAATTGCCTTTGGGTTGTATAACAATCCACTTCATTCCCATCATCACCATCATCACTCCAGAAAATTTCTAGACGCTTTTCCTTAAAGCTCCATCCCCCCTCTCTCCTCTATTTTCAATTTTGCATCTACATATATTCTTCTTTCTCTGTCTTTGTCTCAATCTGTTTTTGAAATTAATGCGACTTTCACTCGTCTCAACTTGAGGATCAACCATAGGTGGATGACTTGACCCTCAAGTTCCTGAAGAACCTTATGTTCCATGTCAAGATAATGCTGATCTCGTCACTCACCCACCTGGGTCTGATTAAAAAACAATAGCAAGAAAAATGCACAGAGGTTTATGGTCATACTTCCCCCTTATAATCTTGGAAAATCCTCCTAATATCCTTCTAATAACCTATGATTGACTGATTGACAATGACGATCGATGGTAGTAAGAGGCATTGGCGATTACGCAGTGGTCAGAAGTGATGATGTACTTCTTGTTTTGTTATGTTACTTTTAAAAGTTTTTTATCCCACACCCTATCCTAGATTTCTTATTCCTCATTTCATCCGGATATATCCCGATTTATCCAATCTTGAGGATATCGCCAAACACCAAATAGTATAAGTTGTTATTTCATTTGAAATCAAATTCGGACTATCAAACGTAATCTAAGTATTTATTTTTATTCTGTCGTTATGTTTTTTGTCTAAATAGTTAGATGGACTTAGACCTACCCAATAATTTATAGGCCTTTTACTTGAGAGTTTGCCAAATGTGCAGTTGTTCACAAGCTAAGACCTAAATCTTTAGCCTCACCCTCAACCCAATGTGCTCTGCCACCGCCAGCCCTTGCGATGCCTTTGCCCAACGCAAACGCCACGACCCCACAACCATACCTTTGTCATCTTGGTCGTCGTCGCCTCCCCCATATTGGCGCACCAGACTCTCTCTCTCTCTCTCTGTGATAAGAAAAGGCAAAACAACATCCACAAATTCACAGAGCTAGTGTCTTGACGCGATGAGTCCTTGATTCAGATGGAGGCAAAGATGCATTTGTTGCCTTCGCAGATGATGTCCATGGTAGAGAGAGAGAGAGAGAGAAATCAATGGAGACCGTTGGAGCTGGTGGTGTCAGTGTCGGAGATCGATGGAGGTGGTGCTGAATATGGCTGAACGTAGAGAGATGTAGGATTGTGGGTTTTTCTTTAGATGTACACGGGGACAATACATGCGTGGAGAGCTTACAAAAAGTTGGATAGGCCTAAATCTAACTAGCTCTTTGCCTTCTTTTGTCAGTGGCTCTGCTTCATGCATGCGATATTGGTCTAGTCACAATATTTCCTCACATTTCAAACTACAAATATGAAGTAAAAAAGACCTCCTACTTTAAGGAGTCACGGTCCTTTTTTCTCATCCATAATATTATCATTTCGTTATATTCTAAATATTCTAATAATGGATAAATGTTTAAGTTAATATTCCATTTTATCTCCATGTAGTTCAAGTTGTAAATTTTAACCTTCTCCCATCTGATATATAACCTTACGAAAAGAGATTCAAATGTTGAAGTATCTGTTCTCTTTTCAAATTTATAAGTATCATTTCTTCGTATTATGTCCATAATCCATTTCCATCAACCAACAAATCAAATACTTTTTAATAATGTGATTTTGCAAAATATTTTTAATGTCAACTTTGTCGCACGCTTAAATTTACGTGCTTAATTATGGAAGAATGTCAAGCCCTGTTCATATAATAGTAGCATTAGCAAGAGTTGAGTCTCAAAGTGGGGGACCATATTTCTGTACCATTTAACTAAATCAAAAAGGGCCATGACTAATATTTTGATTAGTAAAATGAATTAAGAACCCCTATTACTCTTATACAGGAATAACAAAAACTAATTAATTCTGCTAGGTCTAGCTCATCTTAGAAATTGAAAGTCGTCCCCACGACAAGGTGCTCAGTGGAATAAGGCAATGCATATTATATAATACATTCGTTTCATACTTTAATGAATTAGAGCGATTTCTTTTCCTCTGTTGATATTGTGTCTCAAACTTTGACAACAAAAAAGAATGTGAAAATGCAGTCAATTACAGGATTATTTGTCATCACATGAGACTTTGGAGTTTAGACTAGAAGGATTTTTTAAAGGTAAAGTACGACAACAGGATGAGACAAACCTTCAGATAAATAAACCCACCTCCATATTCTTTAGGCTAGTGATGAGTGTAAATTAAAATGAAAATAAATAATAGGGAAAAGATTGGACAGGTATGTATCTAGAAAATATCGATGTGTATCCATTACATTGTAGCTCACGTATCTTTAATAGTGACATGGATGGATATCTCCAACGAAAGATTCTTGAAATTGACATAAAGCGCAACATTAATCATATCGTGTAATTCATGGTGACATTTATTATATTAAAATATGCTTCTCTACTACGATCATATTGATCCAATTCATCCCATCGACATGAAGATTTCTCAATCCTATCTCAAACAACCATATAATGAAACAAAGTTTCTTAGAAAAAAGGGTCAAAATAGCGAACAATCAATCGACTCGAACGACTCGGTACCTCATATCAAGCATTTGGCATTAACTTACATCTTTCTGCATTTTGAACCTTCCCTTCAAACTCTCAGCAGAATCTCACCCCGCCATCATTCTGTCAATCAGTCTTTTCAAGCCCTCAACGAGAAATTACCAAAGAGAGAGCGTCAACACCAACCTTGAGGCCACCTATTCCGGGGGTCCCATCGAGGCAACCACCTCTTCTTCTGTGGATTACTGCTCTCATTAGTATGGCCATTCGATCCCAAGCGAATCTCGCCCTTCCGATCCATCCTCGACCCGATCACAAGCTTCAACAAGAGTCCCCTGCGGGCCGCCCATCTGGGGGTGGGGTGACCGGGCAGGCACTCTGCGGCTGCCATCGATCCGATAGGCTGAGGGAGATGGTTGAAGGCATTGCCATCCTCTTCGTCGCCCGTGACCAGGAAGATCTCCTTGCATGAGCGGATCGAGGTGAGTTTCAAGTACTTCTGCTCGAGGGACTCCTTGGGCACGTTCCTTGCCAACAGCGGACATGCACCACCCCAGTTGTTGGTGCCGAGCGATGGGGGTTGTGGTGTTCTAAAGTCTCGCAATTCCAGTTGATGATGCCTCATCTCTCTCTCTCTCTCTCGAAGATGGTATTAAGGAAATGGCAGAGTTGAATCTGTTTATATAAGTGCTTTGTGCGTGAGATTGAGGGGGTGATGGATCGAGAATATAATGATTGAAAAAGATTCATCGGGATTTGCTTCATATAGATTGAGACTTTCGGTTAAAATTAAATAATCATTTTGGTGGTTTCTTGGGAGTGTCGCAAGAGTTAAATAAACATATCATTAAAGGGGTGTAAAATGTGACCGATGTGGACGTAATTAATGACGAGTTTAAAACCACGACGCATCTACTTTCTCGGTTGACGCAGAAGGCGTCAACCATACAGACGGCGACCTAGCAATCACGAAATGGAATTGCGAAGAAGTAGAAAAGCGTCTGGATTGACTTTTGAATTTAAATTTTGTTAACACCCAAAAATGGCTTAGCGGGCCGTGGACAAGTAGTGAGGCTTATTATGCCCGAGATAGGTGAAGCAGGCCCGAAGGAGTTTGGACGAGACCCATCATTACAAGCTCCGACGGTTCGGTTCCAGCTTCGCTTGAGAGTAGACCCATTAAACAGATAAGTCGGATATGTTGAGAAAACTCCTACTAGGTTTTAAAGTTGACAAATTTTTTTTATTCTTGTTATTATTCTGAAGAATAGTAGACTTCTAACGTTATATCGCAGACTCTTGTCAAAATCTATTTATTCCATAAGTATTTCCTACTCGACGTAATCCAAATTGAAATTAAGTCTAGAATAGATTTATTGATCTTACGACAAGGATTTAGTATGAACATAATAGAGATTTATTCTTTAATATTTAGCTTTCTAGTGAAGAATCCCACTTATCTTTTATAAATACATTGATAGAATCAATCACAAATAATGAAATCAATCTTAAAAGCAAGTTTTTTTTTTTTTTTTTAAAAAAGAGTATCAACTTATGGAAATCTAGATTCTGATTGTATGGGTGATCAAAATCATCGGATTTTCATCTTAATTTTCAAACGGTTACAAGATTTTCTTAATCAATTATGTCCTACGGATTGATTGGAAGAAATTCCTCTAGAGAATGCCGATGGCTAGTAAGGCGTGGATGACTATTTAAGGAGGTCATTCAGTCTATTTGAAGTGTGTGTGAAAATTGAAATTCCAAAGTCTGAAGCATTTTTAATCACTTGTTCTTCAACAACAGCTCTTACAAATTGTACTCAAGAGAGAAAATCACAAGAAAAGTGACTTAGTGTGGGAAAAAGAGTGTTTGCACTCAAAATATTGTAAGACAATCAAAGAAATGAACTTTAATTTACTAAGAGAAATATGCCAGAAAGGTCACCAAGAAGTTTGGGATGGAAAACTGCAAAAAGACTGAGAATCTCATGTCAAGTTCTAAGAACTTGACAAGAATGAAGATGGAAAGAAACTTGACCAAAAGACATACATGAGCATGATTAGTTCTTTTCTCTACCTTACTGCTTCACGATGTGATATTTTTATTCAGTGTGTGTATGTGTGCTAGATTCCAAACTAATGCATGATGGGGTGAGTGATTCTAGAACGGATTTTTGAGAGGGGATTTTTGTGGTTAAGTATATGGAGTAGTGTATACGAGGAAGAAACAAAAAGAAATAAGAAAAGATAAAACGATCTCCTCCCAAGGTATAAATGCCTCGCCACCAACCGAGGATGAGGATCGAGATCTATGAAGCTCACCACCAAGGCCTAAAGCTTCCACCAGCCAAGGATAAAGGACTTCGGAATAGGAGAAGCTCACCATCAAGGCCTAAAGATTCCACCAGCCAAAGATAAAGGGCTTCTTGGCTCACTACCAAGGAGTAATCTATGCTCCAAGGATAAAGAAACCGAAAGGAGTTATCCACTCTCCAAAGGAGTTCACTCTGGTATCCATTCTCCAAACGAGTTCACTCCTTTCGGTTTCTTTATCCTTGGAGCGTAGATCACTCCTTGGTGGTGAGCCAAGAAGCCCTTTATCCTTGGCTGGTGGAATCTTTAAGCCTTGGTGGTGAGCTTCTCCTATCTCAAAGTCCTTTATCATTGGCTAGTGGAAGCTTTAGGCCTTGGTGGTGAGCTTCGTAGATCTCGATCCTCATCCTCGGTTGGTGGCGAGGCCTTTATACCTTGGGAGGAGATCGTTTTATCTTTTCTTATTTCTTTTCGTTTCTTCCTCGTATACACTACTCCATATACTTAACCACACAAATCCCCTCTCAAAAATCCGTTCTAGAATCACTCACCCCATCACACATCACAAACTGACCCTAGAAAGTCTCATTTTAGTGCTATCAAATGTATTATCAAATATATTGCGACAAATTCAAAGTTAGGTCTGTGGTATCCAAAATGATGAGAATTTACATTACTTGGATACTCATATGCTACTCTAGCTAGTTGTAAAGTCGATAGGAAAAATACTTCAAGAATGTGCCAACTTCGGGACAAATGTCGATATCCTAATTCTCAAAGAAGCATAACATTGTGGCACTCTCAACGGCGAAGCAAAATACGTTACTCTTAGAAGTTGTTGTCCACAAATTCATTGGATTAGGTAACAACTAAGGGACTTTGGACTAGAAGAACCTTGCATTGAAATAAGATGTGACAACACAAGTGTGATCAATCTCACCAAAAATCCCATTCTTCATTCAATGGCAAAGTATATTGAAATTTGCTATCATTTCATAAGAGACCATGTATAAAATGGCGAAATCAATCTTCACCAAGCCATTGGAGAAAGGATTATTCGAGTTCATTTGTGGAAAGTTGAATATTACCCTTGCATTTGGCTAAAGTTTATGGACGAGCAAACTCATTAGTTCAACTTATGATGGAAACATCCTTCTGAAAGTGTAAGTTTCTTTCCTTCTTGAACATGTATGATTAGTTCAAACTCGGGTAGTTATATTTCAAATTTTGATGTGTAAGTTTCTTTCTTTTTTTAATAGGTATGATTATCTACAAATTATTACTTGCCTTTTATATTTTTGGAAATTGTTATATCTCCATTGATTTTTTGGAATTAATATTTCAAAAATTATTGACAATTAGTTTTTAATTTTTAAAACAACGAAGCTTCTTTTTTGCGCCTGTTCGGTTGCCCTAGTTCATTTTCTTTGAATAAAATCTTTGACCATTTTTCTTGATAACCAGACTCTTTGCAAACCCTAATCTTTCTCTCAAACCCTCGCTTCTCTTGATCTACTCTCATATTCTTTGCAAAATTTCTCACTTGATCACTCACGAACATGTCATCAAAATCCTCCAAGTCTATTTCGATGTCTTATCAGAGGAAATTCTCTTGCATTGCTAGTCGTAGGTCTTAGTTTGTCCTTGAAGGTCCGACACATTTTAATCTCGCTAGGGATGAATCGCCTCGAAGCACGAATCAACAATCAGTGGAGGAAGAAGTTACTCAAGAGCCACACCTATTTCAATAAGAAAGCTTGAGGTACTTCTCATGCCTTATGAGTTTTTGAAAAAGGAAGGAAGTCCCATGGATTTCATAAGTTCATTCTTGAAAGAAAATGGCTATGGGAACGAAACCTTATTCTTAAGAGCCATGGAAAATTTAGGGTTGGTAGAGCTTGGAAGAGAAGAAAATGAATTTTCAAACTTTTCTGCTAATCCTCATTTTGACACGGAGGGTTAGATTGAGAGTAAAAAGGAAAATGATGATGAGAGGGTGTTAAAAAATTTCCAACCCAAAATGGGTGTTGCTGTAGAAATTGCTGGAACGAAAGGGAAGTTGTTTTAATCAAATGACCATAAGAAAGTCTACTCACATATGCTGAACAGAGGAGTCATTAATCCTCAAACTGTAGATTTTGATTTCCTAGATTCCATCAAGGTGAATTTGTGAGAAAATTTGCCAAGCTTCAGATGGAAAAGCTCTGTGCAAAATCATTTAATGCTTATCCCAAATTAATTGCTTACTTCTATTACAACCTATATGTTCCAAATCCCACTTATGTTCATTTTACTGTGAATGATGAAGTGTTTAATGTTGATGTTACTTTGTTGGCTAATACTCTAGGAGTAGAAATGAGTGGATTCTTACCGATCGATGTGTCTAACAAAAAGGTCACCAAGTTTCTGGTTAAGGACAAGATTCCAAGGGGAAGCATTACTTACTCTAAGATATCTGCTTCTAATATTTTACTCCACAAGATCGTCACCAATTACATTAGACCAAAGACTACTTCTAAAACTGATGTTTCCAGGTTCGAGGCAAAAATGATGTGGGCCATTTGCAATGGTGTTGCTTTCTTACTCCATCACACAATCCTACTGCACATATACAAAATTTTCATGAAGGGAAAGGGACAACTTTTGTATATAGCATTGGTAACCAGACTTTTTCAACACTTCTAGATTCAACCACCATCCAATTTTTGCTCCAGAACCATTATTTCCATGCAAATTAGACTTAAAATGATCTCAAAAATGAGATTAAAGGATCTCTCTGGATCCCTAAAAGTTTTGAAGAAAGAATCCACTAACAAAGCTAAGTTAGAATCTGTAGCTGAGAAGAAGCAACAAGGGAAGAGCGTTGTCTCACGAACTCCAAAAGGAAAATGACATGTTCTTCTTCTCCAAGATGAAGAAGAGGAAGATGATGAAGATGAGACCGTCTATGATATTGTGGCAAATATTGCCATTCGTGATCCTCTTGGTGGTATAGTCGATTATGAGGAAGAAGATGAAGATGATGAGAGCGAGAAAGAATTGGAAGAAGAAAGTGAAGGAGATGAAACTGGAGTGAAAGAGAGTGAGGAGGATAACTCAAATGATGAAGAGGAGGATGCCAATAGGAACAAGAGACAGGAGCATCCTGACAAGGAATGAGAAGATATAAGGAAAGTTGATGCAGGGGATGCTGGAGAGAATGGAACTGGTAAACAAACCAATGCTAGAAGAGATGGAGTGCAGGAAAGAGGAGTTTTTCCTCAAACTCTAGCCACTGAGATAGGGGGAGTAGGTGAGAAAACTTCTCTTAATGACTAGACTGTCGAACCAACTGCTAGTGAAGGCATCGGTCGATCTTTTCTAGATGCTGAAGATATTTATGCATCTCATTTCCCTTAAGTTTCTCCTGAGATTAGGACAAAAAAGCTAATGTTAGGGAGCAATGCATTTCACATGTTCAAGTCGATGTTCCTTCACCTTTAGATACTTCACTAGTACAGTTTGCCGAAGCTAGTGCCCAAATTGAACCATAATCAAACTATCCTCGAATAGTGGAGCTCCTTTTGGGGATTAAGGCACAGCAATATGGGATGGAGGTTAAAATCCAAAAGTTGCTGCTAATCTTGGTACTACCTCATAATCTCTCATTGGAAAGATACAATCTCTTGAGGATAAAGTTCAGACTATGAATCAGCTGGCATCTAAGAAACAAATTCTTTTTCTTATCTGTTTGTGCTTGTTTGATTTTCTCTTTTTGCTTATTTGAAGCTTTGAACTGGCGTATGATTGAGTTTCTCTATGTTGGTGTGGATTGTGTTTCTTTTATGCAGACTACTGATTGATCATTGTGTTTGTGAGCGCAGACTATGTGTATTTGTGCTAGGGGTGATTCGGTCCGGGGTGGGTAGGGTCTAGACCTGGACCTTGCACCCAATCTTGTTATAACCGATTCATCTTTTCTAGACCCTATACCCGACCTTATTTATATTGGATCCTGTACCTGACACACCCCGTTTTTCCAATCCGGTTCTAGGGTTAACCTTGTTTCCATTGGAATTGTTTTGCAATCTCCCGATATCCTATATAACTTTGAATTTTATATTAATACGTAAGAGAATAACGTAATCATCTTAAGTTGTATTGAAACATTAATCACTTATAATAAATAATACATGAACTTTTTGATTAAATGAAAAATTAAGGATCCATAAGGCTAATTATAATAAATAAAATCAAAAGGCAAAGAATTAGCAACAAACATGGGTCTAATATTAGCCTTATTCCCACAACTACCACATGAAGCTACTTATTTATGTAAGCATAACTCCTCCTACAAAAGAGAAATTAGGCGAGCCAATCCATGTGATACATAAGAATTTGGCGACGATGAACATCGTCCATCCATTGAACAGTGCGAGAGGGAGTCGGTGAGGGAGGGAAGCAAGTGAGGGAGAGGAATGACAAAGGACGAGTGCTGTGCGTGTTTGAAAAAGCCAAGAGAAAAAACGTCATGTGATTGCGGGAGTAAAAATAGAAATCGAAGGGAAAAAAAAAAGGGTTTTGGACCTCTACTTACAAAACTAGTCCGGAACTGGTTCCAAAACCGGTTCAAGAATCAGTTTATAGGTGAGAATCACTCAAAACCTATTCCCAAACTAGTTTAAATTGGTTTTGAATTTTGGGAACCAGTTCCTGGATTGGTTTCAACGGGAATTGGTTCCCAACCCTATTTTCCTGGTGGCCGGTCCGAGAACCAAGTATACCCGATCCGGTTGCACACCTCCAATTTGTGCAACTTATGCAAACTTTATTGTGCTTACTATATGTTATCTTTATCAATTATCATGTGCTGCTAAAGTGTTGTTTTGCAGGAAAATCTTCATATTATACTTAAATCTACATGAAAGTTTTGTCACCATAAAAAAAAAAAAAAATTATCGAGAAAACTTCTACTAGGTTTTGAAGTTGATAAAACTTTCTTGTTTTTGTTCTTATTTTGAAGAATAGTAGACTTTTGAAGTCATATCGCAAACTCTTGTCAAAATCTATTCATTCCATAAGTCTTTCCCATTCCGACGTAATCTAGATTGAAACCAAGTCCAGAATGAAGATATAATTTAGACTCGGATTTACTAATCTTACGACAAGGATTCAATATGAACATAATAGAGATTTATTCTTTAATATTTGGCTTTTTGGTGAAGAATCTCACTTACATTTTATAAATGCATTGATGAAATTAATCACGAATTGATAAAATCAATCTTGAAAACGAATTCCTTTTTAGGAAGCATCTATTTATGGAAACCTAGATTCGATTGTAGGGCGACCAGAATCAATGGATTTTCATCTCAATCTTCAAATAGCTATAAGATCTCCTTAATCGATTCTATCCGACGGATTGATTAGAAAAAATTCCTCTAGAGTATGCCAATGACTAGTAAGGCGTTGATGAGTATTTAAGGAGGTCATTTAGTCTATTTGAATTGTGTGTGAAAATTGAAATTCCAAAGTCTGAAACATTTCCAACTACTTGTTCTTCAACGACAGCTCTTACAAATTGTATTTAAGAGAGAAAATCACAAGAAGAATGACTTAGTGTGGGAAAAAGAAATATTCACTGATTGTTTGCACTGAAAATATTGTACTTATCTATTGATACTTTAGTGAATTTCAGTCAAAAGGCTATCAACATGGGAGAATGGATGTAGGCTTGATCTAAACTAAACCACTATAAATCTTGTGTGTAATTTTCTCTTTCTTTAACTCTTTTCAACTTTATATGTTGCAATTTCTTTTTAGGTTTCTCAAAAATTTATTCCATCTCTTATCTTATTCTAAATTTTCTACAAAAGTCTCGGTGATACTTTTAATCGGACTTTGACTCTTCTTTAAACTTTGCACACAACTTATTTTATTTCACATTTATTTGTCAAAGTTTATTTTAATACCTATTTACCCCCAAGTGGTACAAAAATTTTGACTCATACCTAACCCCATTTATAATTGACCCATTTAACTAAATCTAAGAAATCTTATTTCTTATGCTTTTTTCTTTAAAAAAAAAATCGTATTGCCAAAATACTTTTATACAACACAAATTTAATGGACAATTTTTTTTAAAATTTTTTGTAAAATATATTTTTTAAAAATGAATTTAATTTTTTTATTTTAAAAATTGAATTTTTAATTAATTTTATTTTTAAGAATATAATTTTAAATTTTCTTTTTCCTTTTTTTTTTTCTTCTTCTTCAGATGCCTATCTCGTGGCACCCCCCAATAGCCCTTGATCCGTTAGGGTCACCACATATTACCAACTTTCTCTCAACTTGAAAGTCTGATACTTTGATACCAAAGGATTTCGATAAATCCATGAGTTCTGGGGATCTATATCCTTTCCATCGGTCCCTGCACAAAACATGGCGTAAGTGTATCCAACAACTCCCTTCCCTATTTTCAAAAAACGATGCACGCCAACTAAACTTGTTTATAGGTAATAGCCAGACACTTTTATTTACATAAAACTAGATAGACAATCATTAGTCAGTACATCAAAATGCATTAGTTTTCTATACTCGACCATACTTTGAAAGATACTTGACATTTCCAATAGTTACAAACGTAAAGTCCATCGTTTAGTGTCAGCGTCCAAAAATTTCTTCCTCTATTGACCCCATCTCACGGTCACACCCAGCCACTCGGTCCGTTTACTAGTGGCGGCGGCAAGTGATGCGGGAGCATCCAACGTAGCTCCATCCACCAACTCGGAACCATTGATGTTTATCCAAGCCAGGAGAGAAATTGGGCATTATGTGCTTCGATGGATCATTTTCAATGAATAAATGTCAATTATTTATCTGTACGTCATGGTATATCGATAACTATCAATGGGAGGCCATTCTAAATGTCTTGAACGACTAGTTTATGAAGTTTCAGAAGGATTATTTTCTGGTCAAGGGAGGAGCTCGAATTTGAAGGTTCAAGAATGCAGAAGGCCGAAGATTAAAGGCTTTTAATTCCTTTGTTAATAAGGCTTTTATTATGTTATTATGTGTTTTTACTGTCATGCAGTCCAAGAGTCGACGGTTTCGGTTTCTAGGCTATTAAGGTCTGTTTTTAATATGTATTAAGGTGTCAGTTTCTAGGCTATTAAGGTCTGTTTTTAATATGTATTAAGGTGTCAATTTCTAGGCTATTAAGGTCTGTTTTTAATATGTATTAACTCTAAAACCCTCCTATAAAGAGGGGAAAACTATCTAATGTAAGGGATACGAATTTTATGAATGAGAATTGTGAGATTTCCTCTGCTTGAGTGAATTCCTTTTGAGAGTGGATAACTCCTTTCGGTTTCTTTATCCTTGGAGCATAGATCACTCCCTGGTGGTGAACCAAGAAGCCCTTTATCCTTGGCTGGTGGAATCTTTAGGCCTCGGTGGTGAGCTTCTCCTATCCCGAAGTCCTTTATCCTTGGCTGGTGGAAGCTTTAGGCCTTGGTGGTGAACTTCGTAGATCTCGATCCTCATCCTTGGTTGGTGGCGCTGCCTTTATACCTTGGAAGAAGATTGTTTTTATCTGTTCTTATTCCTTTCTTCCCCGTATACACTACTCCATACACTTAACCACTAAAAAATCCCCTCTTAAAAAATCTCTGTTCTTGAATCACTCAACCCATCACGCATCAGCAAGGGCCCCAATGCTTGTCCATACCAACGGATAAATATGCGATGTACTCCTGGAGTACAGGGCTGGTGGGAAGACCGATATTGAACACCATAATGACTCTCACCCGTACGAATGTTAGTCCTCGCACCATAGGGTCCTGATGTTTCGACCGCTCCCACTATAAGTCGATTGGGAATCCATAGAATCTACTGGGAGGTGCAGGCATCAGAGGCATCTTATCTAGTCTGAAATGTTAGTCCCCAAAAGCGGTGAGTACAACCACCTAGCAGTGAAACATTCACTAAACTATATCGCGCAGAACCATCACAATCTAATTTCATGTAAGATAGACAAAACATATAATTAAAGGAATAAGTGTGCATCAAATCAATGGAACTTTTCCAAGTAATAACAAGTATAGTTTCAAAACCATAACACATTATTTCAATCACAGGGGTTCCAATTATAAGACCAAACTGTTATGACACTTTCCATTCCGTGTCACACAATTTTGTTCCATAATCAGGCGAAGCTTAGCAGAACAATCAATTTTAGATTTCAAAAGATTTTTCTCCCAAATGACCAATGTTTGCATCCTTCCAGGCATTCGCACCTAACTTGGCGTCATGAAAGCCTCCGGTTCCATATTTCAGTCACCGGGCATCTAGAGTGTATTACGTCACACCTCTTAGACATCTCGCACCTCACCTAGCGTCATGAGGAATCTCCGAGGCTTGCCATATGAATGGTTACCCCTACCCTCCAAGCATGTATCATAATACAACTGGGCATTCCGACACTCCCGGGGTACCCTTGGGCATTGCAGACCCCAGGCATCCAACGGTATTGACCCCTACGATCCTATGGGCAACCCGACTACCGGGGCATCGTCGACCTGAGGGTCCAATGGCAGCATTAACATCTCAGCCATGGTATAGCCACCAAATCATTTCAATGCCAAAGTATTTTCAAAACAACAATATGGAGAATCCCTTGGAATTTCTCCCAAAAGTCCATTTTCACAAGTACAATTGGAAATTGGCAGGTCAATAAGTTCATATTTTGATCCAAACTTGAATAGTTTAAAATACTTTCTATAAAGGTTCGAAAATTGAAAACACGATACTTTCCTTTAAACATTAGAAAACTGTATCATAGTATATATAAGTTGTGACACAAATTGAAAGGTTTCCAAAGCTGTATACGATATATTGAAACTATATCATAGTGTATGTCAATTTTGACACAAATTGAAAGATTTCAAAACCGTTTTCAAACAAAATTCATTAGCCTTTATCACCGCAAGATATAATGCACAACCGAAGTTCCTACTTGAACTACTCATGCGGGTCCTTCAATTTCCTAAACCCGATCCATTTCAGTCATCCTAAAATTCAATATCCAACATCCAAACTCAAGTATTTTCAGATCTAACTACACTGCATTAGACAGCAACAGCATTGCATTACATAGGCTAGTAGACTTTCACTTGCCTTAAGTCCGATAGTGTCGACGGAGAGAAACCAGGAAGCTCACGGTCACAGACACGGCTCGACAACAGCAAACACGAGTGGCGTTGGCATCGGCAACGCGCGTGCACGGGCGGAGGGGACAGTCTCCTTCCTTCCCTCACTCTCGCTCGCTGCACTCTCTCTCTCTCTCACTCGCTATTTCGCTCGGTCATTTCTCTCTCTTACTCTCTGTTACGAGCATTTTGTTTCCCCCACAGTTGACTTTCTTAGTCAACAAGCCTCTCCCTTCGGTGGTAGCGACGAACGAAGCCAGCTCGAGCCTTTTGTGGCTGCTCGTGGGAGTTCAACCGCCAGGTGTTCCTTGCACCGGGTGGATAGGTGGCGCTCCTTGGCTGGCCGCATGGGTCAACTTCCTCTTCGTTTGTTGACCCGCACGATGGAGAGGCGCAAAACGGAGATGGGTGAGCGTGAGTGTGTGTGTGGCCGTGCATGGTCCTTATGCATGGCCATGAGATCCATAGTCCTCATTTCTCAATGGAAGAAAATAGATGGAGGTGGCTGTATGGGCGTGAAATGGAGTCTCTCGGCTCCTTCGCCTAGGGTACATACTCTATGGGAACGGCTAAAGTTCGAATGATAGGTAACTTATCGACACATCATTTGGAATAAACCTCAGTCTTGTTAGAATGTAAGAAAGATTTTCGACAAGACTATAATTTAATCGACCATCGGATCATTACTAAACGTAACATCTCAGTCCAATAATGATAACGAAACGGTGTCCATAGATGGTACCAATGACATAGTCCGATGATACTTCCGTCGATTTGTCATGGACCATTACATATTCGAGGTCCGGCAAAAATCTGGATGCCACACTGTCGGCCATGACAACGGTCGACAACCGACCACAGGCGAGCCTCGAGCTTGTTGAGCTCACCTGACGCCGACGAGCTTGAGGCTCACCAAATCGGCATGGCTCAAGCCTCGCCAATGTCTGGCAAGCTCGAGCCTTGCTGGATCCGGCGAGCTCGAGCTTGCCCCTCACTAGACATCGGCCTCGCCCTCACCAGATTTGGTGAGCTCGAGCTTGCACCTTACTAGATCCGGTGAGCTTGAGCTCGCCTGACGTTGGCGAGCTCGAGCCTCACTTGGCTGATTGCCGGCTGTCGCCATGCTGGCCCCGGCTAAGGAAGGATGAAGAAGGATAAAAAAATAAAATAAATTGAAATAAAAAAAATTATAATTTTGATATATATATATTACAAATTAAAGAGGGAAGAGAGAGATTGTAAGGCTTTGATTGAAAATGGGTTTTAAGTCCACCCCATTTAAGACCCATCTATCTTAAGTCTTCAATTATTAAACACACTTAATTAGTTTCTTCAAAAAATAAGTGAACCATATATTACCCATTTATGATTTAAATGGGTCATATATGGGTCTAAGACTCATTTTGCCACCTTTACTCGGGAGTAGGAGGGTACGAAAGATCGCAATTTGCTTAGTACTCGGTACCAAATCCTCCGTGGACAAGACAAATCAGTTACTAGCAAGACACTGAATATTCCGAGTAATTCAAAATTGAAATAATAACCGTCATAGCTGTTATTCACAATACCCGACTGTAAATAGCCAAAGAAATATCATTGTCTGGGATCGCGAAATTGAACAATAAAACCTTGCACACTCGGCTTTCAGCTATTTTTCTTTAGTTTTCGTTACTTTGCATTTACTTCTAATTACATTAGATTAATCTTTTACATATCGCACTTGTGGTAGAATTTGTGCTTCCCTTCTAAAATGGACCCGATATACAAAAAAGCAGAAGAACCAATCTTCAGTGAAAGATATTTTGTCCAAGAGCATTCTCGGCGAAATAGATTTATTCTATAATAAAAAAAATTTGCAATCCAAACTTTCTCCCTAAATAAAATATCAAAAGAATACAGAAAAGTGGTGTATATATATATTGGTAAAGCAGAAAAGTGGTATATTTGTATGATCTTATTGAACTTTTTGTAAGGAAACTATTTAGCTTTATCATTTTGTGAAAGGACAAACATCAATAAAAGAAACAATTTTATGAAATACTTGTGCCATAAAATTAGATCGAAACGATCAGAATTCCATCAAGATTGTCAAAAGATTCCGACTAATCAAAAGAATACAGCAAAGTGGTATATTTGTATGATCTCATTGAATAGTTCTTAAGGAAACTATTTAACTTTCTCATTCTGTGAAGGACAAACATCAATTAATAAAAAATTATTAAATATGTGTGCCATAAAATTATATCGAAATGATCAGAATTCCGCCAAGTTTGTCAAAAGATTCTGATTAATCAAGGAAAATCAGGAGCAATCTTTAGAAAGAAAGGGAAATCAATTTATATAGTGATTCAATGATTAGTATAGATATTGATTAAAATCTATAATCGATAATTAGTAGAACATTGTGCTATGAATGGATTTAAGCGAGGAAAACCGGTGTATAGGGCGATTCCATGATATAGGAAATTATTCGATTGACTTGTTGATATGGGAACTTTTAAATCATCCGTAGATGGAATAGAAATCATTGTAAAACAGCCAAATATCTCGTCACATTAAAGCAATAAATTACCTTGAAACTTTTTAGCGATATACGAGATGAAATATATATAGTTCACGACACATACAGATATATATATATATATATATTTTTCCTTAGAATTACGTCAAAAGATTTTGGTGCGTTTCAATAGAATCGCGAGATATGTGATTATAGTCCTGTATTAGTTGCATTGTAACTAGAAAAGCTTACCCGGCATAAGAGGCCTATTTCAGTTACAAGTTTTTATAGGAGAATCGTGTCTTGTAATCGTAAATAAGAGATTACAAAAATGTTGTTTTTATATATGTGTATGAAATAATATAATTATATCTTGGGGATACAAATAAATTTTAATAGGTTACATTAAACAAAGACATAAAATAAGTCTATAGTTGAAGTATCTTGTTTTTTACGAACAAACAAATAAGTTCCATGAAAGAAAAAGATGATGACTATTTTGGAACCTTTTTCACAAGTGGGAACGAAATCAAAAAAATGAAGTATAATTCGTACTTCATCAAATTTCATCGAGTTCTACCAAACTAAACTTTGCAGTTGTTAGGAATTGTAAACTCAAATTTCTACCATCTAATTCGAGATTAATTGCTCAAGACTTTTTGGGTAATTATCCTAACAATGGGACTCAAAAAGTTTTCTTTCCATGAGTTTTCAAAATGAATACTCAATGAAAGGGGAGAACAATAGTGCAAGTGCCAAAATATTTGTATGGTGCTCACTCAAGTGTTATTACTATTTTTCTTTTATTTAAAAGCCATAGTGGAGTAAAATCCATCATTTGAGTACTTTTTCCAATAAATCATCTTCCATGGATTTTTTTATTCATTTCCCACTCCATGTGAATTTTTTAATTTTTTTAAATTTTGATTTCTTAAATATTTTTAATCATTTTTTAGAATTTTTTATTTTCTTTTTTCTTGGGCAAGAGCTTTGTAGTTAGCAAGGACCACTAGCAACCCTTGCTAGCCCTAAATATATATATATGAAAATTGTCCGCATCAGTGCTAACAAAACCATGTGAGATGACCAATGTTCACATTGATTTTTCCAATAGGGCAAATTGTCGATGGTACTTAAGTGGTTGATGCATTAAATTTGTGACACTCAAGTGAGTACCATATGGAAGTTATAACACTAGTGCTATTCTTACCCCTAATGAAAGATTGTGAGACAATCCTTGTGAGTTTGCCTTAGGCGTAAGTTAGGATTAAAAAACACTTAAACACATGAGTGATTCGAAAACTCATATTCTCAATGAATTTCTTGTTGGCTAGTTCTCTTGGTGGAGTTAGTAGCAACATTTAGATCAAACTATGTAAATCTCTAGATTGTATTTTATTATCTAGATTTCTACCATCCAATTCAAGATCAATTACATGGGCACTCAGATAAGTTTTCACTTCACTTCTATAGCAAAAAAAAAAAAAAAAAAAAATTAGGGGATTCATCCTTTCCCGGTACAAAAATTGAAATTAGAGATCCTACTATTAAATTATATCTCGAGTTTGAACTTATAAACAAAACCCAATTCGACACCTAGCCATAAGACTTTAATTAGGAAAACTTTGATTGGACTTTTGGTGGACCGAACATTTGAAGCAACAATAAATTCTTGATGGAGTTGAATACCTAATTTGAGTAGGCTAAAGGGGTTTATATTTTAGATACAAATATGTATAAGAGGTGGATTATGGTTACTAGAGTAAGGAATAATTGTCAAAAAAAAAAATTGTATTGTACAAATGACAATTCAATTGTAAACCTCTCAATTTTATTAAATGAGTCATAACATTTTGATTATTTGTCAATACAATCCTTTTGTCCGATCGAAGATTGTTGATATGGACACTACTCATATGTTGATCCCTATCCATTGCTATGTAAGGCAATCTCACATCACTTGGGAAAAGCCCTTTGACCTGCTTGATAACCACCATGGCTCCCCTGACCTCACAAAACGTCTTTTAAGGTTAAGTCCCCCTAGATTGGCATCAGAGCTAGGTTGAGGTGAATCTATGTGTATGTTGATCCTTGCCCGCTACTATGCAAGGCAATCCCACATTGTTTGGAAAAAGCCTTCTAACCTGCTTGATAACCACCTCGTCTTTTGAGGCAAAGTCCCTTGAGATAGCGTTAATGTTTTAATAAGTTATTTAATTTTTAAAAAGTTTTATGAACTTTTTATGAATTTTTATCTTTCTTTCTGTTTTTATTTTTCTTACTAAGTTCGCAAGCCTTGGTAGGAAAAAGAAAGAAAGAAAGAAATCAAAAGAAGATAAAAAAATCATAATATTTTTTAAAAATGCAAAAAAAATGTCTCTGTGTTGTCCTACACCACATGTCAATAATTGTCAGCCAAAATTGATTAAAATGACTACATTTAAAATCATCAAAAGATTTATGACTAAATTTGCATTAATATAATATGTTTATAACTTTTTGGTAATTTTCCCAACAATGGGATCATTAAAATTTTCTTTCTATGAGTTTTTAAAAGGAATACTCAATGAAAGATTGTGAGACAACCCTTGAGAGTTTACCTTGAGTGTAATTTAGGTTAAAAAAACACTTAAACACTCGAGTGATTGTAAAACTTATATTCTCAATAGATTTCTAGGTGGCTGGATCTCCTTGTGGAGTATGTAGCATCATTTGGATCAAACCATGTAAATGTCTAGGTTGTGTTTGGTCATTTTGATTTCTAGTCAAGATGAAATCAGATATGATATAATATTAAATCTAGGGATATTGTTATACTATATTTACTGTTTTGTGAATTACAGTTTGGATATTTTTTTTATTCTATCAAATCCGTTGTTTACTATGAACAATATATTGATATAAATGAACTCGAAAATGAAAAACAGAGATCGTAAGAATTTATCATGATTCACGGCTAAAGAGATTACAAATGAATAAATGGGGATCTTCATCAATCAATTTGTAATTATTGGATGATCTACATCTTAAATAGGTTTAACAATGATAAGAAACGTTACACCAACATGGGCATGGTAGATCAACCAATAAACTCAAAATCTAGCAAAAGAGAGAATATATGATTATTCATCTTAACGATTCCTAAAAGTATAGTGGTTTTATTCTCTTGTTACTTTCATGAAACTTTAACATTAACTACAGAGCTACGTAAAAGATTCTACTCTTTTGTTGCTTTTGTGGACTCTTGACGTGAACTAGAAAGCTATGGGTAGAAGGAACATGCACCCATTTGTTTATAAAATCTTATATAACTCGACACCATTTTTCTTGTCTATATTATGCCTGAAATTTGATCGGGTACTAGTGTATCTCGATATGACTTTTTAGCACCGTAGAATAGCAGCCTTAGTTTTATAATTCTAGCCTAGACCATAGGGCGTAAAACAATGGGTAGAGGTGGATGGAAACCACCTCGATAAAATAAAAAGCCCATGGATGGACCCGAGCAGGTCCTTAAAAGGCTCTGCCTAGACCATAGGGCGTAAAACAGTGAGTAGAGGTGGATGGAAACCACCTCGATAAAATAAAAAGCCCATGGAGTAACCCCGGCCTCCTCTGATCCTCGCGATGCTGGTATCCTAGTCGAACTAGGTAGGTACAAGGAAATGAAGAGGGAGGACCTATCCGAAAAGGAAGGTCCTCGTGGCCGGCCGTCCCAATCCAAAGATACGCCCAGAACACAGAGCAACCAAGTCGAGCCTTTTCGTTCTGAAGATGCCTGCTTTCCTTTTCCGCAGAATGTAGAATGGTCCAGCTGAGCCCATTTGCACCTCTGCCTATTTAAGGCCCACCTTCTCAATAAAAGCACTTTTGCATGATTATTTTTGCTTAAAAAATCGAGATTATTTAATATTTTCGTAAAAGCGAAATCAAGATTCACTGAAATGCATAGATTTAATATCATTTGTCATACGTATGTTTAAATTAAGTAAAAACTATTACAAAGTATGAAGTTTTGAGTAAGATCCATGGTCTATGCCAAGAATATCTTCCAAGTAATATACTATTAAGATTTGAATATTAAAAATATTTTTGTGTCATTTTACTATGATTGAACCTTAGAAAACAAAAAAAATGAGTTTATATTATTTCTGTAATTATCAAGTATCACAAGCATCATGAATCGTGGAATTTGCCGGGGAAAAATATGATAGCTGATGAATAGGAGTAGATTGTTATTGTATCAAACAAATCTTTGGTGAATAGATTGAATCTTTTGCGATTAGTAAAGTTATGAATAGATTCACACGATGGAAATACATTGTTCCGGTCATGAGTTGATACAAATCGTTAATATCACATGGAGAATCGACTGATTTTAATAAGTAGTGGTAAATTTTTGAATTAGCACATAAACTTTTGACTTAGCACGAGTAGAAGTTGAAGCATTAAGAGCTTGTTTTTATAAAAGCGTCAAATGAGTGTTCTTGTCGATGATATAATAGGTGAAACTATTATTAACTTATGGCCAATTCTATCTCATGGAAATTTTGACTCATTGAAAACATGTCATAATCGTAATTATAACTTAACATAATATAGAAAAAGCGATAAAAGGTTAGGTCACCAAGTTAAAATAATCTAAGGTCAGCATGTTGCCCCTTAAGAGTGCACATTTGTTTTGCAAATAATAAATGATTTGAAAAATACTCTTTTAAAAATGGTTGCTTATATAATTTACAAAAGTGAATGAATGGAAAATATTTTCCTCGTTTAAAAATATTTAAACATAAAAAAAAACATAAGGGGCAACGTGTAACCACGATAATGAAAGATGTTTTTTTTTTTGGTAAAAAAATGTTTTCGTTTTTGTATATTTAACTTGAGCGATACAAGCGATTATTTTTAAGAAAATATTTTTCAAATTATTCATTTTTCTCGTATATTAATGTTATGTTTTTAGCCATTTTTTATAAAACATAATGTGAATGTATATGTATTTTATAATATTGAAAAATATTCCACCAAAAAATAATATAATGAAAAAATAATTTACCCCTCTCTCTCTCTCTCTCTCTCTAAGTTGAGTAGCGCGAGACGAAGTTGGAAACCGGAAGCAAACAGAGCAACAACAGCAAAGAGGCTTCCTCATGGCCCCATCGTCACGTCTCCTCCTTCAATTAAAAGACAATCGCTTCTTTGAGAAGTAGAAAGGGGTGGGGGGAAGAGAGAGAGAGACAGGGAGGGGAGAGAAGCAAACGGGAAGAGGAAACCCCTAACGGTGGAAAGATAAACAAGTGAGAAGAAAATAATAATATAAAAAAATAAATGGAAACCCCCCTTTCTTTTGTTCCTCTGCAGCATCATCTCCATCCTTTTTCCAGTTTTAATTTATTCGTCCGGGAAAACAAATTCCGCTTCGTTCCACGCAACCAAGCCTCTGGCCCTTTCTTCCTTCCCCTTCCACCTTCCCCTTCCGCCCGTCTTGTCTTCTTCCTCCTCCTCCTTCAATCAATCCGATTCAGTTTCTTGCTTCGACCCCTCGAATCCCGCGCCTCAGTCTTTCTCCCCTTTTGTCGGCGGTGATTTTTGATTGCTCTCGACTTGACTTTTCGGTGGTGTTCTTCGGGGGCGTTCGGCTCTTGGTAATCCGGTAGAATCCCAGCTGGAACCGACTTCTGGGTTTGTCGACTGCGTTGGAAAGGCCTAGCCTTTGGTGGCTTCGCAGGTGATTCTTTTCCTCCGTTGCCTTTTCTTTTTGGCTGTGCGCTTTCTGAGGCTATGGTCTCAATTATGGGAACCCTTTAGTTTATTTCAATCTTTCTTAGTTAAATTTGCGATCCTTATCAGTTGTTTTCAGTACCCGATGTTTAGTCATGTGCGGCGTGTGCTGTGTTTGACTCCGGTGTCAGCAGAGTTTTCCTCTGTTGGTGAATGGTCTTGTGGATGTGGGTGTGCTTGGGACGGTTACATGGGATTTTGCTAAATTTGGCTGAGAATAAAGTTGTTTTTATGTGCTTGAGTGATATACCAATGCGTATGGATGGATCTCGGGAGTGGTGTCTATGCCGATTAACTGGTCTGATTCTGGTAATTTGGATCCGTGGTTTTAATGGTTGGACAGGATCTGATAGTTTTCGAGGGTCCTGCTGTTGGAGGATATTGTGGTTTCTTGTTCCATCACTATTCCATGTTGGCCAAGGTTAGCTTAAAAGAACCTTTAGCTTTGTATCTCTTCCTTGTTGAGACGAGCATTCCTCTCCCCCCTTTTATTATCAAAGAAGTCACAATTTCTTTTTGGGCTACATTGTTTCATTGGCCTGGAAGTAGTTAATTCAATGTGCCTAAGTAAATTAATTGTGGCTCTGATCACTATTAGTACATATTTGTTTTTATGGCTTAGTCTGCCTTGGCATCATCTCTAATTCTCTGTTGTTTCTATGGCCTTTCGTGACATTTTAATTTAGGTGAGAACTTTGGTATTGTTGCTGCAATGCCAAAATATCATAATGCTGTAAACTGTTAGGCACACACCAATGAAGATATGTAGGTGAGCAATATTATGCCTCATCACAAAATTAAGGATACCAAATCTTCCTGAAGCTAGCCAAAAGGTTTAATCTTTGTTTAACTAACAGAATCATGGTTTACACATTAGCCAAAAGGATATCTTTTGGCAAAACTGAAATCTGAATTATTGATTGACTTTGATTAAGTGCCATGTCTCTGTATGGTTATAAGTTCTTACATCAGGAACAAAAGATATTTCCTCTCTAACTTGATGGATTCAAGAGAAACAGAGGGAGAAAATCATTATTAACAGGAAGAAAATAAAGAGAATTGGCAACCTAATAGATATCCAGGAGAAGTTGTTCTGGCCTTCATGATGCTCTGCTATTCTTCAGTAGTCATACTTGTTTTTTCTGGGCAAAATGAATATTCACTGTGCGCTTCAAATTCTGTGATTTTACCTACAAAGATGAGAAATTTTGGTTGATATAAAGGGATTGAACACTATGGACAACTTCTAACATGAGTGCAATAGATTTTCTTTTGCTGAGACAATTCACCACAGCTTGTAGGCCACTCAAGGGGTGATATGCTGATGTCTAGCTGTTCTTATGCATTGGCAGCATAAACTCAATAGTGAACTACCTCTCATTACAATTTATATGAGAAGCTTTTTCTTTTGCCATGCTTGGACAGCCCTTACGATCTTAATCATCATAGAAAAAGCCCCTTGGGAGCCTAGGGCACTGTTAGACTATTTAATTGTTCTATTGCAAAATATAAGTGCCAAAGCTTGATTTTTTCATTTGCCGCATGAAATGTGACAGGCATACCTTCTATAACTTTCTTTAAAGCTAAATTTTTAGAGTTTAGTTCCCTGAGCAGGATCATTTTAAGGTCATAAAAAAGCAGGTGATAAGATCAGATTGAGGATTGTAAGTTCCTTCTGAAAATTTGAAATTTTATCTCCATACACCCGGATATCAACTCTTAATTAACTGCTAGTGATAGCTCAAAGATAGAGGTCTCATTTAAAAGAAGTCTAGGAGAGTACAGTAAAAAGAGGCATTCTAAAGCAGCACCAATGGAGTGCACACTCTAATCTTGCCTTTTAGAAATTGAAGAAAATCTAACTCACTTTTATAAAACACGATTTAGTTAGAGCATCAATGGTGGAATACACATGGTAAATCAGGGACCATTCCATTCTAGCTGTGTTCAGCCATGTTCTGCATGTCAGGAAATCATGATACTGTGCAATTTAAATTACTGATGTATTCGCTTATCATTTGAGAAAAGTAGAAGTTCTTTTAGCTGTTCATTTTTCATTACAGGTTATCCATCTCGTGTCATCTGTATAATTGCCCCAGTTTTTCTTTCTGTAATTTTAATTGGTTACCCTTCTCTCTTGTATGTTCTGTCATCCTTTCTCTCTTACACTTTCTGGCATCCTTTCTCTTTTAATTTTTGTCATCCTGTGCTGATTGTTTGGCCTCATGAAGGTTTTAGTGTAAGTGTTCTCATCTGTTTTAAGTTTGACTGACAATACAAGTTAATAAATAAATAACTGACATGTTTTTCTTTTTCTTTTTTACTTTTTGTCGTCTAGACCCTTATCTCAACCATCTGATTCATTTGGGGAATGGATTGGCTGTGTTTGCCTACCAGTAGTGCTTGTTAATAATGTTCGGTAGTCGAAAGGGTGGAAATGCTCTGGGCAGATTTAAATTGAAGTGGCAGCGTGAATCTTCTCTTACTACAGGCTTGCTTGGGGATGTGCCTCCTGAGATTGAATTGTCTGAATATGGAAGAGTGCCGAGCCCTGGCAGTGAGAGTCCATCAGCTCTTTTAAATGGAGAAAGTCTGAATTTGGAGCCAATTACTGATTTAGACCTGTTCTTTGAGAGACTTTACAGTTACTACTGTGAAAAAGGCCTCTGGTGCATCATCATAAAATGGATAGTTGAACTCTTGAGCTTGGGGTTTACCATATGTTTCTCAGGATTTTTCCTATTATATGTCGATTGGAATGGACTTCGGAATGCCAAGTGTGGGATGGATGCTGTGGAATCTGGAATTAAGCCGTGTGATCTATCTAAGGAAGCTCTGGATGAACACCCTTTAACTCCATTAACAGTTTCTAAAGCCGTAATTGTTGGATATCTTGGAATATTTTCCATTTACTGGATTTTCTGCTTTTTACGGTTTTTTGCTCAACTTAAAGACATCCTTGCCATCCGCCATTTCTATTATGACAGGTAAGTTCAGATTTATCTACTCCTATTTTTTTCGTTGTGCATGGCATGGTGGTAGCACACAGTAAGCAAGGTGTGACTGTTTCCATTCTGCAGCCTTCATGTCACGGACAATGAACTTCAGACCATTCCTTGGGCAACTATTCTTGAGAAAGTTGTCCAGCTGCAGAATTCGCAACAACTGTGCATTGTTAAGTATCTTTCTGCTCATGATATAGTGATGCGACTAATGCGGAAGGAGAACTATTTGATTGGAATGCTCAATAAAGGGGTCCTTGCTTTCCCAATCTCTATTTGGGTCCCGGGTGCAGGTCCTGTAGTCAAAGTAGGCAGGGGCCTCATACAGCATCGTCTTATCCTCACTAAGACCCTTGAATGGACCTTAAATTGGTGTATCCTCCAGAGCATGTTTGACAGGTATTGTGTTCACGCAGGAAAACTGATCAGATTCTGGTTACTTCTTCAATGTGGTTTAAGGGCCTGTTTGTTTTTACATTTTGAATGCACCAAAATATTATCCAAATTTCAAAAAGTTATGAAAGGATTACATGTGAACCTACATGCCAACATTTGTATATTCTGAACGTTTTAGGTTTTTCAGGCTATGAAAAAGTCGAATGCATCCGTCACAAGATTTAAGCTCCGTTCATTTTGTGGAAAATGTAATGTTTCTGGAAAATGTCTTCTAGGAAACCATTTTCTAGGAAAATGTAATTATTCTCTAGTATTTAGCTGTGACTTGAAAATGAAGTGGAAAATATTTTTTGTTTGGTAAGAAAAATCTTTTTCTATATGAAATTTTTTTTTCAATAATTTTTTTGTTAATTTATTTTTTAAAATTGAATTTTAATTATCTTTTTATTTTTCAAGAAAATCGATTTTTTTAATTATTTTTCATTTTTTCGTTTTTCTTTTTATCTTCTTTGGCCAATTGCTGGCTATGGCAATGGCAATGGCTGGTGATCGGCCAAAGGCGAGCTTGAGCTTGCCGCTCACTAGAGATCGGCGAGCACTAGGGTGAGCCTATGGCTTGCCGATTTGGCGAGGCCCAAGGCCAGCGTTGGTGAGCCTCGAGCTCGCTTGAGGCCAGCAAGCTTGAGGCTCGCCTGTGACTGGTTGCTGGTTGTAGCTGTAGCGTGGGCAATTGGCCAAAGAAGAAGGTGGAAAAAAATAAGAGGAAAAAGAAAAAAGAAAAAGAAGAGAAGAAATAATTGAAAATTTGAATTTTTTAAAATAGAAGAAAGAAAGAAGAGGGACTAGTAGGGTATGAGATAAAAGAGAGTAAGGAAAATGTTTTCCCAACTTGAAAAGTAGAAGACATTTTCTCCTATTTGAAAAGATTTTTTTTTTCCTTTGTGGAAAATGTTTTTCATGACTAGTTCATTCTCCGTGAAATGAACATTGGAAAATCCAGAAAATGTTATTCAGGAAGTTGTTTTCCGCAAAACGAACGGAGCCTTAGATTAAGAAGATTGTAAAAGTCTATCCAGACACACCCCAAAACTAGACTATCGATACTTTCAAAAACTTCTCTTGAGCCAAGTGTTCATGGAGTTTTTGAAGTATGACACCATGCAGTTGAATGCTTGGTATATTTTTTTACTCTGAGGTTGATGATTAGAAAGTGACAGTCTTGGTAGTGCTTGTCCTTGATTATTGCTCATTCTATCATTTGGCAATTTACTTTGAAATTGGATCACTGTTCTTTTTGTGGTTCAGCAACTGGATTTTAATGCTTTGCAGCTCACTTATGATGCTCTATTTGTTGATTCATGTCTGCTGGTTCTAGCTTGGAATCAACCATTTAGCTATTTTTAAATGGTTGAAGCTGTAATCTGATCATCTTATTTTCACCATCTCACTATCTTTGGACAATGTGCAGTTTTCTTCTTTTGTTGCAAGATTGCTGTCTTCCACTTGTTCTTCGCCAGCGAGTTTTATATTTCCTTTTGTTGCTAGTTGCTATTAGTGCTTTAAGAGCAAGATAATCTACTTATATGAATATCTCGGGCTGGACTATTTTTGAGTTGGATAACCATGTTACTCTTCTTATGTCATTCATATGCAAAGAATGCTTTCTTGCATAGATCAAGGTGGGGGGGGGGATTCTGGTGCTACTTGGTTATTTCATAATTGCGTAGTTGGACAATGGAATAAATTGCTTTACTCCATGACATTGTGGAGCAATGTCAGCTGCCTGCTGCCAGACTTGTGATCTTCTGAGATGAATGTCTTTTTTATGCAGAAACTTTTGTGTTAAAAGGGACTTTGTCTCTACCCCTAAGACACTAAAGAGGAGGCTGATGCTAGTTGGGCTTGTGATGCTCCTGCTTTCTCCTTTCCTTGTCATATTCATGCTGGTCTACCTCTTTCTGAGGCACGCTGAGCAGTTCTACAATCATCCAAGCACGGCATCATCACGGAGATGGTCAAATTTGTCTAAATGGATTTTTAGGGAGTACAATGAGGTATTGCTAAGATACTTGCACTATACAATTTAATTCAGCTGGAGTTTTGTTGGAGAAAGAGATTTGTATAGGCTTGGATCGGTTTTTTCTTCTCTAGTCTTAATTCTGAGCAATGTAAGTGGAAAACTGTTTAGGAGAAGTTCTGAGCTAATACCTATGTAGGTAAAACGGGTATTGGTACAATCTGTTAATTAATGGCCTGGTTTTTCCCTTCTTATCCTTTTCCATATTAGATAATAGAAGCTGACATTTTGTCCATGGCTGAGGTAATTATGCAGCCTCTCTATATTCTTGTAGCCCTTCACAAATGGAGTCAGAAAGACTAGGAATTTAGCTAAATCATGAGTTCCTAATGCAAATCTTTTTTATGCTAATTATCTTTGTAAAAGATCAAATGTTGTACATGAAGTCTGTCAGAATCATAATATTCAAATCCAAATTATGTTGGATAATTCGAGTTTCATTTTGTTTCAGTTAGATAATCAGTGTGTATATAGAAATTTTAGTATATAATAGTAGTGGCTAGGGGACTACGTCCTTTCATTTGGGGGAAAAGGTTTTTCTTTCTCTTGTTTGTTGAATTAGCCTTTTTTTAGAGGTTTCAGAGGATCTAATAGAGAAATAAAATCTTGCAACACTTTAGTAAGATCCATATAGCTGAAATACCTTAGTGGGATAAGATTGGTTTATGGGTATGTTGGTTGTACTATTAGCCCCTTTTATGCTTTGTGATCACGTATTTACCTAAATGCGAAGGCTTCACAGTATTACTGTTTGTGTGTCAGGTTGACCATTTGTTCAAGCATCGGATAAATAGCAGCATAATACATGCTTCTGATTATCTAAGACAATTCCCTTCTCCTATAATTTCGATCATCGCGAAATTTATTTCCTTTGTGTTTGGTGGCTTTGCTGCTGTTCTCCTGATAATTGCATTTCTTGAAGAGTCTCTCCTGGAGGGCCATGTGAGACGTCTCTCTGTGCTACCTTTTTTTTTTTTAAAAATATCTTAATGTTATTTTTATAAGCTTATTTTTCATCTTTACATGTGCAGATATTTGGACGCAATTTATTCTGGTATGCTGCTGTTTTTGGCACAATTACTGCTATTAGCCGTGCCGCAATTGCAGAGGAGCTTCTAGTTCTTGACCCAGAGGGAACTATGTCTATGGTGGTCCAGCATACTCATTACATGCCGAAAAGATGGCGTGGAAAAGAAAACTCTGAGGCAGTTAGGTTAGAGTTTGCAACCCTTTTCCAGGTAATCCTTAAAATGTCATTGCATTTGCTCCTTTCGTTACATATTGACAGCATCTGAACAGTGCTATGAGGAAAGTGATAAATAATGAAGTGTTTTCTCTTATTGGATTATTTGGAGAATTTCCCTAATTAATGGCTTCTTCTTCTTTACAATTGTTGGGTCCCAAAATATCAGAAAGTTCCTTGTTTTCCTGATGAGGGCCTCATTTTTTGTGCAGTATACTGGAATGATGTTACTGGAAGAGATGGCTTCGATATTCCTAACTCCATATTTACTCATGTTCGTTGTCCCAAAGGTACTGGTTTCATTTTGGTTCCTCTCATGCTGTTGTATGATCTCACACTGGTAAACCTGGTTGAAATTTGGCAGCGCGTGGATGACATCTTGCAGTTCATTGCTGATTTCACAGTGCATGTTGAAGGTGTTGGTCATGTTTGCAGGTCACTATTCACTTCTACTTTAATGAAGCAGTGCTTAGACAGTTTGGCTTGTTTTTCATGAGAACTTTTACAGCAATAAATATGTTCCTAAGTTTGGCTGTTGACAATCTGCAAATTGGTTTGTCCTTTCACTTTTCATGTGCTTCTGCTTTATGTCCTGGCAGTTTTAGCTTGTTCGATTTTCAAAACCATGGAAATAGCAATTATGGCTCGCCAGACAATGCACCCTGCACTAAGAGGAGCTCTCAGGGTAAAATGGAGAAATCATTTTTGAGGTACAATGCTGATTTTGTTGGTTGGGTCTGTTTTCACACCTATCTCGACATTTATTCTTTTCTGGATCGTTGGACCTTTTTGCTTAGTATTCGTTCTTAGCAATGAAAGTAGCTGTCCTTTCCTGACCTACCATACTAAATACTCATTACGAATATAGGCTGTATAATGTTTTCTTTTGGGTGATTCATCTACAAGAAGGTAGAGCCTTTTATACGTGGAATCAATGGAAGCATTCCACTATAGATGAAGTGGTATAGATACACTTATCAATACGAATGTATCATTGAGGACGCTGGGTCAAAATGAGCTGATTTCCTAGTGAATTGCCTTAGAGATTGTAAGAATTGAGCGTTGAGATATCAAACTTTGCAGGAGATAGTCCTGAAGATGAAGTTGGATTGAAATTAAATAAAGAAAATGATGGGGCAGCATATCTTTGACGCTAGGGAAGGCAATAAGAAAGTTATAGAGGATATACTACTTTTGGTTATATGGGCTATTTGTAGTGGTGGCTTCCCAGTTCTTGGGTTTACTCTGTTACTTGTTTCAGCTTCCAGAGCAGCTATCCTTCGTGGGAGCCCGATACCAAGGGGAAGCAGTTCATTTCGAATCTCAGAACCTTCAGGGACCAGATGTTGCGAGGAGAAGAGCCCCGACATGCTAATTCACCTCGCGGGAGATGGCGAGCGAACCCCAACATTGGAATACATGGAGGAGACAGGAACGGCTTTCTCTCCAGGGAAATGCCGTACACTGTGATGGGTTATGGCTTCAATTTGGGCTCTCACTGGTTGATTGATGAAGAGCAGAGGAACCATCCATACATTCTTGATTGCTATTACATCCTCCGTCACCACAGCACAAGCTTTGCTGGTTTTGGCGAAGATGTCCCCGCTGTCACTTCTGAGGTGCGCTTGCAGATGCCTGAAGATATCTGGGCTCCGTTTAGCTTTGGGCAACACGAGGATAGACAGGAACACGGCTGGGAGCATCATGATTATGGAGATCGATCAAATTCCCATCTTGGGGCGTCCACCTCCACTCCTCTATTTCGAGAAAGTGTGTTTAATCCTCATGACTCTGGGAACAACTCGGGGCACAATGTTAGGAGTCACTGGTGGGCCAGAAGTGGGCCACATGATACTCAGGTTCAGACTAGTTTTATTGACCCTCCCAATTTCCACCGGTATGCGCATGACAATCATCAGGATGGTTACTCGGACCGAAGTTTAGAAGAGGAAGGCTTGGACTGGAGGATACCTCAGAGGTTGGACCGCACGACTTATGGGGAGGACTTTGAGGATTCAGGGGATGTCAGTCTTCATTTTGATGACATTTATAGCAGACCTCCCGATACTCCACCAGGGAACTTAGAGCGGACGAGTTTTATGTGAAGCTTGTCCAAATCATGTGGGCGTAGTTCTGCAACTGTGAATAGACGTGGGTTTCCGTGATGTATTATGACATTCACTTCGACGGCAGGAGTCTCTTATTCTTTTACTGTACATAACATTCTGAATTGCCTCCACTTGATTTTAGGAGGAGGTGGATGACTGTCCGAGGAGAAGGGGAAGCCCATCGCAATGAACTGTATGAATACTCAAAAGCTACTCATGATTTTTTAGATTTGTTCATATGAATCTATGACCGTCCATGGCACGTAGATAGCATCGTGGAAGTGCTGCCGAGATGCATCCTCTGCGATTAAACCTTAAAGACAGTCCAGCAGTTGATGTTGAGAGTGATTCTAAGCTTTATATAAGTCCGGTCCTCATAATTATACGGGTCATTTGTCTTTAGCAAAACAGTATTAGCCTGTTAGGTATTATTGATTGATTATTTCAGTTTCTAGTTAGTTCAGTTCCAAGCGAGCTAATCGTGTTCCTAATAGTGTCAGATTTAAGTTTCTCGCTGTATATTGGCATCAAGTCCGAGAACGTTTGCGTCACTAGTGGTAATGCTCATTAAGATAGATTCTGTGGGAGTAGATATAAGTCCATGATTCAATCTTCTCAATGAGTATTCCTATATGGCCAGTGACAAGTTAGGAAAGCCTCAACTGTTAATCAGAAGTCACGGGTCTTACTTCCTCATGAACAATTCGAACTCGCACGTTGTACTTGTCTCTTATGGTTTCCAAATGGCGAGTATGGTATATGTCATAGAAGTGTTCGGGATCATCCTCGGACAAGTTGGCCTCCAGTATCTCGCCTGGTGTGTATACGCGCAACATTGCAGGTTTCTCGCAGTTCCAGAGTCTCCAGACTCTTTCTTTAGTAGGGTGGACAGTCAAATGGAATGCTTTGTCATTGTTTGTAAGTCGGCTGCTTCGAAGCTTCTGCCTCTCGGGGAGCTCATCGTCGAAAAGAGAAAACCGAGCGAGGTGCTGCCTTCAATCGATCATATCATTGTTGTACTTGTACAGCTTGATATTCTGATTGGATGCACTCTAGTGGCAGTAAGACCCGTAAGGCCTAGCGAGGGCAGCCCTCCATGGCGAGGGTCACCTGCCCAGGTGAGTGCTGCCCTTGCCCAATCCGGTGAGGGCAGTTCTCAGAGAGAAAAAAGAAAAGGAGAGAAAAGGAAATAAGAAAAAAAAAAGAAAGAAAGAAAGAAGGAAAAGCGAAGAATAAAAAAAACTAATTATAAAAAATTATTTATTCCAGCATTGGCCATGTCATGTATAATGATCCACATTCATGTTAGCAATTTATGGTTAAATTGATTGGATGAACTCGATTGATAAAAAATGTAAATGTTTATAACTCAATTGGTAATTGTATCATAGGTTTGGGACTTTTAGACAATTTTGGTATTCATGATCTTTGAGAATCCATGGCTCCAAACAGCTTGCTGACCCGCTCGATTGAATTCCAGATTCCTCGCTGTGCGGATGAACTTAGACTATTTCTTCTTTGAGTGCATGTCAGCTCACCGAGATAGAATTATGGAGAATGTGCACAATCAATGAGTAATATTAGCACATGATAGTCGATTCCCTGAACATCTGATGCCTCCCTCGTTACGGCACATTTCAAAGATGGACCAATCTCACATGGTATTGTACGTCAAAAGTTGGGTCCATAGATTGGTGCCATCTCTCATCAACTTTCAAGTTGTTGAGTATAGGATAGAAGACACGCCATAGGCTAACTCCTTCAACTTTTAGCAAACATAGTAGGGTACTCAACCTATTTTCATATCACAACCAAAGATTTGGAGTTCGATTCTTGACACCTCCCTTTTACTCATTTACACGAGTTTTTTCATTATATTTATGCATCGGATTTCAGCAAGTTCTTCACACATGAATATGATATATTGGGTCATACTATTCAGGATTTTCTTGTCATACAAGCCTTCGTATGATAGGAAGTCTTAAAATATAAAATGCCCCATACTCTTAATTATTTAGAGACAGTGTGACGTCTTCCTCCAACCTTGATTCCTCCAACCACCATTGGATTACTCACTTATGCTTCCTTCAGACTACAGATTTTGTTGCCATCGCTGACAGGAAGAAAAAGGAAAATAGCCTCACTGATTACAATATTAGTTAGAAGAAATGACCTTGCAACCGTCACAAATCAAATGTGGATGGTACTGTTGATGAAGAATGTGGAAAAGCTGGAAATCCTTGCAAATGCTTATGTGCTAAACTAATGGGTTAGAATATCATTTGTAATAGGAAAAATTGTCTAATCAATTTTAAACATATTATACAGATGTCAATTCAGTTATACATTATTAAATCATAAATTTTATGTGAAATTCCAGCCAAATCTATTTTTGAAAAAAAAAAATGTTAGCATGGTGGAATACCAAATAAGACAACCAACGATAATTAGACTGTCACATTAATAATTTCCGCCAAAAATTGACTTGAAGGACTATATTAAAATTTCGTGCAATGTTTTAGGGAAAATTGGTAAATTCAAAAATTTAGAATTGAATTGTTATACATACAATATGTTTGACTCATTAGGTAATTTTCCCAATTGTAATATCAATTGACTTCAAATAGAAATTGACTCAACTGTGTTGACATTTTGATTTTTGTCGGCAAATTGAAAATTGATTTTTGTAAAACAATAAAATAATAGGAGAGAAATAAAAAAAAGATATGAAAATAAAAAGGAAAATGAAGAAAATAAAGTCATAAAAAGAAAGAAGAAAGGGGAGAAAGCACTCCTATTCAGTCACCATAGAAAGGGCCCAGTCCGACCTATTAGGCTTAGTCTAATTTGAGCAGCCCATTCCCCATGCCAATGCCATTCACAAAATTGGACTCATGAGTTTGACCCATATGAATCAATTTCGTGGAGCCCGCGAGACACCTGACCTAGGACCCGTTGACCTGGTTCAAAAACTTGGAGCCCGGCTCCTTTTCTGTGGCTCCCTCTCTCTCGTTCTCTAAAGATGAACTCTCGCACGCAAGAGAAGCTCACTGAGGCTAAGGTCACTGCGGTTGGTAACGTCGGCAACACAACGAGCAACAGAGTCCACACACGCTGAACAAGTGGGAAATTATCTCTGCAAAGCGATTCTCTTCTTTGATAATGCCCTGCATCTGTCCCCCATCTTTATAACTAATTGATACGGATTAATGCAGGCAAAATTTTCATGTCTTCAATGTTAATCCTTAAAATATATTCAGATCATGATAAGTTTCCCTTAGGTCCAAAGACTTCTGTCCAAAGATCATGTACCAACATTACAAAATAGGTTATTAGATTGTTTATAATCACCTCTCTAGTGTAATTCTTTAAGGCCATTTAGGTGGAAGAACGAAGAAGTAGAAGAAAGGGAAAAGAAAAATGACAAGTCACACAACCAAAATATACTTTGTTTCTTGACCAACCCCCTAAGAAGAAGAAAATATATTTCAAAGTTTGTAACACTCCCAAAACACAAAAATAAGAAGAAAAAAGAACATTGTGCCTAAGGTAAAATAGATAAGATGAGCATCCATCTTGTCATGTTCTATAAAATTTATAATCATATAATTATAGGGTTGGGTTTTTTTTTTTTTTTGCTTAGTCAAGTGTAGAGTTTGCAGTGATATTCTTATGATCACTCCCTCGCCTCTCCTCTCTCCCGACCCATCATTTTCTAAAGCATTTTTATATGTAAACATTTCTCTAATTTAATCCTATGAGGTCGTTTAGGTGAAGAACAAAGAAGCATAATGAGGAGAAAAGAAAAATGACAAGTCTCACAAAAAAAAAAAATCTACTTAGTGTCTTGACCAATCGCCCTAGGAAGAAGAAAACATTTTTAGTCCTGTAACACCCCAAAAAAACACATAAAGGAGAAAAGAAAACATTGTGCCTAAGGTAAGAGAAACAAAATAGGCATCTATTTTGTCATGGCACGCATAATTTATAATCACATAGTTATAGGGTTGAGGTTTTTCTTGTATTTGTCTAGTTAAGAGCAAAGTTTGCAATGATATTATTATGATTGCTCCCTTACCTCTCTTCTCTCTCCTGACCCTTCACTTTCCTAAATCACTTTTGCATATAATCATCTCTTTGGTTTAATCCTTTAAGGCCGTTTAGGTAGAACAGCAGAAAAGTAGAAGAAGGAGAAAAGAAAAATGACAGGTCTAATAAGCAATATATTTTACTTAGTTTCTTGACCAATCCCCATAAGAAGAAAAAAAATATTTAACCCTGTAACACCTCCAAAAGACACAGCAAGGAGCAAAAAAAACATTGTGCCCAAGATAATATAGACAAGATGGGCATTTATCATGTCATGGCATGCATAATTTACAATCACATAATTTGTAGGGTTGAATTTTTTTTTTTTTTTGAATATTTGTTTGATTAATAGCAGAATTTGCAATGATATTATTTATAGTCTCTCCCTCACCTCTCTTCTCTCTCCTATCCTTCACTTTCTTAAAGTATTTTTGCGTATAATCATCTCTCTAATATAATCATTTAAGGCCATTTAAGTGGAAGAACGAAGAAGCATAATATTCTGCTTTGTTTCTTGACCAACCCCCCTAAGAAGAAAATATTTTTAGCCCTATAGCCCCCGAAAACACAAAAAGGAGAAAAAAACATTGTGCCCGAGGTAAGAGAGACAAGACAGTTATACATCTTATCGTGGTCTACATAATTTATAATCATAAAGCAGAGTTTGCAATGATATTAGGGAAAATTTCAAATAGGGACCCAAAGTGACCCCATTTTCTCAAAAGAGGACCCGAAGTGAAATCTGTTTCAAGTAAGGCCCCAAAGTAGTTATTTAGTATCAAAAAAGGACCTGACATGCCGGCCGGCGAACTGATGCATTTTCAATGCATATTTCGGCGACCTGGTCTAGGGTATTTTTGTCCAAAAAATATTATCTTTTTGTTTTCCTTCTTTTGTTCATCTTCTTCCTGATCTACCCATGGTGTTTTCCCTGTTCATCGTCTTCTTCGTCGAAGATAGGCATTGCCCAAATCAAGGACATCGGAAGTGGGGAAGGGCCGGCGAAGATCGTGGGACCGGCATGGGTCGGCCTCACCTTGCTGGCCTTGCCGAACTCACTGAGGACGAAACCGCCCTGCAATGGAGTCTTCTTCTTCTTCCTCCTCTTCATCTCCGCTTCCCCGCACGGAGCGACACGGACGTGCTCTTGAAAAACCGCCATGGTCGGGCCTCCTCCGCCACCATCGGCGGCCGGGTCGACTCCTCCTCCTCCTTCTCGCCACCGCCCTTTCTTCTTCCTCCTCTTCATCTCCGCTTCCCCTGCACGGAGCGACCTGGACGTGCTCTCGAAAAACCGCCATGGTCGGGCCTCCCTCCGCCACCATCGGCGACTGGGTTGACTCCTCCTCCTCCTTCTCGCCACCGCCCTTTCCGCATTGCTCCTTCACCGAAGTCACGTGCGACGCCGGCTCGTGGGTCGTCTCTCTCAACATCACATCCGTCGGCCTCTCGGGCTACATCCCACCCAAAATCGGCCTTCTCCGCAACCTCGTCAACCTCACGCTCACCACCGACAACCTCACCGGGACCCGCCCGCCAGAGCTCAGCAGCCCCACCTCCCTCCGATTCCTCAACCTCTCCGGGATCTTCCCCGGCAAAGTCCTGCGGGCGATAACCCAGCTCAAAGAACTCCACTTGGGCAATGACACAAGTTAACGGGGCCGCTACCGCTGGAGATGGCGGGGCTCAAGAAGCTGAAGTGGCTCGATCTCGCCGGCAATTACTTCACCGGCGAGATCGGAGGTCTGCTCGCAGATGGAGAAGATGAACTGGGAAAAGGAAAATGAAAAGTAAATATTTTTTGGACGAAAATACCCCGATTAGGTCGCCGGAATCTACATCGAAATGCATCGGTTCACCGGCCGGCGAGTCGTCCTCTTTTGAGACTAAATGACTACTTCGGGTCCTTATTTGAGACAAGCTCTACTTCAGGTCCTTTTTTGAGAAAATGAAGTCATTTCGGGTCCTTATTTGAGATTTTCCCATGATATTATTATAGTCGCTCCCTTGCCTCTCTTCTCTCTCTCGACCCTTTACTTTCTTAAATCACTTTTGTGTGTTATCTCTCTAGTTTAATCCTTTGACGCCGTTTAAGTGGAAGAATGAAGAAACAGAAGAAGGAAGAGAGAAAAATGACAAGTCTCATAAGCAAAATATTCTACTCAGTGTCTTGACCAATTCTTTTAAAAAGAAGAAAGCATTTTCAATCTTGTAACACCCTAAAAAACACAAAAAAAGACAAAAGAAAATATTGTGTCCAAGGAAAGAGAGACAAGATAGGTATCCATCATGTCATGGCCTACATAATTTATAATCACATAGTTGTACCATTAGTGTTTTTTCGGTATTTGTGGTCAAGGGCAGAGTTTGTAGTGATATTATTATGGTTGCTTCCTCGCCATTGTTCCCAAGGTAAGAGACACAAAATAAACATCCATCTTGTTGTGGTCTATAATTTATAATCAAGGTCAAGGTTTTTTTTTTGTATTTATTTGATCATGAGAAGAGTTTATAGTGGTATTATTGGGGTTGCTCCCTCACTTCTCTTCTCTCTCATGACCCTTCACTTTTGTAAAGCATTTTTGCATATAATCATCTCTCTGGTTTAATCTTCTAAGATTGTTTAGTTGGAAGAACGAATAAGCAGATGAGAAGGAAAGAAAAATGACAAGTTTTGCAAACGAAATATTCTCCTCAGTTTGTTGACCAACTGCCTTAAGAAGAAGAAAACATTTTTAGCCCTTTCATACTCCAAAAACACAAAAAGTAGAAAAGAAAACATTGTGCACAAGATAAGAGAGACAAGACGGGCATCAATCTTGTCGTAGCTTGCATATTCTATAATCACATAATTGTAGGGTTGAGGATTTTTTTGTATTTATCTAGTCAAAAGCAGAGTTTGCAGTAATATTATTATGTTCTCTCTCTCGCCTCTTTACTCTCTCTAGACCTTTCACTTTTCTAAAGTACATTATCGTATAAACATCTCTCTAGTTTGATTCTTGAAGGTCGTCTAGGTGGAAGAATGGAGTAGTAGAATAAGGAGAAAAGAAAAATGACAAGTCTTATAAGTAAAATATTCTACTTAGTTTCTTGACCAATCCCCTCAAGAAGAAGAGAAAATTTCTGGACTTATAACACCCCCAAAATCGCAAAGAGGAGAAAAGAAAACATTGTGCTTAAGGTAAGAGGAACGAAATAGGCATCCATTTTGTCGCAGCCTTCATAATTTAGAATCACATAATTGTAGGATTGAGGTTTTTTTTGTATCTATCTGGTCAAGAGCAAAGTTTCTAGTGATATTATTATGGTCACTCTCTCACCTCTTGTCACGACCCCAACTCCGTCTCCAGGGTCATGATGAGCGACGGGCACTATTTTTGCAACATTTTAGGCATGTCACTGACCCATACTTTTTTCATTTATTATCTTTGAGTTGTGCACATGAGAAGCGATACAACAACACCCAATTGTGATAACATCAATAAGGATTTCTTCTGAATATAGGAAAACACATGTACAACAATAAACATGATAAACTACTTATATTTACATATTCCCTTCCAAAAATTCATAAGCTTCGAGGTAAGCCTACCTCTTCTAGTGAGATACTAAACAAAGCAGCATCCCCTGTAACGATTGGCTACTTAGGTTTTGTCTACGGTGCTATCAGGAGGGCCATCTTGTCTAGATCGGGTGGTACATCAAAGTCACGAATTGGGCCGACGAAGTCTCCATCCACCCACTTGTACCACGCTCGATACTTATGGGAGATGAGGCGATCCAGCCCCTCCTTGACTTAGATGGTCATACTAACCATTAGGTAGCGTTTATCCAACCTAGCAAAATAAACTTCAGTGATGGACATAGTTGTCTCCATAGGGACACCAGACCTCACAGGCGGTGTTGCCATCTCACACATATTAAAAGGACAACAGAGGAGTATGAATTCATGCTTTTGATATGTGCTTAATATTCCAACTTTAGTAGAGTCTGCAGGGGCACTCCCTTTGTGTATTCTTCTCAAGCAAGAAGACCAAGCCCTTTGACAAAGCACATTGCACGTGAAAGAATCCATTTAAGCTCTTTCCATTCATTAGCCGAGGGTTTTTCTTCTCCTAATTCCTTTCATTCTACCAATGAATAATCTATAATAATTCGCAAATCAAGATCATTTTATTGTTCTCGGACCTTCGGTTTATTTTATTTGCCTTGTCCAATTTGAATTTTGAAGAAGGAACCTTTTTTTTTTTAAATCTTGTTGATAGAGGTTTCCTAATAAATAATCAGGAATATCAATATAAAACAAAGAATTATCTGCATGATTCTTTCTACAATATACAATTAAATATTATGATTATGTCACCAAAGCAAAAAGAAAGTCTTCTTTAGAATTTTTTACTTTGATTTCGATAAACTACCTAATTGTTCGCTACAAATACAAAAAATGTAACTAAATAAAATAAAAATAATTTGACTTAAGGGTCCACTTAACTTAATAAGTGAATTTTAATTTAAAGGAAAAAAAGTGTGAAGCTTAAATAACTCACTCAGAACACCTTTAAAGGATTATGTGGTACAATTGGATTGGATAAGCCCTTATGGAATAAATATTCAACCACTTGTGAACCTTCAGGTACTATCTTATTCAATGATTGTTCAATTACTCTTTTACCTGCAAATGCAATGTAAGCATTAGGTTCGAAAATAATAATATCCCCCAACATCTCAAAACTAGTTGTTACCCCACTAGTAGTAGGAGATGTAAGGATTGATACATAAAATAACTTTTTATGGGATTAATAATCATATAAGTAGCAGATATTTTAGCCATTTGCATCAAACTCCAGCTTCCTTCTTGCATACGTGCTCCTTTGGAAGCACACACTAGAATCAGAGGTAAAACTTTATTGGTAGCATACTCGATCAAATGGGTGATTTTCTTGCCTACTACGGATCCCATATTACCGCCCCCCCCCCCAAATAATTGAAATCCATAACTCCAATTGCTATGGAAATATCATTTAGTTGACCTGTGCCTGTTTGAATAACATCATTTAATCCTGCCTTTCTTTGATAATCAATACGATCTTAGTAAGTAAACCCACTGATTTTTTGGGTAGGATAATGTCTCACCTTTCAACAGGCACATAACTCATCCAAAACATTTGTTGATGGAAAATCAATAACAAAATTGTCACGCCTTGAACCCCGAGTACGCGAACATCTCTTAGCAGTCGATTAAAAATGCGATATCTTAGGATGTGTCACCGACCCATTCTTTTTATCTTACAATTGTATGCATGCGGAAGCGACTAAATTAAACACCCAGTCAAACAAAATAATAGGGATAGTAAAGCACAACGACGATTTCCCAAAAACAACGATTTATTTATCGACGGGTTAACCCAAGGAGTTTATTATGTACAAGCCTACCACAAAACGAAACTCCTATGTGACCTACAAGCAAAAAGGGTCAAAAGGTCAGGGTTAACTTCTAGCTACACAAACTCCAAACTAAAGGATTAAATCGACAAATCATTAAAATGTTTAAGTTAAATTAGCATAATTAAAAGGTTTATAATTGAATTGGCCTTCGTACAATACTTTCAATAGTTTTTTGGACAATTTTCCCTGAACATACCTTATGCACTTATGCTTCTTTCAGGTTGCAGGTTTTCTTGCCATCATTGGCAAGAAGAAAAATGAAGGTGGCCTTAGTGATTATAATATGTTGACACCCAAAATTACCCATGTCATCATGTGTTGGCCATGAGGAAAATAATAAGAGTGATTCGCCCCGTTTTGTTCATGAAAGCCGAGGGCAACCAACGTTTGTAAAGAATATTTGAGCTAAGTGTCGACATGATTCTAGACATAAATACTTGAGTCGACAACAAGGTAATTAATTGCCACGTGTTAGGCTATGGGAGCAACGCATCAGACTTGTAGTTTAAGTGGAATTAGCATTAAAGCCTAGGTAAGAATAACTGTTGCGCAAAATGCGCATAAAAATAGCGAATCCATTATTTACTTGATGGGCAAGTTGTGCGATCATCATCGACAAGTCAGGAAACATTTGCCTATGGATTAGGTTTCCAAGAAGAAAAGAAAAATGTGGAGAATGCTGGAGTGGTGCCCAAGGAGAAGTAACGGATTGATGGCTACTAGTTCACCCTATAAATACCTCAACTTGTTCAATGGAGAGCTCCTCTTGAACAATACAACAACTATATATGTTTTATCGCATTTTAGTTATAGTTTTCAAGATTCCCATCGTAAACTAAATTCTAGTGGGTGTCTTTATCCAGTTTAGTATCATCAATTAAATTCTGGTGTTTTTCCACAAGTTTAGCGTCGTTGATTAAATTCCAATGTTGTGTTTCCTATCCAAGAGTATTGCTATTGATTCAATTCCAACAAGACGCCTAAAACAAACTATGTTGTGAATTAAATCCCAGCATAATTTGAGCTCGAAGTGTAAGCTATCTAAGCTACTTGTGTTCAGATTATATTGTTGATTAAATTCCGGTGTAATTTGTGCTTGGAATTTGCTGGTCTTTGAGTCATTTGAATATCAATTATTAGGGTTGTATATCTAAATTGAAAATAAATTTACCCTTTCATTTGACATTCTCTTTCCGGATAACATAACTCGAGTCTCTTCTAATAAAATCAAAATGTATCATTTGATGAAAGATTTTTGTGGGAACAAAACCGGCGAAACACAATATCAGTTTGAAGAGACCACCTTCTAACTGTCGCGAATCAAATGCGGGCGGTTGATGAAGAATGTGGAAGCGCTGGAAGTGGTGGTGTGGTCTGTGATTGTCGGGGAAACTGGGTTTGGAGGGTGAATCTTCTACGATCCTTGTAGAAGCTTTGTGCGCTGAGGGAGAATGGTTTTAGAGTAGCCATAAGACTGTAATATAAGTCCGCTTCAGATAGAAACTGACTCTGATTGTTCTAGCAATGTCCTGGGAGAATATCACTCATCCCATGATCTGAAATATTTTCGATGAGTGTAGGACTTTTAGCAGCCAAGCAATGCAGCCTCTACCCCGTGTGTTTTTTTTTTTTTTTGGCTTCCTTTGGTCATAAATATGATAACTTTCATTAATAACTAGAGTTTGAGACACTTATTTCTTTTTTTTGGTTGGTTTTGGGACACTTGAGTATTCAACATCAAAGCATTGTATAGACCACAGAGAGTGGAGGGGACTATTCGTCCAATTTGGGCAAAGAAAGAGCTTATTTGATGGGCTTTCGCCGCCCAATTCGCAACTTGATTTGCATTTCTAGGGAAATGGGCTAACGAAACACCATTCAAGCAGGCCAGAACACTTGGCAATCCAACACAACTTACCGAACAGCCCATGGGCTTTCGGTTTGGCCCAGGACCATATCCACAGTCGATAAGGAGTCTGACGAGAGGATTACCTGCAGATCATCCTTCCAATTCCCCAATCAGTTCGCGTGTTCTACTGTTTGCGTGTCCTTGCCACACTCGCAACCCTTGTCGCAGAGCCAGAACTTTTGCTACTAACGGCGATGGCGCATGGATCTTCTTCACGAAGCCCTCAATTAGCTTCCCGTGAGAGTTTCGGTAAACCCCGTGCTTTGAGAAGCCAATGTTTGCGCTTATGAACTAGCAAAGAAACATGAAGATGTTAATAGCACTTGTGTATCTGTTCCTTAAGTGTGCTTTATATGTATTTGATCGGCTGGGTCCGTCTCATGGGGCCCGGCTCATCTTGAATAAAATTAAAAACAGATAAGAAAAAGAAAAAGAAAAAAGAAGAAGAGAGGGTGACTGGGGAAAAATGAGTTTAGAGGTAATATCAAGTTGAGGACCTTGTTCTTAATCAACGCCAGCTCTCCCAAACTCTTACATCTTGCAACGTGAGATGATTTCATCTTAATTTGATTAACCTTATGAGAATTATATATGAGAAGTCACCACCAATCTATTAGGGTTAGCTAGAAATTAAGATATAAGAGTATATTTTACTTTCCATGCAACTAGAGATCTAAGGATATCTTGATAACACTAGTTATTTTATTAATGCCATTTTGATGCCTAAAATTTATTATTTGCCAAATAAAGTGTCCGTACAGTCTTTTTATCAAATTATGATTCCTAAAATTCTCACCCATTAAGTGTCTATACAATAGCGTAATCCAACCAATTAATTAGAACAAGTAAATCAAATCTCAAAAAGCTAAAAGAATCACTACCAATTCATCAAAGATAAATATAAAGTGCAATAAAGTAACATAATACGAGTCGGGCAAAGAATATAATGTGACTTTGTCATTAAACCTTAGGATAACAACCGCAAGAACTTCAATCAAAGTGAATCTAGTTCCCTGTCTAAAAACTAGACTATAACAAAGGTATTCACTTAAATCCCTTAACTATATGTATGCTTACTAAATGATACTCAGCGGAATTTAGTACTAAAATCTAACAAGCTAATTAAAGCGTATTTTTATAATTATTTTTCATTTTTTGAAGTTTTTATTATACTTTTATTTTTTTTATTGTCACTTGACTCTATGCCCAAATGCTATCTACATAAGCAGGGTACAATTTTCTATTTTTTTTATTTTACTTTTCTTATTCCTTCTTACACATAAACCGCACAAGCTTTTTACTTCTTTTTTTTTCTTCCTTTCTTGTTTGGTTGATTATTATTTTTCTTTAAACTTTTCAATCAATTGCGCTTTCTTTTTGCAGAAAAATCCTAATTCGAATACATCTTAAGCTAATCTCTGACACGAATCAATTAATCCTCTGCATCTTTTCTAAGTCACAAGCAACCACCGGTGAATACACATTCCACCTCTGTTTTTTTTTTGGTTTCGCAAAGACTCAAACTTTTGCCCTTATAGACTGAAACATACATGGACACCATAATTTACTGTATGATCAGTCAAAGCTTACGTAAACATCACCAGTTATTAACACGCACACCAGGGACTCCCAAGCCATTTCCCCCGCTAGTTTCGATGTACGATGATCTGAGAATGATCCAAGAAGATCAGGCAAGCTTGAAGTTTCTTAGTCTTAGGTTTCTTGTGTGCTCTAGAATATTTTTATAAGAGATTTGAGAAATGTACACTATTCTGGAATATTCTTGTACTTAATGCGGGTAGTTAGTAGATGAAAAGATAGAATCTCCACCGTTAGATTAAAGGGAAATGTACAGTTGAGATGAGGGGAGTAAACATATAGGAGGCCTCTCTCTCATTTGTATTATCTCACCAGTAATAGAAATTCAGAGCTTCTCTCTAAAATCCTTTTGAATGTGGTGAGACTTGAGAAGAAATTTCTAAGACCACACGGTAAGGGAGCTTAGAACAAAATGAACGTGACATCATTGAGACACACGGCACAAAATAGAGAAAACTTCAGTATCACACTCAGCAACCATGGAATACACATGCAATCATGTCTAAAGATTAACAAATCATATATTAAGATGAGTTCAAATAAAATGATTGCTAGCATTAAGGATGAGCACCGTTCGAGAGTAGAATCGGGAACCGGAGAAACAATCCGGTTCAGTTCTAGGTTCTTGGGAGATCAGTTCCAATTCTCAATTCCCTATTTTAAGGAACATACGTTTCATGGTTCGGTTCCCAGTTCTTGGGGAACGGAATTGGGAACCAATACAAAACCCTAAATACATAGAAAATTGAGAATTGACTAGTTGGCTTGAGGGAACAAAGGGATTGGTTGTCTCATTCTCAGTTCATCTCGTTTGTCCTAGTTTGTCTCCGAGATTGAGTCTCTCTTCACTTCTCTCTCTCCATCATCATTGACTCATGGTTGTGATTTTCGGTTGTGATCAGCTTTAATCAAATCAGATAGAGAAGAGATCGACTATGGTTTCCATCGTGACAAATTGTAAGAACTCACTCTCCTTTGCTTTCACTATGATTCAGGTCGACTTCTTGCTTGGGCTATTGCTTGCAGTGGATTTTCACTTTCTAGTGATTCTCCCTAGCTGCAATTTACTCTACTATTTTAATCTCGAAATTTCCTCTTTAGTTAAATGTCGACTATTTTTAGACATTTTGAACTTCAACTAAATAAGAAGCGACAATGATTGATCTATTTGATTTTTTTTTTGTTTTATTTATTTATTTTTTTATCTTTTTTCGTTTGATCTGTAGGTGTTGCTTTGTAATGCAGGTAATCTAGTTTGTCAATTTGTTTTCTTTCATTTGATCTGCACTTATTTCCTCTTCTGTTCTATTCTATAATTTATGGTCTGTAAGAAGTAGAATGTTCTCCTGTGTTCTACTTTGTTCCTAACGGGCTCCTATAGGCCAATGACGACACCCTTAAGAGACGATTCATGTCTTTAGATCAATTGAATTTGAATTTTTCAACGTTGCACGCAGTAAGGTTTTGGAAGAACCTGTAACCTATGGAGGTCAAGCAAAACTTGAGTAGAGGCAATGCTAATTCCTGCTTGATAATTCGCTAAACCTTCTCCTTTTTTGACACTTAATTTTTAGTCGACTTGTCATTAAAAGGTAAAAATAGAGGTTTGGGTTTCTGATCACGATAGAACTCCATCTCTTGACCTTAAAAGTGTCGTTTTTCATTTCTTTCTTTTTGCATTGTTGTTTTTAAGCAATTTCTAGATCATTTTCAAGAAAAACCCGAAAAGTCAAATGGTTGACTTTTGGGTTGACTCCTTTGCCCAAAAGTTAGCCACGAGTAAAAAATTGACTTTTTACCCAAAAAGATTTCATTTAAATTTAATTTCACTTTTGTCAAATCAATTTCTTGAAAATTCAAAGATTTGATAAAAAAAAAATCAACATTTTTTTAAAAAAGTTAACTAAATGGTTGACTTTTGGTCAAACCTTTGAATAAAAGAATAAAAAATAAAAAATGAACAAATACATTTCTTTTAATGCCAATTTGACTTTTGTGTCCAAAATTTGACAAAAATTCGATTAAGAACCTTGATTTATGAATTTTTCAATTTTAGGTTTCAAATCAACCAAAATAAAATTACTTTTATTCTAGTTATAATTATATGAAGTTCCTTATTTGACATTTGGTTTGGGGACTATTTGAAATCTATTGTGCATTCAATTTTGTGATTTACTGAGTCAAAATACGATTTGCCGTTTTGAGCCCAAATTAGGAACCAAAATCGATCATTCATGACTTACGAATGGACGATTGTTTCTCATTCATTTTTTTTAAAAATAAATCCAAATCTAAAATTGATTTTGGGCAATTCACACTAGAATATATCAACTTGAAGAATTTTATCCTCCCAAGCATTATAAAATCAAGCAATTAGGCTTTAATCGACAAAATTCAAATTGACCCATTCATGACTATAGTTTAATTTCATGAATCTAGATCCAATTTTAATATTAGGCTTAGATCCATTTTTGACCTAAGCTCGAGTGCTTCAATTCGAGGTAAATTTGAATGGATAAGTGATCTTATATATGAGTAGTTCAATTTTGATACTAATTGAATTCAATTTTAGTTAATTTTCAATCCATTTTAGCCCTTTAGGCCCAATTTAAAGCACACATGGTTTTGACTCTTTTTTTTTTTTTTTTTCATAATAATCATTCAATTAGATCAATAAAAGATCCCTGGATCACGTTCATAAGGTTTGATTAGCTTAATTGTATTTTAATTGGCCAATTTCTTTTTTAAAATGATAAAATTCCTTTCAATTTGGTCCTTTAGGGACCAAATTGCATAAATTTTAGATCCATAGGGGTCCCAAGTGGACAAGACTATTGAAACCAAACTAAACTAGTCAAGAACCGATCAAAATCCAGCTGAACCTAACCGAATTGGTTTTACCGGCCATTGGTGGGGTTAGCATGTTCAACCCCTTGTCGGCCGATTCCGACCTTTGGCGACTAGTTCTAGAATCCTCTCAATGTCAATTTCACTTCTACACCTATAATTTCTAGAAATTTTACAGATTGACCCCAAATTTCATTAAATTGCAAATGAAACCCTAATCGAAGTTTCAATGCAATTCTCGATTTTGACTTGATTTTTTGCAAATCAAAGCCACTAGATCAATTACTTGACACCTTGAGATCATGATGGAGCATTTGAAATTGATTTTTGACCGTTGGATCAAAATTTGACCGTCGGATCGAACTGATGACCAAAATCGCTTCATGTGAGAAGTATATAAGTGAAATTTTCCCTCCATTTTATGAGGGTTTCATTATGCATGGAAATCTCTCTCTCTTTTCTATTATTTTCCCTCCATTTCCTGTTCTCTCTCTCTCTCTCTCTCTCTCTCTCAAAATTGCCATCGATTTCGCCCCTCACTAGCAGCCACTTGATTGGAGCCACCAGTTGAGAGGTCCCTTAGCTCCTCTTGTCCTCGATCACTAGCACAATCTATCGGAGAGGCGGCCATAGCTGAGTTCGGTGGCTTCTCAATTGGGGCACCAAAGATCGATAATCAAGCCGATCTATTCCCTAATCAGCCTGTTTAATCGGATTGGTGCCGATCACCAATCTTCCTTCCAAACAAGATTTGGTCTTAGGAGGTTCATGAAGATTTGATCAAAGTTCCAACGAAAGTTCTACTTGATCGGGACCGAAATCGAAAAAACCGCATCAAAAGGTAATTTCTTGGTCTCAAATCCCATGAAGCAAGGCTGGATTGGCGAGCCAGGGCTAGGGTTCAATATTAGGGATATATGTTGATCATTGATGAGTTGCTGAAGTTTGAACTTGAATGATTGTGCTTGATTAGTCTTAAATTTGCAATTCTGTAGCCTTAGGACTTAGTGTTTTGACCAAAACGAGGTTTGAAACGACCTCATTTTAACTCAAGTCCTCTTAAGATTAAATAATAGACATCCCAAGCTTTGAAGTGGTAGGTCACACACCCCAATCGAGCGTCCTTTGATTCTTGAAAAACATCTTCGAAGATGAGTGATTCTACTGTAGTTCAATTGGATTTTCAATTCTGTTTCATTTCAAATCCTTTTGTATACAACCTATAATCTTTTTTCATGATTTTTGGATATGTTTAACTAGATCAAATCAACTTAGATCCATGCCTAGGTCAATTTATTCTATACTTGATCTTTGATTTTGTCATTTTCTTTTTATTGATTTTTGTGTTGAGTTATGGGAGAACTTTCCTTCATAAAAGTTGCTTATAATTGTGTGGAGAACATCCTATAATTTTTTTAAAATGATTTTTGGATATGCTTAATTAGGTTAGATCTACTCAGATTTGAGCCTAGGTTTGTTTGTTCCATATTGATATATGATTTTGTCATTTTTGTGCTAATTTTTGTGTTGAATTCTGGAAGAAGTTTCTTGTGGTTGTATGGAGAACATCTTGTAACTTTTTCGTGATTTTTGGATGAGTTGAATTAAGTCAAAATTGCTTAGGTATGAGCAAAGGATAGTTTATCCTACACTGGTCCGGATTCCGTTTTGATGAAATTGAGTCCACAAATACATGTATTTAGTCTCAAATCCTTCATGAGAGTTGAAATGTATGATACATATATTCAATTGATATATGCTTTGCAAAGTCTTGACGATGACAAGTGAGTCAATTGCATGAGTTAAGGTTAAAATATTCTTCATTAGTACATAGTTTAAATGTGCATTTTTGTTTTGTCATTTTTGCTGCAATTCATGCAATCACATTTAGACTTCAAATTCTTAACAAGAAATGTTCATCATTGTATGTTTTGTATAGAGGATTTTTTTGTAGGATTTTTGCAAGTCTTAAGATGGTTGAACTTGTGCACATTCTGTGAAATCAATGCTGAAATGAAATCTTATCATTTATGCATCTTACAATACTTGTTTGAGACATTTAGAGACTAAATTTTGAGATAATGTCTTCTTGACACTTAAACCTCATGTTATAAGGTTTGAGTACATGTTCGTGTCATTGCATTTGAGTGTCATTCTACATATTAAATTATTGCCGTAAGAGCGTATGTTCATCAAGAAACTCTCAAGCATTTCATCATGAATCTTGAGTCATCTTGTGTTGTCATCAAATTGTATGACATCTTCTCATGCTGACTTAAGGTTAGATGATAACCCAAATTGTTTGTTGCATCTAATTCTAAGTCACATATGATCTTTTCATGCTATTTGTGCATTACTTGAACTATTTTGAGATTTATTAATGCATGTTTGTGTTCTGATTTTTAGTTATCAATATGCTCACCTTTTGAAATCTTGATCTTAGTGCACCTAATTGACCTAGTTTGGACTCGAGCCCTTCTAGGAAGTCAAAAAGTACACTTAGAGGTTTCCAATGCTATTAATTTCATGCAAATCACTCATCGTTTGGACTATTTTCTATTTTTTCAAAACTAGACTGGAATATGGATATATGATGAAATTCTAACCCCTATTCTAACCCCTGCTTGAACAGACATTTGATATTTTTGTTCCATTTTTTCTATTAGGATTTTGCACTTGGCCTCTTAACAAAACTTGTTCATCAACATATTGGCTGCGTTATGTGAAAATTTGATGATTTTTAGACTTGTTTTATGGGATAAATCCTTACGATATTGGCTGAGTGTCTTACTGATTTGACAAATTTCTGATATGCTGTTGTTTATTGTTTGATTTTTGTAAAATCATGTGTAGCTTGTTTAGGAAAGCTTCATTCACAAAATTTGTTCATTATCATGTTGTATATATTAGGAAATTTTTCATAGTTAGATTGTCTATGGCTATTACTCAATTTTGTTGTCTTTACATGCTTGTTCTGAAATTTCCTAATACAAACATGATCATGATTGTTCAGTTATACCTTTTAGATTAGTTTGTGCATGAAATTAGGTCATGCTATCTTCATGGAAGTTGTTCTAAATGCTTTGATCTCTGTTATTAAACAATTGGCATTTTCAAATTGCATCTTTCAAAAAATACTTTGGTGCATGTGATGTTTCTCAAAAACAATTTCTAAGAAGTTTTTCTCCAAAACTCAATCTAACTTAAGGAAAAATCGTGGTTTGGAATATATTGAAAAAGCTTGTGACGCTTGTAAATGCATTTATACGAGCTCCAGGCTAGCTTTGGCAATTGAATATGTTCCATAATCTAGATAGTCCTTAATCCAAAATATTTTCAAATGTTTTTAAAATCCTAATTTGACATTATGAAAGTCATGGTTTGAATTGTATTCAAAATGCATGTGACGCTTGTAGATGCATTTATGCGAGCCCCAGGCTAGCCTTGATAATTGAATGCCTTTCATAACCGAGACATCATTTGTCTCAAAACTTTTCATGGATGATTTCGAGATATGTTTTTGAAATATCATATGTACCCTTCATACATATAATCACGTTATTCAATAGAAATGTATGTGTTTATGATTGAAGCATGACTTTGGTAAAAAGTGATTTGCGGATGGCTCACTCATCTGTTTGATTGGTTGAGAAACAAGGTCCAAAAGATCTGCACGCATGTTTAAATTTTTGCAATGCATGTGACTTTTAGATGAATGGTAGGGTCAATGCATGATATCGAGAGAAAACCCTAGAATCACATAAATTGCTTAGTTATGAGACTTAGGGTGCGTTTGGTAACGATTCTGTTCCCGGGAACAAATTCTGACCAAAAATGATTATTTGTTATTCTGTTCTCAAGAATTGATTATGATTAAAAGAATGTGTTTAGTAACTGCCAAAATTTTTGATTCTATAACAGAATTGCGTTTGGTACCGTACTCATTGATTCAGTTCCAAATCAATTTCTTTTAATTTTTAAATAAATTTTTTACTCTTCTCATTTTTTTCTTTTCTTTTTTATTTTTTCATTTTTCTCATATTCTTCTTCTTCTTCTTGTGGCCGGTCATTGGACCGGTGAGGTCGCCGGCCCTCGTCTAGCCGAGCCTCGCTGGTGACCAGGCCGGCCTCACCGGGGCTAGGTGAGGCCTACTTGGCCACCGGGCCGGGCCGGGCGAGGCTCACCTGGCCACTGGCGGGGCTGGGCATCGCAAGGCTTGCCCAGCCTTGGCGAGGCTTAGCCTTGCTAGATCTAGGGAGGCCGAGCCTCGCCAGTGGCTAGGCTTGCCTTCGGCGAGCTTGCCGGACGTTGCCCTGGCTTGGCAAGCTCGCTGGACCGGCGGACGGCGACTAGTAGCGGTGACGGCGACGGCCAGCGAGCGGCGGGGGGCGGTGACGGATGGCGGGCAACGGATGGTGGGCGACGGTAGGCGGGGGTGGACGGCAGTCACGAGATGGCCAAAGGGAAGAAGAAGAAGAGTTAGTTTTTGATTCTCAATTTTGTTCCAAGAACAATAATCAACTTTTTTTTGTTCTTGATTCCACTCACAATCTGCTTCCCGGGAACGAAAATTTTACTAAATGCGATTCTTGGCCCAAACGATTCTCGGGAACAAAAAAATCAGAATTTGGCTTTGTTTGGATGGTTACCAAACAGGGCCTTAAAAGTATTATTGGCCATGCGAGAACACAATTGGTCAATAATGGCTATAAGTTATAAAAATGGATTGGGTAGGTGTTTTAGTGAGACCCTCGCATGAAAAACAGAGGCCAACGCCAAGGCTCCAAAATTTGATTTTCGCATTGAACTTTCTTTAAATGATTGCTCTTGACATGATGTCGTGTTTTTGATTGTTTTGATGTATGTGCTTGTTTATTCACTTTGTATGCACCTAGTTATAGGTTTCTAGATTAGGTTTAGATTAGGACTCCAAAGATGAAGAAAGCGCAAAGACGGTGGAGGACGATGTCCATTCCAACCATTATCATGTACTATTCATTTCCCCGACATATGTCTTGGGTTCTCTTTGTTATATAAAGTCTAACGAGTTGCGAGTTTTCTTTCTTCTTGATTATCTTGTTTTTCAATTGTGTTTCTCTTTTATATTTTCTAGGATTGCATGGTAGATTTACTGCTTTCCTCGATTGTTTACTTATTGTTTCATAATTTCAATTCCATTAATTGCTTTATTTTCTTGTTTTTGTAGAAATAGAATAGTATGAAAATGACCAACCATGCATGATTGCTTAGTTTAGAACTAAAAATCTGGAAAATGTAAGAAGAAGTTAATGGACACATTAGGAAAACACAACATATTGCTTAGGTACCGAAATGACGCTAATAGAAATATTAGCGTAACCTAAGTCCCCAAACCTAGATATTGGTTATGTAGGAATTGAGAGAACACTCCCGACTCTTGATTGGGTTTTCTAGCTGACTCCCAAAACGAGGCTAGTGGCAATTCCTGTATTAAATTTAGGTTGTCATAAACAACTAGACCATATAAATAAACCTATCGCGCGGGGTACAAGTTTCAATAAAACTCACAATGGTCTCAATATGTGAGTACCCCAAAAGGATGAAGTGATGCCATCCTTATGGGCGAAACGTATTGTTGAGAGGGCTAATATGGTAAAAGTACCCTTAAATCCAAAATTCACACCCGACCTCTTCTCCCGAGGTGTGTTGCCCATATGAATATGGATCGCAACACTCCATTGTCACGCAGGGTACAAGCTTGGGAGAGCTCATGATCTTGTGAAGGGAACTCACAAACGGCTTGATCTGAAAGGCGAGATAATGACGTTTTTGGAACGCAAGCCGTGAAGGAATTCTCGTGATCAAGTACCCCTAAATCTGACCTTTCTTCCTTTTCTCTCCTCATGATGGTGAGGGATCGAGGGTGGCAAGATCGTGTCATGACAATCCCCCAAGGAAATCCCCTGGGGGGTCATGACAACTATGTAATATCCATTAGCATTATTTGGCAGAAGTCCAGCACAAATGCCATAACTTGGCATGCCGGGACACTTAGGTGCCATAACTTCAAAACGATACACTTAAGTGCCACTTTTTTTTTCGAGTGGGACACTTAAGTGCCACCTCCGTGACCCTTGCCGGAAATCCTACGTGGCAATATTTTATTATTATTTTTTGCCTACGTGGCTCGTCGGAGCTCCAAATTAGCATAAAAATTAAAAAAATTAAAAAAAAGAAAAATTTAAAAATTTTAATTTTAAAAAATTAAAAAAAATTTAAAAAATAAGAAAATTTTAAAAATTAAAAAAAAGAAAATTTAAAAAAATTTAAAAATTAAAAAAAAAGGGGGGGGGAGGTCAAATGGGCGGCCGAGGGCTGAGTCCTTGCCGCCGTCGCCTCCCGCCATCGCCGGAAGGGCCGACGACGGAGGGGGAGGGTTGGGCCGGGTCGCCGGCCCTCGGCCAACCGACGGTGAGGGCTGCGAGCCCTTGCCGGATCGCGGCGAGGGCTGCGACCCTTGCCTCAGATCTGGGCGAGGGCTTGCGGGCCCTCGCCGGCCCCTGGCCAGGGCTCGACGACCCCAGCCGACCCTCCCCACTCCGTCGCCGGCCCTTCCCAGCGACGGTGGGGGGGCGGCGAGGGTCGCGGCCCTCGCCGCGATCCGGCGAGGGCTCGCAGGCCCTTGCCGTCGGTCGGCCGGCCGGGAGCCGGCGACCCCGGCCGACCCTCCCCCTCCGTCGCCGGCCCTTCCCAACGATGGCGGGGAGGCGGCGGTAGCGAGGGCTCGGCCTTCAGCCGCCCGTTCGACCTCCCCCACCCCCCCTTTTTTTTTTTAAATTTTTTTTCTTAATTTTTTAAAAATTTTAAAATTTTAAAATTTTTAAAAATTTTCTTTTTAAAATTTTTTTTGAATACTTTATAATTTAATTAATTTTTATATTATTATTTACACGTAGACATGAAACGGCGTTGTTTTTGCGTTTTCCCCGCCACTTCAGCGTGCAAAATGATGCCGTTTTGGACTAAACTCGCCGGAAAATTGCCACGTCAGCCATTTGGCCGGATTTTCGCCGGAGTGGCACTTAAGTGTCCCATTTTACTCCGATGATGGCACGTAAGTGTACCATTTTAAAGTTATGGCACTTAAGTGTCCCGGCGTGCCAAGTTATGGCACTCTAGGTGTCCTCACCTCGCATTATTCCTTATAATATCCTCACTTCTAATCATCTTATTTACTTATAATTGTGTTCATTTTGATTTGGAAAGAAACTCACAAAGTTTTGGAGCTAAAGTTGAGGACCGTAGTTGGGATCAAAGTTTGGCAACAATTGGAATCAAAGTTTATCTTGTGAGGTTTAGAGCTTCAAATCCGTGCTCATTTTGATTATTTAAAAAACCTCACATAATTTGGGGCACAAGTTGAGGGAAGGAAAGTAGGCAATTCCCACCTCATGCAAAAAGAAATACTTTTTTGTGACCAATGCAGCAAATGCACTTTTGAGTCTTGGAAAAGAGCTACTTTAGCTATCACTTTAGTTGGTAACGACAGTTACGTCTTTATTTAATGACCAACTTATAATATGATGAGTAAATTAAGCACCGCCATCGTAGCTTAACTCAATCTCGGATTTTGGTCGACACAAGGAGAATTCAAAGTCAAGAGAAGGCACGTTACGATGTACGTATTTACACGATCATCAAATGCATCTATTGCCTCCTTGTTTGTCCATGTTTTTGCACCAGATTCCTTCCTCCTTCCTAAAGCAGAAACGACAAAGATAGGAGAGGGAATATGAAATAGTACACTCGAAATGCTAATATAATTCTTGCTTCTTCAACCCCACTAGAAAAAGATTGGGCTTCAATATTGTATGCCGGCCACTGGCGTCGCCTCATTTATTTTTGAATTCTTTACCTTGTTCGTAAGAATGCTGACGGAAGCACCAATTTTGTGGCCTATTAGTGGGATGTGACAAAATACATCACGTGCTTTAAATGTGGTATATATTAATGACTAGATAATGACCTCGAAAATCACTTTTTACCAAATTAATTATAGCCTAAGACTGCCGACTAATCATCGCCATTTGCTGCCAAATAATCTCTCTCTAAAACCCAGTCTTCTCTCAAGGATTTTACGACGGAGAAGTGATGGTAGTACTCTTGCATCACGATGGGATCGTTTCAAGGCCTTATAATGTTTAGTAGTAAAGGATGATGTAGAATCTCCACCAAACATGAATAAATTTATAGGTGAGCCAGAAATTCACCACTTGAATTGGACACGGCACTTAAGAAGAAGATTTTCTATTGAACTCCCATGTGATTAGCCAGAAAAGAGGGGCCTCTTCTACAAATCCCCTTCATCTGTCCCCGTCGAATATGAAATGGGGGACTTTTTTGCCCTTCCTTAAAAGCTACCAATGCGCACCGATGTAAAATTATTGGGACTTGATCTACCGTTTAGGCTTTGAAAATTGCCCTTCACACTGGTATTTGTATCTCAGATCTATCTTGGCTATTATCTTGGCTATTGTCATTCATTAACTCCTTGAGATTATACTAGCTAAACCATTGCTTTGGTCTTTCAACCAACTAACAATGTTAGACCTTTCGTCACCGCTTTGTGGAAAATCATTAGGTATGAATATGCTAAGTATTCGTAACTTGATTGGTAAAAAAATACCTCTCCACCAAGGGTGTACAGTTTTTTTTTTAACCTCTGTACCAAAAAAAAAAAAAAAAAATTCACATAACGAATTGGTGTGATTCTAGCTCTATTTGTTTTTCTTTTGTCACACTAGCTTGACCAAAATGGAAATGATTCACTAATAATGTGGCCGGGGTTTCCGAGAAATAAAGTTAACCTCTGGCTTTGCCAAAAGGAAAAAGAATTTCATACTCTTATTTGGCTTAAGTGTTAGCTATATACCCTAAAAAAATCATGTAATTGTTACATGTGGAGATTTAAGTTGCATTATTTATTTAATGACAAAGAAAAATTCATTCATCGTCCCATTTATATAAATGAGCCATAAGATTAGTTAATACTGAGCCTATTCTTAAGGGGTTCAGAATATTTGCGCAATATGGAATATGTATTGAAATCCTTAGTTGGGGTTGTAACAAAAAATGAATGGTTCATGTCTTGTAGAAATACATGGAAGTTAGATTTGGGCATATGATCGAATTGGTGGTTTGACAAACAATTCAATGGCCTTTGTTTGATCGAGGCATAGTAAGATAAAATGATTGAATTACACAGTCACCAAAACTAACAGGTTCATTATCTTCTTAAAACATTCACACTGTCTAGGTAGCCATAACACATTGCTAGATGTTACTCATGGTTTGTAAGAACTAGAGATTGATCGAGATAATCAGTTTTCTTGGTAGTGCTAATGTGTGTTAGTATAAATTTTATTACCAACCGAGTGATGAACCTAGGATTGTCACACAACACAATCAATTCAAAATGATGTTAGAACATAAGAGACAATATTGCAAATGTGTTTGCAATTAAGGCAACCAGATTAAGGCGGGCTGAAAATCTAAGTTTTGAAATGGTTTCGAGCTTTATGGCTAGGTCGAAGATCTAAAGAGAGCTTCAAACTTTACAACCGAATCAAAGATCTAAAGCAGGTTCAAATTCAATGACCATATTAATGATTTGAAGTGAGTTCGAATCAATTGTTGCATTAATGATTTGAAGTGAGATTAGAATCAGTCATCATATTAATGATTTGAAATAAGTTCAAAATTAATGGCTGCATTAATGATCTAAAGTGAGTTCAGAATCAATAGCCAAATTAATGTTTTGAAATAGTTTCAAACTTAACAGCTAAATTAAAAATCTGAAACGGTTTCAAATTTAATAGTGACATTGATTATTTGAAATGGTTTCAGACTTAACATCTAAATTAAAGATTTGAAACAATTTTAGATTTAATGGCTATAATAAAGATCTAAAATAGTTTTAGAATCAATGAGTAATTTGGGACAAACAATAACCATTCTAGTCAGAAATTAATTTCTAGAATAAAAATAAAATTTTCTATTTCTATTCCTATATGAGTTTTTGAGTAAAAATACATATTTGATAGCGATACAAAATTCCTGTTTTCAGAATATAAATTTGTCTAATAACGATACATAATTTCTCACTCTCGTGCGACAACGGACCATAGGCGATGAGTGGCAAACAATGGTGGTAGACAACAACTAGCAATCGGTAATGGTGGTAGGGACTAGTGGGTGAACGGTCAACTAGTAGTGAAGGTGAATGATGAGAAGAGTTTTTATTTCTCATTTATGTTCCATAATTTAAGAAAAAAAAATTTTACTTCTCATTTCTATTTCAAACTTATTTATGGACTAAAAATTTGTTCCATAAATAGAAAAATGACATTGCATTATCCAACGGATTTCTGTTCCAAACCTGTTTGTATAACAAAAAATAGTTCTTGAATTGAAATAGAATGGTTATCGTGCACATCTTTAATGATTTGAAAGGTTTCAGATTCAAATGACCAAATTAATGTTCTACGACAGTTTCAAACTTAACGGTCAAATTAAAGTTTTGTAACGATTACAAAGTTAATGTCCACGATAAAGTCGGTTATAGATTAATATCTAGAATAATACTTTGTAATGGTAATGCCCGAATTAATGCTTTGAAACGGTTTCAGAACTTATGTCTAGATTCAAAGTCTACAGCAAGCTTAGAAATTGCAGTCGAATTAATGCTCTAGAATGATTTTAGAGATAATGAGCTGAATTAATTAAATAAATGTGATCTATGATTGGTTATAAAAGGTGATTGATTTGAAGGTCTTTCGATGATCGTGTGCAATGATAATGATCAATCAAATAGTCATACACAAGAGTAATTGCTAGCACAATTGTCGTGGTGAGCTCTCTCAAGTTTCTTTCTACCGTTTGACACGAGTTGGTTGTGTATTTGAACTAGAGGCTTGATATTTGTGGGGTTGGAACTAAAGAACATCAAAACCAAAGTATGTTAGAACTAGCACCATCAGGAGATCAGACATTTGTAGTCAAGATTTGAAGAATGTTAGAATCAACGCTACAAGGACACCAAGCATTTGTAGTCCCAATCTGATCTGGATCAGAAGAATGTTAGAACCAACATTACATGAAGATCAAACGTTTATAGTCAGAATCTAAATAATGTTAGAATTAATGATGTAAGGATATCGGATGTTCATGGTCATAATCTAAAGATAGTCAAAACCAAATTTTTTAGCACAGTGTAAGGGTAATGTGATTAGCCTCCTTTTCACTTCTATGTACTTATTATTAAAATGCATGAATAATGTCAAGGAGATAAATGTATGGGCGTCATTGCTTCCGCTGCAAATGGTTCTTGATCTAATTTTCCTATACATGTGTTCATGTTTTTCAAAATGAAATCCCAACAGTAAGTTCCACGGACTTAAGATACCATGTATAAATCTTCTATAATTTAATGAAAAAATATAATAGATAATCTTGTCATGATTATATTTTTTAATACATTCAAGCTTCAGCATAAACTGATTGATGCATTACATTATTCGAAATAAAGTGCAGCTTCAGTTCTATCAGTAGCATAACCTTGAGACATAATAACATCGAATATAAAGTAAAATATATTGCTTCCTCCCATTTTTTCACACACTTAAATGCGTTAATTTTGTAAAGAATGAGAAAATTGAAATTAAAATACATATGCATATTTGTTTAAATTTTATACAGCACATAATATTTATTGTATCATTCTACAAAGTGCCCTACATAGGGTACAATACATGGGGTATAAAATGGATACGACCCAACATTCTAGAACTTACCCCGTACTCATTGGTGCCAAAGTTTTGAAAACTGGACTTTAACCAGTGAATAAAAAATGCCCACTCTGGATCCCACCTAGTCATGCTAATGCCACAAGTTCGACAGATTCTCTTGCACACACTGATAAGATAGGAGAGCTGAGATGGGATTCCCAGCTAGATTACGTGTACATTACCAGTGAAGTGGAGCAGGTAATTTCATGGCCTTGTGACATGCTGGGAAATTACATAATATCCCTATTTTGTTAGATAAAGTAAATTACACGTTAAAGAAAGAAAGTTACGCCAACATCATTTTATTTTATTTTATTTTATTTTGCAAAATTGCAAATTTTCATACAATTCTTACATTGACACGTTTTCGCCGCCATACTACTTTTAGAACAGTTTAGATCCACACTAATTTTCGGGGGAAAATATATTCAAGTTTCATCATTGTGCCGGTTGTCCTACTGATGCCGTCGATTGCGCACACCCTCGAAATAGTCCATTTCAGTTGCATCTCAAAAAAAGGTAGACGTGTTTCTTGTAAGAGCTGATTTAGGAGTCTTTATGAGATAATCAAATGTTGATCCGTAACTCTCCTTCATCGGCTTGTTCCACGATTTTGCTTTGCTCTTTGGATCCAAACTCATCCTGGTCTCGTCCTTGTTCAGCTTCTTGAAGTTTCAAATTTCCGTAATTTCTTAAAGGTCATAACCTTCCAGTTAGGACGATCAACTTGCAAATGTCCATAGCTATGGCACTTCAAGCACTTTCTACCTTAACCTTTTCGTTTTTCGTGGAGCTATAGGGACTTCTCCTTTTTGCTCCTTTTTGAATGTATTCTCTATCTTCCTAGAAGAACAATTCTTAAAGAAGGATGGCCATTTAACCGAAGGCTTAGCCGAAAACCTCACGTCAACCCTAATTCTTTCTCCACTTTCACAACTTGCTAGCAAATGTCTTCAATGGACCACTATGTTTGAAGCTCAACCAAATCCGCGATATCTTTGTTCACTCGTCGAGAGAAGTGTTAAAAAGTCCTAAACCTTTTGCATTTGTGACAATTTAGTTCTAAATATTTTTTTGGTGCCAATTTAGTCTTAAAACATTTTTAAGTTGTGCCAATTTAATCATTTCCAGTCAATTTTGGCCAAATTTTGCTGACTGGATGCTGACCGATTAACGTGACCTAACTAGCGTTGATGTGGATAACTTTTAATGCTATTTTAATATTTTTTTCTTTTTTTCTTTTTCTTTTTCCTTTTCCTCCTCCTTCTTCCAATCGGTCGCCGAACCTCGGTGATCAGCCATAGATGACAGCTAGCGAGGTCGAGGCCAACCTTGCTGGCCACCTCGCCAGTGGCCGTGAGGGCAGCAAGGCTCGCCCTCGTCGGATCTGGCGAGGGTCAAGCCTCACCATGGTCGATGAGGGCAAGCCCCACTAGCCCGGCACGAGGCCAACTTGAGGTAGCGGCCTCGTGCTAAGCTGGCGGGGCTCGCCCTCGCCACCTAGGCTTCAAGGGCGGCCTTGCGCCAGGCAAGCAAGGCTCGTCCTCGAGGCTCAATCCTTGCTAGCGCGAGGCTGCCCTCGTGGCCATTGGCGAGGTACCTAGCGAGGTCAACCTTGACCTTGTTGGTTGTCACCAAGGTTTAACGACCGGCTAGAGGAAGGAGGAGGAGAAGGAAAAAAGAAATAAAAAAATCAAAAAATCAAAATCAAAATAAAAAAATCAAAAATATTAAAATTATTAAAAATTGTCCATGTTAGCACCGATCAGGTTACATTTGCCAGCCGGCGTCCAATTAACAAAATCCGTCTAAAATTGGCTAAAAATGACTGAATTGGCACAACGTAAAAATGTTTAGAACTAAATTGGCACCAAAAAAAGATTTAAAACTAAATTGGTATAAATACAAAAAGGTTTAGGATTTTTTTAACATTTCTCCCTTCATTCCTCCAAGGAAGAGAGCAATGGTCTGCTCTTGGATCTCTGGTATGCTGCGCCTAATATGAAGTTGTTCAAATTTCTCGATATACTCCTCAATGTTTATTTCATGTTGCTTAAGAAAGTTCAACTTTAAAAAAAAAAAAAAAAAAAAATCTTGCTTATAGTTGTCAAGTAAAGAAACTCTTTTTTTTTTTTTAAAAAAAATAAGTTTCTTTAGTTTTTGCCAAGATTGGACCTTACCTTTTCCTTATCTGATTATTTGATTTTTCAGATTTTTCCACCAAGGCAAAAAGGAATCTTCCACGGCTAAGGGTAAAAGAACCATAAGGTGCACCGCCAAAGAATTATATAAAAAACCAAATTGAGGGAATTCCCTCACTTGAGGTGGAAATGTTATCAAATTCAAATTTGAATTCTACTATGGAGATTGCACCACCTGTCACGTCCTGATTCTCTGAGCAAGTGCTCATCCCTTCATGGTCGATTAAATAGCAACATCCTAGGATGCATCGTCGACCCATTCAATTTTTAATACACATGTAGAAGCAAATAAATAATTCCTAGACAACAACAAGAAGTGGTAGAAAAGCAAGGCCATATACATATCAAGCCATGTCATTACAAAACCAGTCTATAAAAACAAGGTCTGCAAAACAGGGGGTTTATAAAACTACAGATTCTTCCACCTCCTCACTAACATTGGAGCCTTCCTCTGAGTACACCGAAGTTCCTGAGTCTTCAAGATCCAAGTCCACTGGGTATACCATCCAATCTTCAGGGGCATCTGTAGTGCCTTTCCTAAAAACAACCTCTAAGACATACACAAGTACTTCAGATTCCAGAGTAGGACCCTTTCTCTGCCCATGTCGCTCACGATGGTACCATGATCTGTATCGATGAGGGTACCTTATGGGGTAAAACCTCATCAACCCAGACCACAGACTTCACGAGCTCATAGACCAGACCCCTAGGATGCCCATGAATCAGAATATCTACCTATTATGTGATCTTCTTCGGTTGACCAAAATGCTCAGGAAGAGCTGCCATCTAGGGACCTTAAATTATTATCCTACAACGGGGTGAGATGACGTCGCAGCAAGTTCAACCCCTTAAGCCTTGATTAGGAAGAAAATATGCCCAAAGGGTTGCCTAAGTATAAGCATGAATTAGATGACTTACCTTGGCCTTGGTTCCTTCTTGCAAGTCAGTACATTTCATCGAATCACATCAATAAGTAAAATCATCACATTAGATCGACTCATCGATCAATTGACTTAGTCGATTTCATGTCATCAAGATCATCATACGGCCATTTCAACTACTCACTCTAAGTATTAATTACGACCCAACGGGCACGGCTTACTAAATGTTCAGCGGTGAATTACGGCCCAATGGGTACAGCTTGTTCCAAGTTCGACAGTAAATTACGGCCCAATAGTCACAACTATACTTCGGCGGTTAATTATGGCCAAATAGGCACAACCATACTTCAGTGGTTAATTACAGCCCAATAGGCATAGCCATATTTCGGTGATTAATTACCGCTCAATAGACAGCCATACTTCGGCAGTTAATTACGGCCTAATAGGCATAGCCATATTTCATCGGTTTTCTTGATCTAACTCATAACATCACACGGTTATTTACCCGCGACCAATGATATTTGTACTTCACAATTAAATTCTTCAATTAACATAATACCTTGGCCTATTTTCCTTGTGTTAAAAATACTTGATAAAAATAATAGTGTGTGGGCATACGATCGGCCTCAGCTAAAAATATAATATCTTTACTTTCAAAACTCCCACCATTTATATAGTCGATAAAAATATTTTTGGCACTATAAACCAATACTTGGTTTTTTTCTAATTAAATACATAAATTAATAAATTTTGGGATAAATACCCCAAAATTGTAAATCACACTCGATTGCACAAATAGCATTCAATTAAATAAATCAATCCCACCAATGCAATCAACATAAAATTCCTATCACCGGTTATTGTAATCTAATTTCCAGAAAATAAATAAATAAATAAATAATTACGGAAATTAATTATTAAATACTAAAAATGCACATGTAGGCCCGTAACGCCTAATTAAAAGCCGAGATGGGCCCGGAAAATTTCTGAACCACACTAGATAAATACTAGAGCTTGTCTAGGCTCTAATTACACTACTCTAGCCACCTAACATGCAATAACAATTAATTAAATTGCTAATATGTTCTAACTATCCACCTAATCTATACTTAGTCTAAACTAATCAACCCTTAAACATCATTAACTTACTAAGTAATGATTAGTGAGTTAAACTCACTTGATTAAAGATCTGCTTGGATCAAAATGACGAGGACATGAAGAGGGTCCACAAATCCCAAAGTAGCACCACCAAGCGGGGTCGGGAAGAGCTCAGAAACAGGCCAAACAACGGCTTAGAGACCCATTGTTGTTTAGTTCTGATTAGGGGTTGAGAAGGCTGCTCTGGCGACTAGCTGAGGCTGAAATGGGCAGAGATGGGTGGAGGGGCTAAAGCTGGTTTAGGTAGAGGTAGGCGGTGGCTCCGGAGACCACGACGACAACGCATAGCGTCCTGGTGACCTGCTGGATGCATGAGCTAAGCGAGATAGTGCGGCTGGGATGACGGTGATGCGTGACGAGCAGGTGAGCATGCAAGGGCACAATGGGTTGTGGTGGCTGTCCGGTGGCTTGGCGAGTGGCTGTGACGAAGGAGGGAGATGCTGATCGGTTTTTTGAGTCTTTGAATAGCACAAAGGGAAGGGAGAGGTCAACAGGTGAAGGCAAGGAGAAGGAGAGGGAATCGGCTGAGCAAGGAGGGGGCCACCATGGTCACTCTCTCATCTCTTTGTCCCATTTGGTGTGTCCCACCAAGCAGCTGGCCTCCACAGCCACATTTCCAGCAGCCTAGTCTTCTTCTAGAAGCTTTGAAGTGGTCCAAATGTTGTGGGTCGAGGGGTATATGAATTTGGCTTGATTTCCCACAACTTCCACTTCAATTCTATCTTGAATTAACTCAATTCGGCCTCTAAAAATTCAATTATTGAGTCCTTGATCAATAGATCTCACTATTTGCAGAAAAAATAGATCTCACTTACATCCTAATTTCGCAATAAAAAATGATCCTCTGATCTTCCCAATCGAAAACGGCCATATATCGACTTTTTCACCAAAACCTCGATTTGCAGAAAAATCTTCGGAGACTGAGTCGACGTTCCTAAAATGACTCGTGACATGATAACACTTTTAATTTCTGAAATTGAATTCAAATTCGTGATTAATTTTCAATATGATGTGATTTTAGCGTGACCTAGGTTACCTAGTAGTTTTCAGAAGTTTTTAGTGCCAATAACCTGTAGTCGATTTTCTTTGAGCCACAATGAGCCTCTTCGATATATTGGTGACTCTCGGTTGTCATGAAAATCTCGAGGATTTAAATACGGACACATGATACCAAAACGACAGAAAAATCAATTTAGTGCCGATCGATGAGAATTTCTCAATTTAGTGTAATCACCCACGTTTAACCACATATCTTAGTCGAATTAATCTATTTTTGATTTCTAATCAATCTTTATTGTGCCGTAATGATCTCTATAGATGAGCACGGTCGAGTAGTGGATTCTTGGTCGAATTCTCAAGTTTATTGCGTTAAAATTCCTTAATGACTTCCTCAAATAGTTTAATTATCTCAGGAGTGATCAGCTCTAAGAACAACACTATAGGCCCGATTTATTAAATTAAAAACAGAATTGCAAATTTCAGGATGTCACATCACCTATTTAAAGGTCTTACAAAAAACCAATAAAGAAAGTAACTAGAAAACACTAAAGACAAACGTACTACGGAACACATTAAAACAAATGGCATTAACCCTTTAAATTCTAGAAACTCCATCATTGGATGTCTTCCTCTTTACTGGACTCGTTTAATCACGTTATGCTCTTTGGATGGATCAAGTCTACTCCCTTGACTTGCATTATTAACAAATGGCTTAGTCAATTGACGATATTTGACTTGGGCTTGTGAGTTGATTGTCGTTAGTAAAATTTCCAAGCTCTAATGCTCCTACATCACCTGAACAGTTATACTACGTAATCTGATTCTTATTATGTTGATATTATCTATATTTTATACCGAAAAAGAAAGTAGACTACATCTCATACAAGATATAAATTCACATAATGTAGCAAATGCACTTTCAAATCTATGAAAAGAACTAAGCTAATTATCAATGTGGTTAATAACGATAGTCCAGCCTACTTCTTTATTCAATGACCAACTTATAATATGATGAGTAAACTAAGCATCACTGCTTTGCCTGATTTGGATTTTAGTCAACACAAGTAGAATTCAAAGTCAAGAGAAGGTCAATTATGATATTCACCTTAACAAATTACAAGAACATCAAATGGATCCATTGCTTATAAATTTGCCAAGTTTTGGCACCAAATTCCTTGCACCTTCCTAAAGCAGACAATTCAAAGATAGGAGAGAGAATATAACATAATAAACTCGAAATGCCAAAATAATTGTTACTTCTTCGATTCACAGTTAAAAAGAAAAGAAATTATCCCATCAAAATTCCTAATACTTTGCTATGGACGCTAATACCTTAATTTTCTTTCGTTCCACCAACATCTCCAAACTTGTTTCTATCACTCCAATATTCACAATTTCATTCATAGAAACAATCCTACGTTAGATTTATAATGACCATCAGGACGAAGCCTAACAGAATGTACTTTTAAGTCATTATTACAAATTTGAGGTATTAGTAAGATGAATGAAATTGGGCTATTAATGTCTCATGGGAAAAATTTGGGATTTTTGCTAGGATTATCTCTTTAAAAACTGCGTTCCAATATTGTTTTCCAGCCGCAGCGTCACATCATCAATTTCAATTGTCTACCTGGGCTTTGAAGTTGCTGACGGATGCACCAATTTTCTGGCCTATTGAGTGGGATGGGATAAGCTATAATTAATCTTCCCGTGCTTTGAAAGGGATCTTTATAATGATTTCGAAAATATAACTTTTTACGAACTAATAATAGCCCAATATTGCCAACTACTTTTCCGCCGGTTCTATATCGACTATTATTAAGGATCACCATTTATCGCCATATAATCTCTTTCTAAAATCCAATCATCACTCAAGAAATTCACGCGGGAGAAGTGATGTTAGAATTGTTGCATCACGATGAGGATCGTTTCTAATGATGTAAAATCTCCCGCGATCATGTACCAGTCGTCAAGTAGCTGATGTTTGGCTTCGAGAGTAGGAGATGATTGAAGCCAGAAATTCACCACATAAAAGTACCCAGCACTTAAAAAGAAGACCTTCCCCTAAGTTGAACCTGTTGGAAAAAATATAATGAATGATCCGGAAGAATAATGAAGTGACTTAAAATTATTGGAAAATATGGCTTTGAAATTAGATAGAGCAATCAAATTAGATTTTGAGATGCGATATCACTATTTTAAGGATTTATTTGACCCATAATGTTGTTAATAGTCACAGGCAAATTTTCCCTACAATACAACAAATTCTCGAAAATAATACTAGACATCAATTCTAGTATTTCTCCAGGGTCGAACATTAAAAACAATGGTTTTATATTCTTTCAAAAGAAAACAAAAATGGAAGAAGAATATTATTATTAGATAGACACATTCAATAGTTTATAGCAAAAACAAGAAGTTAAATCCGAACAAATACAACCTTTCAAGGATTAAGAAGTCATATTTGAACATGTACGAACTCTAAGATAACTGTTGGATGAAATAATAAAATTTGGAATTAAATAATAACCATAACTCATTCGCGAACAATCACACTGTTTCAACAGGATGCTATTGTTAATTTTTCATAAAAATTTATCAGAATTTTAATAAATAAAATAATGATTGTTGGTCAACGTCAAATCTTGTTTACGTGCGCACTCACATCTTGTTGATATGGGATAAGGCATCTCTTAGTTTGTTATACAAACCAACTACCAACAATCCCGCACTTTGTTTGTAAAACAAAAATATGAATAAATCCTTAAATTTGTTGGAAAAAATATGACGAACAATCCGAAAGAACAATGAAGCCATACTTAAAATTATTGGAAAATATGACTTTGAAAGTGGATAAACCAATCAACTCGGAGTTCGATGCATGATATTACTTTTTTTTTAAATGATTTATTTAACCCCACAACGTTGCTAATGGTCATCGGTAAATTTCTACCATGATATAATAAAGTCTCAATGAGAATACTTGATAACAGTTCTAGCATTTTTAGGGTCTCTCATAGGAAATAATTAGAAACAATGATTGTATATTCTTTCAAAAGAAAACAAAAATTGAAGAAAGGTTTATTGTTGAATAGACACATTCAATAATTTATACTAAAAACAGGAAGTTATATCTAAACAAATTCAACCTTCTAAGGATTAAGAAATCATATCTGAATAGGTATGGATTATGAGATAACCGTTTGATGAAATAATAAAATTCGGAATTAAATAAATAATAAATAAAAAAGCTGTAACTCCTTTGGTTGCACTGTTTCAATAGAATGCTATGATTAATTTTTTTATAAAAATAAATCCTAATTTTAATTAAAAAAATGACTGTTGATTAGTGTCAAATCTCATTCACATGCACACTCATATCTTTTCGATGTGGGATGAGGCACGTCTTAATTTGTTATACAATCAAACTACCAAGAGAACCTACATGTCATTAGCCTGAAAATGAAAGACCACTTCTGCAAATCCCCTTAATTTGTCTTCAATGAATATGATACGGGGGAATTGATGCTCTACCCTGAAAGCGACCTATGTTCACCGCTATAAAATTTTTAAAACGAGATCTTCCGTTTTGGGTCTGAAAAAGTACCCCGCAACCCAGGCAATGTATCTCTATCTCATATCCATTTTGTCTATTCCCATTGAGACCATACAAGGCATTTATTTGGTTATTTCAACCAACTAATAAGTTTGACTTTTTGTTACCACTTTATGAAAAATCGAAAGATATAATCATGTTAGATTCTCGTGACTCATCGGTAAAATAGTATCTCTTCCCAAAGAGCGTTTTTTTTTTTTTTAAACCTCCGCACAAATAAAATCATTTACAGAATCGTTATAATTCTAGCTCTGTTCGTTTTGCTTATACACGAACTTGACTAAAAGGGAAAGGAGTCAGCAATAATGTGGGCGGGGGGTTTCCAAAAAATACAACTAATCACTAGATTTGCGGAAAAGAAAAAGAATTTTACGTTCTTCTCTTGCGTCAGTTCCATGGTCCTCAAGGTACCGTTACAACTCTTCAATAATTTTTTCTCTTTTAAAATACTGGTTCATATTGTTATAATTCGATTGTATTAACACATTCAGCCTTCAATATAAACCATTGAGGCTTTACATAATATGTAAAAGTACATCTCCATTAGCATAATCCTAAGTGATGCGGAAGCATCAAGTTCTATTAAACAAATTTCAAGTGCAACTCATGCCCAATCATTACTCATGCAAGCAAATGTCAATTTCAGCTACAACTTGATTCAATGTGTCCAAATTTAAGTCTTTTGATTGTATAGTTGCCGTGGACTACCTAATTGTCGATTTATAAGACTAGTTGTTGTTGACTTTCATGCTCCTGACTACCTAACAACTGGATGCTGTTTTGGTCTGTTTCCATGATTGTTTGTTGATTTTCTAAGGTGGCTATTTGACTGGTTGGTGGATAAATTGGGAGGGTCTAATATTAGTTACCATACAATTGGTCTTAACAAAATGCATTTAGCCATAGTTATTAAGCGTCTTAATTGCATTGTTGGTTCCAAGTCTTAATTTGAGTCTTAAGTGTATTGTCGGGAATGGTTCTAGTTTTTATGAGTTTTAAGTGTGTTGACATTTTCAAGAGTTATAATTATGTAACAGTTCAAGAGTAATTATGATTATTTTATTAGTAGAGTCCCTCTATAAATAGAGGTGCAATCTCATTTGAACGAACAAGACTTGGATTTGATAATGCTTCTTCAAGTGAGTAAATATCCATCTTTGATTCTTTATCCTTAGTTGGTGACTTAGTTCTTTTATGTGTAGGTGGTGAACTTCATGTAAGGTTCTTTATCCTTGACTGACAGCATGCTTCTTTAAATCTTGTTGGTGAACTCCATCTATCCCAACTCATTTTCTACCTGCCCACATCCATTTAAACCTTTCCATCAATCGTTTCAGAAAACCTAAACACTTGTCCCGGCAAACAAATTTTCGTAATATCTCGATTCCCTTCACTTGTCACTAAGACATAATAACATCAAACTTGAAGTATGACATATTTCTTCCTTACTGTTCACATATTTAAATAGGTAAATTTTGTAAAGAAAAGAGAACATTAAAAATATTAAAATACATATGCATATTTTGTTAAATATTATATAATAAATCCAGTACTTTCAATCATTTTAGAAAGTGCCCTACATAGAGTACATAATATGGAGTACAAGGTGGATACGAACATACCCCATACTCATAGGTGCCAATTGGAAACTAGACTCTATCTAGTGAATTATTACAAATGCCCACTCTGAACCTATCCAATGTGCCGGTTCTCCATATTCAATGGATTCTCTTCCACAAACTTGTAAGATTGTAGAGAGGGGTTCCCAACTAGACGCACCATGGACATTACCCATGGAGTGGAGCATTTGATTTCATGGCCTGTTCCTTGTAAGAAATTATCTAAGCCTTTATCTTATATCAAGGAAATTACATGTCAAAAAGAGAGTTACGCCAACATCAATTTTCGCAAAATTGCATATTTTCATACAATTCTTGCATTACGATATGTTTTGGCCGCTATGCTGCTTTTAGAACAGTTTAGATCCACGGTGATTTTTTGGGGAAAAAAGGGAAATCTATGTTTCACCATGGTGCCAATACTTTTACTGATACTGTCAATTGCGCGAGTAATTGGAGGAGTCAATGCGATATATTTCCACTTACATAAAAAAGAAAGGGACACAAGTTTCTTTAACATGATAATTTATGAGTCTTTTAATAAGAATTATATTTTGATCTGTGACTCTCCTCTATTAGCTTTTTCCACGATGACGTTTTGCTCCTCAGATCCAGGCTCGTCCTCATCTTGGTGGCAAACTATATTGACTTCTAATTGTTTGTAGAGCTCTTTGACAAACCATGTTGACTTCTCTTTTTTTAACTCCTTTTTCAATGAATTTTCGACATTGGTAGAAGAGGCCCCCTCAAAGAATGATGTCCCTTAATTGAACATTTAGTCGAAAATCTCCTAGTATCCTTAACTGTTTCTCCATTTTCACAGGTTGCTTGTAAACGTCTTCAAAGGACCACTTGAAACTCAACCAAATCGACAATATCCTTGCTTATATCCCTGTGGAAGCGGGCAATACTCTGCTCTTGATCAATTTAGTTGAAGCTCAACCAAATCAACAATATCCTTGCTCGTATCTCCGTGGAAGCAAGCAGTAGTCTGCCCTTGCATCTCTAGTACGTCGCACTTCACAAGGAGATGTTTAAAACTCTCTACTGTATTCCTCAATACTCATCTCATGTTGTTTGGGAGAGTTCGCCTTTTGAAACAAGTGTTACTTATAGTTGTCGGGCAATACCCTCTTATTCATAAGATTCTTTAGTTTTTACCAAAATTTGACCCCAGATTTTATTTTTCAGGTCCCACCAGGGCAAAAAGGAATCTTTCACCAATCAAAGGTAAATAAATTATGAAGTTGACCACCAAAGAATTGATGAAAAACCAAATTGAAGGAAGTCGGTAATTTGAGGAGGAAATCTCATATATTATGGCAAAAGAACATCGTAAATGCCAAAATTTAGTATTGAAGGACATTCAAGTGTCAAGAGTTATAAAAAATATGCTTCCATTTTTTTTTGAAAATTGGGATATCTAAATGCCAAGTCTAACGACCTTGGCCAAAAATCCTATATGGTAATTTTTTTAATAATATAACTTGCTACTAAGTTATCAAAGCAAAACCAAAACGACGTTGTTTTGTCTCTTTTTTAATTTTGATATAAATATTAATTAAATCAAATTACTATTTAAAAAAAAAAAAAAAAAAAAAAAGAGGAGATGAAGATTGCAAATGGCAAGGCCTTAGCACTCACCGTCGCCTCCCCACTGATTTTGCCACTTAAGTGTATATTTCCTCCTTTTTAACGCTTAAGTGTCTCCTGTACCAAGTTTTGACACTCAAAGGACCCGGGTCTCCATATTCCATCAAATAGGAGTATGGATTCTACAATGGAGATTGCACCACTTAGTTAAAGTATTGACTATACAACGTTAGAGAAATAGGAACTAGAAAACATTAAAGACATAAGATTAGGAGCCACATTAAAATACACAAGAACTTAAAATTCAACCCCTCAGCCGTGCACCACTTAGTTAAAGTATTGACTATACAACGTTAGAGAAATAGGGACTAGAAAACATTAAAGACATAAGATTAGGAGCCACATTAAAATACACAAGAACTTAAAAATTCAACCCCCCAGCCGTGCATGCTAACGGCATTTACCCTTCAAATTCAGAAACTTCGTCTTGGTTGTCTTTCTTCTCGCTCGACTCATTGGATCACGTTATGCTCCTTGGATGGATCAAGTCTACTCCCTTTGCTTTCACAATTAAAAAATGGGATTGGTAAATTGATGATGCTGAGTTGGGCTTGAAAGTTAATTGTCTTCACTGGATTTTCCAAGATCTGATGCTCTTGTTTCGCGTAAGTGTCGAATAAATATCTTTCGAATTATTGATGAATCGATGAGTGAATTGACAGAGAATATGAACGGTCCTATGTTGATTTTAGATAGGATGGTAAATGACAAGGAATTGAAAGGTACCAAAAATAGAGATAATCATGTCTAGCCAAGGCAATTTCAAGAAAATAAAGATAAATAATAAATTTGTGAGAACGTTAAGTTCTCGAATTGAATGAGAGGCCTTTATATAAAGTGCAATGTGGCTATTGATAGCCTAAAATTGACCGTTTCAAACATTATTGAATTTTTGAAAATAACTTCTTGATCATATCTTCAGAGCAAATAGTTTCCTAATCTTATCCGCGGTTACTAAAAGTTACATTATCCACAATTTCTTATTATTTAGTAACACTTATCTAAGAGAAATTACATATAAGAAAATATAACTTGGCAGTTACATGTTGATATTGATGACTTCATTCCTAGTAAAGGTTTTCATTGAAACTGATGTTCATTATCAATATGGCAAGTTGGTGATTCACCAACTTTGTTGTAACAAAAAGTAAATCATTGTTTTTTTTTTTTTTTATGCTAAGGATCCGGCCTAACTCACCTTATGGCTGACCCAGCAACCCACCGCTGAGGCCCGCCACTTAAATCACAGAACTACTCTGAGAGTCGTGAACGACTCAGGGAGTCGAACCCCTAACCTGGTGGCCAAATCAAGGAGTATGCCTCAACCAGCATAGCCATGCATGGGTGAGTAAAGTAAATCATTGTTGGTGTCAACATATGTCCCATTTTAAAAGAATGGAATGCTCATCAATCATTTAATTTTTTTTTTTAAATTAGATCATCAAGGTATCATATGTCCCCTTGTCATCTTCCCTGCCAAATTACCTCTTGAGTTGTTTTCTTAAAAACAACATAATTAATTGCGCTCTTGCTGCATGAGTGGTATCACTTCAAATATTTTTTGTTTACCAAATCTTTTTCACTTAAGACAATTTAGCCTTCTGTTAATTCTATCAAGCTATTTTTTAAGAGTAAATTGAAGACTTCGTCCAACTTGCTAATGTCGTACTAGAAAAGTTGAATGTCTTCACCCCTAGCCTTTTTTTTCTTCTTCTTTTTTCTTGGCAAGCTTTAAGGATCAACGAATGTAAGGCTTGTCAAACATCATACTTGCCACATTTATTTTAATGTTTTCATTTGGGTCAGATTTACATGCTAACTTTTAATTTTCCACTAAACCCATGTTTTATGCAAAATTTTAGGTGACCCTTTATCTCTGTCTTTAAGAAGTCGCTCATACTTAGACACTCTTGTTGTCAATTGAAATAAATTAATAAAATCTTGGTCTTCGAACTTTTCTCTTAGATTGAATTTGAATCCATCAAAAGCCAAAATCATGCAAATTTTTTTGAAGAGGGAAGTAAGGTGTTTATTCCTAGCATCAAGCAACAAATTGATCAGCCAACTCATCGTTGTGTTGATAGAGTCTGGTCAAATCAACAATCAATATTTCAGGTTTTGTTCTATAAACTTGAGAGTGGAATTGTCTTCTCTACCCAATAACACAACGAATTCAATGGTAAATTGGTTTACTAGGTAAAAACAGTTATTGATAAAAACAAAGGAAATAACCTAAATATTAAAAACTCATTTATCGCTACTTGCCCACACCGAAATATAAATTGAATAATGTGCTCAATAGTCAACTGTTCATCTTCTCCAATAAAAAATGCAAAGTAAGGAATTTTGAAATTTCTTAGAAAAGGCTGATTTTTGACACATTTATGATGTGATTTCCTATAATAAAAAAATAGTGTAAAACACCCCTATCTAATCCTGATCATTGTTAGACTTCTTCAATAAACGGGAGAAGTACAATCCAAGTGCCAAACTTGGCACGGGGGACACTTAAGTGCTAAAAATTAGGAAAGTGACAATTAAGTGCCAAAATCGAAAAAAAAAAATAGATCACTTAAGTGCCAATCTGGCCAAAATCCGACCAAAATGTTGACGTGGTGATTTTCTGGCGAAATAAGTGCAAAACGGCATCATTTTGCACGTTAACATGGCTAGACAAAGCAAAAAGGATGTCGTTTTAGTGCTAATGTAATAACAAATTAATAAAATAAAATTTAAAACTATATTTATTTAAAACATTTAAAATAAAAATACAAATATTAAAAAAAAAAAAAGGATGCGTGGAAGGGAGGCCCTTGAGGGCCGAGCCCTCGCTGACACCGCCTCCCCACCACCACTAGGAAGGGCCGGCGACGAAGGGGGGAGGGTTGGCAAAGATTGTCGGCCCTTGGCCGACCAACGACAAGAGCCCATGAGCCCTTGTCGGATTTGGATGAGGGCTGCAACCCTTGCCTAGGCCCTTGCCCAGTTCAACAAGGGTCAGTGGCCCTCGCCCGGCCGGGCCAAGGGCCACCACCCGTTAGGGGGTCGCCTCAGCGGGCGATGGCCTTGGCTCAGCCGAGCGAGGGCTCAACGCCGGTCGACCATGGTCGCTAGCCCTTGGCCAAGCTCGGTAACCCCGGCCAACGCTCCCCCCCATTGTCACCAGCCTTTCCTGATGATGGCAAGGGGCTTGCTGGATCTGGGCGAGGGCCGTGACCCTCGCCCCATATTTAGGCTTGGGCTCGCCGGCCTTCGTCACCGGTCAGCTGAGGTCGCTAGCCCCTGGCCATGGCCGGACGACCCAAATTAATGCTCCCCCCACCATCGCCAACCTTTCTGGTGACGGTAGGGAGGTGACAAGGGCCTATGATCCCTAACCTCAAATCTAGGTGAGGGCTCGCAGGCCCCCGGTGCCGATTGGCCGAGGTCGCCAGCCCCTGACTAAGGCCCGGCGACCCCGATCAACGCTCCCCCTACCATAGTTGGCCCTTCCTGGAGACGGGAAGGAGGTGGCGAGGACCTGCAAGCCCTTGCCTAGATCCGGTGAGGGCTTGTAGGCCCTCGCCACAAGTCGGCCAAGGGCCGGCAACCTCGACTAGCCCTCCCCCCTCCGTCGCCAACCCTTCCCGACGATGGCGAGGAGGCGGCGGCGACAAGGGATCAACCCCGAGCCGCCTCCCCTCCCCCTCTTTTTTTTTTTAAACAAAAATATATATTTGTATTTTTATTTTAAACGTTTTGAATAAATTTAGTTTTTTAATTTAATTTTTTAATTTTTATATTAATTATTTACCACATTAGAGACAAAACAACGTCGTTTTTTTCATTTTCAAACCATGTCAACATGCAAAACAACGTTGTTTTGTACTTATTTAGCTAGAAAATCGCCACGTCAGCATTTTGGTTGGATTGATACTTAAATGATCCAATTTGCCTAGGGGAAAATCACCAACCAAATCCACAATAGAACAAAGTATAGTTTATTGAAGAGTGTTGGACACCTAGAGTGCCAAATCTCATTGCCTTGGGGGGGGGGGGAGGGGGGAATCACCAACCAAATCCACAATAGAACAAAGTATAGTTTATTGAAGAGTGTCGAACACCTGGAGTGCCCCCAGGCAATGAGATGTTAGTTTTACTAGTCTATCTACTTAATCAAAGTATTAATTGAAATGTTAGGCCTAGCAGGAATATTTAGATTAGATGATACTCATGGAGCCATTAACCTAACATTTTTCAACATTTAGCAATTGATTGGCCTGTTGACCAATATGATTTGCGAAGTTATTATTACCAATTTGGTTATTTTGACCAACATTAGCCTTAAAAAATGGAGAGGAATTAGAATCGTACCCTGTAACCACTAGATTTGGTTATAGTGGTTGGTTGAACAATCTTATCCTCACTATGGCGTTGTTCACAATGAATGGTTATGTTATTCTAATGCTCCTCGAAAAGTCTTGTCATGGTTGACACCATGTTGAAATTTAGAGCAACGTCTCTTGACTGCTCTTTAGTGTGTTGTATCATAAGATCAACTTCCTCATGTCAATTATCTTCTACCGCTCTCCCAACAGTTGAAGTATTAGATTCGCTACCATCTCATAACTAGTTTGTGGTAATGGTTTATTGCTCAACATCATGAGAATTTTTTTGATTTTTAGTCCTTGCCATCATAATCTCCTTGAATGCATAAAATGTGTGACATCTTGAAATTCGACCACATCTCGAATATATGAAATGGTTGTTTTGTTGACGTGCCTATGGTCATTTTACTGGGAGTTGGCCCCGATAAGTTAATTAATCTATTAAGTAAAGCCATTAAGGGATATAAATGCGACATACTAGAGAATTCGATAATAAATCGACTGTTCGACCATAATAATTGGCAATGGTCAATACGACACCATTGTAATAGAATTGTGATTGGCTATAAGTCGATTTGATGGAATTTTCTAATTGTGGGTGGTTCCGCATAATTGTGAAATTCGTGTCGAACGGCACTAACTCGATTTTCTGTTGATATTATACTCAGAACATGTAATTGAAACCTCGCGATTTTTATGACAATCGAGAGTTGTTTACGATTCGGAGATGTATGACCAGGGATAAAAAATTATCGACCACGGGTGGAACGTGCAAAAATCCCTAAAAGTTACTCTATAGGTTAGGTCGTACTAAAATTGCATTCAGTCGATTTTAACCACAAAATCGAATTCGCTTTCAGGATTCGGACATTTGAGCATGTCATGATTCATTTACAAGATGTCGTCTCATCTTTTGGAGAAATTTCGTCGAGTCCGAAATTTTGCAGAAAAATCAATTTTGGATAAAAAGGAAAAAAGAATGGAAATTCGGATGGGAAGAGGAGTGTGCTATTTGGTTGCCCAAAATGGTTTAATTTTGAAGAAATGAAGCTAATTCTCCATTGGTTGGCCAATTGAATTATTTGGATGAAGACTTTAGAGGCTTAGGTCATGAGTGGCTTGATATTTCTCCAAGTCCCTCATTGGCTACCAATTTGACTTGTCGGTTTCCCTCCCTCTTCCTTCTCTCTCTCTCCTCCTCCCTCTCATGCGCACAACCCTCTTAACTGACTCCCCTCTCTTCTACCATTTCTCCACTCTAGCTTCTTCTTCTTCTTCATTTTCCCTCTTCCTTTGCTCCACCGTAGCCCACAAGTCCAGCACCATTCACACCTAGCAACTCTTGTCCATCACCAGCGTCTAGCATCCCACGTTGCCACAGCCAGCCAACCAACCACCACCATAACACCATCACCACCTTTAGCTCCTTAGTCGTGCCGTCCAGTCTGCCCTCGCGTACAACCCACACCGCTCATCCACCCAACTATTGAACAGCTAATAACTACCTAGCTCCAATTCAGCCCAACCCGTCTAGCCGTCCGCCAACTCCTCCAGCCACCAGCAGATCCACGGCCACCACTAGCAACCTTGACCAGCCTTCCAAAGAACCAAGACTAGCCCCCAAGCCATGAGCCCTCCTTGCCATTTCAGCCATCGTTTGAGCTCTGTTGGAGATGCGGTAATCTCGGGTTCTCACCGCCGTCCTAATCCGGTGAGTTAAACCCTTGATTAGGTTGTTAGTTACACTTAAATGGTTAGATTAGTGTTAATTAGGATTAGTAGTTAATCCTAGGTTAGTGTAACTAGCTTAGTTAGTGTAATTAGATTGGTTAGGTTAGTTTAGTTAGGTTAGTTTACTTGGGTTAGTTAGTTAACCATGGTTAGATTAATTAATCAAGGTTAAGTTAATTAAGTTGGATTTACTTAATTAATCTTAATTATTTAATTAATCATAATTAGCGTAATTAGTGACGGATTAGCTGCTTTGTGAAATTTTATGCTTACTCTCGTGGATGAATTTATACGTGAATTTGATGGTTTAAAGGTGCAATTGATTGTTTGATGGTATATGTCGATTGTTATTGCAAAACTTGAATTTATGGGCATTTAAATAAATAAAAAAAATACTGGGTATTGGTTTTTGACGCCAATTTTTATGTACTACATAAAATCATGGAATTTAAAAATGGGAGTGTACTATGTTTAATGGTTCGATTTAAATACGTGACCATGCATGGTTATTTTATCGAGAATTTTTTAATACGAAGAAAAGTGGCCAAGTTCATTATTTAAAGACGAGGTATTTGAACGCAAAGCATAGTGTTCTTGACCAAGTATGTGCTCATGCGGTCACTCTCATAACCCATCACTCGAGGAGAGTTGAGAGGCGGGGCGATGCTTAATTCAATTCGAATGGCCTATGTCAACAGATGCTGGTCACAATGGAAGCTGGGCCAATGCTCCTTTATGGAATGCCATTTAGGCGTGTAAAGCTGAACGTTGCTATGCTCGACAGAGTGGGACGATACCGATTACGTCGGATGACCATCGACTATTGAGGTGGCCATGGCCAATGGGTCATAATAACTAAAACACGCCTGAATGGTTGTGATAGTTGTGCTTGATTATGAGAAAAAATTGTGTGACACGGTATGGGATGTGTTATAACGGTTTTGTTTTAATAGGGACCCATGTAAATGTTTGAAGAGTGAAACATGTGTTCCAGTTATTAAATTACGCTTACAACATTGATATTAGCCTATGTGATGCACTAATATGCTGAGACAATGTGAGTTTTGTGTGGTGCGTGTTTAAGACTACCTTCGAGGCGAATTGGTGTCCTAATTGAGGTTTAGGGTTTTGACTCACTGAGATTTATCTCACCCTGTCATGGTTAAATATTTTCTAGTTCTTAGTATGGAGCACCATCTCGTCCGTTTTGTGGTTCCATGGGAGATGGACTGCGAGCCCTCCCACTTCCCTATTCCTAGGACAACCTAGACCTGTAAGTTAGTGGTGACCATGATTCAGGTTGATGAGGGCCTCCCTCACTTGGTGCCTCATCACTTCAAAGCGTGGTTTATCAATGAGCGTAATGGGGCTCAAGAAGGTCCCTTGTAGGGTTTTGATGGCCCACTTGCTGGGACAGAGGTTGGGGAGGTAGCTCACCCCATGGAGATCGACATCCCAGATGGTGTTGTGGAGAATCTAGAGCCCGATGCGGAAGGGTCAAGAGCGTGGTGGCCTAGTAGTTTCTTGTTGAATCAGACTTATGTATATAAACTTGTAGGGCTAACTTGGTATGTTTACAAAGTGTGGTTTGGGAAAAAGCGTTAGCATGTTTTACTATCCCTGTGTTTGATGGTTGGCCTAGTGTTTATTTAATTTGCTTCCACATGTGCTTAATTGAAAGATAAAAAGAATGGTTCAGCGATGCGTCTTAAGATGTCACATTTTTAATTGACCGCTGAGGGATGTGCGCGTGCCTGGGGTTCGAGGCCTGACGACCTTGCCTGAAGTGGTATCAAAGCTGGTCAATGTTTAGAGTGATAAGATGTGATAGGTCTTGGGATAGTTGGTAGGAAAGACATTTTCCTCACACTGATGCTTGTGATTGATTGATTGTTTTGCGTAGGTTCCTCAGAATTCTAATTGTGTTAGAATTGGAAAGTGGGTTCTATAAATAGTCTGCAATATGAGCGATCTTGATCAAAGGACTCCTTGAAAGATGGAAATTTCAACTATTACTTAGGGAAGGATGCTGACTAAGATCGGTCCTTGAGGTAAAGCACCGGCTCAGGCTAGCGCAAGTAAAAGAGTACTGCCTCAAGCTAGTACTAGGGTAGGAGCACCGGGCGATCCCAGGTTGGATGGGATCGTTCAAGCGATAGAGACTCTAGAAAATATGATGAGTCAGCAAGCTCAAAATCAAGTTGCTGCTACAGCCAATGTTGTTGCCACTGTTGCCGCCACACCTGCTAAAGTTCTGCCTGGAAATGGGAATGGTGAGTGATTGATGCATAAGTTGTTAGAACAGTTCCTAAAGCTGAAACTACCAAGGTTTACGGGAGTAGGCGATCCTGAGGTTACAACCCTCTGGATTCGAGAATTAGAGAAGGTCTCGCACTGCTGAGGTGCTTTGAGGAAGACAAGGTAGTCCTGGCGATCCACCAGTTGCAAAGGAACGCAAGTACTTGGTAGGAAGCCACTGGAGGGAGAGTTTCCCGAGGGTACGGTTTCGAAGTAGAATGCCTTCGTGGAAGTCTTTTATGGGAAGTACTTTTCTAACTGCGCCAAAAAGTAGAAGATGACAGAATTTCAGCGTCTTCATAAGGGTCTAATGTCAGTGGACCAATACGAGGGGAAGTTTGCAAAGCTGTCTAAGTACGCACCAAAATCGATCGAAGAACCACTAGACAGATTGAGGAGGTTCAGAGATGGACTTAGACTAGAGATCAAGGATCTGCTGGTGCCATTGAATCTTAAGGAGTATAATGATCTGTATGAGAGGACCCAATTGATTGAGAGGAATCTGAATGAATGAGCCGTCGCATTTGGGTCGCAGTTCAAGTCTAACAAAGACAACAATTGGTTCGGGAAAAGGCTAATGACAAGAGGTAGTTATGCCATTCCTCCAACTAAAAAGGTGGAACAAGAAAGTCAGCACCCAAATCGAATGGCGTGTGTCATTTTTGCGGGAGAAGACATGGATTGGCTTTATGTTTCACTAAGACAGGAGCTTGTTTTGGATCTAGCCAGCATGACCACCAGATCAAGCATTGTCCATGTAGGCCTATGGGAGCATAGGTGCCATTACCACAGATAGGACAACCTAAAGGGAGTATGTCTCAGAACACATAGCAAGGTGTTTCGAACAAGCCTCCAATGCAAGAAAGGGTGTATGCTATCACCCGACGGAAGGTGGAGAACTCAGGATGTGGTTACAGGTATGATTTCGCTGAATGACCATACTGCTTATGCTTTATTTGACCTTGGAGCCACATATTCATTTGTTGCTGCAATTTGTTAAGTTAGTAGGATTGAGTCCAAAATCATTGGGGATAGTCATTAGTATATCTACCCTGTTAAAGGATAAAGTGTTGTTTGCGATAAGGTGTTCTAGTTGCAAGTTAGTGATTGGTAAGCGAGAGGAAATGATAGATTTGATTGTGCTGGCCATGTTTGACTTTGATGTAATTATTGGTATGGATTAGCTCACCAAGCAACAAGCTACTCTAGCCTATTATCATAAAACGATTTAGTTTAACCTGTTAGCAGGTAAAAGTTCCGAGTTTATTGGAAGTCGAGGAGGACCCTCGATTACCTTAATCTCATTGCTTGAGGCAACCTGGTTACTGGATGTGGGTTACTAAGGTTATTTGGCAACTGTCGTTGATACGACAGTTGAGGAGCCGAAGATGGAGAACATCGCTGTGGTAAAGGAATTTTCTTACGTGTTTCCTGAGGAATTACCCAGTCTACCCTCAGAAAGGGAGATCGAGTTCATGATTAAGTTGGCACTTGAGACGGAGCCAATGTCTAAGACTACTTACCGTATGGCGTTGTCAAAATTGCAGGAGTTGTTAGACAAAGGATTTATACGTCCTAGTACATCGCCTTAGGGAGCACTAGTTTTGTTCATGAGGGAGAAAGATGGTTCATTGCGCCTTTGCATCAACTATCAGCAACTCAATCAAGTGACAATCAAGAATAAGTATTTGTTGCCAAGGATTGACGACTTGTTTGACTAGTTACAGGGAGCGTCGATATTTTCCAAGATCGACCTGAGGACAAGTTACCATCAACTGAGAATTAAGAAGGAAGACATAGTAAATATGGCTTTTCATATGCGTTATGGCCATTATGAATTCACTGTAATGCTGTTCGGTTTGACCAACGCCCTAGCTACTTTTATGGATAAGATGAATTGAGTATTCAAGGAGTATCTAAATCAATTCTTGATTGTGTTTATCGACGACATTTAAGTGTACTCAAGAAGTCCAAAAGAGCAAAAACGATATTTAAGAACATTGCTTCAGACCCTACGAGAACACAGACTATACACCAAGTTAAGTAAGTGCGAGTTTTGGCTAACTCGTGTAGCTTTCTTAGGTCACGCGATTTCTGGTGAAGGGATTTCTGTGGACCTGACCAAGATTGAAGCTGTGATAAACTGGTTGAAACCAACGGCAGTGAAAGAAATCTGAAGTTTCTTGGGATTGGTAGGCTATTATAGATGGTTCGTGGAAAGATTTTCTGCAATAGCAATGCCTCTGACTTGATTGCTGAAGAAGGAAGAGAAGTTCGCATGGATGGACAAGTGTGAGTGTAGTTTCCAAGAGCTTAAACAGAAACTAACTACTACATCCATACTGATGATTTCGTCTAGTCTTGGAGGATATGAGATCTATAGTGATACGTTGTACAAAGGACTGGGCTACATTTTGATGCAACATAGGAGAGTTGTTACATACGCGTCCCATCAACTGAGGTCTCACGAGTTGAATTATCCGATATATGACTTAAAACTCGTAGCAATCATTTTTGCTTTTAAGATTTAGAGACATTACCTATGTAGAGAAATGTTCCAAATCTTTATGGACCATCAGAGGCTAAAGTATTTATTCTCTCAAAAGGAATTGAACATGAGACAGCGTCGCTAGATGGAGCTTCTCGAGGACTACAACTGTGACATTTTGTATCATCCTAGAAAAGCCAATCAGGTCGTGGATGTGTTAAGTCGGAAGTCTTCGATTATGCAAACGATGGTTTGGGAGTGGATCCTACTCAAAGGAGATCGAGATTCGGATTTCAAATTTAAGGTAGGCCACCTTATAAGTCTCATGGCCACCCTCAAAATTGAATCGAAAGTGCGGATAAAGATTAAGACATTGCAATTGAAAGACCCAGAGATCCAAAAAATTCTGCAAGAAGATGCGGAAAAAAGGAAGGTTGACTTTCAAGTTATCGAGGATAGAACACTAAAGTTTCATGGGCAATTATGTGTACCTAACAATGCAGAGCTTAACGAGGAGATCTTGTCAGAAGCTCATTGTAGTAGTTACAGTATTCATCCAGGCAATACGAAAATGTATCAGAACTTGCGTTAGCACTATTGGTGGATCGGTATGAAGACAAATATCACCAAACATGTCGCCAAGTGTATGACGTACCAGCAAGTAAAAGCACAACATTACAAGCCTAGAGGACTTTTGCAACCTCTCAAGATTCCCGAGTGGAAGTAAGAACATATTACAATGGACTTTATGATGGGATTTCTAAGGAGTCAACGAGGTAACGATTCCATATGGGCTATAGTCGATAAATTGACGAAGTCTTATCATTTCATCGCCGTACGAAAGGACTTTGCATTGGACAAATATGCTGAATTGTATGTGCGACAGGTAGTTTGTCTCCATGGAGTGCTGGTGATGATCACGTCAGATCGAGACCTGAAGTTCATGGTTTTTGGAAAAGTTTACAAACTGCCTTGGGAATGAAGTTGCAGTACAGCACGGCCTATCATCCACAAATGGATGGCCAGTCTAAGAGGACGATTCATACCCTCGAGGACATGCTACGAGCTTATGTATTGGACTTCAAAGGAAGTTAGAAGGAATAACTTCATCTAACTGAGTTCGCCTACAACAACAGTTATCAATAGAGCATTGAGATGACACCGTTTAAAGCGTTGTATGGCAAAGCTTGCAAAACTCTTATTTGTTGGGATGAAGTTGAAGAACGTAAGATTACGAGTCCTGAGTTGGTTTAATAGTCAGTCAATGTCATCAAAGCTATTCGAGAAAGACTCAAGACCGCTTAGAGTTGCTAAAAAAGTTATGCAAATTCATGGCGAAGACCATTGGAGTTCCAAGTTGGTGAACATGTATTTTTCAAAGTGTCACTAATGAGGGGTACTTCTCGCTTTGGCGAGAAAGGGAAGTTAAGTTCGAGGTACGTCGGTCCTTTCGAGATTTTAGAGTGAATCGAGACTTTGGCGTATCGCCTTGCATTGCTACCAAAGCTTACTCAAGTACACGACGTCTTTCACATGTCGATGTTGAGAAAGTACGAGCCTGACCCGACCCACGTGTTGACTTTTGATGAATTAGATGTGGACGAGAGAGTGTCATATGTGGAGAGACTGATTCGAATATTGGATCGAAAGGAGCAAGTGTTGTGCAACAAGACAATTCCCTTGGTTAAAGTGGTCTGACAACATCACAGGATGGAAGGAGCCATGTGGGAAAGTGAGGAGTTGATGAGATGTTCATACCCCCACCTTTTTGTAGAAGAATTTTAACGGTTTCAATTTCGATGACAAAATTTTTATAAGAGGGGAAGAGTTGTGATATCCTAAGATTCGATCTCATCTCAAATATATGAAATAGTTGTTTCGTTGACGCACCTATGGTCATTTTACTCAAAGCTGGCCTCTCACGAGTTAATTAATCTTTTAGGTGAGGACGTTAAGGAATATAAATGCAACAAACTAGAGAATTCGATTAGAAATTAACTGCTCGACCATAATAATTGGCAATAGTCAATACGGCACAATTATAATTAAATTGTGATCGAATATAAGTTGATTCGATGGAATTACGTAGTTGAATTGCGGGTGGTTTTGCATGATTGCGAAATTCGCGTCGAACGGCACTAACCTGATTTTTTGTCGATATTATACTCAAGACACATAATTGAAACTTTGCGATTTTTATGACAACCGAGAGTCATCTACGATTCGAAGATGTACGAACATAGATCGAAAATTATTGACCACGAGATCAAATGTGCAAAAATCTCTAAAAGCTACCGAATAGGTTAAGTTGTACTAAAATTGCGTTCAACTGATTTTAACCATGAATTGAATTTGGTTTTAGGATTTGGACGTTCGAGCGTGTCACGATTCATTTATAGGACGTCGTCTCATCTTTCAGAGAAATTTCGTCGAGTCCGGAATTTTGCGGAAAAATCAATTTCTGACAAAAAGGAAAAAGGAATGGAAATTCGGTTCATGAGTGGTTTGATATTTCTCAAGATCCCTCATTGGCTACCAATTTGACTTGTTGGTTTCCCTCCCTCTTCCTTCTCTCTCTCCTCCTCCCTCTCATGCACACAACCCCCTTAGCTAACTCCCCTCTCTTATACCATTTCTCCACTCTAGCTTCTTCTTCTTCATTTTCCCTCTTCCCTTGCTCCACCATAGCCCACAATTCCAGCACCATTCATGCCTAGCAGCTCCTTTCCACCACCACCGTCTAGCATCCCACATTGCCACAGCAAGCTAACCACCTCCATAACACTAGCACCACCTTCAACTCCTCAGCTACGCCGTCTAGTTAGGCCCCACATCTAGCCCACACCGCTCATCAGCCTAACTGCTGAATAGCCAGCAACTGTCCAGCTTCAGTTTAGCTCAACCTGTCCAACCGTCCACCACCAATAGCCCCGACCAGCCCCAAAGCCATGAGCCCTCCTTACCGTTTTAGCTACCGTGTGAGCTCCTTTGGAGACGTGGTAGTCTTAGGTTCTCACCACCATTGCGTTGCCATCGTCATGAGCCTGCCACCGTCCTAATCTAGTGAGTTAACTCCCTAATCCTTGATTAGATTGTTAATTATGTTGAAATGGTTAGATTAGTGTTAATTAGGAATAGTAGTTAAACCTAGGTTAGTGTAACTAGCTTAGTTAGTGTAATTAGATTGGTTAGGTTAGTTAGTTTAGTTAGGTTAGTTTACTTGGGTTAGTTAGTTAACTATGGTTAGGTTAGTTAACAATGGTTAGATTAATTAATCATTGTTAAGTTAATTAAGTTGGATTTACTTGATTAATTGCAAGTTATTAATTAATCATAATTAGTGAAGAATTAGCCATTTCTTGAAATTTTATGCTCGTTCGTGGATGAATTTATACGTGAATTTGATGGTTTATATGTGCAATTGATTGTTTGATGGTAGCTATCAATTATTATTGCAAAACTCGATTTTATGAGCATTAAATAAATAAATAAAATACTGGGTGTTGGTTTTTTACACCAATTTTTATATAATATATAAAATCGTAGAATTTAAAAAGTGGAGCATACTATGTTTAATGGTTCGATTTAAATACGTGACCACGCACGATTATTTTAACCAGAATTTTTAATATGAAGAAAAGTGACCAAATTCATTATTTAAAGACGAGGTAATTGAACGCAGAGCACACTGTTCTTGGCCAAGTATGTGCTTGTGTGGTCACTATCGTAACCTGTCACCCGATATGAGTGGGGTGGGGGGGGGTGATACCTGATTAGGTTCAAATGACCCACGTCAATGGATGCCGGTCGTGGTGGAGGCCGAGCCGATGCTCCTTTATGGAATGCCATTTAGGCATGTAATGCTAAACATTGCCGTGCCTGACGAAGAGGGACAATGCTTGGTTACGTCAAATGATTGCCAATTGTTGAGTTGGCCGTGACCAATAGGTCATAATAACTGGAACACGCCTGAATTATTGTGATAGTTGCACCTGATTATGGGACAAAATTGTGTGGCACAGTATGGGACGTGTCATAACTGTTTTCTCTTATAATCGGAACCCATGTGAATGTTTGAAGAGTGAAACATGTGTTCTAGTTATTAAATTACGCTTACTACATTGATATTAGCCTATGTGATGCACTAATATGCGGGGACCCGCCAAGACAAGGGGAGTTTTGGGTGTTGCATGTTTAGGATCGCCTTCAAAGCGAATTGGTGTCCTAATCGGGGTTTAGGGTTTTGACACATTGAGATTTATCTCACCCTGTCGTGGTTAAATATTTTCAGGTCCTTAATATTTTCAAGAACATCGCCCCATCCGTTTTGGGGTTCCATGAGAGATGGACTACGAGCCCTCCTACTTCCCTATTCCAAGGACCACCCAGACTCGTGAGTTAGTGATGACCACGATTTGGGTCGATGAGGACCTCCCTTACTTGGTGCCTCATCACTTCAAAGCATGGTTCATCAAGTGTAATAGGGCTTGGGAGGGTCTCTTGTAGATTTTTGACAGACCACTTGCCGGGACGGAGGTTGAGGAGATAGCTCACCCCATGGACATCAACATCACAAATGGTGTCGTGGAGAATCCGGAGCCCGAGGCAGAAAGGTCCAAAGTGTAGGTGGCCTAGTAGTTTCTTGTTGAATCATGTTTATGTATATGAACTTGTAGGGCTAACTTGGTATGTTTATAAAGTGTGGTTTGTGAAAAGGGGGAAAATTACCAAAAAAGTCATAAATCTATTGCAATTGCGCTAATTCAGTCCTAAACTTTTTTTTTTTTGGCCAATTTAGTCTTAGACCTTTTGTTTTTGTTCTAGTTCAGTCCATCCGGCCATGTATAGTCAAAAAATCTGATATGGCATCCTAGTTAGTGTCGGCCGGCGTTGCCAACGCTGACATGGCACCGGAGAGCAAAACGTCGTCGTTTTGCTTTAAAAAATAATAATAAAAGCCAAAGAGAAAAGGCAGAAGAGAAAAGGACGTGAAGAGAAAAGAGCGTGGGGGTTGGCTGGGTTCTTTCTCAAAATCAAGTAGGAACCCTAAATTGAGAGGATCTTCCCTTGATTCATGGTGTCCAACATTGATTCTTGGTGGATGCCTCCGTTCAACACCTCCATCGAAACCCTTTGGCCTTCGCTTGCCCAACGCCTCTGCTCGACACCTCCGTCCAACCCCTCCAGCCAACGCTCGTCCAACACCTCTGTTCGAAGCCTCCATCCAGCCCTTCTGGCCGATGCTCGCCTGACGTCTCCATCCGACGTGTGCGTCAACCTGATGCCTCTGTCTGACGCTCGGCTCACCCAACATCTTCGTCCGACGCTCGCCCGACACCTACATCCGACGCTTGCTTAGATTCGCCCGCTTGCTTGACGCTCACTGAACGCCTTCATCATCTTCTTGAAATTACGGTGCTTTATATTTATGTTGTCTTGATTTCACTTGAATTTTATTTTAAATTTCGTTGACATGGGTTTGTCGCAGTAATGGGTTTGTGGTTGTTGAATTGGATGACTGGGCAAATTGCTGACACGAGTTTGTGGATGGTCTCGAGTAGAATGTCTCTGTCTCGCCTAGAATTTTTGGTATTGTTACTGCTTTTGGCTCATTTGGGAAGAATATATTACTTTGAGTTGCTGCTTTTGGCTCACTTGGGAAAAATATATTACTTTGAGTTGCTGCCTTTGGTTTAGATTGACAAAGTTTGTTAGGTATATGGAGTTCCTAATATACTTCTCGTTCAGATTTTCCAAAGCTCATCTGGATCACCTAAATCTCATTGCAATTGTAGCAATTTTGGCTTGCCTATGTTGTGGATTTTATATTATACTTGGAGGGATTTTATATATATCATCCATGAGCACAGATGTCATATGATCTAATCATGTTTTGAATTCAATCTGCATTAGCTCCTTTCAGTCCTAGATGTCATATGATCTAATCATGTTTTGAATTCCCGATACTGATGTAGTCATTCTTATAAGAAGATTGAGAGCACAATTACTATTTTATTGTTGATATCTAATTATGCTTTTTGTTGTGCTGATCATGTCCATGTGACTGATGTTTTCAGTTTGTTGGCCGGCTCGACAACAGTGCTGTCTCATTAGCCGGTGCCAAGTTGGCATTCAAGTCCAATGAATAAATAGAACTTCAAGTGAGGTCCATCCCACTGGATGAAGTGATACCAGAGTCAGAACCGGTTCTTCTCGTCAAAATAGATGTTCAGGGTGGGAGCATCATGTTCTGAAGGGGGCTATGAAATTCCTATCGAGAGAAGTAGGCAAGGCACCATATTTGATTTATGAGGAGAATGAACGATTGTTGCAGGCAAGTAACAGCAGTTCTAAAGAGATTCGAGAATTTTGTCACTGTTGGGTATCGTCATTGCACCCAGCATGGTACAGACGCAAACTGCACCAAGAATAGCTGATAGTGGATTAATTTACCTTAGCCTTGTTGATGTAAGATCACCGAGTCAAGCATGAAAAGGGACAATTCTTTAGCAGACTCGTTTGTGAGAGTTTTGCCTACCCTTAGACAGAACTTCCACTCAGTTCTAGATGGAAAATTAGATTTGGAATTGTAATGAGAAACAATGTCCATTGAAGGAGCCAGTTATTGAGCAAGTGAGGAAGCACGGATACATTATGGTTTTCTCTTGGAAGCACGCACCTAGTTTAAAACCCATTGTCTTATTGAGCAAATAAAATTTGGCATTCAAACCCGACACCTTTTTTTTTTCTCTATTTCTTACCCAACAACCCATTTTGAAATAAACTTTGCCAACTTTTTTTTCATTAAAGCTTCCGGAAATAAATTTGTATGTGTTCTCGTATTCAAAATTATTCCATCAAACTTTTCATACATCTAATATAAAACCTCATTGTCTTATTGAGTAAATAAATTTTTGCGTCCAAAACCGACATCTCATTTTTTTTTTTTTTTGCCCCACAACCCCTTTTGAAATAAAACTTGGCTAACTGTTTTTTTCTCCTTTAAAGCTTTTAGAAATAAATTCGTACGTGTTCCCGTACTCAAAATTATTCCATCAAACTTTGCACATACCTAGTTTGAAACCTTATTGTCTTATTGAGCAAATAAATTTTTGCATCCAAATCTGACACCTCATTTTTTTTTTTAATTTCTTGCCCAACAACCCTTTTTTAAATAAATTTGGCCAACTTTTTTTTCTTTAAAGTTTTCAGAAATAAATTCGTACGTGCTCCCATACTTAAAATTATTACATCAAACTTTGCATACACCTAGTTTAAAAATTTATTATTTTATTGAGCAAATAAAATTTGGCATCCAAACCCGACACTTCATTTTTTTTTTTTTTTTCTATTTCTTGCCCAACAACTCTTTTTGAAATAAACTTGGTCAACTTTTTTTTTTCTTTAAAGCTTTCGGAAATAAATTCGTAAGTCCTCCCACACTTAAAATTATTCCATCAAACTTTGTATACACCTAGTTCAAAACTTTATTATTTTATTGAGCAATAAAATTTGGCATCCAAATCCGACACTTCATTTTTTTTTCTATTTCTTGCCCAACAACCCCTTTTGAAATAAATTTGGCCAACTTTTTTTTTTATTTAAAGCTTTCGGGAATAAATTCGTAAGTGCTCCCATACTTAAAATTATTCCATCAAACTTTGAATACACCTAGTTTAAAACTTTATTATTTTATTGAGCAAATAAAATTTGGCATCCAAACCCGACACTTCATTTTTTTTTCTATTTCTTGCCCAACAACCCCTTTTGAAATAAACTTGGCCAACTTTTTTTTTTTTTTAAAGCTTTCGGAAATAAATTCGTAAGTGCTCCCATATTTAAAATTATTTTATCAAACTTTGCATACACCTAATTTAAAATTTTATTATTTTATTGAGCAAATAAAATTTGGCATCCAAAACCGACGCTTCATTTTTTTTTTTTTCTATTTCTTGCCCAACAACCCCTTTTGAAATAAACTTGGCCAACTTTTTTTTTTTTTAAAGCTTTCGGAAATAAATTCGTAAGTGCCCATGTACTTAAAATTATTCCATCAGACTTTGTACGGATCTAGTTTAAAACCTCATTGTTTTATTGAGTAAATAAATTTTTGCATCCAAACCCGATATCTCTTTTTTTTTTTTTTGTCCAACAATCCCTTTTGAAATAAAATTAGCCAACTTTTTTTCTTTAAAGCTTTCGGAAATAAATTCGTAAGTGCCCCCGTACTCAAAATTATTCCATCAGATTTTACACGGATCTAGTTTAAAACCTCATTATTTTATTGAGCAAATAAATTTTTAAGTCCAAACCTGACACCTCATTTTTTTTTTTGCCCAACAACCCCTTTTGAAATAAACTTAGCCAACTTTTTTTTTTTCTTTAAAGCTTTCAGAAATAAATTCGTAAGTGCCACTGTACTCAAAATTATTCCATCAGATTTTGCACAGATCTAGTTTAAAACCTCATTATTTTATTGAGCAAATAAATTTTTAAGTCCAAACCCGACACCTCATTTTTTTTTCCCCACAACCCCTTTTAAAATAAACTTGTCTAACCTTTTTTTTTTTCCTTTAAAGCTTTCAGAAATAAATTCATACGTGCTCCCGTACTCAAAATTATTTCATCAAACTTTGCACAAACCTAGTTTAAAACCTCATTATCTTATTGAGCAAATAATTTTTTGCGTTCAAACCCGATACCTCATTTTTTTTTTGCCCAATAACACTTTTTGAAATAAACTTGGCCAACTTTTTTTTCTTTAAAGCTGTCAGAAATAAATTCGTATGTGCCCCCGTACTCAAAATTATTCCATCAAATTTTACACCGATCTAGTTTAAAACCTCATTGTCTTATTGAGCAAATAAATTTTTAAGCCCAAACCCGACACCTTATTTTTTTCCCCACAACCCCTTTTGAAATAAACTTGACTAACTTTTTTTTTTTTTTGCCTTTAAAGCTTTCAGAAATAAATTCGTACGTGCTCCCGTACTCAAAATTATTCCATCAAACTTTACACACACCTAGTTTAAAACCTCATTGTTTTATTGAGCAAATAAATTTTTGCGTCCAAACCCGACACCTTTTTTTTTTTTTTGCCCAACAACCCCTTTTGAAATAAACTTGGCCAACTGTTCTTTTTTTTATTTTTTCTTTTAAAGCTTTCAGAAATAAATTCATACGTGCTCCCGTACTCAAAATTATTCCATCAAACTTTGCACACACCTAGTTTAAAACTTCATTGTCTTATTGAGCAAATAAATTTTTGCGTCCAAACCTGACATCTCATTTTTTCTTTTTAATTTCTTGCCTACAACCCTTTTTGAAATAAACTTGGCCAACTTTTTTTCTTTAAAGCTTTCAGAAATAAATTTATATGTACTCTCGTACTCAAAATTATTCCATCAAACTTTACACGCACCTAATTTAAAACCTTATTATTTTATTGAACAAATAAAATTTGGCATCCAAACTCGACATTTCATTTCTTTTTTCTATTTCTTGCCCAACAACCCTTTTTAAAATAAACTTGGCCAACTGTTCTTTTTTTTTTTTTTTAAAGATTTCGTAAATAAATTCGTATGTGTTTCCGTACTCAAAATTATTCCATCAAATTTTGCACGCACCTAGTTTAAAACCTCATTAATTTATTGAAAAAATAAAATTTGGAATCCAAACCTGACATTTCATTTTTTTTTTCTATTTATTGCCCAAAAACACTTTTTGAAATAAACTTGGTCAACTGTTCTTTTTTTTTTTTTAAACTTTCAGAAATAAATTCGTATGTGCTCCCGTACTCAAAATTATTCCATCAAACTTTACACACACCTAATTTAAAACCTCATTATCTTATTAAGTAAATAAATTTTTGTGTCCAAACATATTTTGGACTACGTTTTAAATTTTGGCCCCTTTTTGGCCCCTTTTTATTTAAAAAAAATATGTTGGGCAAGAAATAGAAAAAAATGAAATGTTGGGTTTTGATGCCAAATTTTATTTGCTCAATAAAATAATAAGGTTTTAAACTAGGTGCGTGCAAAGTTTGATGGAATAATTTTGAGTACAAAAACACATACGAATTTATTTTCGAAAGCTTTGAAGAAAAAAAAAAGAACAGTTAGCCAAGTTTATGTCAAAAATGGTTGTTCGGTAAGAAATAGAAAAAAAAATGAAGTGTCGGGTTTGGATGCCAAATTTTATTTGCTCAATAAAACAATAAAGTTTTAAACTAGGTGCATGCAAAGTTTGATGGAATAATTTTAAGTATGAAAGCACGTACGAATTTATTTTCAAAAGTTTTAAAGAAAAAAAAGTTGGCCAAATTTATTTAAAAAATGGTTGTTGTGCAAGAAATTAAAATAAAAAAAAAAATGAGGTGTCAGATTTGGATGCAAAAATTTATTTGCTTAATAAGACAATGATGTTTTAAATATGTGTGTGCAAAGTTTGATGGAATAATTTTGAGTACGGGAACACATACGAATTTATTTCTGAAAGCTTTAAAAGAAAAAAAAAAAACAGTTAGCTAAGTTTATTTCAAAAGGAGTTGTGGAGCAAAAAAACAAAATGAGGTGTCGGGTTTGGACTTAAAAATTTATTTGCTCTATAAAACAATCAGGTTTTAAACTAGATCCGTGCAAAGTCCGATGGAATAATTTTGAGTACTTTGAGCACGTACGAATTTATTTCCGAAAGCTTTAAAGAAAAAAAAAAGTTAGCCAAGTCTATTTCAAAAAGGGTTGTTGGGCAAAAAGTTAAAAAAAAAAAATGAGGTATCGGGTTTGGACGTAAAAATTTATTTGCTCAATAAGACAATGAGATTTTAAATTAGGTGTGTGCAAAGTTTGATGGAATAATTTTGAGTACGAGAACGCATAAGAATTTATTTCCGAAAACTTTAAAGAAAATAAAAAAACAGTTGGCCAAGTTTATTTCAAAATGGGTTGTTGGGTAAGAAATAGAGAAAAAAATAAGATGTCGGGTTTGAACGCCAAATTTTATTTACTCAATAAGACAATGATGTTTTAAACTAGGTACGTGCAAAATTTGATGGATTAATTTTAGATATGGGAGCACGTACGATTTTATTTTTGGTAGAATGGAAAATTCTCTTGTTCTCTCTCGTTCATGCATAAACGCAAACTCAAAAAATCCTAAAACTATCAAATGTTAATATATACTTCAATCAAACCAGACTACCATGAGTACATTCTAAATATGGTCAGATTGCTTTATTCTCATGGAGATATAAATTCACAGGAAAAACAAGACTACAAGTGAAAATGTGTTGAATATGCCTCTGTAAGTTCTGATCAACAATTTATTCTGCATTCACTCGCAAATCACAAGGTCATTTGCTACAAATACAAAACATGAATTGCAATAAATAAACATAATAACAAATTGGGTATGGCAGATCTAATGGTGATAGATACAACCCTAACTATACTCCAAGAGAAAACCATAATTTATCTGTGCTTCCTCACTTGCTCAATAACTGGCTCCTTCAATGGACAATGTTTCTCATTACAATTCCAAATCTAATTCTCCATCTAGAACTGAGTGGAAGTTCCGTCTAAAGGTAGGCAAAACTCTCAAAAAGAAGTCTGCTAAAGAATTGTCCCTTTTCATGCTTGACTTGATGATCTTACATCAATAAGGCTAAGGTAAATTAATCCACTATCAGCTGTTCTTGGTGTAGTTTGTGTCTGTACCATGCTGGGTGCAATGACGATACCCAACAGTGACGAAATTCTCGAATCTCTTTAGAACTGCTGTTACTTGCTTGCAACAACCGTTCATCCTCCTCATAAATCAAATACGGTGCCTTGCCTATCTCTCTCGACAGCAACTTCATGGCCCCCTTCAGAATATGATGCTCCCAGCCTTGAACATCTATTTTGACGAGAATAACCGATTCTGACTCTAGTATCACTTCGTCCAGTGGGATGGACCTCACTTGAAGTTCTATTTATTCATTGGACTTGAATGCCAACTTGGCATTGGCTGATGAGACAACACTGTTGTCGAGCTGGCCAACCAACTGAAAACATCAATCAGCGTGGACATGATCAGCACAGCAAAAAGTATAGTCAAATACCAACAATAAAAGAATAATTGTGCTCTCAATCTTCTTATAAGAATGACTGCATCAGTATCGGGAATTCAAAACATGATTAGATCATATGACATCTGGGATTGAAAGGAGCTAATGCAAATTGAATTCAAAACATGATTAGATCATATGACATCTGTGCTCATGGATGATATATATAAAATCCCTCCAAGTATAATATAAAATCCATAACATAGGTAGGCCAAAATTGCTGCAATTGCAATGAGATTTAGGTGATCCAGACGAGCTTTGGAAAATCTGAACGAGAAGTATATTAGGAACTCCATAGACCTAACAAACTTTGACAATCTGAACTAAAGGCAACAACTCAAAGTAATATATTCATCCTAAATGAGCCAAAAGTAGCAACTCAAAGTAATATATTCTTCCCAAATGAGCCAAAACAGCAACGATACCAAAAATTCTAGCCGAGACAATAGACATTCTACACAAGACCATCCACAAACTCGTGTCAGCAATTTGCCCAGCCATCCAATTCAATAACGACAAACCCATTACTGAGACAAACCCATGTCAACGAAATTTAAAATAAAATTCAAGTGAAATCAAGACAACATAAATATAAAGCACCGCAATTTCAAGAAGACGATGAAGGCGTTCAGTGAGCATCAAGCAAGTGGGCGAATCTAAGCAAGCGTCGGATGTAGGCGTTGGGCAAGCGTCGGACGAAGATGTTGGGTGAGCCGAGCGTTGGACGGAGGCATTGGGTTGACGCACACGTCAAATGGAGACGTCAGGCAAGTGTCGGCCAGAAGGGTTGGATGGAGGCTTCGAACAAAGGTGTTGGGCGAGCATTGGCTAGAAGGGTTGGACGGAGGCATCGAGCAGAGGTGTTGGGCGAGCGGAGGCCAAAGGGTTTCGATGGAGGTGTTGAACGGAGGCATCCACCAAGAATCAATGTTGGGCACCATGAATCAAGGGAGGATCCTCCCAATTTAGGGTTCCTGCTTGATTTTGAGAAAGAACCTAGCCAACCCCACGCTCTTTTCTCTTCACGCCTTTTACTCTTCACGCCCTTTTCTCGTCTACCTTTTTCTCTTTAGCTTTAATTTTTTTTTTAAAAAACAAGCAAAACGACGACGTTTTGCTCTCCGGTGCCATGTCAACGTTGGCAACGCCGACCGGCACTGACTAGGATGCCACATCAGATTTTTCCGACTATGCATGGCCGAATGGACTGAACTAGAACAAAAACAAAAGGTTTAGGACTAAATTGACCAAATAAAAAAGTTTAGGAATGAATTGGCACAATTGCAATAGGTTTAGGACTTTTTTGGTAATTTTCCCTGTGAAAAAGCGTTAACATGTTTTACTATCCCTGTGTTTGATGGTTGGTCAGGTGTTTATTTAATTTGCTTCTGCATGTGCCTTATTGAAAAATAAAAAGAATGGGTTGGCAATGCGTTCTGGGATGTCGCATTTTTAATTGACTGCCAAGGGATGTGTGCGTGCCCAAGGTTCGGGGCGTGACCAAATGTGTATCGCCAAGCATGCCAAAAGGATATTTCATTGAAAAATGTATATATATATATATATATATATATATATATATATATATATATATATATATATCTTTCAGAGTATTAACTTATTTGATGAGTAAATTGACATAGAATAAGAAGGGTCCCTTATTGATTTTAGATAAGAAAGTAAATTACAAGAAATTGAAAGGTACAAACATTAGGGGCAATCATGTCTAGCCATGTAAATTGTGGGAAAAAAAAAACAGATAAAAAATAATTGTGCGAGGATATTGAGTTCTTGGATTGATTGAGGGGCTTTTACAAAGAGAACGGTGTGGTTTTTTGTAACCCACAATTGACGGTTGCAAAAGGTTATTGAATTGTAGAAAGATAACTTTCTAATCCTATATTCATTATAAATAGCTTCCTAATCCTATGTGTGGTAACAAAAAGTTACATTATCTATAATTTCTTAATATCTGTTAACATTTATTTAAAAGAAGTCACATATTCGAAATTACTGCTACTCGGCAGTTACATGTTAGTGTGGATGAGTTCATCCTTAAAGAAGGTAACCGATGTTCGCTATCTATAGCTTCCTTGGCTAGTTATTTATGCTTTTCGAGTTGTCGACTATTCTTTGCAGTGATGACTTATGTTGTTCACCAAACTATGTTGTTATTGACTAAGTCTTTACTTATCAATCGTAACTAAAAGTTGGTCATTTTTTTTTATGTCAACAGCTCCTGCATCACCTAAACAGTTAAACTATGTAGTTTTGATTCCTATTATGTTGATAACATCCATATTTTATACCCAAAAAAGTAGACTTCATCTCATACAAGAGAGAAATTTACGTACTTTAGACTTCATCTCACACGAGAGAAACTTACATATTTTGTGACTAATGTAGCAAATGCAATTTTCATTAATTGAAAAGAATTACGTTAGCTGTCATTGTATTTAGCAATGACAGTCCAGCCTACTCCTTATTCCATGATCAACTATAAAATGGTGAGCAAATTAACCACCATCACTGTTGCTTGATTTAGTCTCAGATTTTAAGACAAGAAAAGTTCAAAGTCGAGAAGGCCCACCATCGTATATATTAAAAAATTACAAAAACATCAAATGCATCTATTGCCTATAAATTTGCCAAGATTGCACCAAAGTGCTTATCCCTTCAAAAAAACAGACACGACGAAGATAGGAGAGAGAATACAATATTATACGCATTAAATCTAAAACAATTGGTGCTTCTTTGATCCGCAGTTTTAAGAAAAGGAAAAATCCCATTAAAAAAATCTTAATATTTTTCCACGAGACGCTAATACTCAATTTTTCTCACCTTATCAATTATCTCCAAACTTGTGTCAGTAAACCAAAAGTACCTTTCTTCACAATTTCATTCATCATGAACAAAACTGCAACGGATTCTTAACATTCATTAGTGAGATGAAAAAAAATTGGCATATAGATGAATTACGAGAAAAAGTTAGAATTTTTAGTAAGATAATCTATTAGGAAAAGTAACATCTCAAGATTGTTTTTTTTTTTTTCGGTCACTAGCGTCACATAATCTATTTTCAATTGCCTACGTGTGTTTGAAGAAGTTGCTGCCGGATGCCCCAAATTTCTGGTCTAGGGAGTGGGGATAGGGTAAAATTATGTTTATACACCACGTGCTTTAAAACGGGTTTTATTAATAACTTGATAATGACTTCGATAATAACTGTTTACCAATTAATCATGACCAAAGATGTCCAACTACCTTTCCTTCGGTTCTCTGTCAACAATATTTAAAGATCACCATTCGTCGCCCAATAATTTCTCTATAAAACCCAATCATCACGCAAGAAACTACTTTAGAGAAGTGGTGCTGGGAATTTTGCATCACGATGACGATGCTTCCTAGGCTTATGACGCTTACTAGTCGAGGATGACGTAAAATCTCCACCAAATTATGGACAGGTGTATTAGATATTGAAAAAGCCAAATGTATAAACCCCATTAGATTAAACTACTTTAGGATTATTTATAGGAGATGAATGGAACTAGAATTTATTTTCAGTCGAAATTAAATATTTTATTTAATCTCAAAATGATTTACGAGATGTTCAAAACAAAGCAAATCCCAAACAATAAAGTAGAACAATAAAGCACAAACACTCTCCATAAGAAAGGATCTCTCAGCATCAAAACAAAACTAACAGCGGCCAATCACCGAATCTCGCATCGTCATCAATAATGAGCACACACCGTAATTCCCTTCTTCAATAGCTAAAATTTGCCCGATGGTTGGAGCATGTCTAAGTTCAGCGTCCTCAACATCATCGTCCAAAGATACAAAACTTAAACTCTCTAATCTAAATTTAGATGAAGAGATGTTGAGCAAGCACAAAAACACCTATAAAGAATTCCCAGATCTCAAATTAATCGGAAAAGAATAATTTTCAGATTTAAATTTAAATCGAGAGGTGAGAGATTTCAATACTTGAAGAAGTCATATAACCGCTTTCAGGACGGTAGGAAGTCACCGAATTCCTCCTCAATTCTGTCGGACTTCTTGGTCAAAACCAGAAATTCACCTAGATTGAATTTCCCCTGGATTGGACCCACGTGAATAGCCGTGACAATACACAAATCCCCTCAATTCGTCTTCAATAAATATAATATCCAGGGAATTTTTACAATACTGTGAAATCTACCTATGTGCACCGATGTCAAATTTTTGGAACTTAGATCCACAGTTTAGCCTCTTAAAACAAGCCTCGAAACTCAAACTCGTTAAATACCATATATTTCAAAGTATCAAGTATTACTCCAACTTAAATTTCAAAGAACATAACTTCATTACATAAAATGTAGTAAAGTGCATCTCCATGTTGATTGGTAACATAATTTTAAGACATAATAACATCTAACATAAAGGACAACATATTGCTTCCTCCCATCCTTTCGCACTTTTGAATGTGTAAATTTTGTAAAGAAAAGAGAAAAATAAAAACATTAGAATACTTATGTATTTTTTTCTTAATTATTATAAGAAGCATCTGATATCTTGTATGATTCTACAGAGGTGGATACGACCCTAAACTCTAAAACTTATTCAATAGTCATTCTGTGCCAAATTTTGAAAACTAGACCATTACCACTGAATTTTTATGTATGCCCCCTTTGGAACCTATCCAATCATGCCAATTCCACAAGTTCAACAAATTCTCTTGCAGACTTTGTAACATGTTGGGAAATTATCTCTTACGCCTATTTTATTACATTGAGGAAACTAGAAAGTAACGCCAACATTGATTTTTGTGAAATTTGGCAAGTTTCTACCGGTAGAACCGGTTATGTCAGCACTTATTTTTGGGAGGAAAAAGCGGAAACCCAAATTTCATCATCGTCCCAACACTTTTACTATGCTCTCGATTGTCTTCACGATCTTAACGGAGTCGATACGAATATATTTTCATTTGCATGAAAAGAAAGGGAAACGCGTTTTCTTTTCAAGTGCTAAATCCAGGACGTCATCGAGTGAGATAATCCAATGTTGACCTCTGTTGAATTAACCGCTGCCCAGAGATCACGTCTTTAGGTGATCGGGGCAAGAAAATTGAAACCCTAATGGTGACGTAAGCAACTATGACGCCCGCGAGACATTATAATCACATGCGTGATTGTCTCCATTTTCAAAACCTAAGTGCGAATCCTCCCAAGATCTTATGGCCTCTAAAGAGTCCAAACGCCTTCGTCACCTGCGCGATAGACACGACGTAAGACCAACGCAATCGCATGACGTTACTCCAAAACTTGCTATAATTAATATAACCCAAGTTCAATTCGGCAAAATTAGTACAAGACCTTCCCCTAAGATGCGCTAACGTAAGCTCGGATGACGTCACTCCTGCAGCAGACTTTCAAGAACGAATTTCGACAAATAATGAAGTTAACTAACTGTGTGGGCCTGAACCTGAAAGCCATCCAACCAGATCATCATCCTCCATGCATGCACTTCGGCTCTTTCGATTGCATCACCGTGAACAGTCTCTCGGCACGTTGAAAATTTTCCGAAAGTCACAAGACCTATCAACAACTCTTCGATCGCTTTTGTCAATGTCAAACTTCGGATCGGCCCAATGGATTCCAAACTCTCCCCCAAGCTTGCTATAAAACTGGGGAGAGCGGTGGAGAGGTGGCTCGCTGAGCATGGACGAAGACCCCAAGGGCAAGGCTAAAGAGAAAATGGCAGGAGAAGGAGCGAGCGAGGTAAAGTACAGGGGCGTGAGGCGGAGGCCGTGGGGCAAGTATGCAGCAGAGATCCGCGACTCGACGAGGCAGGGGGCCCGCGTCTGGCTCGGCACTTTCAACACTGGAGAGGAGGCCGCGAGGGCGTACGACCAGGCCGCCTTCGCGATGAGGGGCCCGCTCGCAATCCTCAATTTCCCCGGCGAGTATCCCTCAGCCATTGGCGGGGGCGGTTCTTCGGTGGCGACATCGCCAGCCACGTCATCGGGATCAGCACCATCCACTGGCCTTGGCCGTGGCGGGGGGACAGGCCGGAGCAGGGGAGGGAAGTCTTCGAGATCGAGTGCCTTGGCGACGAGGTGTTGGATGCTCTGCTTGATTTCTCCGACAAATCAAAAGATAAGTGAACTTTGAGTAAATCGAATAAATTAGGGAATGTGGCCGATGTAAATAAATCATCATGTTGGAACTCGGATTACGCGGGGGCCCTGAAATTTTGTTGTCGAAGGCGATCTCAGTGAGATCGGAAGCAGGCTCTGTTTTTCCATTTTCTCAAGCAACTCTGATGCTCTGTTTTTCTTCCTTTCTTCTTCTTCCCTCCTCCTTTCTGCTGCGGTCAACGGTTCTTACGCCGACTTGGCCTTTGACTTTCTGTACATGATGATTTGGCAAATCAGCGGTCGTACCAAAGAGAGGCTGCTGGTCGGTTTCTGTATCTGATGAGAAGGCTTCTGCATATATTTTAACTTTCCTAACTTTCGACCATCAGGATTTGCCAATTCGGGAGTTGATTTTTTTGAATGAACGGGAATCAAAGGTCAAACGATCCGACTCATCTCGACATGTTACTGGTTAGGATTCAACGTCAAACTATATCTCAAAAGGCGTCGTCGTAGGATCAAGCTTCTCCATCTACTGCCGCTGTCAATTTCGCAATTAATTAAGCAGATTGGGTTGGGACTAGGGGTGAGCAGCGGTCTAGGACTGGACCGACCCTGGACCGGCCCAACCCTGTTGGTCCTGGTCCGGTTCCCAAGGGACCGGGTCGGTCCTTGGTCCTGAAATTCAGGACCAACACCGTGGCGGGTTGGTCCTCGGTCCTAAGAGTTTTGGGTCGGTCCAACCCCTGGGACCAACCCTATATATTATATTATATTATATTATATTATTTATAATTGTTTTATATATTCAAACCTAAGTAAAATATCTGTTATATTATATTATATTGAGATGTTCTATCAATAGCACTAATAGTAATTTCAATTTAAAAATTGTGTTGAGTATTAATTATGTGTCGATCGTTTTGTTTTTAAGTGTTTAGAAATTCAAATGAATTAACAAAATGTGAATTTATAATTCATGGTTTATATTAAGTATTTTGAACTTTTTATGGTTTAATTATATTTTACTAATGAATTTCAGCTGCACTTTGCTTTTCAATTGTGTCAAATCGTAGAAGTTTTTGAAGAGTAGAGTAGTACTATAGTTGCTACGGTGATTTGCTACTCAAGTGGCGTGAAGCTCATTTTTTGGTTGAGTGGACTCTACATGATTAAATGCAGGAAAACGCTTTTGCATATGGTGTTATGAATATTAAAGATAGATTATTACAAGAACTTTCCATTTTATCTCATATCTCGATGAGCAATTAGCAAGTACGGAATTTTTATTATTGTGTCATCTTAAATTTGCTAAATATGTATTGGTATTTATAGTTTAGTTGCACAATACCACATTGTCGATGGATGTGTAATTTGAATTTATAGGTTTGCTTTTTTAGGGAGTATAAAAAATAAGAAGAAAAAAATTATCGATCGGTCCCGGGTTGACCCTGGAACCGGACCGAACCCATTGGGTCCGTCCGGTCCTTGGTCCCAGGCTCAATAGGGTCGGTCCTCGGTCCTAAAATTTAGGACCGACACTGTACGGGTTGGTCCTAGGGTTAGGGGGTGGCCCGGACCAACCCAGACCATGCTCACCCCTAGTTGGGACATTCTCAACCCTATTTAAATAGGAAGAAAAAGGAAAAGACGGGTCGAGGTCAAGGCACACGAAATTGTAAAGGAGAAGGAGTAAAACCGCTTAGTAAAGACCGTCAGGTCTAGATCATGAACAATTTTTCAAAGTTGTCAGCCGCCTTTTTCATCAAAGGGAACCCCAATCATTCTGGAATATACGGAAGTTTAGTTTCAGCTTCAAAGCACCTAAATCACTGAAAATTAAGTATGTATGTATATTGTATATCTCAATTGCACCTAAAAAAAACTGCAAAAAGCTCAGCCTGGCGTTTACATCAACCTGTCCTCAAATATAGAGAAGCGCTTCCAGAATAGATTACTGGCAAACGAATTCCGAAACTGTTTCTAGGAATTTAACATTAGAAACCTAAGATATATTTCAACAGTTCATTGAAATGAGATACCTTGAGCATCCCAGAAATCAGTGTTCGCATGAATACTACTGCTTAAATCGCGTGCAAGCACCCAGAGAAGTACTTCAGAAAGCGGTATGATACGAGCCATCTGCTAGAAGTAATATTGATCGAAGTCATAAAACAAACTCAATATTGCATTGTCATATCAAGCTCCTGCTGTGAAAATGCAGTCTTGAAGATTGCCAAATGTAATTTATTGAAGCAAGTGCCATCTCTTTCCTCGAGTGAAAGCTCTCATCGATGAAGACGATCGAAAACAAGAAACAAAAGAATTTCTTACCATGAAACTTAGGAAACCCTAAATAGACTACCTGCATTTACTCTACATGTCGCTGTGCGACTTCAGTAGTTCCTCCAATAACTTATCGTCCAGATACTCGAACTGGATCACATCTCTGGATGGCTCGGCAGGAGCTGACATAGTGGATGATGATGAACCCGCTGAAGAGAATGGCGACGATGGCAGTGACAGGGACGTGGAGAAAGAACTGTGGTGGCCGGAGACATCGTGATCATTCTGAGCATAGTATTGTTGCTCGTTGGGGAAGTTGAGGATGGCCAAATGGCCTCGAAGGCGAAGGTGGCCCGATCATAGGCTCGGGCAGCCTCCTCCACTGTCTCAAAGGTCCCGAGCCAGAGGCGGGCGCCAATCCTCAAAGGGTCCCGGATCTCGGCCGCAAACTTGCCCCAAGGGCGCCGCTGGATCCCTCAGTACCGGGGTGGATCGCTTTGTGACCTCTATCCCCTTGTTCCTGGTCCCTTCGTTGTTCTCATTGCTTTGGTTCCCTCTTGAAGAAGAACCTTCCATGGCAAGATGAGTTGTACCAAACGAGGAAGCGAAAACTATGATGATCTGCGTGTAAGCTTCTTTGGTAAACCTGAAGAATATAGATTTCAAATTCGATATTTAGGGTTTGGTCAGATGAGATCAGAGGTGAGGAAAAGTTCGGGGAGGTCGTATCTGACGGCGGAGGGTTTTGTGTTTTTTTACGTCTCTCTTTGAGAAAAGTTCTAGAAAGAAAACGAATCCGAGCAACTTTTTGGCCCAGGATGCCTTTTGGAATTCGGATTCGACGAACACCAAGTGATGGCGGTGGCCTCATACATTCAAATTATATGTTATTGCTATGTCCCTCACCTGATTTTTTTTATTGTGGGCCAAGGTAGTGGAAAACTTTGATACGTGTGTATGAATGTGCAATTGCATGACGCATGGGATGAGGTAATTGTAAATATTCATCTAACTATTGAATTAGGCATGCTTCGTTAGCGCAAGTTGACCTTGACTTGTCATCCGCTCTAATCTTATGCTGTATTCCCTTATGTTTTGGGTACAAATCATCCATCGTCCTCTTTTCTTGATGAAAAGAGAGATAAAAAGTGACATATCTCACTTCACCAAAAAAAAAAAGTGACATATCTCATCCACCGGTGGACAGTTGAGTTGGTTAAGCTTTTGAAACTTCATTGCAAAGGTTTTAAGGTCGAAACTCCGCAACTACTAACGTCTTAAGTGGGGGGCCATGGTGGTGGGGTCCTGTGCTAGCTTCTCTCCAGGTATTGACACTTATCCGGGGTGTACTATGCACTCTACAGGCCGTGGGCTGCCTGGTGTAAGCTTGGCAAGCTCAGCGGATCCTAGGCATCAAAAAAAAAAAAAAAAAAAAAAAAAAAAAAAGTGACATATCTCATACATACCCATGTATGGTTGTGTTGGTGGGGGCGTCCTCCTATGCAATCTATGGATGGTATGGTCATGAGTTCGAACCTCTAAGGTATGCTCTGTGATTCAAGCGAGGAACCCCGGCGATAGGTTGCTTGGCCAGTTTTCTCCGAGGTATAGTCAGTAATGTGCTTCCATAAGGCAAGCTAGATTGAATCCTCGGCATCAGAAAAAAAAAAAAAAAAAAAAAAAAAAAAAGTTACATATCTCGTTCTCATCAATATTCAAAGTAACGTTTGATCTGCAAAAACGCTGCTCTAAAATAAAAATTCTTGTCTAACTGTAGCCCATGATACTTTAATTATTTAAATGCTTCATTCTGGATACTAGGCGAGACTTAGATATCAGATTATTTATATCACTCAGTCCATAATAATGACTCAAATCGTTTGATCCATAACGAGTTGGGGCTAGCAACAAATGTCTCGTGTCTTATATATAGAGCTGACAAAATGAGTTCATTACCCATTTTTTTATTCAATTGCAACGGACGGGGTGAAATATAGGTTGTTTGAAAATTTAAATATGAGTTAAAATATGTTCACAATATTAAAGCTCAACTCAACGTGGGTCTAATACAAGCCCATTTTCACCCCCAAAGAAGTTATTACCTCAAGAAATATAATAAAAAAAAGAAGTAGGATTTGTCGAAAAGGAGAGTAAAAAAGGGCGAACAGAACTGCCACCGAAGGTGCCTTTTTGTCATCGGCGACGTCGCACACATTGGCCGGTCTTCGTGGCGGCATCACTAGCCAGAGCGATAGTCGTGAGAGCAAAAATAGCACTCTCTCTCACTCTCTCTCTCTCTCTCTCTCTCTCTCTCTCTCTCTCTCTCCTGTCTCTCCAAATATGAAAAATATTAGTCCATAGCCCAAGTAATTTCATAAGGGCCTCAAGCTCACTTCTCTTTTTACACTGCAGTTGGCATGAAAAAAAAAAAAAAAAAAAAAAAAAAAAAGAGGACTCCAACGACAAAAACAAGAAAATGAAAATAAAATAAAATAAAATAAAATAAAATAAAAGAACAAAAATAAGACAAGAGGGGATAGCATTGGACCTGACAAGGTTCTCAAAGGACTCAAGGGGAGGAAACAGGCCACTTCTCTTTTTACTCTGCAGTTGGCATGAAACAAAGAAAAGAAGGGGACTCTAACGACAAAAACAAGAAAATGAAAAGAAGAACGAAAATAACAAAAAGAAGACAGCATGACCAAACGACTGTTTTGTTGCTTGCGAGTTCTGAACATTCAATCCAACTTGTTCAAGCTCAATGTGGATGGTATAGTCAAGTTGTTTATTGTGAAAAACCTTTCGGCTTAAAAAAACTCTCTCGACATGCAGAGCTCGTCAACCATTAATGGTAGTTTTCATCTCAAACCCTACTGGTAATCCCCCAGCTCACAATCCTCCTTTCCTTTACAACGGCAATCTCGCAACCCACAATCCCATCTGAGATCATCCGCTTTCTGCCCCCTTGCTGTATACGGATTTGACCCAGCTATCGACAGATCCCTCTATCCTTTTTCTTCACCGTCTCCTTCGCAACTCCCGTCCCCACTCATGTCTTGTACTGTCCGACTCTCAATTTCAGGCTTAATTACGCCAACAATGGCAATACCGCCGGCATTATCCACCCCCACAGTAGCATACCACCCTTCAGCTCCTTCCACCCACTCAATCGACCATCCTCTATTCCCTTCCCCAATTCTATCCTATCTTTCCTCAATTTGCCCTCCCGTTATGGTCATCCAGTTTTTCCGATACAATCCCTGCATGTCCTCTTCCATTCTGCCCTGAATCAGCTGAGACCTGCCTTGGGGAATTACTCATGGATTCCCACGATCAAGAAGAGGACTTGCACCTTGCTGCCCTCTGCAACAGAATGGGTTGTCTTTGGTCCGAGCAAGATATTGATGTCTGGGACAAATCGCCTCCAATGGAACAACTAGAAGAGTGCAAAAAGGTATTAGTTGGTACAATCCTTTCAAATCCCTCTATCAACCTTCAAGCTTTTCAAAATACTTTAAGGCGAGCTTGGCATACAGAACAAGTTGGAATTACCCAATGCAAAGCTAGGCTTTATGTCGTGACATTCAAATTAGAAAGTGACAAACATCGAGTGTTAGAGGGTGGTCCATGGCTTTTTGCTAGTCATTTGGTAATATTTAAGCCTTGGAGACCAAATACACCATTACATTGCTATGGTTTTACTACTTGTGCATTCTGGGTACATGTTTTCGGCCTACCCCTTGAGTGGTGTTTGGATCAAATGCTCTGTAAAGCGGTTAAACGTGTAGGAAGAGTGTTGGAGGTGAAAATTGACACAAAGGAGGGAACTAATCTCAGAGCTGGCTGAATCCGAGTTGAACTTAACTTAAGCCAATCATTGAATATAGGACAGTTAATTTGTATAATTGGAAATGCTATATGGCTTGATTTTTGTTATGAGCAGCTATCTCATTTCTACTACTCCTGTGGTCAACTAGGACACTATGCTACGTATTGTCAAGACATTTCATTCAATGAAGCAAAATTGGCAGGCAAAGAAAAAATGGCATTTGGACAATGGTTAAGAGAAAAAGTCAAGGAACATAGTTCCTATTGGCTTACCTTTTATGGGGCAAAGGTTGACTCTGATGACACTAAAGAAGTGATCCCTAAAACTCCTCCCTCAGCGACCACAAAAATCCTTGTGTTACCTCTTATAGAAGACACAACAGTGGGACCTCAATCAAGACCAGACAGGCCGTACTATCAATCCTCTGCTCATCAATAGCAACATTTGCACCTTTGTCCTGAAGGTCTACAATCTGGGAACCCTTCCACCAGCGACATAGTACCTATTGCAAACAAGATGAAAGGTCTAAAAGAAGCACCGTTAACTATTAATGACAGGAACACAGGTAACTAGAATCAATACAACTCGATACTTAAAGCACCTGAGACTGCTCTACTTCAGCCACTCCTTCAAGAAGGCACTTTGCCGACGAATACTCTAAATGCAGCAATAATTCCTTCACCTGTCAAATAGCAAGGCAATCAAAATCATATTCGGGAGGATGCATCCCTAAAGAAACAGAAGCATACTCGACTCTTGACCAAGGTATGGATTGCAAAGAAACTTAAAAGGTACAATCCGTATGACTCACGTACTTCCTTATTAGATGGCCTAAATGAAAATTGACTAATGGAAACTCCTGTTATTCTGGTTGAAGATGTTGGTAAGTGGGTTGAGGTGGCTTTCCCTAAAAAGCCACCACTTGAAAAATGAAGCTCCTCAATTGGAACTGTCAAGGACTGGTTTCTCCCCTGACAATTTAAGCCCTTGAGGCCCTAGTGGTCAAAGAGAAGCTTGACCTGATTTTTTTGATGGAGACGAAGAACAAAGAGGTTGTGCTAACTAGACTTCAACGTTGACATAAATTCCCAAACTCCCACTTGATTAGTCCTTTAGGATTAGCTGATGGACTGGCTATGTTTTGGCAGTCTCATATCTCCCTCTAAGTGGAACAATCAACTCTGGATTATTTTGATATTGTATGTATGGATTCAAGGATGGGCATAACAATGAAGTTAACTTGTTTACATGCACCGGTGACATTCCAATCTCGCCAACTATTTTGGACAATTCTCCGCCAGATTGCATCCACCAACTCCTTACCTTGGGTTTGTGCCGGAGACTTTAATGATATTCTTTATCATTGGAGAAAGTGGGCAAACGAACAATAGACTCACATCGAATACATTCATTTAGAGAAGTATGACATGACTACCCACTAATGGATCTTGAAAGTAAAGGCTGTGCTTTTACCTAGATGAATAATCATTAGGGTGATGACTTGGTAAAAGAAAGCTTGGATAGGGTGCTTTGTAATATGAATTGGTGACTTACTTTCCCTAAAGCTGAGGTATTCACCTTACCTGCTGTGGGCTCTGACCATAGCCCTTTGCTGTTAAATACAGAAGCCAGACAAAGTAGAAGACGCAAACTTTTTCTATTTGAAGCCTATTGGTTACAGCACCAGGATTGCAGCAACATAATTGCAACATCATGGGCCTCAGCAATGGAAGTTGGGCATGACCTGCCACACAAACTTCGGATTGTCAGCTTAGCTCTAAATAAATGGAGTCTAGTCAAGTTTTCTAATGCCCAGTCACAGATCTCTAATTTGCAACAGCAATTACAATTTTTGACAAATCAAACTCTCGGTTCCTACGACAGAGATTTAGCTGCAAAGTTAAAGGAAGCGCTACAAACGGCGTGGCAGCAAGAGGAATAGTACTGGGCGATGCGATCTAAAATAAATTGGCTAAAGTGGGGAGACAAAAACACCAAATTCTTTCATGCAACTACCATTCAGCGAAGACAAAGGAACAAAATTAGCATGTTACAAGACGAAAACCAGCAATGGGTATGTGATGATCAGACTCTAAAGGATATGACTATGGCTTTCTTTTCAAACCTTTACAGGTTAGCAGATTACCAAGACTATGGCCCCATCCTAGACCAATGTTCGAGTGTGGTTACACTTGAAATGAATGCAAGCTTAATTGTTGTAGTCACATCAAAAGAGGTCCAAAAGGCTACTTTTTCAATTGGGTAAAACTCAAGCCCCAGCCCTAACGGATTAAACGGTCTCTTCTACCAAACTCACTGGGATATCCTATAAGAAGAGCTTGTCCTTTCGGTCTAGAACTTTTTTCAAACATGAGTAATGCATGTTGACCTAAACAAGACCATTGTCTCTCTGATCCTAAAAGTCTCTAACCTGGAAAGCGTAGACCAATATTGGCCCATTAGCCTTTGTAATTATGCCTACAAAATAATATCCAAAGCCCTTGCCAACAGACTCAAACCCCTCCCATCTGATCTAATATCTACCGAACAAAGTGCTTTTGTAAGCGGTCGCCAAATCCAGGACAACATTTTCATCGTTCAAGGAGGTGCTACACCAACTGAAGACTCGGAATAGGAAGAGGAACTTTCAAGCAATTTTAAAGATGGACATGCAAAAGGCATATGACAGAGTGGAGTGGGACTTCTTGAAAGACTATTTTCTCCAGCTAGGTTTCCATTCCATTTGGGTGCAGTGGGTGATGCAGTGTATCACGACAATTTCTATATCTGTCAAGTTTAATGGCGATCAACTGAACTACTTCCATCCTATGCGCGGCCTTAGACAGGGTGATCCACTTTTCCCTTACTTGTTCATTTTGATGGTGAATCTATTGTCAACACTCATACATCAAGCCCTTGATATGGGTCATCTTAAGGGAATCCAATTGAACAGGTGGTGTCTTACTCTATCTCATTTATTTTTCGTAGATGATGGGGGTGTCCTCATTCATTTGGAAACATCCACTACTTCCGCAATACAAAACTTCTATCTTTTCATAACTCTTCTCTCTAGATTCTTTCTCTCTCTACGATCCGGGTAAGGCGAGCGAGTGAGCATTCGATCGAGCAAGGCTTGGCTTAGGTGCTTTGGCGATCCAATCCGATCCTAAAGTGCCCGAGTTACCAGTTGTTACGATCCCAATCGATCGGCCCGTGACACAAGTCTTCTCCATACTAGTCCATGCTGACATGGTCGTCCTTTTTAGCCATTTTGGGAGAGGACGCCAGAGCACACGAATGGCTAACTAATTGGAGTTCCTCGGTGGCCTCAAGTGGGACCATATTGAACCACCTCTTTGTAATATACAAGTATATCTTCCAATGTTGCGGCATCTTCGAAATCATATTACATTTTAACCGGTCAAGCCTTTGACGTTATCGCTCATCGCTCATGCCGTGGCACTCAAGACCGTGATGGAATCATTATCTCACTCTGGAGCTGAGCTGCTCCTCAGGAAAACGATTTTCGCTAGAAACGAAAGATGACCAAAGGCTATCCACAGATGGCCTAACCAAAGTATTCCTCCTATTATATCTTTTTAACCTTCCTAACTTTTGAGGTCAAGATATACGCTGTTAGTAGTCGATTTTTTCGCATGAACGAGATAAAAGGTCACGGTCCAGCTCATTTCAACGCCAAACTACGTCTCAAAAGAGGCAACCCTTTCATCAATTTGCCCCCTGTTAATTACTCGATTTTATTGCAAAATAGTAGACTGTCCCGTCGTGACATGAAGAGATTAATTGAGGCGGTGGGCCCGGATGCAACATTTGTTAAGATGGAAAGGAAAGGAAAGACGGGTCGCGGTCGAGGCAGACCAATTTGTAAAAGAGAAGGAGCGAAACCGCTTCCTGGAGACTGAAGAAATCATCATGTCCTATTCAAAAAAAGGAACCCCAAAAATTCTGGCATATACTAGAGTTTCCCAAATCAAGTGAAATTAAACAGAAATTGCAACTTAAAACGGCAAAATCCAAGCTCATCCTGGTTTGACATCAACCCGTCCTCAAATAAAGAGAAGCTCTTCCAAAATGGTTTAGTACGAACCGATTTTGGAAACTATATCACGGCATTTAACATTAGAAACCTATGACATAAAGCAACAATTTATTGAGATGAAATAACTTTAGCATCCCAGAAATCTTTGTCGCCGTATGAAAACTACCGCTTAAATATGCACTCACCGACCCGGGTTTATGTCGCTGTGTGACTTCAGTAGTTCCTCCAACAACTTATCGTCCAGATACTCGAGCTCGATCACATCTCCGGACGGCTCAGCGGGTGCTGACACAGCAGATGACGATGAACCTGCTGAAGAGAACGACAAAGACGACAGTGATTGGGGTGTGGAGAAAGAACTGGGCTGGCCAGAGACATTGTGATCATTCTGAGCATAGTGTTGTTGCTCGTTGGGGAAGTTGAGGATGGCCAAATGGCCCCGGAAGGCATAGGCAGCCCGGTCATAGGCACGGGCGGCCGCCTCCACCGTCTCAAAGGTCCCCAGCCAGAGGCGGGCACCATTCCTCGAGGGGTCCCGGATCTCAGCCGCGAACTTGCCCCAAGGCCTCCGCCGGATCCCTCGGTACTTGGGTGGATCACATCGTGATCGCAATGCCCTCTTCTTCCCCGTCTCTTTGTTGTTCTCATTGTTTTGATTCCCTCTTGAAGAAGACCCTTCCATGGCCAACTGAGTTATATCAAATGAGGGAGTGAAGAATATGATGTTATGCGTGTAAGCTTTTCGGGTGAACTTTGTAAGGATTTCAAATTCAATGGCAATAAAGAAATGATGGAGGTTCTCGGGTATTTTTAGGGTTCGGGGATGAGATCGGAGGCGTTGAAAAGTTCAGGGGAGGTAGTCTCTGACGGTGGGGGGTTCGCGCCTTTTGTCTTTTCGTAAGAAATTCCGGAGAGAGACAAATCGAATTTGGGCAAGTTTAGACCCAGGATGCCCATTAGAATTCGGATTTGACGAACACCAGGTGATGGCTTTATTTTTAAATTTTATCTGACATGTTTATGTGTTGTGGGCCCGGGTAGGGCAAATACGTGTGCATGAACGTGTATGACTTACTGGATGAGGAGGCAATGTCGAAAGCAATTATTGTAGCATGGATCTGATTTTTTTATTTAATATAGGCCTTATTTTTAAATTGTATATAATTGCTATGTCCCTGACATGTTTATGTGTTATGGGCCCGGGTAGGGCAAATACGTGAGCATGAATGTCAATGACTCACTGGATGAGCTAGCAAAGTCGAAAGCAATGATTATAGCATGGATCTGATTTTTTTCTTTAATATTTAGTTAGAGGGGCAATATTAAATATTAATCTTCACTATTGCAATTGGCATACTTTCCACGGGAGACTCCTTAGTGCAATTGACCTTGCTTTGTCATCAATCATCCTCTCATATTGTGTCCCTTCAAAAGAGTCATCATTATATATTTTTATCGTAAACTGCAGATTATCTAAAATCTCTTTTAGCAACGATGTAATGAACATAATTAATCTTCAAATAAAATATTGATGTCTGTATAAATAGGTGATTATTTAATATGAAAACGAGTATGTGTCTCAATCATAGACTTGTTTATGTAAGAAATCAGCAATATTGCTGGCGTTTCGGAAAAGTTTGTAGGTCTGTACGTGTATCATGGACATTTTTTAAGTGAAACTTTGCGCTGGTGAATAAAAGAGATATAACAAGAGATTTACTATATAGTTTCTTAAGAAAAATTGTGCAAAAAAGCCTTAAATCGATTGTATAGCCTCTTTAAGTCCATAGCTTTTCAATTTAGCTAGTGTAATTTTAAACATTTTAACGATTTTGCAATTTAACCCATCCAATCAATTTATGCTTGAAATTGTTAACGTGACGATTAGTTAGTGATGACCGTCCTACATGACATAATTGACAATCCGATATATCGACTCCAACAAAAACAACATCGTTTTGAACAATTTTATAATTTTTTTACTTTCTTTTATTTTTTTTATTCTTTTCTTTGTTCTTTTCTTCCATTTTCTCAAAAATAACCGCTCACCGCCCCCACCACCATTGGAAGTCAGCAAAGGTCATCGAGGCCTCTACAATAACCGGCGGCCCTCAACCTACCACAAGCCCTTGGTGGAGAACTTCTTTGAGTGCTCACATTAGGAAAAAGTATCAAAAAATAAACCTATTACTATTGTATATATTTAGTCATAAATCTTTTGATTTTATCAATTTATTTCTAAACACTTTCATATTTGGCCAATTAAATTCATCCAATCACTTTTGATTGAAAATCGCTAACATTGATGTCAACATTCTTACGTGACACAATCAGCGTTAACATGGACAACTTTAATTTTTGAATTTTATCTTCTTTCCTTTTTTTCCCCTTGCATTTTAGCCGGTGAGGGTCATGACCCTCACCCATGTTCTCGCTAAATCTAAGCAAGGGCCAACTCACTTAGAGCTGGCGGGGCAATGAAGACCATGGGCCAGGGCCTTCACACCCACCCTTGCTAGCCAAGAGATAGGTAGCCCTTGCCCAGAATTAGCTGGGGTCTTTGTACCCTTGTGGCCGATTAGGGCCTCACCCAAATCTAGCAATGGCCTAAGCCGACGATACTTGTTGGCCTAATTGAAAGGAGAAAAAATTGGTCAGAATTATTCAATTGGCAATTTGTGAAAATTTTTAAAACTAATTTAGCATAATTGAAATGTTCAAAAGTGAATTGGCACAAACGTAATAAGTTTAGGATTTTTTGGTATTTTTCCCGCCCGTGTTATGGCTGCAGGTTGGATTGTAATGCCATGGCGAGAGAGTCGAGGGCGTCTTCTTCATCGCCTTTGTAGGCGGGCGTGTCCGCTTTTATGATGTATGCCCTGTTTCTAAACGAGCTAATGGTGCGTGTTCAGAGAAGCAGGCATTTGAAGCCCAAAAACAGAGGATTTGTAACAATATAATCGGTAATCAATCGAATCATGGCATATGTCGATATTCGGTATTGCTGTGACGATTACAAAGCCCCATTCTCCTATCAAACCCCACTAAATGAATTCGTGATACTTATTTCATCTGCCTCAAGAGCTCTGCTCGCAACTCAGCCATGTTGATCTCGGGTCTGTAATATGAAGTTGTGGGTCGGGTGCCCACGAGACCTGCTTGTCCGACCCGCCATCTTCTCCTTCTCCCCTTTTTTTACATCACAGTGGCAGCGCCACTGGCGGTTGCCACTCGGGGCGTCGCACCTCACACCGCTGCCAAATACCCAAGCCCGTAATTTCAAGCAAAGAGTGAATCGGGTCAGTGATTGGAATGGGTTTATTCGGGAGATGAAGAGGGATGCATGGGAAGCGTATGATTTACCGGGCAACGATGTTGGAGACTGCGCCAACAGCCAAAGTAGAGAGAAGCTTAGCCATGCCGCCCGGATCTAGGCTAAAGCATTACCGTGGCCCTCATCTAAATCTGAGTGACGGCCATGACCCTCACTTGTGGTCGGCGTCCTTTACTAGCTATTGCAGTGGAAGAAAGATGATGAACACCAAAAAGTAAGAATAGGAAGAAAAAGAAGAAGAAAAGATCAATTCAGAAATTTTAATAAAAATTACAAAGCTGGGGTCATTCCATTTAAGATCGTCCACGTCAATTCCCAACTTTGTCACATAAAATAGTGACACTAATTTAACCATTACGTAAATTAAATTTAACTTAAATTGGCTAGATGGACTATACTATAAAATGGTCAAAAAATTTAGAATTATATTAATCATATAAAAATAGAGCTGAATTGATAGACGTGCAATAGATTTAGAACTCTTTGAATAATTTTTCCAATTTCCCAATGAGAAAGAGGGGGATAGATATCAAAAGTGACAATCTCAATAGTATAAATGGTCATTGTAACATTCTGACTTAGGAGAAAAGTGTTGTAAGGTTAAATTCTTGTCTAAGCTTAGTCCATGATACTTAATGATTTAAATGCTTGGTTCCGAATGATATTAGCTGAGACTCGTATAACAAGCTATTTAGATTACTCAGTCCATAAGATATTGAGAATCTGATATTTTTAATGACTCAAATCATGTGATCCACAATAAATTGCGGCTAGTTAACAAATCTATGTCCTTCTAGACTTTCTAACTTTCTTCTTTGTTTGTTCTGCCTTTTTTCCTTTGGGGTGATAACAGCATACGTTTTGGAACTTTTGCATCTTCAATTAAATTTAGATTTTTTTGAAATTATTCATGGGCATTCCCCATTATATAGAACTAGATGGCGCGTGGCTTTTGCTATTGTATGGTGGCAAACCAATCGTTACACAACCAATACGATAAATTGGAAACACCAAATGCGTTTTGAATAAAAGGGAACTCCAAATGCATCTTTGTTCCATCTAAATCACGAGTGACGCAAATTAACTTCATTTCTGCATTCTTTGAATTTTAATATTTCGTATCAAATATAGGATGTTTATGATAGCATCTTTGAGATCTAATTGCCGCTAGTTTCTCGACCCCACCCTTTCTTCTTAGCAAGAAAAAAAAAATGTGGGTGGTGCAAAGAGCGAAGAAATTAAAAGGTCCCTAGAAATATGGGCATATGTGTAATCTTCATTAATTACAAATTAACTTGACATCTCAAATCAAATTCTCCTCCTTACCCCTCCCCCTCCCCCTCCCCCTCCCTCTTTTCTCTAACCGTGTCCCTTTCATTTTGCTTAGCCAAGCAAATTAAGCACAAATGTCCCATCAAAACCGTGTCTAATGACGATTCTATGACGATCAAGAACATAGGCGCACGGGATGACGCAAGTCCTGTCCATGATGACAAGGGTCGTCCCTGTCTAGCCATTTTCGGGATAGGGCCTGAACCCACGCGAGTGGCTGGACTAATTGGACTTTCTCTGTGGGGCCCACGTAGGGCCAATTCGGACAGCCCCTTTTTTAATGCACAAGTATATGATCCAATACATCCATCAAAATCACATCAAATCTTAACTGGTGAAGTCATCAACGTAACCGACCAAAAAAAGAAGTCATCGACGTAATCGCCCATCACTATGACGTGGCACTCGGAACGTGACGGAATCATTGCGTCACTCTTCTTCTTCATCGAACGAGATTCACTTAAGAACGAAAGTTGACCAAAGACTACATGCATAACCATGAAAGACTTTGTCACGCCCTAATCCTCGTGTACACGACAACCATCGTTCTCTTAGGTCATTTGATTGCGATGTCTTAGGAGGCGTCATTAACCCATTTGTATTATCATTTACTTATGCACAAGCAAAAGCGTAAATACAATCACCCAACCAATCAAATAGAGATAGCTGAAAACATAGTTATATACACGCGCGCATGTGCACATTCATAACCGCATCATTCCATACAAACTATTTTTAGACAAACTAAGCAACATAACAATGGCATCACCTGGTACACTGCTTCCAAAAACAATCCAAAGGCGTAGCCATAGCCATCTCCAAAAGGGTTTTGAGGCAAGCCTAACACCTCTAGTACTATGAGGGTGATGTCAAAAAGTAATGCACCCCCACTACCACCTAGCTCCCTATGGGCTCCATGTACTAGGGCTCTAGCTCGATGATCAACTCGGGATTGACTACCAAATTGGACACTGCCCCATCGGGCACAACCAAATCAATCACATCCCAATTGGTGTTGCCTAGCCCTACACTTGGAGGTCCGTCAAAATCTCAGATTGGGTCGTATAGGTAGTCCCCTACCCAAAAGTACCGGGTCAAGAAGTGCTGGGGCACTAAATTCTGGAGCCCCTCATCGACCCAAATTGTGGTCACGTAACGTTCATAATGGGCATTGGTCCCCTCGGTTGGATATTCAGTAACCTGATGGCTCTACTCAATGGGGACCCCAAATCGGACGTGGCAATAAGGATCAGACATTCTTAGGGCCTGAAAACATTTCAACAAACAATAATGAGATAAAACTCGAGCAATAAACACCATAATCCTCGCGTAGGGAGGAAATGCACTTCAGAGTTGTCCTAAACATGCAAGTGATCTATTAATGTCAGATCAGTTGCAAAGCCCTTACTTTATCGAGGCCATCACAATATAAGCACATAGATAATTTTCATAACAAATCACATACTTACAAGGCAAAGATAAGAACGTGCAATGTCCCATGCACTAATACCATATAATAATCCAAACATAATCAAATATTATTCTCATACACGTTTCACACATATGTGTTCAGATTATTATGATCGTTCAAGGCCACAACCCGAAGGTCGGTGGTCTTTTAGCATAGTATCATCCTACCCCATCAAGCACAACATTATCCTGCGTATGCATACGTCTCAAGACGGCATTCTAGTTGAGGAGCTTCTTTCTGAAATCTATTCGCGAATGGCATCCTGTTAATGTGGGAGCATCCGAACTTAATCGGGCATCATCTCATATAATCATGCACATCAAGACGGTTCCATCACCCGCATAATCATACACATCATGATATTTAAATAATCGCACAAGTATACCATCATTCAAGCTCATTTTATACATTTCTCATTAATCGAAACAGGAGTGTGTAATGCTTATACAATATGCAATAACGTTTACCACGTACAATCATGTCATGCTTGTATCTCATATCATATCACTTCATAACATCACTTAAACACTTTTAACATATTATCTTTTCATATAACCTTATATGCATACTAATTAGCCATGATTATTGAATTCCATAAACACTTACTCTTTTCTAATCTAAGAATTTCATGAATATACACCAGAATTAAATTTAGCATCCAACAATACACCAATCCATTAGAACTCGAAGCATATAGAACACTCATCAAAGGTAAGATCAGTCATTGTTTTTAAGTATAAGTTATTATGATAACCTATCACATGCCAACATAACCTATCCGATAACTTATCTCATATCAACACATCATAGTATGATAACTTATCACACATCAATATATCCTATTCTAATAACTTATTGGATATTAAAATGGCCTATCACGATAACCTATCAAAAACTACAATAACCTGTCACTTAAACATACTTATCACATAACCAAATTATCATTTAACCTTAATCTAATACTAATCTTAGTTCTAAGTGTAATCACAACCATAAATAAGGGCTAGAAAGCCACCCACTCCTAGTTCTAAGCTCGGTGAGCGACAGTGAAGGGGCGGCAAGGGCTGGACAGTGGCGATGGTGGCCGATCACACACTGAACAGCTCATGGTGGAGGTTGTGGTGGCATCACAACTGAGGCATGGCGACAGCAGGGCTGGACGGCACTCTCCGGGCGTCAATGGTCCAAACCAAGAGAGAAAAGAGGAGAGTGAGGTGGCGGTCGCGAGGATGGCAGTGTGGGAACATCGGCTTCCACTTTGGATGGTGGAGTGGAATCTAAGGAGGAAAAATGGGAGAAAATGGCTTGCAAAGAGGGAGGAAATGGAGAAGTGAGGATTCGTCTAGCTCAATGAAAAGGAAGGAAATGAGAGCAAAGTGAGAGATGAGAGAGAATGAGAGAGTGCTATGCAAATCAAAAGGGTAGGGGAAGAGAGAATGAAAGAACTTGCCATTAATAGCATTGTAGTTGAAATCCCTCCAATCCATCACAACTTAGTATTTTGCTTGGAGGGGAAGGATTCATGAAGAAAGAAGATCCAAGCAATTAATGCATTTGATATGTACACATAGGAAATTATGGGGATAGGCAAGGTCTAAGTTGATGCCATCTCCTCCCCCCTATTCATGTGCCACCCCCTTCCCTTGGCCTTTCCATCCTTGCCCCGTTTGTCCATAACTTAAAGAGAAGGCACATAGGTCATTAAATTAAGATTTGGTACTATTTAAGTACATTAGTACAATTAATGCAAGATCTTGCAAGAGGCCAAATTGGGCTTGGAGGGCCCATAGCACCTTGGGCCGCCCCTCCCTTGGGTGTGAGGCCTATTGGGTCGCCCATCCATGGGCATGGAGCCCATTGGGCCCATGTGGGTCCTCATTCATGGCTTGTTTCCACTTTTTCGAATTTTTGCGTTCCATAGGTAAAAAAATCAAGTTTTCACCCACAAAGTAGCTTTCTTGGCATTTTCATGGTCTAACAATCCTCATTGTACTCCCACTCCAAAGATTGGCCACCATTAGAATCTCATTTCGAAAATTAAGGTCAGATCGAGGATGTCACAATTCTTCCCTCTTAAAGAAATTTCATCCTCGAAAATTGCAAGATTACCTATTTCTTCAAATAAATAAGGATATTAGCATCTCATTATGTCATCACTTTCCTAGGTCACTCCCTCGGTGCCATAATATTGCCAGACAACTTTGACTAAGGAAATGACCTTATTGTGCAATACTCATTATTTTCTATCTACAACTCGCACTAATTGCTCAATATATATCACTCTGTCATCCACCTCGATCTCCTCCTAACTAAGTCTGGCTCATATTTCCTTAGCGTTGATATATAAAACACATTTTGAACCTAAGCAAGATTGGGTGACAGCATTAAATAGTAGGCCAAAGTCCCTATTTGTTTTAGATCTTGACGGGTCCAATGAACCTGGGGCTTAGCTTTTCTTTCTTGCCAAAACGAGATGTTCCCTTCATTGGTGACACCTTAAGGAACACGTGGTGGCCAACTTGAAATTCTAGAGGTCTTTGTTGTTTGTTCACGTAGCTTTTCTAGCGGCTTTGGGTTGTCTTTAATCTCTCTCGGATGATCTGGACAACATCCACGAATTGTTGCACTAATTTGAGACCTGTAATTTTCCTTCCTCCGACTTCATCCTAATAAATAGGTGTCCTATGGGCACGACCGTATAATACCTTTAACGATGCCATTCCAATATTTTATTAATAGCTATTATTGTATGCAAACTTGACCAAGTGTAGTTTATCTTCCCGTCCTCCTTTGAAATTCATTATGTAAGCTTGTAACATGTCCTCAAGGGTTTGAATGGTCCTCTCAAATTGGCCATTTGTCTATGAATGATAAGCCGTGCTAAACTGCAATTTCGTTCCCATGATCGTTTGCAAGCTTTTTCGAAATGCAGCTGTGAACTTGGGATCTCAATCTAAGGTGATTGTCACGGGAACCCCTTGCAATTGGATTATTTTTCTAATGTACAACTCGGCATACCTAACCATGGCGTAATTCGTTCGTACTACAATGAAGTGGGCTAACTTGATTAGTCGATCAACCACAACATAAATGGAATTTTTTCCTTTGTCTCCTCGGCAATCCCATTACAAAGACCATCGTGATGTGCTCTTGTTTCCATTTTTGAATCTCTAATGGTCGTACCAGTCCATCAGGATTGTAAGTAGAGCTTTAACTTGCTAGCATGTCAAACACTTTTCCACTTGCTTAGCTACATCAGTTTTCATGTCGTTCTACCAATAATACTGTTAAAGGTTCATGTACATCTTCATACTACCTAGATATATGCTGTAGATTCTTCGATGAGCGTCAACTAGGGTTCTTTTCCTTGAGTTATGGATTGTTAGGTACTCACAATCATCCTCGAAACCTCAAGATCTCATCATGTCACTTGAAAGTTTGGTTTCCTCTTCTTCAACCTCTCTTGCAAAATCTCTTGGATTGATGGATCCTTCTATTGCGATGTTTTAATCATAGTGTGCACTTTGCGTTCGATTCGAAGAGTGACCAGTAGATCAGGAAGGTGGCCTACCTTAAACTTAAAGTTTGAATCTAGTACTCCTTCGAGAATCATCCACTCCCGAACTATAATTTGTGCAATTGTTAACTTTTGATTGAGTGCATCCGCTACCTTGTTGGCCTTTCGAGGATGATATAAGATGTTGCAGTCATAATTCTCTAGTTCCATTCAGCGCCATTGTTTCACGTTAAATTCTTTTTGCAAAAAGAGGTACTTCAAACTTTAGAGATTGATGTAGATTGTGAACTTCTCCCCACAAAGGTAATGCCTCCAAATTTTCAAGACGAAGATAATTGCTACCAATTCTAGGTTGTGTGTCGAATAATTTTGCTCATATGGCCTCAATCGGCTAGATGCATAGGCTACTACTCATCCACGTTGCATCAAGGTGTAACCCAATCCTTTAAACAAAACTCTTTGTAGATTTCATATCCTCGGGACTAGATAGGATTGTTAACAGTAGGGTGGTCGTCAATTTATGCTTAAGTTCTTGGAAACTCTTCTCACACTTATCTGTCCATTCAAACTTCACTTCTTTCTTTAACAATCTTGTTAGTGGCGTAGCTATGCCGGAGAATCTTTCCACGAATCGCCGATAATAGCTAGCCAATCTTAGGAAGCTCCGAACTTCAATCACCATCGTCAATCTTGGCCAATTCATGACCGCTTCAATCTTTGTTAGATTCACAGAAATTCCTTCGCCTAATATTACATGACCTAGAAATAGAAATGCTACTCAATTGAGCTAGAACTTGTTCTTGGTGTACTTAGCGTAAAGTGTGTGTTTTTGGAGGGTCATGATACTATATTTAAATGTTGTTCATGCTCCTCTAGGTTATTCGAGAACACCAATATGTCATCAATGAAGACTATGACAAATTGATTCAAGTACACCTTGAACACTTGGTTCATTAAGTCCGTGAAATATGCTGAGGTATTGCTTAACACAAATGGCATCACTGTAAACTCATAATGGCCATATTGTGTTCCAAATGTGGTTTTGGGATATCCTCTTTTCTAATCCTTAGTTGATGATAACCCATCCTTAGGTCTTTAACAATGCCAAAGCTCCTTGAAGTTGATCAAATAGGTTGTCTATCATTTGTAACGGATACTTGTTCTTGATCATCACTTGGTTGAGTTGTTGGTAATCGATGCATAGTCGCAACGATCCATCCTTTTTCTTCACGAATAGGATAGGCACTCCCCATGGCAATGCGCTAGAGCGAATGAATCCCTTGTCAAGCAATCCCTACATTTGAACCATTGGTTCCCTCAATTTGGATAGCGACATTCGGTATGGTACCTTGGAGATTGGTTTTGTCTTGGGGGCCAGTTCAATAATGAACTCTATTTCCCTTTCCAAAGGCAATCTTGGCAATTCCTTTGGAAAGACATCCACAAAGTCTCATATCACAATGATATCCTTTAACTTCAGCTTCTCTACGGTCATATCCTCAACCATTGCTAGACAGCCTTGGCAACCATCTTTTAGCAACCATTTTACCTCAAGCGATGTAATTAAGTGTGTAGGCTGTCCACCTCTATTCCCTATGAACTCAAAAGTAGAACTACCAACTGGGTTGAACTATATGACATTACTAAAGCAATCACCGTGGCTCATTACTTTTTGAGCCAATCCATTCCGATTATGACGTCATTATGGATAGTTTCGTACACGATAGCCCTATTAGCTACATCAAAAGCATGCTCCTGTCTAGGTGTGACATGGTACGGATCCATGAAACTTGCCACAAAATCGGCATCCATGGCTTAGATTGTGCATCGGCTCTCTCACACCATTCCTCCTATTGGGAGAGATCAGGTGTTTTTCTCATGCATCTACCCTTCTTGAATCGATGATTGTCTCTGCTAGCAGTGAAATCGCAACTCAAATGCAGCTACTCGCTCCAACATCCCCCTCTCAATTAGTTGGGTCCTTTTATAAAGCTCATCATAATCTTTTAGATTTAAGGGCACCAACTAGCTACGAATCTCTGACTTTAGTCCATCTCAGAGCCTCCTAGCTCAATCCGCCAAATCATCAATCATCCTTGGAGCATAATTCGACAATTCAGCAAACTTACCCTCGAATTGGTCGATGAACATGTGGTTATGACAAAATTGCAGGAATTCAGCTTGAGCACACTCGAAAAAGTACTTTCCATTAAATGCTTCCACGAACATGCCCCAAGTTAGGATAGTATCTTCAAGAAAAACTCTTCCCCATGTGACCTCCCATTAGTCATTAGTATTTCCTTATAGTTGGTAAATCGCTAAGGTCACATTTTCCTCATCTTTACACCTTAGCAACACAAAGGCATTCTCCAGCTCTTTAATCGATGAGGCAGCAGCCTTAGGATAGCCTTTTGCAGTGAACTGGGGTGGCTTCAACTTTATGAATTGCTCCACCAACCTTTGACTCCCATCTACAACTAATGGGGCATCGTTGTGAGCAGCAGAGGTAGCCACAGTGGTAGCAGTAGGCCTATTATTAAGCCTGTTGTCCCATCAAATTCCTAATGGCTTCTAGGGCTTGCAAAATCCCATCTACTCTGAGATCCTCTTGTACCCTTTCTTTGGCACCAGCTTGCCCCTGGAGTTAACTTTCTTCGACGCATCCTTAAATATGGGCTAAACTCCTCTTAAAGCGCTAAGAATAACTAATTCCACCATCCCAGCAATATAGTTAGGAATTCAAAACCACAAATCAATAAGACAATCAACAATCACATGCATAACATAAATGTTCTTATCTAACTATCCCAAGGTCTCAACATGCCTTATCCTCCGGGTAATGACCATGCTTTGATACCAACCAAACAAGGATGTCATGCCTTGACCCTCGGGTACACAACAACCCTCGTTCTCTTAAGCCATTTGATTACGACGTCTTAGCAGGCGTCACCAAGACTTATGCACAAGTGGAAGCGGAAATACAATCATTCAACCAATCAAATAGGGATAGCATAAAACACATGTATATTTCGAAAACAACCCAAAAGCGCGGCCACAACTCTCTCTAAAAGGGTCTTGGGGTAAGCCTAACACCTTTAGTAGTATGAAGGTTATTTAAAAAAGTGATGCACCCCCACTACCACCTAGCTCCCCATGGGCTCCATGTATCGAGGCCCTAGCTCAACGATCAAGTTGGGGTCGACTTCTGAATCGAACACTACCCAATCGGGCACATCCAGATCCCTCACATCATAGTTGGTGTTCCTTGGCCTTGCACCCAGAGGTATGGGGCTGTATAGGTAGTCCTCTTCCCAAAAGTACCAGGCCGAGAAGTGATGGGGTACTAAATTCTAAAGCCCCTCATTGACCCAGATCATGGTCACAAAGCATTCATAACTGGCGTTGGTCCCCTCGATTGAATATTTAGTAACCTTTTGGCTTTGCTCAATAGGGATCCCCAACCAAACATGCCAACAAGGTTTAGATATTCTTAGTCCTAAAAACATTTAAATAAACACCAATGAGATAAAACTTAGTGAATAAGCTCCCTAATCCTTGAGTATGGAGCTAATTCACCTCGGAGTCAACCTAAACATGTAAATTATCTATCGATAGCATATCAATATCAAATCCCTTGTTTTGCCTCAACTATTAACAGGATAAGTACACTATTAGTGGCAAAGGTTATGTACAGCACTCACTTTGGTGCTAAAAGTTTCTGTCGGATCACTTAAATGCCAAAAAATTTGAAAAACGATTATTTTAGTGCCAACTTCGATCAGATTGACCAGAAATCCGACGTGACACTTTTTTATTAATTTTTGAAGATAATGTGGCTCGCCAGAGAGTACAGTCAACATATAAACCACAAAAAGACGTCATTCGGCTTCTTTCCCCCAAATCGAAACCCTAAATCCCCAAATTGAGAGAGAGAGAGAGAGAGAGAGAGAGAGAGAGAGAGAGAGAGAGAGAGAGAGAGGGGGAGGGGGGAGGAGGGAGGGGGGGGAGGGAGGTGGAGAGAGAGGAGGCATGTTGTCTTCTTCATAACACTAGTAGCAAACGACACCAGTAGCAACAGCAGCGCACCAGTAGCACCACCAGCAACGGCACTAGTAGTGGCAACGACGACGCACCAGTAGCGGCACATTCAACCCCTCTTCTTCCTCCTCCTCCTCCGCCCTCGCCTCCTATTCTTCATGCCATTTCTTGCTTGAGCAACAATCTCATTCTCTCCTCACTCGCCTGGTCGAGCAGCTACAATGGTGGCCAAGAGACGGTGGCCAAGCGTTGGTGGGGGAACAACGATGGCTGAGCGGCGAAAAAGAAACCCTAACCCTAATTTCAATCCATGTATGAGTTATACGGCATCGTTTTTGCGAGGATGTCCACGTATAAAGGAAAAAACGACGTCGTTTAAAAGCCGAGCAACATTTTTTTTAAATATAAAAGCCACGTAATTAATCTGGCCGGAATATCTTGCCAATGGCACAAATGCCAGTGGTACCAAAGTGATCGTTTTTTCTCCGATTTAACACTTAAGTAATCTAACGAAAACTTTTGGCACCAAAGTGAGCACCGTACACAACTTTTAGTACTGATAGTATACTTATCCCACTATTAACAGGAACGGTTAGGCCATCACAACATAAGTACATAGACAATTTCCACAACAAATCACATACTCAGGAGGTAGAGATAAGAACATGCAATGTCCCAATAATGTATAAATGCCATCTAATAATTCAATCAACGGTGAATAGAGGCTATGCAACATTTTATGTACTTCAAGACTGCCTATCTTCCTTCTTTGTTTGTTCTCCCTTTTCTTTTAGGGGAATCATCATCTAATTATGAACTTTTGCAAAATATTTAATCTCCTTCATTTCTGGCTTCCGTTTATTTCAATTACATCTCGAACTTTTGGAAATTGTTCATGACCCTTTCCCATTAGGTAGGAAAGATTAATTAAGCAAGTGGGCCCGGACACGCAACCTTGTTTAAATAAAAAGAAAAAGGAAAGACGGGTCACATTCAACGCAGACAAATTTGGAAAGGAGAAGGAGCAAAACCGCTTACTGGAGACTGGAGAATTCAGGTCAACATGAAGAACAATTTCTCAAACTTCTCGGTCGCCATTTTCATCGTGTCCCTATTCAGAAAAAAAGGAACCCTAATAATGTTTTAATATATTAATGTTTTGTTGCAGCTTCAAAGCACCCAAACCACTAAAGAAGAATCAAAAGGATCGAACTACCTACTCATTATTCGGAGGTGAATTTCCAATTCAGGGAAATTCTATCTCTTTCTTACGAAATTGTGGTCGACCCCGACTAGATGACCTGGGCCTGAAGATCGCTCAGCCTGGTTTTAACTTTTACGTAAAACTGTTATCAAGTACAGAGAAGGCATCTCAAAATAGATTATTGCGAATCAAATTTGGAAATTGTATCTTGGTATTTAACTTTAGAAACCTATAATATGCTTCAAGAATTTATTGAAATGAAACTAATTTAGCATCTCAGAAATGCGTGTTTGGATACATACTACTGCTTAAATTGAGTGCAAGTACAACAGAGAAGTATTTTAGAAGATATAGGCATATACGTGCCATTTATTCCACTAATAATGATTGAAGTTATCATACAATATTAACTTGTCATATTAAGCCCCTGCTGTGAAATGCAATCTCGAAGATTGCCAAATGTAATTTATACGAGCAAATACATAGACCCTGCAAAGGAAACACCACTGCAATCTCTTTCCCCAACTGAGAATTCTCAACCATGAAGACATCTTGATCGAAACAAGAAACAACAAATTTCTTACGATGAAATTTCAAAAACTCTAAATATGTACTCGACAACCTGCACTTTCCCCCTACATGTCGCTGTGTGACATCAGTAGTTCCTCCAACAACTTATCGTCCAGATACTCAAACTCGATCACCTCTCTGGGTGGCTCTGCAGGAGCTAACACGGTGGACAATGGCGAACCAGCTGAAGAGTGTGACGACGACAGCGATGGGGGTGCTGAGAGCGAACTGTGGTGGCTGGAAACGTAATGGTCATTCTGAATGTAGTATTGTTGCTCGTTGGGGAAATTGAGGATGGCTAAATGGCCTCGGAAGGCAAAGGCAGCCCGGTCATAGGCGCGGGCAGCCTCCTCCACCGTTGCAAAGGTCCCGAGCCAGAGGCGGGCGCCGTTCCTTGTGGGGTCCCGGATCTCGGCTGCAAACTTGCCCCATGGGCGCCGCCGGATCCCTCGGTACTGAGGTAGATCACATCGTGACCGCGGCGCCCTCTTCTTCCCCGTCCCTTCGTTGTTCTCAATGTTCTGATTCCCTCTTGAAGAAGACCCTTCCATGGCCAACTGAGTTATATGAAATGAGGAAGTGAAGAGTATGATGATCTGCGGGTAAGCTTTTTTGGTAAACTTTAAGAATGTGGATTTCAAATTTAATGACAACGATGGAGGTTGCCCGGGTATAAATAGGGTTTGTTCAGATAAGATCCGAAGCGTTGAAAAGTTCAGGGAGGTCGTATCTGACGGTGCGGATTTTTTTTGTTTTGGGGGCGGGTGGGTGGGGTGGAGTAGGGTTCGTGTTTTCGTCTTTTTGTAAGAAAGTTCCGAGAGAGACAAAACGAATTTGAACAACTTGAGGATGCCGATTGGAATTAGGATTCAACGAAACCTGGTGATAGCTTTATTTTCAAATTATATATAATTGCTATGTCTCTCACATGTTTATGTATTGTGGGCCCGGATAGGGCAAAGGTCAGTTACGTGTGCATGAATGTGCATGATTCACTGGGTGAGGTAAATATTAATCTACACTTTTGAATTAGGCATACTTCATGGTAATAGCCACGTCTCTATGTAAAATATGTGGATAACTCACCAATGGGAAATCAAGCACAGACGTGAGCTCTTGGATGTTTGTGCAATAATAATTGCTCAAGTAGAAAGATCAATGTTGTATGTGCTAAGATTTTGTTCCTTTGTTTTGTGTTTTAACTAAAACTTGACAATATCAATGCGGATATTCAAATTGATGGGACATGCTCCCAATTTAATGTAATATTGCTAATTCACTTTGATAAAAGCCGTAGTAACTACTAATGAATAACATGCCTAATTTAATTCGAGAACTAGATTGAATTTGCCTAAATCAACTAGTTAAAGGTCAATTCTAAGGAAAACACATTTAGTTTTTAGTTTTGCGAACTTAGAATAAGTTGACTAGTATAGAACAAGTATCAAGATTGAAATTGGTTTTAAAGTCTTTTCTAAAAAATATCCATATTTTGCAACTCGAGAATTGAATGCTGATCTTCAACATGAAGAAACCATAACACATGCTTGACGAACAAATGCTTTTGTAAAAAAATGGTAAAACTTTTATATTTTACATTAAGAATTTCATTTTTTTATCCAACAGTTAAGAGGGGCTAATTCACAAATAGAATAAGAAATTACACCATAACCCACCAATTAAGAATTGAAGAACCGCTGGTTTGATTCCCAATCAATCTTTTGAAATCGGGGATTATAAAATCGGTTCCTGAGTCTAGATCAGGAAACAAGTCACTCGAGCATCGAACGTTCCTGGTAATGAGTCCTTTGTCATGTCTTCATTCACTACGTGTGATGATGACTCTCTGACGATCAGAAACATATAAGCACGAGGATGACACAATTCCTGTCCATGCTGACGTGGTCGTCCTTGTCCAGCCATTGCGTGCGGGGGCCTACAAGCACACGAATTGCTGACTCGCTGGATTTTCTCTGTGGGCCCCAACGGGACCATTTTGAGGAACCTTTTTCTAATATACACGTATCAATGTTGTGGTACCGTGGAAATCATATTAAAAATTCTACTGGCTTATCACTCATGACGTGGCACTACGGAACGTGACGGAATCATTGTGTCACTCGTCTAGTGCATCGAACGATATTCACTAAAAACGAAAGTTGAGCAAAGACTATATGCACAGATTTCAGAGACTTATATTCTTTAATATAAAGTGGCAATAATATGGGCTCATTTCCTTTCTACGCGAGGGCTAAGCCAAAGTGCATCTCAGATTATGTTTTACTCCGTGTTATCTCCGCAACTTTGAGAAAAGAATTCATTCTGGAAATATTATGGTAATTTTCTTTTATATATTGAGCATTTGGAATGTCCTTTACTCTTAAATTATCGTTGTTTATCATATGAAATTTGACATTTTTTATATTAAAGCTCCGATGAAATCTAAATATTGGATGAGGCATATGGAAGATTGTACTAATTTTCATGGATGTAAATCATTGTTTGACGTACATTAAATAAGGCTTCACGGTAGCCAAACGTGGTGATTTGACGGGTTGGATCAATTTTGATTTAGTATGTTGGGACTTTGAATCTTATATGGATGTGAACCGTTTCAATTTGAAAAATTTCAACTAAAGGCCTGGTTTGATTTGGGTCAATGCGAACTCTAAGTCAATTTCAAAATGTTTGTTTTTCTGATGCAGCAGATTTTATTTGGTCATTGCCGGCTTCAAATTGTGCTGGATTTCAAATAGTTTGGATAAGGATCAATTTTGATCAATGGCTTTGAGTCAATTATCATAAATATTCTAGTTTAAGCTAATCGGTCATTCTTTTAGATTAATTTTGTGTATACTATACCTCCTTTGAATGTCGAAGTTAGCTCTCAACAATTAGCAGTCATACATCTTATTTTGCATTAACTTAATTAGGATAGTAAATTAGATGTAAGAAATTGAAGTTATATGAAACACGTGCATCAAGGATATTATCCTAGGGTGCACTTGTTTCATGGAAAAGAAGACTTGTCAAATGGATGGGCTAGGTTGGGTTTGGATTATGGGTGAGCAGCAGTTTAGGGTCGATCCTGAACCGACCCAACCCTGCCAGTCCTGGTCCGGTTCTCAAGAGGACTGGGTTAGTCATTGGTTCTGAAATTCCAGGACCAACACAGTGCGGGTTGATCCTCGTCCTAAGAGTTTTTTGTCGGTCCAACCCTGGACCAACCATGTATATTATATTATTTATAATTCTTATATATTTAAATCTAAGTAAAATGTTTGTTATATTATATTATATTGAGATGTTCTATCAATAGCACTAATAGTAATTTCAATTTAAAACTTTTGTTGAGTATTAATTATGTGTCGTTTGTTTTGTTTTCAGGTGTTTAGAAGTTCAAGTGAATTAACAAGATGTGAAGTTATATATTCATGGTTTATATTAAGTATTTTGAACTTTTTATGGTTTAATTGTATTTTACTAATAAATTTTAGCTGTACTTTGCTTTTTAATTTGTGTCAAATGGTGGAAGTTTTTGAAGAATATAGTAGTACCGCAGTTGCTACGGTGATTTGCTAGTCAAATGGTGTGAAGCTCATTTTTTGGTTGAGTGGACTCTACATAATCAAATGATAGTTAAGTAGTGTAAAGCTCATTTTTTGGTTGAGTGAACTCTACATGATCAAATGCATGAAAACGCTTTTGCATATGGTGTTATGAATATTAAAGATAAATGATCACAAGAACTTTCCATCTTGTCCCATATCATCTTAAATTTGCTAAATATGTATTGGTATTTATAGTTTAGTTATATAATGTTGCATTATCAATGGATGTGTAATTTGAATTTGTAGGTTTGCTTTTTTAGGGAGTATAAAAAATAAGACAAAAAAAATTATCGATCGGTCCCGGGTTTACCCTGGAACCAGACCGAACCCATTGGGTCAGTCCGGTCCTTGGTCGCAGGTTCAATGGGTTAGTCCTCGATTCTAAAAATTGAGGACTGGCACTATATGGGTTGGTCCTAAAGTTAGGGGGTGGCCCGAACCATGCTCCCCTAGTTTGGATTGGGCCATCAATGGTCTAACTAGAGTGGCCCATTAATCCATTTATGACCCACTTATTCATAATGCAAATATCTCAACTCATACCCGACCTGTATTAGGATTCATTTTTAGCATTTTTCTCTTTATATTATTGCCTTTTTAAGAATGAATGGCTCCATGGACTAACTCATTGAGTTAGTGAGGAGCTTCGGAATCAAGTTATGGATGGGGACATGAATGTGATGGTAAAAGTTCGGGTCGAGCTATCCATAAATCATGAAATAGATTCGAGATTTGTTTTGAGTTAAATTAAACAAGATCTTAACATATTGGTTGATGACTATTTAATAATACATAATTTGATGCGATGTTTTCAATTTTAATTAACGATTATGCAGTTCGAACCCATACAAAAATGCACAAATATAAAGTAATGAGGTCAATGATCATAATAATAAATTCATAAAAAGTATAGGAAGCCCATTGCTACAGAGATCTAACTTTACTCTAATGTGCCTCCTCTCACTACTCTCCTTGGTATTCCTCTCCCAGTCTTATCGTACCTTTTTCTTCTACTCATTCCCCCTCTTTCTCTCTCTCTCTCTCTCTCTCTGGCAATCTCCACACTCGTCTCCCGCTCTCCATCCTCTTGCACAATGCCCCTCTCCTCCATTACCCCACTCAAAACCCAGCCATCCACCTTCTAATTACCCTTCAAGCCATCCCGAATCACTCACCTGACGCACCGCCCCACCACCACCATCCACCCTCTTGCCGCTGTCGAGGCCCCCGAGAAGATCGGGAAGCTCGGCGACGAGATCTCCCGCCTCACCCTCATGGAGGCCCTCGCCCTTGTGGACTACTTGCAGGACATGTTGGGCGTATCCACGGCCGAGTTCAGCCCAACGGTGGTGCCCATGGCGCCCTTAGCAGGGAGAGACGCAGGGTGTTTGTCGAAGGATGAGGCAGAGGACGCAAAGAAGCCGCTTGAGGTGACTGATACTGAGACGATAGAAAGCGATCACTGTAGGGTTAAATTAAATTGGGTAAACCATGCGTTTATTTCGCAAACAATAAAAGATTGGAAAATATTTTTCAAAATCAATTATTTGTATAATTTACAAAAATGAATGAATGGACAAATAATATTTTCATCATCCGTGAAATTATTTAAATATTAAATATTATCGGCAAAGAAAACATATTTTATTAACTAATTATTTCAAATGATAAAATTAATAATCTTTGAGGTTTGGCGAGCTTGCTGGAGGCTAGCTTGGCCACAACGAGACCATGACGAGCCTTAGTGAGGCTAGGTTGGCTTGGCCTCAACGTGGCCGTGCAGACCTTGGTTGAGCCATGACGAGCCTTAGTGTTGCCTAGACAGCACTAGGTTGGCCTCACCCAACCAGATAGCCTCGTGTTGCCTAGACAGCACTAGGTTGGCCTCACCCTAGCCTCGTGCCGACTGGGGAGGTTGAGCCTCAACGTGGCCGTGCAAAGCTTGGCCTCACCTTGGTTGAGCAAGGTCAACCTCGCCAAGATCTGGCGAGGCCGAGCTCACCCAGCCACCGACGAGGTCGAGCCTCGTCGTGGCTCGGCATCTCCGGGAGCTAGCAATGCTCCAGTGAGGTCGCTAGCCCTCATCTGGTTGGTCGCCAACACTAGCCATGACTAAGGTTAGCGACCGGCCAAAAGGAAGAAGAAGAAGAAAAAAAAAAGTTTCTTAGAAAATTGTTTTCGGGAACAAGAAATTACTTTTTTCAACTTTTTATTTATGTTCCAAATCAATTTCATGGAATAAAAAAATAGATATTTTGTTCCTAGGAACAAATTTTTACTAAGCAAGTTTCTATTCTTTTTTCGTTCTTCTTCAAAACAAAAGAACATAAATAGTTATTCAAAAACATAAATAGTTGTTATGGGAAATAGAAACGACTTTTACGAAACAGGCCCTAAATGTAATAGGTTTACGAAAAAGTAACAATTTGAAAAATATTTTCCTAGAACTAATCGTTTATATCATTTAGAAAAGGTACTCAACATAATTTTTTTTTAATTGTCAACACTAATCTATGAGTCATTGATGTCAAAAAAAATTTGACAACTAATTTTTTCAAAAAATATAATTAATCAATTTTAGGAAAAATAATTTTTAAATTGTTATTTTTTTTTAAACAAACGCGCAATGAATTTACAGACAATTTCGTGTTCGAGTCTTCACGAACTTCAATTTCACTTTGCATGGGTTTTATGCCTAGTCGGATTCAGGTTCCCTTAGGATTTGATCTCGAGAATAGTCAAATTCAGATGCTTTTGAATAAATTGGATTCTTTTCGGGTTATTCGTTTATTAAACAAGTTGGAATGAATTATTGACTTTTCTTAGTCAATTCGAGTTGAATTTAGATGGGTTGGGAGGGCATTTCGGATTGGTTGGGAGAAATTTAAAACCCTCGTCACTTTTGCACAAAACATTCTCCTTTTTTTTTTTCTCAAAACCTACAAAAATCGGCATGACCTTTGAGTTCTCGTTCGATCTTGCATCTATACTAGTAAGCATCTTCGTGGATGATGAAATATTTCATTCATTAATTTTTATAAGTAATATAAATAATTTGAAGAAAATATTTTTCAGATCATTTATTTTTAAAAACCAACGGAACCTTTTTGTAAATTTTTCATTCGTAACTCACCAATGGGAGCTCGTTCTTTGTAATCAAGCACAAATAGGAGCTCTTGTGCTGGAATGGGGTATTATTGTGCAATAAAAATTGCTAAAGTAAAAAGAACAAAGTTGCATGTGCAAAGATTTTGTTTTTATTATTTACTAAATATTGAAAAAAAAAATACTTTGGATGATATTCAGACAGATAGGATCCACTCAAAAGTCAATGTAATATTGTCATCACTTCATCGGCTTCATCAAGATTATTAGTATTTTTGCTATTAGCATCAGTATTTTGATCGTTATCAGTAAAAATTAGTACATGCTTGGTTTTTTGAAGAAGATTTGGCTCAGCATGTTCTATTCGATACGGGTAGGAGAGTCCAGTAGCCGAAAGCATCACTAGCTTACGCTCTGACCCAAGTAGCACGGGGCACGTGGAATATAGGTTCAAATCCTATTGGACGCAATTTTTTCCATCTATTTTATGGTCTTGATGAAGTAATGGCGGATGAATTAGTAGAATTTGAAGAGGGTACAATAGGGATTGCCCTGAATTTGGAATCAATTCAAGTCATAATTTATATGGGATTCCCAAAGTTATTACTAGAAGGCAAGACGCGAAGAATTGAAGTTCATAACCCTAGCCCATTCCCATTTTGGGCGGAACAGATCTACTAATTCTTTGATAAGAAAATGGAATCGGAAATATCGACAGATTCTTGCTTTTCTTGCGTATTCTTGATAAACCAGCGTTTATATATAGATGTAGAGACATAATCAAAGGCTCTATGCGTGCTCAAATTTCACTTGATAGACAAAAGTGTAGTGAGTTCTTTTCTATCCTGTTCAATATGCTCATGCGGTCGTCCTTGTCCAGCCATTTTGCGCGAGGACCTTGACTTTCAAATTCCTGCTGCTTATACCATGAAATTTGACTTATATTATTAAAAATCTACTATCAACTCTTTCTAAACTGGAGATTCGGTTAATTTATACGGAGGCAAACAATTCCTTGTGTAAATATTATGGAAATTTACTTTTGATTATTGAAGACCTTGACTTTCAAATTTTGGTTGTTCATCCCGTGAAATTTGACTTGTATTATTAAAAACCTCCGATTAACTCTTTATATTAGAGATTTGGCTAATTTGTACTGACACAAAACAATTTCTTTACCTATATTGGATAAGGCTTCATGGTAGCTTGAGGTGATGATTTGGCCGGTCCAATCAATTTCAATTCAGTTTATTTCAGTTTCATATTCTATATCCCATACGGATATAAGTTATTTCGATGAGAAAAATTTTAAAGTATAGACTAGGTCAACCCAGTTTATTGCGAATTCAGCTCATTCCATGCTCTCTCTCTCTCCCCCCCCCCCTCTTTCTCTTCCGGAGAATTCAGGTCAAATGAAGATTGGTAATTTTCAACATTCTCGGTCACCATTTTCATCATGTTCTATTCAAGAAAAGGAACCTCAATGATTTTGGAAAGTACTGAAGTTTTGGTTCAGCTTCAAAGCACCCAAATCACTACCCAATAAATAAATATATATTGCACCTTAAAACTGTAATATCCTAGCTCAAATACAGAGAAGCTCTTCCAGCGTAGATTACTACCAAATGATTTCAAAAATTATATCTTGATAATTAACATTAGAAACTGTTAAATTAATGTCTCGAATTTAAATTTAGATAATAATTTGTTAAATCAAATTTGCTGATAAAGATTTCCTAAGTAACAGAAAAGCTTCATGGGACTCTTGAACATTTACAAAAGAGGAAATAATAGAATAAAAAAAAAAAAAAAAGCAAAGTTTCTTCACATGTTTACAGGAGTCTGCAGAAGCCGAAAGATGATTTCCGCATGGGGCCCTTTGACTTTTTGGGCGCTCACAATATAAACTCTACGAAGGAAGCCTCTGTAGCGTCTCTCTCCCACGTGAAGCTAAAAGGAGGTGGCCCAGGTCAAAGTTTTGATATTTTGGACACACATAAAATAGATTACGCACGTTTTCTTTTCTTGAACCCTATGTGGAGTCATTGCCGCAATCAAGAAAAGGAGTTCTTGCTTTCAAGTGAATGTGCGTGATAATTTTATGCCATAAATTTATACTCAAGTGAGTTATTTATTTATAAATACTAAATCTAGGTGTGGGAAACATTTAAGCGTGTGAGCGATTGTAAACTCTAATTCTCCGATTATAATGGATTATTTGCATTACTTTTTTGTGAACATGGTACCGATATTCGGACCAAACCACATAAATTTCTAGTGTCTTTATTATTTCTTGTTTATTTCTCTGGTGATTTCGCGTTGACGTAAATTGCAAGATTATGTCATTTTCGCATATTATATTCTAACAAACTGTAGAAATATTGCAAAGTTTTTGAAATGAAACAACTTCGGCATCCAGAAACCCGTGTTTGGATGAATACAACTGCTTAAATTGAGTGCAAGTACCCAGAGAAGTACTTAGAAGATAAAGGAATGATAGGAGCCATTTACTTCCACTAACAACATTGCCCAGTCATATTAAGCCCCTGCTGTGAAAATGCAGTCTTGAAGATTGCCGAAATAATTCTTTTCAAGCAAAATATGTATAAACCCTGCGAAGGAAACACCACGCGATCTCTTTTCTCAAGTGAATACTCTCGCTGACGAAGACGACTGAAACAAGAAACAATAATAATTCTTACCATGAGATTTCGGAAACCCTAAATATGCACTAACCTACCCATATTTACCCTATATGCTGCTGTGCGACATCAGAAGTTCCTCCAACAACTTATCGTCCAGATATTCGAACTCAATCACATCTCTGGATGGCTCGGTAGGAGCTAACTCCGTGGATGATGATGAACATGCTGAGAATGATGGTGACGACAGCGATGGGGACGCCGAGAAATAGCTGCGGAGGCCAGAGACATTGTAGTCATTTTGAGCGTAGTATTGTTGCTCGTTGGGGAAGTTGAGAATGGCCAAATGGCCTCGGAAGGCGAAGGCAGCCCGGTCGTAGGCACAGGCGGCCTCCTCCGCTGTCTCAAAGGTCCCAAGCCAGAGGCGGGCACCGTTCCTCGAGGGATCCCGGATCTCAGCTGCGAACTTGCCCCAAGGGCGCCGCCGGATCCCCCGGTACCGGTTTTGATCACATTGCAACCGTGATCCCCTCTTCTTCACCATCTCTTCGTTGTTCTCATTGTTCCGATTCCCTCTCGAAGAAGATCCTTTCATGGCAAAGTGAGTTAAATCTCAAATGAGGAAGTGAAGAGTAAGATAATTTGTGTGGCAACTTTTTCGGTAAGCTAGAAGAAGAAAGAGTTCAAATTTGGTGGCGACAAAAAAATTACGGACACTGGCGGGTATTTATAGGGTCTAATTTGATAAGATCGAAGGCGTTGAAAAGTTGGTAGGGGAGGTCGTATCTGACGGTGGGGGTTTCGTTTTTTTATGCCCTCTTGTGAGAAGGTTCGGAGAGAAACAGAAAAAGTACTAGAGCAACTTGCCTTTTGGAATTCTGATTGGACTATGGCTTTATATTCAAATTATATACAATTGCTATGTCGGACATATTTATGTATTGTGGGCCAGGGTGGGGGCAAAACTCAGATACGTATGCATGATGAGGCGACTGAGGTTGCATTTGGCAACTTGCCAAATAATAATAATTTCTATTATTTTGTTTTCGGGTATAGAGTCGGAATGTAAATTCGTTTGGTAAAATTTTTATTTTCAAAAACAAATTTTTATTTTTTTGTTCTTGAAAGTAAATTTGAAACAGAATCGAGAAATAAAAAAAGTTGATTCTTTGTTTTCAAGAACAATTTTAGAATCAAATCAACTCATTTTTTTTTCTCTTTTTTCTTCTTTCTTCTTTTTGCTCTTCTTCCTTATCTTCTCTTCTTCAACCACCGCTACTGCCATCGGCGACCAGTCTAGTGAGGTTTGGCGAGCTTGCCCAGCCACCAATGAGACTTGGCCTCACTAGATTTGGCATGGCTAAGCCTCGCCGGTGGCCAGGCGGGCCTCGCTCGGGCCTCCCTTGAGCCTCGCTTGATCGGGCGAGGCTCAATCAAGCTTACACCATCAGCGGTTGGGCGAGCTCAGTCTTGCCATATTTGAGTGTAGTCACTAGCTCGGCTGAGCCTTGGCTAGGCTAGTGACCCTTGTTTAGCCAGTCAAGGCTCGGCTAAGCTTTGCCTAGCTATTGGTCAAGCTTGACCGATGAGGTGTGGCCTCGGCGAGGCTAGTAACCCTCTAGCAAAGTCATCGACCCTTGTCTGGCTAGTTACCGGTCATCCTACGGCCGGCAACCAACAATCCTTGAAGAAGAAGAGGAGAAATGAAAGGATAAAAGTAATATAATTATTTAAAAATTTAGAAAAAATGATTTGAAGTAAAGATTTTGAAGACGATACAAAACACAATTCTAATTCGAAAATTGAAATTTTGAACAGTTACCAAACCATTTAAAATTTTTAAAAATTATTCTTAGGAATAGAATAAAAAAGAATCATTTCTGATTCGAAATTATTCTCGGTAACAAAAACATTACCAAATGTACCCTAAGTTAGAAGCAAATGATAGCATGGACCTCAATTTTTTTTTTCTTTTTGGTTAGAGGGGTGATGGTAAGTATGCATCTACACTATTGGATTGGGCTTACTTCTTACATACGATATACGTACGAGGCTCGTTAGCACCATTGGCCTTAATTTGTCATCTGTCATCCTCTTACAATGTGTCCTTTACACGGGGTGCCAATCATTTATCATCCTCTTTTATTGTGCCTCAATTTGTGTCGGATACTGAGGATGTCAAAATTGGAAATCCAACTTAATTGTGATTTTCAAAGTAGCCACTGTTACATGTCATTATTGTATATCACGAATTATATATAATCTATTTTAACGGGTATGTGGTGGGTAGAATCAGTCCTTGCACAATAGTGTCAATATCCAAAGTAAAGTCATGACTTGCAAGAATAGTGTTGTACGGTTAAATTCTTGTCGAAGCTCAATCCATTTTATTTAATGATTTGAGTGCTTAATTCCCATGGATACCAAATAAGGCTCACATATCTGATTATATAGATCACTGGCACAAAAAAGGGGGTCTAAAGTGATTGTAGTCTTAAACAAGAGTTTGAAGTGATTAATTTAGTCTCAAATAAGAATTCAAAATTCAAATCCTATTCACAGGTAATGGCATTTTCATCTAAGAATATTTTTTCTTTAATTTTTCATTTTCTTTCTTTTTGTTTTTGTTTTTTCTTTCTTCATCTTCGTCACGCCTCCTTTGCTCTTCATCACCTCCACCTTCGACACCATCATCAGGCCCTCTCTCTTGCAATGCCATCTCATCGTATTATTAGGACCGGCTTTTCTTCGGTGCAAGCCATTACAACACAAGCTAATTTGTTGAAGATTTTAATTTTTTTTTCTCCTCAAAATGGTTCCTAGACAATTCTACGGAGCCAAAACAAGCGACATGCTTGCAAAACTAGGTTCTCTTCATCCTGACATCAATTGCAAGTTTTGGTCTGATATGAGCGTCTTCCTTCGAGGCATACCACGCGCCTCAAAGATGTTCGCTAAAACGCCTCAATGGGTCTATTTTGTTTTAAGAATAGATAATTACGAAGGTCTTCACTTCTAATGCGGCGATATGATTTGTCTAGGGTTTTAATGATGCATTTGCTAACATTTCTATTTTCGAGAATAATTTATGTTCAAAAATAACTTTTTTCCATTTCTATTTCCTAGACGAGTTTTCAAGTAGAAAAACACATTTAGTGTTGACCCTCAAAATTTTTTGTGACGTGAATTTTTTTAGTTTTAAATAATTCTCTAGGATTTTTCTTTATAAAAAAAAATCTTTTTCTCATCCCTTCTTGTTCCTCCTCTAGCCAGTCACAAGGCCTTGATAATGGCTAGTGACTGGCTTGACCTCGCTAGATTTGGGCAAAGTCAAGCCTTACCCCTTGATCTTGCCCAACCACGGTGAGGCTCGACCTTACTAGATCTGGGCGAGGTTGAGCCTTGCCAGATCTAGAGAGGTCGAGCGCCAGATCTAGCAAGGTCAAGCCTCGCTAGCCCAAGTCTTTGGCTGGTCGCAAGTTGTCATCGAGGCCTGGCAACTCATTATAGGAGAAAGAAGAAGGAAGGAAAAACAGAAAAGAAAAGAAAAGAAAAATGACCTTGTTTCATAATTTGTTCTCTAGAACAAACAATTATTATTATTTTTTTACTTTTTATTTTTGTTCCCAATCTATTATAGGGCCACTTTTTTTTTTTATTATTGAGAATAGAAAAATTAACCGACAACTAAATGGATTTATATTTCAAGAACAAAATAACAGCAAAATAGAAAAATTGGAGCATTACCAAACATGCTATGATATGTCAAATCACTTGATGCTAAGATGACTCCTCTTAAGCCTCTTGCTAATATTACCAATTGTTAATGTTATTCCCATATGACTTGTGACCGCTTGATGGGGGTTATTGGTGCGATGTCCCAAGCGTGTCGTCGACCCATTTTTGTTTCTATACTATTCTTGTGAGCATGTGGAAGTGTGTACAACAACCATCTCCCAGACAACACAATAATCGAGTAGTTGGGAAAACACTACACAAAGCATACTGTATTACATCAGTATAATTACAAGCCATTTTCTATGTGCATTTCCTTATTTACGTTAATCTTCTATCGGTTGTAGACTAGGGGATTTCTATCTCCTCAAGCGTGGCCTTAGGTTTAAAGGGGTGAGACTTCCATACCTAGATATCTAAGAAAAACAATGGGGTGAGTCAAAGACTCAGTAAGTAAAATCACTAATCTCCAAATAGGAGGACGTCTCATCATTGAATCAACCTATGAATTCAACCTCGTTAAGGCGTTGATGGTAGATAAATAGCAAATCCATTGCATTACCTTGAGTATGTTCATGTGAACAACTCGGCTTATTTGTGATGCAAGCACTACTAGAATCATCAAATCAAAACATAAAAATGTGCACACAGAATTTCATTTATTAACTTAATCAAAATCCATCAGTATTTCCAAAATTCACTGAGTATCCGAAATCCATCGAGCATCCGGAATCCACTGTGTGTTTGAAATCCACTGGGCATCGCATTCTCATGAACGGGGCCATGTAAAATGCATCATTTGGGGGTAAAGGTGTGCTCTTGGACCATCCCTCATCCCAACCCAATATTGTCCTTTTCGAAGCGTGCTCCTAGACCATCTTCCTCAATGATTTGTCCTTGGCATAGCCAAGATGCGTTGACAAAATTTATCTTTCCTTTATAGGACGACACATCACGCATCACACAATTCGGTTCATTATCCTTTTATTTTAGCTGATGCAAACAAGGTCCGAAGGCATACTCATGCAAATGTGTGTACCATGACCTAAGACATCATAACTACTAAAGGTGCGAATGACAACCATTGTGGCCAAAAATTGATTTCTAGAAAGAAATATAATTTATTTATTCTTAGATGAGTTTCTAAGCAAAAATACGCATTTAATAATGATACAAAATTTTTATTCCCAAATTAGAAATTCATTTGATAACAACACAAAATTTCTTTCTCTCGGATGAAGGACAGCACCCGATGATCGGCGGTCGGTGATTGGCAAGTGGTGGTAACCGACAACCGACGGTAGTGACCGGCAAGCAACGATCGCCAACGGTTGGTGGACAATGACCAACTAGGCCGATGACAGCAACCAATGGAGGATGTGATCAACATCAACATATGGCAGGCAATAGTAGCAGGTGGGCGGCCCTGGCTAGTAGTAAGGACGAGTAATGAGAATAGTTTTTATTTCTCATTTATGTTCCAAAAAGAGATAAGTAAAAATTTTTTACTTCTCATTTCTTTTCAAAACTTATTTTTGGACTAAAAATGTGTTTTAGAAATCAAAAAATGAAATTGTGTTGCCAAACAAATTTCTATTTCATAAACAAGTATAAAATAGAAAAAAATTTCTAGAACAGAAATAGAATAATTATCATTCGCGCCCTAATATGTCGAGTATGGCATGGAACTCGTGGCTCAAATCTACATGCCTAAACCCAATCCAAAGCTGAGAGAGACTTAAATTGACACGCCTCAATGCCGATTCAAAGCCAAGTAAGGCTTAAACCATTACATCTCGATGTTGATCTCATAACCGAGTGAGACTCGTTCGTGATTGGGGGTGTGATTGTATTTATGAATACAAGATATTAGCAAATCATACAAAATCAATCATCATCATGCACATAACTATACATGAGTGAGCACACGACTAAATCCAACAATGTAACACATTGCCTTGGTCAAGGGTTAGGAATTCTACTTACAAATTGCTCAAGCAGTGGCCATAGCCGAGCGATAGCTAAACGGCATGAGCGAGCGACAAGGATAAAAGTGGCCGAGGGAGAGAAAGAGTAACCGAGAGATTGAGGGCATGCAAGCGAGGGGAGGAATGGGAGAAATGAGCCAAGACTTGGGGAAATGAATGGGTAGTGCCTCTATTCATAAACCAACCCTCCATGATGGCCTTTCCAAATTGTCCAGTAGCTTGTCTTTAGGTGGCAAGACTATTTAAAGAGAGGTAGCGCACTACCTAGATTAAGTGGCGCCTATAATTTTAAAGGAATGATTGTAGCCTTATTGGTGTCTTTCTCATCGGTCCACCTAGTCATGAGTCACCACTTTAAAGAAGACCTTCTTTGGAGGAGGTGGCACACCTATTATGGTGAAGTGGCACCGAAGGCTTTGAAAAAGTACTTGCCATCTTCTCGTCCACTTGTATAATGAGCCATCTTGCAATTAATGATTTGGGTAAATTTGCTCTTCAAGGTTTACTTTAGGGTAATAATAACCTTACCTCAATAGGGACACATAAATCCATAAGTCACTCTCTTCATTAATGGCTTGTGATGATGATTATAACACCTAAGCTTATGAGTAATCTTCCTCATTAATGGCTTGTAATGATATTCATTACACTGAAGCTTATGAGTCATCTTCTTCATTAATTAACTAACTTCGAAAGGACATAAATACAATCATAAGCTAAGTTATTATTTTGCCACTTGGACACATGAGTCATCTTCCTCATTAAATTGTAATCTTCCATAGAACATAACAGCAATCATGAGAAATAAGCCAAGGTAAATGCCATCATTATTTAGTGAGAGTTTTTTGCATTCATCCACAATCGACTATCCTATTTGAACCAAGGTTTGTGGTTAATTCACGATCGAATGAGGTTGGATATAGCCGAGCCTGATTGGCATAACTAGGTCAGTGGTTTATTCTGACCAGGGCATGGCTAGGATCAGCTAGGCCTATGGCTAGTGTTTGGTCCAAGTAACCAAGCCTAGGACTAGTCTGTGGCCAGTCCACGATCCCTACAACATTCCATTGTTGGTTCGTGAACTATCCATGTTTGCGTATGGTCGATCCATGGTCGGTCCTCGACTATCATGTGATCAAGTGGGGTCGATTGATCCGACCCAATACACGGTCGCATGAAATCAGTCAATAGTCATTCACAACCAATACAATGACCACGCGAAGTTATCCACTATCATCGGTACACGACTGCGTGGAATCAACCATAACCATCCATTGATCGATCAGTGACTATACATGATTGTCCCATGACCGATCCTCATGGTCGAACAACCTATCCATGGTTAAATATTCTAATCAACTTGTGTGATTGATGGACTGATTTACTATTGATCCTGTGGCCGACCCATGGTCAATCTTTCGATTCAACATAGCTGATTCTTAGTTGCCTTTCCAAATCGGGTCAATTGATCCATGACCGATCCTTGGATCGATCTATGGCCGATCACCATTATCGGCATACCAATTGCTAGACCACCTTTCATGACCGAGACAGTGGTCCAAACCATGGATGTCACATGACTCTTAAGCCCCTGACTAATATTACCAATTTGTTAATCTTCATTAGCAACATGTTTATGCTTTTGCCGAGACTCCAACTTCTTATCCAACTCTCAAGCAATGCAACTTATCCCTTTAGCAACATCTGTTCTCTCGGCTACTTATTCCATGCCTTCTTTTTGGTCAGAAATTCCATGCATGTTGTCAACCTAGAAACTGCAATCTTATTGCCTAGTTTTGGGACTGCTTGCCAACAACAGAAGCAATATTAACTAAGCATCGCTAGATCATCTTGTTTGACTGACTTAAGCCTCCAATCAATTAAAACTCGCTTGATGATCAACAATTTTATGCAAAAGAACAATTTCGTTGTAGCAGGCGACTATTTAAACCTCGGCAACGAGTTTGCCTCATCAATTTCAAATTCAAGTTTGCCTCACTTGGGCAAATTTGATCTTTCAAAGCTCATCCTTCTCCTTTGCAATGCAAGTGGCTCCTCGTAGTAATCCCCAGTTTGGAGACATTCACTCGTACTCTTGCCATTCTCATCGACGCAACTCTTCTCCTCAGTGGATAACCCATCCTCAAATTGATTGTCAATCAACTTCACATTGCCATTCTCATCGACGCGACTCTTCTCCTCAGTGGATAACCCATCCTCAAATTGATTGTCAATCAACTTCACATTATTACCTACCAATCACATGGCTAAAGAAGCCCCAGGCACACCATAAAAAATCTACCACCATTAACCAAATACAGATCACAGGATCTCCTCCCAATTCCACATTCTCCAACCTCAGTTCTCAAATCTCGTAACTCCCTGAGATCGACCTTATCCTTATCCACACCTTCCTCTCCAATTGCACATTGCTATTATTGGCAAGTCCAATTCGAGCCCTTGATCTCGTCGGCCACCACCCTTGATAGTAATTCCAACATTTTCGTCATTAGATGGAGGCCAATCTGAGCCCTACATTGAGTAGGGGCAAGCTGAGATTTGATGCATCCTAAGGAACTTAGGATTTTGTTGTTGGAGAAGGCGACCGACATCAAATTACTTCAAGTCAGTTTCATGTCACCTTGATCGGTGAGAGCCTACATGACGACACGAAGCTCACGAGCTCGCTGTGGGGAGGCTAATGATGGGGTCGAAGGTAATTTGGAGAAAAGATGAAGGCATGAGGAAGATGAAGAAAGAAAACAAAAATAAAGTGAAAATGAAGAAATAAAAAAAGAAAAAAGAAAAAATGTTCTTGGATGAAAATGCCCTGTTTATGAATAAGATTTGAAGTTTATATCAAAATTTTGAGGCATTTTTCACTTTAGATCTTTTTTTTTGAGAAAACGATTTCATTTTGAACTCTTATTTGAAATCTTTCATTAAGAAGATGGATAGATTAATTTTATAAATGGGATGGGAACATGGCCAATCACAATATAAAAAAATATTATATTTTTGGTGGACTCTACGTGGATTCTAATGTTCCTTTTTATGACATTAATACGAACTTTTTAAACTAAAGTCCGCCCAACAGTATTCGTGAGGAGTTACATGTATTTGTGGGCCAATATATAGTGCAAACAAACTCAACAACTCACAACGAATGATGTTTCTTTCTCTCGGTTCTCTCCATTCTGATTGGAGATTCCGTGAACGCTGACGTCACCCGCAGCAAATGCGCCCCCATATTGGAGTTGAAAGGACGACCTCCTCTTCTCGGGCCGCCGAAGGAAAAGCATTGATCTCGTGTCATATTGGCACTTGATGTTGCCCGCGGGGGCTAACCAAAGTTCCCAATTCATTTGAATATATCAAATTAATAACTCATCTATTTAGTTTCATAATATAATTTGCGATGTTTATGTTGCAACGATATATTCCAAGTTGATGGCCACACTCAACATCCAATTATCATAAATCAAGTATATTCCAAGTTTATATAAAAATCATCACTCATATTGCTTAAAATATTTATTCAATAAAAAATATTTTCATCATCAATAATAATTTATGTCTCAACATTTTCTTGCGTGATAAAATATTTTTTATTTTATTTTTGAACTCACTATGGTTTGGGCGATAAATGAAAGTGTATGGTGCATATGGATACAGGGATATTCATAGCAATCAAGAGAAACTTATAGCATGCGGAAGTAGACCGTAGTTTTTGGCGTGGTGTCGAGGGTCGTAATTGGGCAACTATGGTCCTATCTTCTCTTGCTGTAGCTTGCGTTTTGCCTTACGCTTTGCCATTATTCAGGTTGACTTTAGTTTATTTTGTTTATTAACTAACAATAAACAACTATTTTAATTTCACCAAACATGCTTTAATTTGATAATATATTTCTTATTTAATTTTTAATTACTTTTTCTTTTATACAGGCGGCACATCCATAGACCATTGCTTCCTCTGTGTTCGCAAACGAATATGGATTGCATGTGAAAGTCTACAGCATTGCATGAGTAATACTTTATTTTTTCTGATTAACCATGTTGTTCTATAGTTACATTTTTCTCATCAACTCTCTTTTAAATCTCTGCTGGGTGGTGTTCGGGGCGGTAATTTCCCTTCCATTGTTGATCGGCTATTTCGTTCGTGGGAAGCAGCTTAAGAGCAGTTGATCATCTACTAAGCAAAGACATGGTCGCTGAATTTGTCGAAGTCTAGAGGATCTTATAGTTATAGATAAGTGGCTTGCCAGCTTGAACTTTAAACAAGTTTACAAATGAGCTCTTGTGATTGTATGAATATAACCTGAGCATGCTTATTTTAGATTTGTAGATATTATTGACATGGTTGCTGTAGTTGTTGATGTATCGAGGACTTCAAACAAGTTTATGTATGAGCTCTTGTGATTGTGCAAATATAACCTATGCATGCTTATTTTAAATTTCGTAGGTACATGTTGTTGATACCGTCGCTAAATTTATTGAAGTCTGGAGGACCTTATAGATAGTGGTGTGGTAGCTTGAACTTCAAACACGTTTAAGTATGAAAAGAAAAAAGACCAAAAGAAAAAGAAAAGGAAAAAAATTTATAAAATTTTTTTATATTGGCACCAACTGGCATCCATTTAAGCAATTTCCATCCAATTCTAGTGAAAAGGGCTACATTGGCATATTATCAACATGTTATGATTAAATTGGTCAAATTAAAAGGTTTAACATGGAATTGATATTCGTGCAACAAGTTTATAATTTTTTAAATAATTTTCCCTCCTTTTATTCCTTACAAGAAAGCATACAAATGACTTTTTTGAGGAACCTCTTTTGTTTTATACAATAAGCATATTTTTGCTAGATTCAAATCAATTTTGGGCGCCGATAGTAAGGAGCCAAAAGTTCATGGCAAAGGTTTTCATGTGGCAGTGAATTCAAAGTCGAAGAGGGGGAGGACGAAGAGGGTGATGAACCGATTAAAAATTCTCATTTAGATTTATCAATTCCTTTTAAAAAGTTTTATATTCATAGGCATGGTCAATGAACGAAAACTGCACGAATAGTTAATAGATCAATTTTACAAGCGGATGATGTTTTTATTTAGTAATTGATTAACAATTTCCCCTCTCGAGTTGCATCCCGAGGCCTCCTCGCCGCCGACAGCGTGTCAAAGCTTGCAACCCTCTCGATCCTTGCCCTTTGAGGGAGGTTTGGCAACCAGGCACGCTACGACAACGGCATCACGGCGTTCTCACTGTGCACGGTCCTCCTCATGGGCGTGCCGGTGATGCAGGCCATGTCCAGCTAGGGGGCAGTCGACTTGGTGGTGCATGACAGTCACTGGTTTGGATCCCTTTACTTCTCCTGTTGATGGTCAAGGCACGCAAAATTGTAAAGGTGAATGAGCGAAACCGCTTACTGGCGACCGGAAAATTCAGGTCAGAATCAACCATCAAGAACAAGTTCAACATTCTCAGTCGCCTTTTTCATCATGTCCTATTCAAAGTAAGGAGCCCAATAATTCTGGAATATACTAAAGCTTTGTTTTGGCTTCAAAGTAGGGATATGCCACGAGACCGGGTCTACCCAAGGAACTAGAGCGGCCAACCTGAAAGACAAGTTTGGGAACTGGCTCCAAGTAATACCCACCCGGGAACCAAATCGACCAGATTGGTTTGGGTACCGGTTTTGTAAGCCAAAAAGTCCAAGACCCTATCTTTTTTCCCCTTATTTCTAATCTTAGAACTGTGTTTTTCATCTCGCATGGCACTCCTTCTCCGTTGTTCCTCTTCCTCACTCACTTCCCTCCCTCGTTGGCTCGCGGTCACACCGTCTATCGCATAGGATTTTTATTTTGCCTTATGATATTTGTTTATGATAAATAGCCTTATAAATCCTTAGTTTCATTTAGTCAAAAAGTTCATATACTTATTGATTATTGTTAAATTAATGTCTCGAATTTGAATTCGAATAATGATTTATTATACCGAATTTTTGTTGATAATGATTTCCCCAAGTAGAAGAAATTCGCTAGACTTGTGAGACGGATTTACAGAAGAGGAAATAATTGGCACGCACGCACGTAAGAGGAAGAAGTCCTCTCCTCTGCACGTGTGAAGAAGTCTCTGCAGCACCATTCGTCTCCGCGTGAAACCAAAAGGGAAGGGTGGGGCCCAAGGTCACACCCACGTATAAAACAGAATTTTTACACAGGTTTTGTCCCTTCTTTTCGTCGGTGAGTTGCTGCACCCCTGCCAAGCCGCCGAAGCCAAATGTAACAAGCCGCACGTCTGCCGAAGAGAAGCTGAAGATTTTCCTTTTTGGTGTGCGACCTGAATACGTGGTATTTTTTTTGTGTCGTAATTTTATATCTAAGTGAGTTATTTATTTATAAACACTTTAGGTTTGTAGTTAAATCTAGGTGTGAAAAATACTAAAACGATTGAGCGGATTGTAAACCTTGAGTTTCAGATTATAGTGAATTATTTGCTACTAGCTTTCCCCATGAACGTAGGTACCGATACTCGGACCGAATCACATAAATTTCTAGTGTCTTGATTTTCTTGTTTATTTCTCTGGTGATTTCGCATTGACGTAAATTGCAAGATCCTATCGTTTCCACATATTATATCCCAATAATTATATATGCTTAATATTTCAACATAAATTAGGAGGATTGTGTTGTTTTCTCAAGTATTAATGTAAAATTTGAAATTGTGTAGGATATCGGACAGCTTCAAAATAAGTTCCAATGGAAACAGGTTTAACCCATGAATCGGACTGAAAAAGTAGGTTGGTTCTAAAATGAGATCTAGTGCAAATAGAGTCGAGTACAAGGTTCAAAAAATGGGAATTGATTATAATAAGGTCGAGAACAGAGTTTAGGTCTAGAACCTAATCACCTTGGACCGGATCACCCCTACTTTAAAGTACCCAAATCACTAAAAAAAAATTTAAAAAAATATTAATTGCACCTTAAAACTACAAAACCCTAGCTCAGCCTGGTTTTACATCAACCTGTTCTCAAACACAAAGAAGCTCTTCCAAACTAGATTACTACGAAAGAATTTCGGAAACTGTATCTTGGTAATTAACATTAGAAACCTAAGATATATTGCAAAGGTTTATTGAAAAGAAATAACTTAAGCATCCCAGAAATTTGTCTTTGTATGAATACTACTGCTTAAATTGAATGCAAGTACCCAGAGAAGTACTTTAGAAAGAAATAGGTATGACGAACCATTTGTTCCACTAATATTGGTCGAAGTTATCATAGAAATTACAATATTGCCTAGTCATATTAAGCCCCGTTGTGAAAATGCACCCTTGATGATTGCCAAATGTAATTTATTCAAGCAGAATATGAAACGCTGCAATTGAAATGCCATGCGATCTCTTTCCTCAAGCGAAAACTCTCACCGAAGAAGTCGATCGAAACAAGAAACAGAAAGATTTCTCACCTAAAATTTTTGGAAACCCTAAAGATGGACTTGCCTACCCGCATATACCCTACATGTCGCTGTGCGACATCAGTAGTTCCTCCAACAACTTATGGTCCAGATACTCGAACTCGATCATGTCTCTGGAAGGCTCGGTAGAGCTGACACAGCGGATGATGACGAACCTGCTGATGAGAAGGACGATGATGACAGCGAATGGGATGCCAAGAAAGAACTGTGGTCGCTGGAGACATTGTAATCATTCTGAGTGTAATATTGTTGCTCGTTGGGGAAGTTGAGGATGGCCAAATGGCCTCGAAAGGCAATGGCAGCCCGGTCGTAGGCACGGCTTCTCCGCAGTCTCAAAGGTCCTGAGCCAGAGGCGGGTGCCGTTCCTCAAGGGGTCCCGGATCTCAGCCGCAAACTTGCCCCAAGGGCGCCACCGGATTGCACAGTACCGGTCTTGATCACATCGCGACTGTGATCCCCTCTTCTTCCCCATCTCATCTTTGTTCTCACTATTCTGATTACCTCTTGAAGGAGATCCTTCCATGGCAAATAGGAAGTGAAGAGTGAGATAATTTGTGCGTTTACTTTTTCAGTAAACTTTAAGAAGATAAATTTCAAATGAGAAATGGTTGCTCAACGATCTTTATTGTACTGTGAGAATAATAGTTTATTCTGAATTACAAAAAATCAAATCATAAATAATTATAAATGTTGTGGGATTCAATAATCAATTTTAAATTTGGTGGCAACAAACAAATGATGGAGGGTTGGTAGGTTATAGGGTTTGGTCAGGCAAGATCGGACGCGTTGAAAAGTTTGGGGTCGGGCGGGGGGAGTTCCTATCTGACGGTGGGGGATTCGCGTTTTTTAGTTTCCTTTTGTGAGGAAGTTCGGAGAGAGACAAAAAGGATTTGAGCAACATGACGCCCAGGTTGCCTTGTGGAATTCTGATTGGACGATGGTTTTATTTTTCAACTTATTTATTATGTCACTCACATATTTATGTACATTGGGCCAGGTTGGGGGCAAAACTCAGATACGTGTGCATGAATGCGCATGACTTGCACGGTGAGGTAGCAAAATTAGTAGCAACTAGCAAATTAGAGCATGGACCTGATTTGTTTTCCTTTTAGTTAGAGGGGTGATGGTAAATATGCATCTACACACTATTGAATCAAGCATACTTCATACTTGGTCTTTGATTTATCATCCGTTGTCCTCTTATATTGTATCCCTTACTTAAGGGATGCAAAATAATGTGCCATCCCATGATATTATGTCAAAATACTGAATATGTCCACATGTTAGCCAAACTTAATTGTGATTTTCAGAAGAGTCACTTAAGTTCTTATCTAAACTTAGTCCGCAATACTTAATGATTTGAATGCTTTAATCTCAGGGATACTAGATAAAGACTCATAAATCTTAGTATCTAGATCCTAAGAAACTGACATCTTTAGCAATTCAAATCTCTGACAAAAAAAAAAAAGGATCCAAATCATTTTATCCATAGCAAATTTAGGCAAGGTGGCAATTTATGTACTTCGAGGCTTTCTATCTCCCTTCTTTGTTTGTTCTCCCTCTTCTTTTAGGGTAATGAGATCAATTATTTTTGAACTTTTGCAGAATCCTTTAGTTCAATTAGATATAGAACATTTTAAAATTATTTGTGGTGGGTCCCCATCATGTTGAACTAGATGTCATTTGGCTTTTACTACTGTAGAATGCCAACTAAATTGTTATCGAACCAATACGATAAATTGGAAATGCCAATGCTACATTGAATAAAAAACAACCTTAAATTCTCCTTTGTTCCCTCTAAATTATGAGTGATGTTAAGTAATACATCCCAACATTTTAGATTGAATATTGAATCTTTATGATAGCATTATCAAATATATTCGGGCTAGTCTCCCAACCCAGCCTTTCTTTCCCAGCAAAATAAAAAGGTGGATGGTGCAAAGAGCAGAGAAATTAGAAAATCCATCCTTAGAAATATTGCATGGGCCTACTAATCTTCATTAATCACAAATTAACTCAACATCTCTCTCTCTCTCTCTCTCTCTCTCTCTCTCTCTTCCATTCTGCATAGCCAAGCAACTGTCACCATCCTTATCCTTTGACCATTAGACATTGATCTCGATGTGTAATGAGAATTTTGAAAATAGATTTTTTTTTTTTTTTTTGAGTATGTAATAGCTTCCTCTCTATGTAAATGTTTCATGTATAATTCACCAATGGAAAATCAAGGACAAGTGTGAGCTCGTGTGGGAGTAAGGAAATCAATCACAAATGTGTCTCACTTTCTAGATGTCCTGACGGCTCTATGACGGTCGAGAACATAAGCGCGAGGATGATGCAAGTCTTATCTATCCTGACGTGATCGTCTTTGTCCAGCAATTTTGGGAGAGGAGGACGTGAACGCTCAGGAATGGCTGACCATCTGTGGGGTGGGACCATCTTGAACAACCTTTTTTCTAATATAGAAGTACATGTTCCAATATTGTGCGATCGTAGAAATGATATTTCATTTTAACTAGTAAAGCCCTTTGACATAATCTCTGGTCACCCATGATGGGGCAATCCAAAACAAGATGGAATCATTATCTCAGTCTTTCACTACGTTGAACCGGAGAAGATTATCTAAAAAGTCATAAATTTATTATATTTTTATTAATTCAATCATGAATCTTTAAATTTTATTAATTGAGTTCTAAAATTTTTCATATTTTGCCCATTAAATTTATCCGGTCAATTTTGATTGGAAATTTACTGCTATAAACATCGTCTATCCTAATAATATTATTTTTTTTTTTTTTCCTTTCTTCTACCTTTTGTTGTTGGCCGGCCACCGGGCTAGCCTCACCCCCCATAGGAGAGAGCAACTTGGTGATGGCTGGCCACTAGCAAAAGGAAAAGGAAAGGAAAAAAGTTAGAAAATAAAGCCAACTGTTGTATAAAAAGTATTATGATATTTTGCGTTTTTTTTTTTGGTGGAATCTAATGTTTTGTAACATGTAATTAATAAAATTTTGGGTTAACAATTAAATAGGTACACATGTGATAAATTTATTAAAAACTAGCTTTTGGACTATAATTTTTTCAAAATGGTACGCTGTGAATAATTTACTTTTTATTAATTTATGTTAAATTTTATAATTAGAATTGCTAAGTTGATGACATGTGGTAGTTAATAGGTATATTAGTTTTGAGTTTTACCTTTAATTTATTATAGATGAACCGGTTTGTGATTTTTAATTGTATTAATTTAATCTTAAAAAAAATTAATATTTGGTAAATATATCACAGATATACTAATTCGATTTTTTCATTTTATGATTTTCGTGTATTGACTCTAAAAACTTTTTAGACTTAAATCTACCGAAAGATTTCTGTGACGTTGTGCAAGCATTTGTGGGTCAACAATAAGTGCAAACAAACTCAACGACTACCAACCGAATGATCTCTCTCTGTCTCTGTCCCCGGAATTCTGATCGACGCTTCCGTGCACGTTGACGTCACCCAGGCAAAATGCGCAGCCCAGATTGAACTTGAAATGACGACCTTTCCTTCTTGGTCCTCCGAAGAAAAAGCATGGATCTCGTGTTATACAGGCAACTGACGTTGCATGCGGCGGCTAACCAAAGTTCCCCATTCATTTGGAGTTATCGAATTACTGACTCATCCATTTATTTTTTATAATTAAATTTGAATGTTTATATTAGGACGAGATATTCCAAACTGACGGCTACGTCCAATCGTCATGAATCACGTAAAAGTTCTTTCTATAAGCAATGACACGCCAGACTCATTTCTATTAACAATAATGAGGAAGATTTCTTGCCTAGATTAGTAGTGCACATGGGTTTTACAGGATTAGTGCCATGATAGGCTTGATTTATTACATATGTACAAAGAGGTGATTGTTTAGGCTCCATATGTTTTACGAAAATGGATAATTTAAATAATATTTTCCTAAAAATGATTGATTATATCAATTAAAGTAATTAATTAGTGAAGTATATTTTCATTATTCATAACAATATATATCTAAATATTTTCGTGGATAATGAAAATATTTTTTTTGGGTAAAAGCAATGAAAATATTTGTTCGTTAAATTCATTTTTGTAAATAATATAAACAATCGTTTTAGAATGATATCAAGCACTTACTCCACAATTGAAGAAAGATTAATAATAGGCGATGTGAAATGTTACTTTTACAATATGTATTATGAATTATATATTGTTATGTGCCTATTAAGTCTTTATTAAATACGAGTTACCTCTCTCTCTCTCTCTCTCTCTCTCTCTCTCTCTCTCTCTCTCTCTCTCTCTCTCTCTCTCTCTCTCTCTTACAAGGATTTTCAAAAGAGGATCTTCTTAAGTATGTAAAAGCACAAGTGAGGGCTCTTGTTGAGCAATAAAAGTTGCTAAATGAAAAGAATAATATTGCATGAACTAAATTCTTTTTACTAAATTAGTTCACAAGAAAAATCACTTTGGATTTTGAAAAGATGGGACACACCCACAATTCAATCTAATATTGTCAATATGCTTGGTAGGCAAAACTTTAGTAAGTTTTTGTGCTAATGCCACAGGCGTTCCCCCAATTGTTCTCATGGTTTAAATTTATCCCTAATTTCTTTTCGTTTAATTTAATTACTGAAATTTTTTCAAATCGATTTGATGTGATCTTCTTGTTAAATTAAGCGTCTTGTCACGTGCTTTTGGCTGATCTGGGGCACCGCCAATGCGATGAATGGACAAAAATATAAATGCAGACCGTCACCTCTTTTTGTTCTTTTTCCATCGCACATGTTTTCACTTACACTTATATATATATATATGCACTAGAAGTCTCAAAATTTATCAAGAAAATGCAATTGAGCCCCTAATAAATTTAGAAAGTGTAATCAAGCTTTAAAATTTGTCACAAGAGCACAATCGAGTCCTAAAATATTTAAGAAATATAATCAATTTCTAAAACTTTTCAAAAAAGTACAATCGAATTTTAAAACTTTCAAAATATACAATCAATCAAAAGACTTGATTGGATCGATTTTGTAAATTTTAGAATTTGATTGCACTTTTTTTTTATAAGTTTTAATACTCAATTATACTTTCATGATAAATTTTAGGATTTAATTTTATTTTTTCAAAATTTTATAACTTAATTGTACTTTCATGATAAGTTTTAAAACTCTCACTGCACTTATCACTTTTTTTTTTCCTTCTTGTTTCACCCTTCCTCCTCTACACCTGTAGAGACTACGGCTGCATAGATTCACCATCTAAACCCATCGCCCATTGTCAAAAATTCATCACTCCGTCACTATGACGGAGTGATGAATTTATCAAGAATTTATCAAGAAAATGCAATTGAGCCCCTAATAAATTTAGAAAGTGTAATCAAGCTTTAAAATTTGTCACAAGAGCACAATCGAGTCCTAAAATATTTAAGAAATATAATCAATTTCTAAAACTTTTCAAAAAAGTACAATCGAATTTTAAAACTTTCAAAATATACAATCAATCAAAAGACTTGATTGGATCGATTTTGTAAATTTTAGAATTTGATTGCACTTTTTTTTTTTATAAGTTTTAATACTCAATTATACTTTCATGATAAATTTTAGGATTTAATTTTATTTTTTCAAAATTTTATAACTTAATTGTACTTTCATGATAAGTTTTAAAACTCTCACTGCACTTATCACTTTTTTTTTTTTCCTTCTTGTTTCACCCTTCCTCCTCTACACCTGCAGAGACTACGGCTGCATATATTCACCATCTAAACCCATCGCCCATTGTCAAAAATTCATCACTCCGTCACTATGACCTGCCTACAACACTCGTTCTTTTCAATCACCAACATTAACATAGCCTAGCTCATCTCTCCCTAATCACCATTGATGGAATCCCACTAGTTCTCTTTGTTCAGACCGTAATCAGGGCTCGCGTATGAAAATTGTGATCTCTAAGCACAAATCGAGGTTGTGCAGCCAAGATTAAAGATCAAATCAACTTGATTGGCGCCGCAATTCCGAGAAAAATAGAGATAGAGGATGGGGTTGGTGGCGGCCGACATTAGTGAGGGGGTGGCCGATTTGGTCAAGTTTGGTGGTGGTGGCATTTAAGTCCATGGATTGCGGCCGATGGAACCAGCGGTGGGTTGCGGTGTGGATAGCTTGATGGTCAAAAGAGAGAGAGAGAAGTCCAACGACAATGAGGACAACATGTGATACCCACGTAATGCCAGCGTGTCTCACAAAATGACGTCATTGTTTATGTAACTAATGTCGTTGTTGACACCCAAAATCACTCGTGAGATCACATGATAGCCACAATAGAATATTGGACACGTAATGCCAGCGTGCCTCACAAAATGACATCATTGTTTATGTAACTAATGTCGTTGTTGACACCCAAAATCACTCCTAAGATCATGTGATAGCCACAAGAGAATATTGAATGAAACGCCCTGTTTTGGTTGAATGAAATGCCCCAATTTGGTTCACAAAATTAAAGGAAAATAGCTTTTGTGAAGGCTACTTAAACTAAGTTCCCATGGAATTCTAGAAGTCAACTCCACAGTTGACGTCTAGGTAATTGATGGCCACATGTTAGGCTATGAGGGTAGTGTACCAGATTTAAAGATAATATGGGATTAGTACTGGAACTCAAGTGAGAATAACTAATGCGCACAAAAACGGGGAATGGTTATTTGTTTGATGAGCAAGCTGCATGAGTATCGTTGATGGGTCAAGAAGCGATTGTTGAAGGATAAGGTCATCCAAAAGGAATGGAAAACATGGAGATTGTGAAGAGTAGTGACCAAGGAAAAGTAACCGACTGAGGAACATTAGTCCACACTATAAATACTGCAGCTTCTCCAAAGAGAAGGCCCTCCCCCAAACAACACATCAATTGCATTTACTTTATCTTTATTTTATCACACCATAGTCGTACTTTTCAAGATTCCTGTCGTTGATTAAAGGGAAAATCCCAAATAAGGACCCAAAGTGAGCCTACTTTCTCAAATAAAGACCTAAAGTGATCGTGGTTTTAAATAAGGACCCGAAATAGCTAACAAATCTCAAATAAGGACCTGAACCTGCTGGCCGATGAGCGTGTGACATTTCCGATGACTGGAATATGGGAAATTTTGTCCTAGAAAAATATAGATAAAAAATTAACAAACCCTACAAACAAAACCTCCAAACTCTTCACATTCTTCTTCTTTTACTCTTCATCTTTTACGTTATTTGTCCCCTCTTGTTAGGAGAAACCAAATTATCTATTAATGGAGCAAGATCCCCGGCTCCCCGAGTTCCAAAGGTACGTGCCCTCCCTCCCTCCCTCTCCCTCCCTCTCGCTTGGGTCCGTGGAAGTGGATTCGAATTGTGCCCAAGATGTGGATACTAGAGATGGAGATGTTCTTTGGCTCATGGTCAAGTCCGTGGAAGGGGATTCGAATTGTGCCCGAGATGTGGGTACTTGCGATGGAGATGTTCTCTATCTCTTGGTTAGGCAGTTGAGATGAAGAGTTTGGGGGGGTTGTTTTTAGGGTTTGTTAATTTCTATCTATATTTTTGTGGACAAAATTGCCCATATTCTAGCCACCAGAATTCACACGCTCGCCGACCAACGGGTTTAAGTCCTTATTTGAGACTTGTTAGCCACTTCGGATCCTTATTTGGGACAACGATTACTTCAAGTCCTTATTTGAGATTTTCCATTGATTAAATTCCAGTGTATATCTATTAACACCTAAATTTTGATTAGGTTTTTAATTAGGCCTTAGTTTCTTTATTTATGTTTTTTTTTTCTTTTTTTGATAATAAATAATAAATAACAAAAATAACAAAAAATTAAATAAAAACAAACAAAAAAACAAAAGAAAACAAGTAGTAGCCACTAGGGCTAGGCCTACAAGCCTAGCCCCTCCTTTTTTTCTCTCGCGCGGGCCCTCACGACCTGGCCTACGCAAACCTGGCCTGGCCCCTTCTTCTCTCCTCTTGTCTTCTTCCTCCATGGATGAGTAGCACGTGCAGGGAGCTTTGATGTGTACAATGTTGGACGGAGGGGCAAATGGAAATGTACAACACAGCAGGTGGAAAAGACCTATCTTTAATGCGAGGCAGCCTACCTAGAGCCACCTTGATGGATGGGACGCCGATTTGGCCGGCAATGGCTGTTCGGTGTGCGAAGGACTAGCACTTGGACCTCCGTTGACTAGCCTCCCCCTCGCCTATAAATAGGGCATCGGGGGAAGGCAAAGAGTACGACCAAGAGAGGATCCAAGGTAGCCAGCTCCGATCACTTCCCTCGAGAGACATCAAAAGAGGTTCGAGAGTCGGCCAACCCCTAGATCTAGATCTGGTTGAAGTGAGGGTTCCAAGTTGAGGTTTAAGTTTCATATCTAGAGATCCGAGAGAAAGGTGAGTGAAAGAGAATTCGAAAGCCTTGGTGGTGGATCTGAGAAAGGCCGGACTGCCGTCCCCTGCCATCGGGTCTGCTGCAGCAAAGCTACCGCCCTTCACTGACTGCTGCTTCAACCCTAACGACCTCCAGCCTGCATTGCTGAAGAAGGTGAGCATTCCTCGACCCCCTACTTATTGCCTCGCTTCTGAATAGGCCAAGCTCACGGCCATTTGGCTTACTTGAGCTCCAACCACTAATAATGTGAGTAAGATCAAAGGGATACGAGCTTCGAAACCCTCCTTCGATAGATTTCAGGGGAGGCTCGAACACCCGCAAGCCGAGATATGAAAGTTCACTAGAGGAGGAAGGTCAAATCCGGATGAGAGGGTCGGGCTGAGAAGCAGAGAAGGTCAGATTCGGAGGAGAGGCTGGTCGGAGAAAAAGAGGGGTCATCTGGCGCCAGATCTGGAGGGAGAAGGCTCAATGTCGTCATCCAGTGGCTGACCGAGAGTGAGCTAAACCCTTGCCGTGGTTGTTGTGCCGAAGCCTTGCCCTACCACCATTGCTAACCCGAATCCCTACCATCTATCGTCACCTACCGAGCCACCACCGCCATCCCCGACGCTGTCGTTGTGCCAGATCTTTGCCGAGTCGAGTTGTCACTAATGACACCGCTAGTCCGCACCTCTCCAGCAACCGCCTGTCCAGACGCCTTATCCTCGCCATGCCGAGTCATCGCAAGATCTAGCCCCATTGCAACACCAACCCAACCCTGTCACCATTCAGCCTTCGACGTCGTCGCGGTAAGCCCAATGCCGCCGTTTTTCAGCCCCTCGTGTCGTCCTTGTGTCACCACCATCACTCCCTGAGAACCCAGCAGTCGCCCGTCATCATTACCGCCACTCTTTCCGAGAACCCCGCAGCCATTTGTCGTTGTCACCATCTTTTTACCCCTAAAAAACCTAGCCATTGTCTGTTGTGTCGCCACTGTCAAGTCACCGCTCGGTGACATCCCAACCAACCCCCTTCGATGCCACACATCACCGAACTCAAGGGTTCCAAAAATTCAGTTCCGTGGAGAAGAAACTAGGTCAAAAAACGGTTAAGCACAGGCTAATGTTCGGGTAGGGTTCCTTGCAGGAAGTGGGTCGCAGTCAGAGTTGAGTCGGATCCGGGTTGGGTTTTTAGGAGCCGGGTTGCGACTACTAAGTTGGGTCGGATGCAAGTCCTTGACTGAGTAGGGTTTCCCCTTCATATCGAGTAGATCCAATCACGTGTGGGGCAAGCATATGTGGGCCTAGGAAGTTATGGGCTTAGAATTCTTTTTTAAAGCTTTGGAAAAGTTGTAGGCTGGGCCAGCATTTCGGGCCCCTTTGTGCATGTCTAGTGGGTGACCCAACTAATCATTGGTTTATGTCATAAGAAAACATATTGCTAGCAAGTGCTTTTTCAATTCTAGCACTAATCCAGAGGAGTGGTGTAGGATTATCATTGTTTAGCTGAAGGTACCAATTGTGAAAATTTGCTTCAAATGAAGGAAACCCTCGAAATTGGAGAGAAGCTAAAGACCAAATATCTCGAAAGGAAGAGCTTTGCCATTTTCGGAATTCTCGAGCACTGTTCACCGGATTCTCCCAATTCGGATTCCCGAGTCACTGTTCATCCTTCTAGTGTGTTGCTGATTCCCGTGGCTGTTGGCATTGGAATACGCTGATTTTCGGAGGGAAGCTTTAGCTTAGTCCCCTCTTTGTTTCCACTGAACGGTTTCGCAAATGATGGCATACATTCAGAGAAATCGTCTACCCTAGGTTCCGATTTTCTGTAGAATTTCGCTACTGGTTTTCCAGCTATTCTTTTGCTTGGTTTTAGGAGTTCCAACGGGTGTTTTTGGCTGATTTTTGGAAGAGAATCTACCCTTAACTAGCCCTCCCTATCCATCGAATGATTCCATTTGGTTTAAGCTGGTTGAGGAGTTCCATTTGATCTAGGTGCTACGTGCGAACTGGTCTGTGCACGGGTGGGGTTGCTCGACGCTTAGCTGTGGGTTGAAGGGAAGCGGCTGGGGACTTCGGTTCTTCCAGGGTGATTCTCCCGCATCATCGTAGCTCTACTTCCTCTGGTTCCGTTTCCCACATCAGTCGATCCTTCCTCCTTATAACTGTTCGTCGATGCTGCACTACTTTTGCTCGATTCTGTGCTGGTGTGGTTTGTTGTGCTGGTGTGTTTTCTGCTGCGGTTTGGTTTTGGCTGGCTCCTCTGGACTGGGGAAGGGCGCCTGGAACTTGGCAGATTTGATCCCTTGCACGCGATGGTAAGTTCTTCGGTTGAGTGTGGGATGCAAGCCAGGTGTTTGTAGAAATGTCTGCAGAACCTATTCTGGCCGAAAATGCTCCTTCCAGCCGTCCTTTGGCTGTTGGCCCATTGGGGCATCTGACCTCCTCTCTTGGTGATGCGTTACCTTCGGTTTAGCCAGGTGTGGGTATGGCCACCTTTTCCGATTATCCACATCCAAACAACAAGCTGAAAGGCTCGCAGGGCTCATCCTCAAGGACGAATCGATCCAGAGGAAGAAGCCGCAGGCAATCAGTCTCCAAGCATCCAACATAGCCTCTAAATAGTCACCATGATGCCCCGGCGCATTCTTGGACAAATGTGGCTCGATTGGCGGTGAAAGGATCCGAATTGTCCTTCGTTCTGCCCACATTTGTGGATGGAAAGGCTGTTGTGAATCTCCTGGATGAAGCCCTCGATCTATGGACCCAAAGTGGCATGATTGCTTGGTTGGATATCTGGTTAGGAGAAGAAGGCTCCCATTCGGTTTGATGGAGTAAGCATTGAGGAAGGCGTAGGGCTCCAAGATCAGGGAAATCTTCGCCGACGATCAAGGATTCCTCTTCTTCCAAATCCTAGACCCTGGGTTTAGGAGGAAAATCCTTGAAGATGGGCCAATGACGATTGCTAGAGTGCCGTTAATACTTCGGCAATGGAAGGTGCCGTTAATACTTCGGCAATGGAAGCCTCTCATGGACCTTAAGAGAGAAGACCAATCCGCCATTCCCGTTTGGATTTAATTGTGGAATTTGCCACTCGAGTGTTGGATGGTGTCGGCGATGAGCGCAATAGCATGTGTGGCAGGGAAGCCACTCTATGTTGATTAACGGACCAATCAAATGAAGATGGTCTCCTTCGCAAGAATTTGTGTTGAGGTCACGGCTAACCAACCAAGAGTCGAGACGGCCAAAGTCACCTTGAAGGGTGTTTCTTGGTCCATTAACATTGAATATGAATGGCTCTCAACTGCGTGTCCGGATTGCAACGCATTTGGCCATAACTGCTGTGCTCCTCCCCGAGAACAAAAAGCCATTGAGCGCACCTCGAATACAAGACAGGCTGTTCGTCGTTTGGCTAGGCAAACTTCAATCGCACCTGCTCCACTGGTTGTTCCACCCCCGCCGGTTGTGGTTGCTCCGAATTCACAAAGGGCGGCCACGCCTCCTCCAGTTGACGATGTTTTGGAGCAAGTTGTGTGCAAGACAGAAGCTGCTCCTGTCCCGCCTCGGGCTACAGATGTCCCCGTCCCACCTCAACCTGAGTTAGACCCGGTTCAGCTTTAGCCCTCCCCGAATTCAATGCAAACCTCTCAAGTAGATGACAGCGATCCCCCTCAAGCGACTCCAGCTCATTTGCCTACTCAGGATCAACCTTGGAGAAAGGTGAAGAACAAGAGGAAGAAGAACAAGGGCCCTAAGATAGGGGAATCTGCTCTCTTCTCTTCTATGGTCGCTGACCAACCCTCTTGGGACAGACTGCCTATTGCGGCTCCTCCTCCTTCCACCTATGCTCAAAAGGGGCCTAGGGGCGCTAGTGCCCCTTAAGGTTGTTCTCTCTCTCACGGCTGGGTCTCGGCTTGCTTGTGCCCCATCCTTGAAGGACTGTGGAAAGGATTCGGAAGTGGCTTCCTCCTCCTCGGATGACGATAATATCTCCTCCCCTAGATCGTCGTTTCAGCCTCCACCCTCCTGCAGCAACAACAATAGAGACAATCCAGGACAAGCTGCTTTCTCTAGCCCCTGACTCGGAGCTGGTGGAGACCGTTGAGGCGGCTGGAGCTTCGCACCGCAAGCCTCAGAAATAGAGGTAGGCCTTGCTACCCTTCGCCTTTTGTTGTATAAAGTAGTTTGTACATAGTTTTAGATATATTTCAATTATTGAAATATTACGGGACTCTTGGATCCTTTGTGGAGAGTCGAGGTTCGTAAGTGGGCTCTCTCTAGTGGCCTGTGCTTAGTCGGGTTATTGGAGACTAAGGTCCCGGAATATCTTTTTGGCTCTCGGTCGTTGAATCTATTATCGAGGTAGACGTGGATTGCCAACTATGATTCTTCACTGGGGGGCAGGGTGTGGATCGGCTAGGACCCTTCGCTAGTCTATTTTAAGGTGATATCCTCCAATGATCAGGTTATTCATGGAAGAGTCAGGTTGATTTCAACGGGTTCTTGTTGCTGCATCTCGATCGTCTATGCTCAGAACTCTTTTGTTTCACGGAGACCTTTGTGGTTGGACTGGATCAGGATGAGTTCTTGCATCTATGACTTACCTTGGATGGTGGCGGGTGACTTCAACGCCTTAAGAGACCCATCTGATAGGTTCGGGGGTTCTAATGTCTGGTCACTTGCTTTTGATGAGTTTAATCAGTGTCTGCGTTAGGCGGAGCTTGAGGATCTGAGATATGTAGGACTTCGATTTACTTAGTCGACATCTTTGGGGGCTAATCGAAAAGTAAGGAAGATTGATCGGGTTCTAGTTAACACTCTCTGGAGCTTGCATTTCTCTTACTCAAAAGCTTCCTTTTTACCATTCAGTATTTCAGACCACTCTCCTATGGTGGTTAAGGTGATCCAACCAGTTCTTCGAAGAAAGCCCTTCAAATTCTTTGATTTATGGATGGAGCACTCATCCTTTAAGGATATTCTTACTCAAGTGTGGGAGGCCCCAGGAGGTGGAGTACCTATCTTCAAGTTGGTCACCAAATTGAAAGTGCTCAAGGGTCATTTTAAGCAGCTGAATAGAGATTCTTTCTCTAACCTATCCGAGAGGGTTGCTCAATCCAAAAATGCTTTCAAATTAGCGCAAGTGGACCTTCAGCTCGACTAGACCAATGTACTCTTGGCGGAGCTAGAAAAAAGTCATCATAAGATCTTCGTTGAGTTGAGGAGTCAGGAGGAGGCTTTCTTTAGACAGAAATCCAGAATCCGTTGGCTCGAGAAGGGTGATAAAAACACTAAGTACTTTAATCACTCAGTGACCACAAGGTAGCTGAGGAATAAGATTATATCGGTTCTAGATAGGAATGGCAACCTTGTCTCCGAGACGAGCCTTGTTCAGGATACGTTCGTCACTCACTTTAAGGAGTTGTTTGCATCGTGATCTCTTCCTCTTAGAGCGGCCTTGGGAGACTTACAGAAAGCCATCCAACGTCCACTCTCAAAGAATCAAATCACCTCTCTTGGCCATCCCTTTTCAAAGATGGAAATTAAGGACACTATATTCTCTCTAACTCGTAGGAAGGCCCTGGGGCTGGATGGGTTTGGTGTCGATTTTTTCAAGAGTAACTGGGATCTTGTTGGGCCTTTGACGGTTGAAGCAATTAAGGATTTCTTTATTACGGGAAGACTGTTAGGGGAGATTAATTCCACCATCTTGGTGTTGATCCTTAAGATTCCGAATGCTACCTCGGTAAATGATTATAGGCCCATTACTTGCTGCAATACGATCTACAAATGTATTACCAAGGTATTAGCCAACCGCATTGCCGCAGTGCTTTAGGACGCCATAAGCCTTTCTTAGAATGCGTTCGTCAAGGGTCGGCATATTAGGGATAATATTCTCCTGGCCCAGGAGTTATTTGCCGTTTTCACCTATAGCCATACCTCCCCAAATGTGTTGTGAAGGTGGACTTTCAAAAAGCATACGATACAGTGGACTAGGATTTCCTTGAATTGGTTCTTCATGCTTTTCGGTTCCCAGATCATTTCATTCGTCTTATCATGATATGCATCCATACACCTATGTTTTTTATCTTCTTGAATGGGGATCTCCATGGATTCTTCCCTAGTAGCCGCGGCCTTCAACAAGGTGACCCCATGTCTCATTATCTTTTCACCTTGGTTATGGAAGTCTTCTCAGGAATTCTCACTTCTCGTGCGGAGCAACCGGGTTTCAATTTCTTTTGGAGGTGCAAGGCCACTCGTTTATCTCATCTTTTCTTTTTGGATGATGCCTTCCTCTTTTGCTGTGCGGATATGGCCTCCATCTTGCTTTTGAAGGATGGCCTGGATACCTTCTCGGAATGAAGTTGACTCAAGCTGAACAACAGCAAAAGTGATGTGTTTCTTGCAGGGGGATCGAATGACTTGAGGAGTCAAGATCAAGGATACCCTTGGATTTGTGGAAGGAAAATTGCCGATGCGTTATCTAAGAGTGCCTATTATATCCTCGAGGCTTGGCAAGGCGAATTGTGTATCCTTAGTCGATCACATAACGGCTAGGGTGCAATCCTGGACTCATCATTTTCTCTCCTTTGTAGGGAGAGTTCAGCTTATAAGGTCAGTGCTCCATGCAATCCAAGCCTCTTGGGCTAGTGTGTTCATTATTCCTGTGGTAGTCATTGATTGCATTGAGCAAATCCTTAGACAGTTCCTATGGAAGGGGCCCAGGCTTGGCAAGGGAGGAGCTAAGGTTTCCTGGGAGGATGTCTGTCTCCCAAGGGAAGAAGGGGGTCTTGGAATTCATAGTTTGCGAGAGTGCAATAAGGCAACGATGCTTAGACACATCTGGATCCTCTTCACGGATAAGGAGTCTCTATGGTGCAAATGAATTCACTCTACCTTTCTAGGAAGGATGAACTTCTGGGTGGCTAAGACGCCGGGCAGCTGCTCATGGGCTTGGAAGATGATCCTCCACCTAAGATCCGAATTCCATCTCAATTTCTGTTGGAAAATTGGAGATGGCCAGGCGACATCCCTTTGGTTTGACCATTGGCTTCAGAGAGGTCTGCTGAATCTTGTTTGTTCAGAGCATACCATCTCTAATTCGGGGCTTCCTTGGTATGCAGTTGTTGTAGACCTATTCTCTTCGGCGGGTCAGGTTTTCAGGTCATTGATGGATTCCTAGAACCAGCTCCTTCCGCTTCTCTCAGGGGTTCCGGATAGATTTGTATGGAGTGATAATCCTTCCGGTGTCTTCTTGGTCACCTCAACTTGGCATATCCTCAGAAGAAGAAAAGACAGGGTTGTATGGTCATCCTTTATTTGGAATAAGGCCATCACTCCAAGATACCAATTCAATCTCTGGCTAATTACAAAGAACCGGCTTCCTACTCAAGCTTTTCTTATGTCTTATGGGAGAATTGGGAGTGAAGTATGTGCCTTTTGCAAGCTCATGCTGGATTCTATTGACCACCTCTTCTTCGGTTGCTACATCACGGCTAGTATGGTTTACTTTTGGGCGGCCAAGTGTAACCTCCCGTGGAGAAATGGGACTTGGATGGAAAATCTTCATTGGGCGATGAGATTCCTCTCAGGTAAGGATTTCTATCACTCCATTAGTCGATTCTCTTTTGGTGCTCTATGCCATCTCATATGGAAGTATAAAAACGACATTCTATTTAGAGAGCACCCGGTTGTGGTTGCGGCTGCCAAGAAGCATCTTATTAAAGTAGTGAAGGATAAAGCCTTAACCTTTAGAAGCATGGAAGATTGCCCGAGAAATAGGAGGTTACAAAGGAACTGGGGCCTCGACCCCTCTATCTTCAGCTCTCCTGTGCCGAACGCCTAGGTCGCCTTCGTCTAGCCTTGCTGGTGATTTCTTTTGCCATCATTGTCTCTCTTGGCTTGGCTCGGCTCGCGTTCCACCTCCGCGGGTTTGCCTTGACTCGTCGGTGTCTCGCCTTTTGGTGTTCTCAGTTGGCGTTGGTTGTTTTTGGTAGGTTGGTTTTCTTGGCCCTGCGTGGCCCTTTTAGTTAGTCTCGTTGTTTTTAGGTGTTGTCTCGGTCCTGCATGGTTGTTTTTCTTGGGCTTCTTGTTTCGGCCCTTGCTTGCTTTGATTGCTTTGTGGTGTTTTGCGTCCGGCGCCCTTTCACCCGATAAGACGTTGTGTCTTGTTGAGTGCAAATTTTGTGGTGCATGATCTTGTATATTTGTTGGTTAAAACTCAATATATCATTACCCTTTACCTATATATATATATATATATATATATATATATATATATATATATATATATATATATATATATCTTGAAAGGAACGATGTTAAAAGGCTAAGGTCTCACACTTGGAGGGAAAGCGTGTCTTTAGTGGAGGTGTGACCTTTTTATGGTAAAAAAGATTAGGACCTAGAATGAAGCAACCAAATTCACCTTCGACGGCATTCAATAGATTAAAGCGACAATCTTTGGCACATTTGCCTATCTAAAGAGCAACCAAATTGCCAAGGTAGCTTGATGAGTCAAAAGTGGAAGCTTTCTTGGGTGCCATGGTGGATGATGATGTAAAGACAAAGAGAATCATAAAGAGAACCTAGAAATAGGGCAAAGAAGGAAGACGGAATACAGAGATAGAATCCTTGAGGAGATATTGGTAGAAGACAACGCTTCAAAAGAAAAAAAAGGAAAGTTACCAATGAAATTAGAGGAGACATGTCTAGATAATATCGAGAGAGAAAATCCATATAAGAGAAAATATGTCAAAAGACAAAAAAGGCATGATCACCCTGGGAGGTCGCATAAAAACTAGGTATTTCTTTAAAAGAAAAATATTCAAATTTATTTCTTTTTAAAATGGGCATATGTTGACACCCAAAATTGCCCCTAGGATTATGTGATGGCCATGAGAAAATATTGGATGAAACGCTTCATTTTGGTTGAATGAAACGTCCCATTTTGGTTCACAAAATTAAAGAAAAACAGCTTTCATGGAGGCTACTTAAGCTAAGCCTCGGTGGAATTCTAGAAGCTAACTCTAGAGTCAACAGTCAGGTAATTGATGGCCACATGTCAGGCTATGAGGATAGTGCACCAAATTTAAAGATTAAATGGGATTAGCACTAGACCTCAAGTGAAAATAATTGCCGCAAAAAAGGTGCACGAAAATAAGGAATAGTTATTTGCTTGATGAGCAAGTTGCACGAGCATTGTCGACGGGTCAAGAAGTGGTTGTTAAAGGATAAGGTCATCTAGAAGGAATGAAAAATGTGGAGATTGCAAAGAGTAGTCATCAAGCAAGAGTAACCAACTAAGGAATATCAGTCCACCCTATAAATACCGTAACTTCTCCAAAGAGAAGGCCCCCTCGAACAACACATCAATTGCCTTTTTACTCTATCTTTATTTTATCGCACCTTAGTCGTAATTTTCAAGATTCCCTTCGTTGATTAAATTCCAACATGTGTCTTTATCTAGTCCACCATCGTCAATTAGATTCCAGTGTTGTTCCACAAGTTTAGCATCATTGATTCAATTTAGGTGTTGTATTATCTATTTAGAGTATTGTTGCTAATTAAATTCCAGTTTTACACCTAAAACAAGTTGTGTCGTAGATTGAATTCCGGCATAGTTTGTATTCAAAGTTTAAGCTATCCAATTAATAGTGTCCAGATTACATCATTGATTGAATTCTGGTATAATTTGTACTTAGCAATGTTAGACTTTGAGTCATTTAGGCATCAATTGTCAACGGTTGTATTTACAAGTTGAAAATAAAACTCCCTTTGCATTTGACATTTTCTATCCAAGCTCAATATAGAACCAAAGTCTCCTATAATAAAACCAAAACGCAACATTTAGTGAAAGATTTTTTACGAGAATCAAAACCAGTGAAACAATTGTCAAATTTTTTAATGAACAATGACATTGAGCCAACTTTTGAAAATGTAGAGATTATATTGACCAAGCTCGGATATTATATTGAATCAAAGAAAAAAAATCAGGGTTTTATGTATTACTATGCCCAATTTCTTTTTTTAATCAAATCGCATTTGCTATGTGTGATAATTGTTCTATCATGACGCAAAAACATGAGCACAAGGACTGTACAGACAAAGTCTTCTCCATCCACAGGATGTGATTGTCCTCATTTTGTGCCATTTAGGGGTGATCGGTTCTAGGGTGAATGGTTCCACTCTGGATTGGAATTGGGAATTGCCCATTGGTTTTATGGACTCATCTAAGAATAGGCCAAAATATCCCTACTTTGGAAAATGTGTGAGACTTGAGAGTGAGTGACGAGGTCTTAGTTGTAATTTCATTCTATTGAGTCGTTTCACTTTCTAACAATGTCTCTATTAAAGCTATTTAGTAGGTATGAGCTTTCTGTAAGAATCATGTCATTGTACTTCAGCAGGCACAACATTACAGGGCGGACAGACTAGCCTACATAAACATTAAAACAACGGTTTGCATAGATTTCCCGCCGGGTTCATGAATGCAATTCAGACTCACCAATTTCTGTTTTCACAGAATCGAGTCAATCTCCTCCATTAAGTAGTTTCATGCCTGATACAAAGTGTCATTGGTGTAGTAGTAATGGTTCATCACCAATCAAATTCATTCTCTGTAACTTCATCTAAATTTATAAATCCCCATGGTCCCACCTCTGAATCCCCCACCCTCCATCAATGCTCACAGATTGTCAAGAGCTCCAAGACGAATCTGTATGTGGTAACTTTGAACAACTGAATCAAGCTTTAGAATCGATTTGCTTTGTGAGAGATCGAATTGAGCGGGAAAGTGAGATTTCATAGCTGGTTTGTAGATCCAACATGAACCTGTGATGTTGGACTTGTAATGCTTGCTTTTGCTTCCCAGCTGGTTCAAATAAAATTTTTGGACTACTAGTTCATGATCGAATCAAGCTTCTTAGCCGAGCAAGAAGTGAGAAATCACGGATTGAGTTCTTGTGGAGTTCTTGAAGATACGTTGACCATCCAGCTAAAACGAAGCAAGCGTTTGGAATGGTGTAGAAATGATGAGTTTTGGGGACGTCGGGGTGGTTGAAACAATGGCCAAAAGAGAGAACGCGATGTTGATATAAGCAAACTCGAGGCAAAAGGATTTGTCTGAGAGAGAGAGACGCAAATAAGTATCAACTCATTTTCATTCGAACATCAGATCAACATAAAGAATTCTCATGAATTGTGTGATCATGATTAACAACGAAAGGAGCGCATAAAAGAGTGTCAACGAAAGGGGGAGCATAACAGACAAAGGCATTGGAGGAAGAGGACCACCGATCCCCGCGAATGTTTACTTGCAGGAATGATGCTGAGACAAAAGCGGTCTCAGCGGCCATCAGCTCCGGTGGTGGTGGTGGCAGAGGCCCCCCCGGAGAAGCTGCATCCATTTTGGGCTCCACAGAAGTTCATGATGGTGCTGGCGACGGTGGCAGCGCTTGCAAGTCCTGGATTTGCCTCTTCTGTTTCCGGTGGTTGCTAGCTTCAACATTCTCTGTCATTAAATTTAGATCAGAGAGATAATGACTTTGTCTAATACTCAGAGAGACGTAATATGAACGTTTGCTAGTACATAGCATTGGCATTGACAATACCAGGCAACATCCCCGCACATGAAAGCAACTAGCTTCTAGAAAACCTAATCATCTTGATTGGCTTAATCATCTCTCTACTTATTAAGAAAGTGCATGGCTACACATCAATATAAGTCACTTTAAAAGGTCAAGGTCTCCATATCACAGATACTTGGGCTGAGTCCAAACACTTCCTGGTAGCATCAACTCTACTTTTTCTAAATCGAATATTCTCCTACTTATAATGAGTGTTATCTTGATGATTGAAGAGCCATTGTTACCTTCAACATTTGAGGTCAAGAGTCACAATATGCATGCAGATAATATCTTTCACACGTCATTACTTTCAGCACCATAATATCATTACCTCGAGCATTTTAAACACTGTTTCACTCAAGTCACGTGTATTTTTAAAGTTAAACAATAGAAACTTTCTCGACTTTCTAGGTAAATAATACTATTACCGATTGTCTTTTTTCTACGCTTTGTCAAACCTCAACAATTCAACAGTCAAATAGAATAATCCATGTTTATGGACCTTCACAAACCTCAACTTAAATTGCAAGTGCATCATCTTCCATTTCCTTTCCACGGTTCAGAGAACTGTAGAAACAAGGGGTTATGAACAACCACAAGGATTTCATAATGCCAGCAAAAACTCAGGAGACAGTCTAGAATTTTTCTTTAAACCAGCTTCATAGAAATCCAGAAAAAAAAAATTGACCGAAAGAAAAGGCAGTAATTAGCCTACCAATTCACTATGTGGTAATGTCAAAGTCATCTTCTTTTATCACACTATCCAGGCCCATGATTATGCCGTTCAAGAGCAATGACAAGCTAAGTGCTTACTCTAGAGTTTTCAAAATTTGTGTTGTCCTATTGAACCTAGACCATGGGATCTCCAATCGCATAGGTTAGGTTTCCACCCTGAAATCTCTTTATTGGGTTAAGGCTCTTAAACCCATTCCCCTCGATACGCAGTTTATTTACTCTTTTGACAAACCTTTTGTCAGCGGATCCGCAATATTTTCCTTCGACTTTACAAAGTCTAAAAAAATGATTCAATTTGAGAACAACTGCCTTACGGTATTGTGTCTACGACGAATGTGTCTAGACTTACCGTTATAAATCACATTATGCACCCCCCACACTTTTAGAAAATTGTAGGATGACAACTTTCAATTCCATAACTCGTATGAAGTTTTACCCGTCTTTTTATGGGGTATTTTATTAAGAATAAAATTTGGAGTTAAAACTGCCTACCCCCACAAGTTTTGAGGTAAACCTAAACTCAAAAGCATAGCGTTAGCCATCTCTTTTAATGTTATGTTCAAATCGTTGTTGACACCTAAATTTTGGCGACTCATTTAGTCATTTATTGCCTTAAAAAATTAGGGCTTAATTTTATCCCCAAAAAAAATATTAATTGCATAGCATATAGATTTAGGTACATTTGTTTTTAATTTGCATTTTTTTACATTTATTTATTGGATCAGTGGCGGATGGGTCGAATTAGTGGTTTTGGGTTTTAAATTAGCAGGTTGGCTAGGCCCACGAAAGGAGAAAATTAACCCAAGCCCGTCATTATGTTTAATTAATTATCTTGTGAAAATTAAGATTTGATGCGATATTATGATGATTTTTGGAAATTAAAAAAATCGCATTGTAATCTTATCTCTATCAATAGATGATGAAATTGGGGGAGAATATTCATGAGATAAAAGGATTTTGCGATTTGGAGGTTATAGGCAATTTTCGAAATATTCTACGAAGATCACATTATGTTTGTCTATAAAAGGAGACGGTGTACGACAGAGAAAAGGGGGGACTTTTTGAGGGTTCTCTTCGTCAAAAGGGGGTTCAATTTTTGCCTTCGGAGGGTGAGGGTTTTGGAAATCAAAACAAAAGAAAAGAAAAGTGAACACCCAAAAAGAAAAAAGCAGCAAAAAGGGTCTGACAATGAGAAGAGATAGAAGAGAAGTGAAAAGGCAAAAGAAAATGGGGTGATTTGACCTCTCCTGTTCATCGTCTCCCCAAGCTTGCTGCCCACGTTGCTGCTCCATCCGCGATGCTCGTTGCTGCTCCATCCTCGACTGCCCAGAGCTCCTCCGCCTCACTGCGCAACTACCGCCGTTCACCGCACCGCGCCATCACCGCCCTCTGCTCAGTCCCCGCACCCATTCGGAGCCCAATCTATGGCACCGTAGCGCTGATCTCGCCCACGACTTGCTGGTTCGTGATGCCGAAGTGCCACCCGATCCGCACCTTCTGCAGAAACCGACACCGCCATGCCTCTGTACTCGCGAGCTCGCCGTGATCCACCGCTATTGCAGTCAAGCCCAAGCGTCGCCCGTCGCCCAGCAGCTGGACTCAAGCCGGACTGTTGTCTAACTCGACGCCCTTGCAGTGACCAAAGCTCGTTGCAGCCAAGCCTGATTCCCCTGCTTGCTTGAGTCGGTCCCGCACTAGCAACCGAACGCTGCTCCTCGGCCTCGCCTGAATTGCGACACCTGCTACTCAAAGCCAAAGACCCGCGATCCACCTACTGTTCGGAGCCGAAAACCCAAGTCAGATCAGTAGCCCATCGCCACTCTCCTGCCTGTCCGGACCCGAGCCTCCCTAGCTCCACTCCTGTGCTACAGCCGCCCTTGCCAGATCCCCTTTGCCGGACTAATCAGCCAGCTCCCCTTGGAGATTCACGGCTGTGTGTGGAAAGGAAGAAAAAACAGAAAAGACAAAAAATCAGATTATGTAGTTTTTCTTTTATTATTTTTATTATTATTTCTTTAATATTCTATTTTAGTGGAATTTTTCCTTAATATATTATTGATATCCCAATATGAAATAGTCCCTCAAGCTAGGGATTGACAGGTTCGATTTTCACGCCCGAAATCGACTCGCAATCTCTTACAAAAATCGACAATCCAATCTCAAGCCCGAGATTCGATTCCCGATTTAATTTAAAATTGGTCAACCCGATCTCATGTGCGAGATATGATTTGCCAATTTTTGGATATCAATCTTATCTTATTTGATTTGCTATCATCAAGTTGGTTGAGTCAATCTTATTTTCGTAAAAGAAAAATCCAAAAAATATTTGAGTTAGGAATAGATTTGCTTTAGAATATTTCTTGTTTAGGATTAAAATTGCAATCTTATTTCGAATTTTTAAATAAAAAATCCAAAAAAGAAAGTGCATTCATTTAGGTTAGTTTTTTATTTGAATTGCATGTTAATTATGTATTAGTTTTAATTTCGAATTTAAAATAAAAACACAAAAAAAAAATCATCATGCATACGTCATGTAGAATTAGGGCATCCTTAGCACGTCATGACATATTAGGATAAAATTGCATATTAAGTTTAGATTGATTTTTGCATCCTAGGTTAGAGAGATTGATTTGTGCATCCTAGGTTAGAGCTTGCTAGGTTAAGACAGTATCTTAGTTTAAATTAGGATTTAGTCTAACCCAATCCCTAATATAAGCTAGATAGAAGTTTAATCTAGATAGTTATGTTTTGCATTTCATAACAAAATAAAATTTTTCTTAGGATAAATTAGTTGCAATTTCTAGGATAGATTGCATTTTTTTAGAATACAAAAATCATGTGCACGTCATACAGAATTAGGTCCATGAAATGCACGTCATTTAGTGATTATTATTAGGTTCATTTCTAATTAGAAATTGTCCGTCTTTAGATTAGGTCATTTAATAAATGTCGAGTGACATATAGCTCGCATATTAAATTGTATGCCGCATGTCATTTTAATCGAAATAATTTTGTAGTTCATTGCATTACATTGCACGTCATTAGAATTAAGTCATTTGGGTTAATTGAAATTGCATATTTAATTATTACATTTCTTTATAATAGACTGCATGCTTATTTATGTCATATAGTTTAGGACATATTGTCATGCCATATCATTTCATACTAGATTAGAAGCATTGCATTGCATTGCATATGGACTATATTTTCATTGAAAAAGAGAAAACAAAAATTGAGTAATTGCTTGTTAATTAGAAACTATATCTAGGATTGTTGATGTGGATTTTAATTTAACACTGCAGATGCTTTCGTTGCTCTGAGGTAAGTCCCGCATTTTATTTAATTGCTTTTTTGGGTGTTAAATTGGTGGTTTGTGCACGTGCATGAACACCTCACATGTTAGGGAGATAGTTTAAAATCAATTCAAGCTGCCTGCAAAACTTTTTTTTTCAAAATAAAAGAAATGATACCGAAATAGCGTTAGAGAAATTTAGCGTAATCAAATCCTCGTACCCAAATCTCTAGTTCGTAGGAGTAAAGTGAATCTCCCGTTACTTTACTTGAGTTTCTAACGACCCACCAAAAATAGATTAGTGGCGACTCCTAATTAAAAATCAATTGCATGTTAAGAAATTTAAACCTAAGTCGCGAATTGATATGGGCTTGGGAGAGCCCGAGTTAAGTCTAGGCTTAACAATCCATTAGCCAAACCCTAGGTGGTTCACCCGAAAAATTGGGCCGCGACAACTTGGCGACTCCGCTGGGGACTTGAATTAAAACTCTTAGTGGACTTAAGCCAATTTTTCTTTTCTTTTGAAAAAAAGTTTTTGTTTGGCAGCGAGGATTCCAGATACGTCCCTAACATTTAAGGTGTTAAATGTTTTTGTAGGATGTGAGGTATAAGGGGAAGTGTTTGCTAACATTTATTTTGCATGGAGGTGTAGGAATGTATGGTTTATTTTCATGAACGAAGTGTTGTTTGATTTAAATTGCTGTGCATGCTTTGCATTTATCACTACACTTTGCAAACACAACCTACCACCGGACCTAGGCCGCATAGGATCACTTAGGATGGTATTGAGATGGATACCACTCCGACTGTCTCAATCTCGAATTTTCTTTCATGGTGTCAAGAGCACCCACCTCGGTTCGCATGCCCGCGACCTAAGTTGGGTCTTTGACCAAGCCGGAGTCATGAGGACCCGACATAGTCCACACGCCTGTGGCTAGTCTGATCATCCTTATGACTTCACTTTGCTAAGCATGTCTAGAGTAGAAATCGAGCCTCACATCTCATGTGCATGTCTGTGTGATTGCCATTAATTTTCATTTGTGAAGTAAGTCTTCTATCCCTATACTATGCGATTTACTTTGTTATACTTTTGGTTAGTCCATAACAATTTACGTCAATCATTGATTTAATTCATTTGTCAATTATGAATGAAATGAGGAAATTGCCGTGCAATGAATCATTTGGAAAACAAAAAAAAAATCGGAAATTTGTTTTCAATTCGTGTCTTGGCTCTTCCTGTTTAGGAAATTTAGTCCTTACTGGGGCATCCCATGTCTTTGTTTTCTTAATCCATTTTTAGGAAATCCTTTTCATGTGTGAACTTTTCTTGACTAAAAATAGATTGTTGTCATGGATTGGCTCTCTATTTACACCTCGTGTTTACATATTTTTGTTCATTTGGATTAGGTGATAACGGATCCTTCACGCTCTCCCATCATCACTCGATTAAGAGCTAGAATGGCTGATCAAGCTGAAATGCATGATCGTATGTCCACTGTGGAGACTCAACTCCAACAAGTGCTCGCCTCTATATAGCTTGTGACGGATCAATTCCAATTCCTCCAAGCAAATCCAACAGCTGCACCCACTCTTCCTGAAGTAGTTATCCCGAAGCAAGCAAACAAGGTTCAAACGATTGACAACGACATGCCCAAGCTAGAAGATGACTCCGTCCTTGCTGGAAAGACCAAGCTTGACAGCGTTCCTAAGACAAATCAAGATGAGTGCGATGCAAAGCTAGAAGAGAAAGTGAAGCAATTGCAAGGATCACAAAACTCACTCCCGTTCGACTTGTCTGTGTGTGAGAAGGTCAAGGTGCCGAAGAAGTTCAAAATGCCAAAGTTTGAAAAATACAATGGTACTTCATGCCCAATAGCTCATTTGCAAATGTACCACGTATGCATGGCCCAATATATCAAGAATGAACCCCTCATGAATTCAATCATTTCATGCGAGTTTGACTGGGCCTACACTGAACTGGTATATAATGAAGAATGTAAACCTCCTTGACACCTGGAATGAAGTGACCGATGCATTTCTCAAGCAATATAAGTTCAACATGGACATTGCACCTTCCCGAGAGGATCTTGAGCGGATGGAGAAGAAGAAGAGTGAGTCGTTCAAGGAGTATGCTGTGAGGTGGAGAAATTTGGTCACTCAAGTCACTCCAAAGCCTGCTGACAAGGAGCTGATGAAGTTGTTCATCAAGACTCTCTCATTTGAGTTTCGCAACCAAATGGCTAGCACGTACGTTGAGAACTTCAACCAACTTATCCCAGTGGGTGAACAGATTAAAGTTGGGCTAAGAGATGGATGGTTCAATGAACCAACCAATCAAGGCAAAAGGTTCACCATGAAGAAAGACAAAGAACCAAGCACGGAAGTCAATGTCACATATGCACAATCTAGCAAGCCTCCAGTTGTTCATGTCTCTAAGATCAACAAGGGGAAGGCCGATCGTCTGCCCCTCGGCAATTTGTTAAGAGGCAATTCACTCCTCTTCCTGGCCCTCTGTCACAGGTCTTAAAGGTTCTTCAAAAGAAGGGGTTGTTGTCTTATGAGCCAAAGCGACTCAATGCTGAAAAATTTTCCAACTACGATCCCTCCAAGAAATGCGAGTATCATATGGGGGAAGTAGGACATTCGACTGATGAATGCTTGACTTTGAAATATAAGGTCCAAAACTTACTAGACACCAAAGCGTTTGCCTTCAGTACCGCTCAACCGAATGTCAAAAAGAATCCTCTACCTGAGTATGAGGATAGGGTGAAGGCCATTGATGAAGGACCTTTGGAAGAAATGGGCCCAGGCCTACAAGAGTAACTTATTACTTTTGCACATTCCCTTGCGCGGGAATTTTTATCACTTTCTAGGAATTTTATCGCTTTTTAGGAGTTATTATCGCTCTCTAGCGATTATTTTCGATTTTTTCTTTTTCACTTTCTTTTTAGGACTTGAATTTGCATTTTTCATTCAATAAATGTAATTGATTGATGAATATCAATGAAATTACAAGTTTTATTTTGAGGGCATGACGGGGTACTCCAAACTAGTCCAATGACGATATCCAACCATGAAAGAAACTATTATCCATGGAGAAATCCTGAGGGCTGGACTCTTTCATGCTTCTTCCCAAAAACCTTTTCGAAAACAAAAAGCATTTCATTGTAAAAAAAAAAAAATTCCCAAAGCTTGTAGCAGATTAAACCTGTTTGTTTGTCTGACTCATTTGCTTCTTGTCTCAATACATAATTCCATAACTTGTTATGACAAGGGACATCTGAGAATAGCGTATCAAGTTTCAATGATCATAAACTTGCCTTGTGATCAACAGGTTTAGAGCGCACTTGCAATGAAAAAGATTTGGGGCAAGTAAAAGAGAACCATCACTCTCCGGTGGAAGATCTTGGGAGCAAGTTTGCTCCAAATTACAACCTATATGTGATAAGGAAGGTACTTCCAAGAGGTGCCATCCTAGCAGAAATGGATGGTCGTGAGTTTTCAAACTCCAATAAATTCTAATGCTTTCAAGAAGTATTATCCATGATAAAATTTGCAATGTCATGTTTTGAGCTGCAAGTATTTCTATGATGAGTAAATTGCCCTAGTGAATTGAATTGTTTAAATTTGTTGCAAATCTTGCATTTTTCTTCCTTGATGAATTGTGTGAGATGGATTGAATGTGTGAAATGGGATACTTTGGAATGATGAAAGGCAAACCCTATTCCATACATTGTTTCATACACTAACCCCTAATGAGTTGTGTGGAAAAATTCCATGCCTATGAGGAAAAGGGTGATCTCGCAAAGGGTATGTCAACCGAGGTGATGAGAGGTAGTTTCTTCTACTACCCGAAACACTACAGGTAAATCCATTATTCAGCCCTTTGAGCCCACACACATGAAGACTTTTTAAATTATCCCTATCAAGAATCATCTCATACTGGGACAAGATTTGAAATGAATGATAGGAATTTTCTTACTCGTACTTGCATCAATCTTCGAGTATTTGAAATGACTTGTACGATAATTTAAATTGCCTTAGGATGACAAAGAGCAGTTCTTTCTCTATTCTATACACTTTATCTATTACATAGCCCCATTGAGCCTATGAATTCATTTCACATTAAACCCAGTTGGTGATCATTCCCTACACTGGGGCAAGGAAAGAAAAATCAAACCACTTAAGTAGCATGATTTACAATGCTAATAAAAATGGAGACTTTTTCAAAAAAAAAAAAAAAAGAGTGCAAAAAATGGAGCATGAAAAAGCAGTGTGCCTGGTAAAAGCAAGGCCAATGCCCAAAGAAAAAAATCAAGCACTTGATGAAGTGAGTCATATCTCCAACAAGGTGGTACCCAAAAGAAAAAAAACACTCAAAAATGTTGAGATGTTGCAATCGGTGGAGTTGTGATGTGAAGAAAATCTTTGATGATGGGAAGGAAAATTGTTGGAAATATCAAGATGATCACCAACCTTGACCCCATAAACATTTTTTGAGCCAAATGATCCTTTCGTTTCTCAACCCAACCTATGTTACGTCCCTTACAAAATCTCTTCAGATTATGGCACTTGAATTAACGTAAAAGTTCATATGTTTGGAAGCATCGCTTGAAGAAGTGCGAGTAAGATAATTTCTGCTTCATTTCTCATGTTTCTTGGCTTGTAAACCCCAAGATGATTGTGAAATATCATTCATTTTTTAATAGCCTCGACTCAAGGAGTCTCCTTTGCTAAGCTATTGACCAAGCCAGCGTTGCAGTCCCTGTTAAAGACCTCTCAGATTGGTAAGTTCGTATCACTTGCGAGATTGCTCAAACCCTTGTTTGGCATGATGATGGAAAGATAGAGTGATTGTCAAAAATCCTGCATCAAATGTCAGGATAAAACAACCCATTTTAATGAGGATGAGTGAAAAGTTCTTTCAAACCAAGAGGTCCCTTATTTGGCATATCCATGACACTCATGTGTTCAAATTGGAACTTCTTTGTGAAATTCTTCCCAATGAAAATTAGGTGATGCAGGCTTGATATAAATCACAGTGCATAACCTCCCTTAAATTAATGCATGGTTGTGATCACAAATGCATATTGCTTCTCCTATGATCATGTTTTGCAAAAGACATTTCCCCTAGGAACAGAGATGATACCAAGTAAGTATATCTCTATCCATACCTTAAATATTTGTCATTATGCAGGTATTCCCTTTTGAAAACACTAACACTCGATTAAGCTGTCCGCCAAATATTTTTCTCCAGATTCAATCTGATTAAGGGGGTTGAAGAAAGATTCGGGTCCTGGTCAAATAATCTATGCTGCAATGTTAGGCAACCGAAGAAAGGTTCGGGTCCTAGCCAAGCAAAACCTCAGTCTAGGCAACAATAGAAAGGTACGGGTCCTAGACAACCTTATTGCTCTAACAAGCTACCGTAGGAAGGTATGGGTCTTGGAAAAGCAATTACCTCAGTTCAGGCAACCGTAGAAAGGTACCGGTCCTGGAAAATGATTCATTATTCAAGCGACTGTAGATAGGTACGGGTCTTGGAAAGTGAATCCCCGTTTAGGCGACCGTAAAAAGGTACGGGTCCTAGACAACATTTATTGCTTTAATAGGCGATTGTAGAAAGGTACGGATTCTAAAAAATCAATTTTCCGTCAAGGAGACCGTAGAATGGTACGGGTCCTCGACAACACCTATTCCTTATTTAGACAATCGTAGAATGGTACGGGTCCTAGAAAGTAAATCCCCATTTAGGCGACCGTAGAATGGTACGAGTTCTAGAAGGTAAATCCCTATTTAGGCGACCGTAAAATGGTATGGGTCCTAGACACAACCAAACACTGCCTTATTAGGCGACCGTAGAAAGGTATGAGCCCTAGGAAAGTAGTTTCCTTACAAAACCTTGCTGCTCTACTAGGTAACCGTAGAAAGGTACGGGTCCTGAACATGTAACGCCGACTATCTTGAATCACTCTACCCTTATTGAAGGTAAGATATTCCAAGTAGGTTCCTTTACCATTTGCATACAAATTGCATTCCAAAATTTTGACATCTCAGTCTGGATCTGGATGTCTCAATTCTCTTCGTTGAACGTTTCACTTTGGATGTGAATGTTCTTCAACTTTCCTTCTTATACCTTAGTCTGGATCTAGGTATTTCGAGCTTCTAAAATCATGACATCTCTGTCTGGACCCAGATGTCTTGATTATTTTCATCTAAATATTTCACTCTAGATGTGAATGTTTTTTCAACCTTTCTCGTTATACTTAGTCTGGATTTAGGTATCTCGAGTACAAAAATCTTGACATCTCAGTCTGGATCTAGATGTCTTGATTATTTTTATTCAAACATTTCACTTTGGATGTGAATGTTTGTCAATCCTTCTCATTATACCTTAGTTTGGATCTAGGTATTTCGAGCAAAGAATCTTGACATCTCAGTTTGGATCTGGATGTCTCAATCTATTACTTGTTACGCTTTTCAAGGAACCTAAGTGAGAGTTAGGTACTTGTGGAGTAAATAGAAACTTATCATGTACCTCAAGATGCTTTACCGCACTGATTGGTAAGTAATTGTAGGTACGTTCTTTCTTTTGACATCATGCATTTGCATTAGCATTTCCATGCACCATATGAATTGCTTTAAAAAAAAAATGGGATACATTTCCTGACAAAAAAAATCATTTAGTGCATGTGCATAGTCAAAATTTAGGTCTCAATTTATTTTTGAAGGCAACCTCTACGAGCTCACCTTCAAAAAGGGGCAGCTGTTGACACTTAAATTTTGGCGACTCATTTAGTCATTTATCGCCTTAAAAAATTAGGGATTAATTTTATCCCTAAAAAAATATATATTAATTGCATAACATATAGGTTTAGGTGCATTTGTTTTTAATTTGCATTTCTTTTACATTTATTTATTGGATCGGTGGCGGATGGGTCGAATTAGTGGTTTTGGGTTTTAAATTAGCAGGTTGGCTAGGCCCACGAAAGGAGAAAATTAACCCAAGCCCGTCATTATGTTTAATTAATTATCTTGTGAAAATTAAGATTTGATGCGATATTATGATGATTTGGAAATTAAAAAAAAATCGCATTTTAATCTTATCTCTACAATAGATGATGAAATTGGGGGGAGAATATTCATGAGATAAAAGGATTTTGTGATTCGGAGGTTATAGGCAATTTTCGAAATATTCTACGAAGATCACATTATGTTTGTCTATAAAAGGAGACAGTGTACGGCAGAGAAAATGGGGGACTTTTTGAGGGTTCTCTTCGTCGAAAGGGGGTTCAATTTTTGCCTTCGGAGGATGAGGGTTTTGGAAATCAAAAAAAAAAAAAAAAAAAAGTGAACACCCAAAAAGAAAAAAAGCAGCAAAAAGGGTCTAACAAGGAGACGAGACAAAAGAGAAGCGAAAAGGTAGAAGAAAATGGGGGTGATTTGACCCCCTACTGTTCATCGTCTCCCCAAGCTTGTTGCACACATTGCTGCTCCATCTGCAATTGCCCAGAGCTCCTCCGCCTCACCGCGCGACTATCGCCGTTCATCGCACCGCGCCATCACCGCCCTCTGCTCAGTCCCCGCACCCATTCGGAGCCCGATCTACCGCACCGGAGCGCCAATCTCGCCCACGACTTGCTGGTTCGTGACGCCGGAGTGCCACCCGATCCGCACCTTCTGCAGCAACCGACGTCACCGTGCCTCTGTACTCGCGAGCTCGCCATGATCCACTGCTCCTGCAGTCAAGCCTGAGTGCCGCCCGTTGCCCAGCAGCCGAACTCAAGCCGGACCGTTGTCCGACTCGACGCCCTTGTAGTGCCCAAAGCCCGCTGCAGCCAAGCTTGACGCCCCCGCTTGCTTGAGTCGGTCCCGCACTAGCAATCGAATGCTGCTCCCCGGCCTCGCCTGAATTGGGACACCTGCTGCTCGAAGCCAAAGACCCGCAATCCACCTGTTGTTCAGAGCGAGTCAGATCGGTAGCCCATCACCACTCTCCTGCCTGTCTGGACCCAAGCCTCCCTAGCTCCGCTCCTGTGCTGCAGCCACCCTTGCTGGATCCCTTTGTCCGGACTCAGCCGGCTCCCCTTGGAGATTCACGGCTTTGTGTGGAAAGGAAAAAAAAACTGAAAAGACAAAAAATCAAATTAGGTAGTTTTTCTTTTATTATTTTTATTATTATTTCTTTAATATTCTGTTTTAGTGGAATTGTTCCTTAATATATTATTGATATCCCAATATGAAATAGTCCCTCAAGCTAGGAATTGACAGTCCGATTTTCACGCTCGAAATCCGACTCGCAATCTCTTACAAAAATCAACAATCCAATCTCAAGCCCGAGATTTGATTCGCGATTTAATTTAATATTGGTCAACCCGATCTCATGCGCGAGATATGGTTTGCCAATTTTTGGATATCAATCTTATCTTATTTGATTTGCTATCATCAAGTTGGTTGAGTCAATCTTATTTTCGTAAAAGAAAAATCCAAAAAATATTTGAGTTAGGAATAGATTTGCTTTAGAATATTTCTTGTTTAGGATTAAAATTGCAATCTTATTTCGAATTTTTAAATAAAAAATCCAAAAAAGAAAGTGCATTCATTTAGGTTGTTAGTTTTTTATTTGAATTGCATGTTAATTATGTATTAGTTTTAATTTCGAAATTAAAATAAAAACACAAAAAAAAAAAAATCATCATGCATACGTCATGTAGAATTAGGGCATCCTTGGCAAGTCATGACATATTAGGATAAAATTGCATATTAAGTTTATATTGATTTTTGCATCCTAGGTTAGAGAGATTGATTTGTGCATCCTAGGTTAGAGCTTGCTAGGTTAAGACAAGATCTTAGTTTAAATTAAGATTTAGTCTAACCCAATCCCTAATATAAGCTAGATAGAATTTTAATCTTGGTAGTTATATTTTGCATTTCATAAAAAAATAAAATTTGTCTTAGGATAAATTAGTTGCAATTTCTAGGATAGATTGCATTTTTTTAGAATAGAAAAATCATGTGCACGTCATACAGAATTAGGTCCATGAAATGCACGTCATTTAGTGATTATTGTTAGGTTCATTTCTAATTAGAAATTGTTCGTCTTTAGATTAGGTCATTTAATAAATGTCGAGTGACATATAGCTCGCATATTAAATTGATGCCGCATGTCATTTTAATTGAAATAATTTTGTAGGTCATTGCATTGCATTGCACGTCATTAGAATTAAGTCATTTGGGTTAATTGAAATTGCATATTTAATTATTACATTTCTTTATAATAGACTGCATGCTTATTTTGTCATATAGTTTAGGACATATTGTCATGCCATATCATTTCATACTAGATTTAAAGCATTGCATTGCATTGCATATGGACTATATTTTCATTGAAAATGAGAAAACAAAAATTGAGTAATTGCTTGTTAATTAGAAACTATATCTAGGATTGTTGATGTGGATTTTAATTTAATACTGCAGATGATTTCGTTGCTATTAGGTAAGTCCCGCATTTTATTTAATTACTTTCTTGGGTGTTAAATTGGTGGTTTACGCACGTGTATGAACGCCTCACATGTTAGGGAGATAGTTTAAAATCAATTCAAGCTGCCTGCAAAATTTTTTTTTTCAAAATAAAAGAAATGGTACCGAAATGGCATTAGAGAAATCTAGCGTAATCAAGTTCCCGTACCCAAATCTCTGGTTCGTAGGAGTAAAGCGAATCTCCCATTACTTTACTTGGGTTTCTAATTGACCCACCAAAAATAGATTAGTGGCGACTCCTAATTAAAAATCAATTGCATGTTAAGAAATTTAAACCTAAGTCGCGAATTGGTATGGGCTTGGGAGAGTCCGAGTTAAGTTTAGGCTTAACAATCCATTAGCCAAACCCTAGGTTGTTCGCCCGAAAAATTGGGTCGCGACAATCGTTCAACAACTCTATTTTGTTGTGGAGTATAAGGTGCAGTCGTTTGGAAAATTATTCCGAAACTAGCACAAAACTCTTTGAAATTGATTGAATTGTATTCTCCTCCTCTATCAAACCTAAGCACTTTGATTTGTTTATTAAGTTGGTTTTCAACACTTCATTTATATACTTGAGAAACATGCTCATAGTCTCATCTTTGCTAGTTGGTAAATAAATATGGCAAAATTCAGTACAATCATCCATAAATGTGATGAAGTACTTTCCACCTCTACTTTCTACAAACTTTAAATCACATAGATCACTATGGATCAATTGTAGAGGTTCACTTGTTCTTTCAATGGATTTGAAAGGTTTCTTGGCAAACTTGGCCTCAATACAAGTCTCACACTTGTAACGGGCATCCAACTCAAATCTTGGAGTTAACCCCAAATTTGCTATTCTTCTCGAAGCGAGTTCAGACTCAGATGAGTATATCTCGACAGGAAACCTCAAAGGCTGACTTGCCTTGATTGAATATAGGTCGGTTCCGGGGAATACGTAGAGAAATCATCTTCTTAAGAAGGCTTCCTGGGTTTGTTAATGGAAGAAAGCTTCTCGTTGGCTTTTTTGCATGCTTTCAAGAGTGAAGGTCAATTCAAGTATCTGGATCCTCCGCTTCGCTCGGGTGACTACTAGCTCCTTGACCGATGAGACTCTACCCCACCCCCAACTCTAGCTAAGAAAGACCCTCCACCCACTTTCCCTTTTCCGCGTGTCCAAAAGCCCGCCCTTTGTGGCTTGAGGCATTTTCTACCGCTGTTTATTTAAACAATCGTTTTCCCCTACCGGTCCTAAGCAATTGTTCCCCTTATGAGGTCCTATTTGGTTCGTGTCATATTAGAGTCACTTGATACTTTTTGGGTGTGCATGTTATCCTCACTTGGGGCCTTACAGAAAGAAAAAACTCTCTCCCAAGTCTATCTGTTGTGTTTTTCTTTGGTACAGTTCAGTTCATAAGGGTTATCGCTCTTTGGATCCATCTTGTACCATAGTTTACATGTCCAAATCTATCATGCCATAGATAAGGAGAAATATCGGTGTAAACTGAAGACTTCTTTTTATTAATAGTTTTTGGGTACACATAATTTGAGTTTACATCAATGACAGCCATATTGGCTTTGAACAGGTCATTACACAAGTATCATTTCCCCACATACATCCCTCATTTCGAAAGTACAAATTGTCAGATTCAAATACAACTTTGAAACCCTTCTTGACAAGTATGAGGCCAGAAATTAGGTTTTTTCCGAATCTCTGGTACATGTAGTACATTCAGCAGGGCAACCTCATGGCCAGATGTAAACTTCAAGATCACCTTTCCTCTTCCAATAATCTTTGCTAATACAAAGTTAGCCATATAAAGCTTCTCATCTTCTTCAGCCTTCTCATGAGATAAGAACATGTGTTTATCTATACTATCTATACATATGTGATTCGTGGCACCTGTGTCTAGCCACCAACAATTAGTGTTCGACACTAAAGATGCTTCGGACATTACCATGGCAAACAATCTCTCATTAGCTGTAACTAGACGTGTTGTCATCATAGTAGGCAAGGTTCGTTGAACCATCCCTCCAGAAACAGAGCCAAAAGCCATTTGGCCTATACTGTTATGAAAAACAGTACCGAGCATACCAGTCGTATGACTTGTACCCGCACCACCAAAATTAGTTTTAGCCCAAGGGCCTATAGCATTGGCTACTACAAATTCAGACCCTGAGGGTTGAACATCTTCCATAGCAACGGTCAAATCGACTATAGGAACGTCTCCTGAAACATTTGGGACATTGAATGGCACTTGATTGTTTTCAGCCATCTCAGTAATCTAACAAGAACAACAAACAGTGAGTGAGATAATCACCTTAAGATTGTTGGAAATTAGATCCAGAGAAAACACAAACTGTTTATTGTAATCAAAACATCAATGTAAAGAAGACAATAACAATTATATAATATCATTCTTTTTATGTAAACTTGCAAATCTTGGAGAATAATAAAATAAGATATCACTAGAAAAATAACATAAAATTGGAGGTGAGGTATGGATAACCGAATCTCCTTAAGGCAATAAGTTCCTCCCAAAGGTGCTCCGCAAATTCAGGAACTATGCCTCCTAAGATACAACACCTCCAACCTGTTTGGATTAGCACTATACAAACAGAGCTCAATTGAACTGTTCAATTAAACCAGCACACCCAAAAAAATTAGAAGAGTAGAAAAGGACATCAAAGCTCTTTTTGGAATCAAATCGGGAAAACCCAAAAAACCCTTTTTGAAGCTCTATTTGAATTAAATAGACACATGTATCCACGAAATTCATTAATCAAAAGATACGCGAATCCAAGAGATTCATGAATCCAAAGACACATGAATTCAAGAGATTTGTGAACTTAATAAATACATGAACTAAAAGATACATGAATCTAGCATATTCATGAATTCAATAGATACATGAACAAAAAACTATAGGAAATTCAGGAATCCAAAAAGAGATATGTGAATAGAAAAAACGTATCTTAATTTATTGGCTTTCGTTGATCCATTAACCATAATTATAACCATAATTACAACAGTAACAAATAATAATCGATTGAAAGGATCTGGAATTTCACATTACCACCGTCTTCCAAACATCTTAGAAAATTCCTATAGGTTGAGAACCTTTTCCACAAAAAGTAGAGAACAGTGTAGGTCCAAAAGAACTCAATAGCTAAACACTCCAGTAAAAAGGATTTGGTCTTGCACACATCCTACCGATCTAAAAGATGAATTACACTGTCAAGAAACAAAAGCAACCTTTAGCTTATAGCAAAAACCTGGTACTGCGGCATTTTTCATACACAAAATGTTTTCAATTGTTTATCTAGAGCAAACCAAAGTCATGGCTTAATGTCATCTTTCCATTATCCCCAATATTTCTCTAACATTCAGATAGATGCTGAAACAAAAATAATTCGTTGTTGAAAAGGCCATAAAGAAAAGATGAAGCTAGATCTAGCTTAAACCTCATAGCGCACACAGCCTCAAAGCATGTATACATTTAATGTTAGCCACAACTTGAACATGAAAATGATATCTACATTCCAAAAAAAAAAAAAAAAAAAAAAAAAGGACATTAGAATGGCAAAATCTTTTTCAGGTTTTGCTGTCATGCAACTAATCAAATTAGCCTCTTACATCAATTAGCATTACACAATTTGGCATCAATGGTAGACTCCAAAACGTCAGCTATTTTTCAATTACTTAAATCAGATAATGCAAGAAAGAAAACCGTGAAATAATACTTTCAAGATAACTATTTTTCCAAACCGTGAAAAGGCCTGCTATTAATCTATTCTATTACTTAAACGTCAGCTATTTTTTTTGCTATAAGAGCAACTGAAGGCAAATTGCTCATTTTTGAAGACAATTACTTTACATAACAGTTTGGAAAAGAAGCAAAAAGTAATTACCAAATAGATTTCACACTTCATAAAGACACCACAACATGCCGTGATGTAGATAACAACAAGAATGGCCTTAAGGTGACATTTTGTGTTCTGGCCTTGAGAAATGAGTAACTTACCGGATGTACGCTCTTTGAGAATGGTGTAAGCAACTTTTGCAGCAGTAGTCTCTGCCATCTTTTTTTGTTTTGGCTTCTTGCCCTGTAAAACGCTCTCCTTCTATCTCCACAATTGAAACAAAATATGGTAGATGACTTTCACCATATCTGACTGTAAAATAAGCTGGTAGGCAATGACCTTGTTTCTGAGTACATTCTTGCAAAAGGCTCTTGTATAAACCACAATCTACCTGGAAAATAAATAAGGAACAAGTGACAGACGGATCAAAAAATTTGAAGATATTCTGCATGCATATGAATACAAACATAATTGGCAACAATTGCATTTTTAAATTACCTCCCGAAACATATCAGACGACAACAACATCAAAGCAATCATGGAAGCAGCATTATCAGCTACTTTCAACGTATTATAAAACTCCATAGTTTCATAGGTTCTTCCATCTATTGAAACTTTGCACCGCACTGCTGTGTGGCGGACCCTCAAGCTTCAAACAATATGTAGGAGGATCAAGATTCCTCTTATGGGCAAATGTTTGCAGTTGGTGTTTGTACAAATGCCGCATGTCTATAATGTCAAACAAGTTCACAAGTTAGGAAGTTAGACTTCCTCACCACAGAAACCCAAGTATGCTTTAAACAGGCAATGCAATAAATCACTGTATTCTTAAATGTAGCTAAAGGGCAAGACAGTTTGAGCACATTCTATACAATCCTTCCGAGGAGGTAACTAAGGTAAGGAAAGTTCGAGCAATCCAAACCCTTATAGATTTATAATTTCCTAAAGGGCAACAAAAAATGTCACCTTCAGGAGAAGGGAGCCATTATCTTTCACCTCTCAAAGGTTTTTTGCAGTTGACTCCTTGCCTACTTTGTGAAACAAAATCAGCAAAAAAAATCTCTTCATCGATCCGGTACCTGATCTCAATTATCGAAGGTTTGCCTTTTAAGGAAAGCAACTTGCAATCTATTAAAAAAAAAAAAGAAGATTATGTTGGCTTCAACATTATCATTTGGAATAGACAGGGACCGATTATCTTGCTTATGGCATCAACGCTCATTCATCTTGCGACTGACCTTTTACCATGGTATTATGGTTGGCGATTGAGCTGCCCTCCGTGACTTTAGAATTTTCATTGCTCTCCGGTAGTTCTGGCTGCTCTTTCTCAAAATTGGCAAGTGGATGCTTCTCGGCGACTCTTGAAATTTCATTTCTCTCCGGAAGTTTTGGCTGCACTGTCTGCCAACTGCCAAGAATATGGTGTAACATTGTATTTTCACTCGAACCGCCTGCGTATGTGAACCCGATGAGAGAAGTATACAATTGACAAGACAAAAGTGCTTGTCAATACCCTGCCTTCATTCCACTTGCGACTTTCCTCAGAACCATTCAATCAAAGCACCGATATTTATCAGTTTTTCTTCCAGACTTCTTTGACATTTTAATCTATGAACATTACATCCTTTACCAACCACAACACATCAACTCATTATTATTGCATCCATTTCAACTTAACTATATTTTTATATTTAAACCTAATCAGTGATGATAATAGCCGACACTCAAAGAATAAATCTCTCTAGTTTTAGGAGAATTTAGGCAACATCAGAGACATACACATATGATGAATCTAGCAACAGGAATGTGTAAAATGAAGTAACACTCTAACCAGCTGAGCTACCTCCCGAAGAAGCATAAAAAATATGTATACCCAATAACTGGATCAGAATTTCCCCAAAAATATATAACTTCAACATATGGTGGACAACCGCTAAAGAATATGCATGATATATGTTGTTAGCCCATTTCCTAGCAAATTATACTATTTTGAAAAGGCCGTATCATGGCACGTGGCAAAAATTACAACTTGCAAATTATCCTCTCCTCTTGTTTATTTGGTCGGGCTTATGTCAATATCTCTTGTTCATAGATAATGTTTGGCTTAGATGCAATTAAGAAATGTTTTGATATACACTATAGGCTTGCCCGTTTCCTATCAAGTTAAAACTCTTGGAACGAATCGTTTCCGAACATTGGAATACATAAAAGGAAAGAATATATCAACACTCGACAAGCAACGATATAATGAGACGGAGCAAGTCACTTACTTCATCCACTTGCAACAAATACACAGAACACAGTATGCGTTTCAGAAACACAATTTATTACCCTTAGGCGTGCCGCCAGAAGGAGGAGGAGGCGCGGCTCGGGGCGGTTCCCTAGAAGGCACGGATAAGTGGTCGAAGGCGAGCCTGGGGGCCTTGTTCTGGGCTTCTTTGGAGGATTTGCTGGAGTTCGGAGTCTGGAAAGAAAGGCCGTGCACGGAGATGGTGCCGGTGAAGCGAGGCACGTGGTTGGGGCCTTCTTTAAAACCGGCGTAGTTTGGCAAGCTCCATGATCGTCGGTGGCACAGCTCTTGCAGCTTCGATTTGTACATTCTTCTTCGCTCTGGTTGCGAAAAGGAGCTCGGTGCGCGCTCCTGTTGCTTGCGCAGAATCGCGGGGGTGGGGAGGGAGGGAGGAGAGCCCGTTGTCTTTTCCTTCTTGTTGTACTGAAGAAGAGAGAGGACAAGGGAAAAAGACTTGACTTTGCTTGTGGGGAGGGAGGAAATGGCCCCTCTTGTTGTACTTGAGAAGAGAGGGAACAAGGGAAGAAGGCTGAATTTGCGTGGAAGTAGGTTCGAACGCCAGAGAAAGCGAGGTACGCTGCTAAAAAGTTGCTTTTGCTGCAAAGATTTTCTGTGGCACGTATAAATATAAATGCCCGGCGTTTAGTTCATTGCTTAGTGCTGGCATTAACAATCTCCTATGGTTTGATGAAATGTCCATAGTGCCCTTAAACCTGGCATTAAATTCATTTCTTCATTTTGACTAGACTTTTCTCTAGTTGAAGCTTTCAGCACAGCAATTGCTTTAATTTCTAAGTAAGGGCAAATAGAATAAAAAAAGACCCCCAACCGATTCTAGGTTCACGAAAGAGTATTGTTTATGTTTGGCGGTCTGGATTTACATTCAGATACCAAATTATCATATCCGATGTTTAGCGTTGCATTACTAACCAGATAAACCCGACATAGATGATGGGATATATCTGGATCAAATAAAAAAAGTTAGAAAGATAACTTAACAAAATGAAAAATAGGCACGGCACCTTCTTTGCATTTTGTTCCGGTCGAAAATCAGAGAGAGAAGTGGAACTAAAAGGAGAAAAAAAGATTGAACAAATTTTGAACTTGCAAGTGAGGTAATTCCAACCCTCCAATCCTTGCGTAACTATCGTGAATTTCAACCAATCCATCACTTTCGTTTGCGCCGTTGGAGGCATTGTTCGCGAGTTCTAGCAATTTCTTCTGAGGGCTGAATTTCGTCTACAGGTGGGGAGGTGTGGTTGATTGTGGATTTCAAGGAGGCGGGATTAAGGTTGGGGTTTTTTGGGTAGCTAGATTTAAGGGTTGTCGAGGTTTGGTCGTTGAGTGCGAGATTGGATCAAGACAATCGCGAGCTTGAGGAAGGATAAGCTTGCTTTTATAATGACCATGAATTATAGAGATTTTAATTCTATCCTAAGTTACACAAGAAATACGCAACCAAAGTGTATTGCTTGGTCTTTTCTGAAAATTAATGTGATTGCTAATTATGCTTTTTCAACAAAGGCCCTTCGTATAGTTTGGAAGTGATTGATTTGGGAGCTGTTGACACCCAAATCTACCCTTGGAACCATGTGCTAATCATGAGAGAATTTTGGATGAAAATGTCCCGTTTTAGTTCACAAAATCATAGGGAAATAGCTTTTGCGGAGTTTACCTAAGCCGAGCCTCAATGGAATTCTAGAAGCCAAATCTAGAGTCGATGGCCAGGTAATTAGTGACCACATGTCAAGCTATGAAAATAGTGTACCAGATTTGAAGACTAAGTGAAATTAGCATTAGAACTTGAGCGAGAACAACTATTGCGAGAAACATGCGTAAAAATAGGAAACGGTTATTTGCTCGAGGAGTAAGATGTTCGATATTGTTGGCGGGTAAGGAAATGGTTGTTAAAGGATAAGGTCATCTTGAAGAGATGAAACACATTGAGATTGTGAAGAGTAATGCCCAAAGAAGAGCAACCGACCAAGGAATATCAATTCCCTATAAATACCGAAGTCTCTCCATCGAGGACACACCGAACAACACACAACAACTATCTTTGTTTTATCTTTACTTTATCGCATTTTAGCCGTAGTTTCCTAAATTCTCATCGTTGATTAAATTCTGGCATGTATCTTTATCCGGTCTAGCATCGTCGATTGAATTCCAATGTTGTTCCACAAGCTCAACATCATTGATTAAATTCTAGCTTTACACCTAAAAGAAGATATGATGTAGATTAAATTCCAGCATAGTTTAAGTTTGAAGTGTAGACTAGTCAACTGTTGATGTCCAAATTGCATCACTGATTAAATTTGGATGTAATTTATGCCCAAGAGTAGTTAGTCATCGAGTCACTTAAGTATCAATTGTCAGGGTTCTATATATACAAATTAATGAATAAAACTCTTCCATATATTTGATATTCTCTATCCAAACTCAACATAGAACTTGAGACTCTCATAATAAACCAAAATGCAACTTTTGGTAAAAGATTTTCATGGGGATAAAAACTAGTGAAATATCTTTTTGGCATGCTCAACGGGACCCATTATGTTGAGTCGAGAGAGTTCTATGCCATAGACTTGAAGCCAAATCAACTTGAATAATACCATTGACAAGCAAGTGCTATAATGGCTAAGAACAATGCACAAGCTAAGTCATCATCAGCCCAACATCCTTGAAATGTGGTTGCAAATCAAGTCCAAGAGAAAGGCGTTTGTGTTTTAGGCATCGTACAGAAGAAAGAAGATAGGCGGACCTCATACCAGTCATGCTTGCCACTATGAGGCGAACCATGGAGGAAACTTAGAATGAAGTAGTTGATTATATGGTCAGGCAAATGATTGATGTAGTCAGGCCATTAATCATCAACATGTATCACAAGCACGCACAAGAGCAATATGGAGTTCTAACAAACTCAATTCAACCTCTAATCATACAGGCCTCTATTTTGATTGGGTATGTTCCTGTATCATCAACTTCACAAATAGCATTGACCATGCGGGACAAACTCCGTCAACTGGCCCCCCTTTGAGAATCCTTCGAAGGGAAGAGGTTCTGGTGATCGCGCAAGCAAATGGGTCAACCAATGCACATATCATTACAAATGTTGGTCACGGTCCAGCAATATTCGTGCTGCTAGCGTCTTAACAAAATACATTATTGGAAAATGCCTCTGGATTGGGTCTGGCTTTGCCGGGTCCCATGTTGGTACCTTAGGCGAGTGCATTCCTTGTCACAGTAGAGGTTCTTGGAGTAGTAATGACTTCAGCCAAGGGGTAGGACCAACTACCACAATTGAACACTCAACTTCATATAGGAATTCCGAATATTCAACCCTAAGTACCTCATTTAAGGGATTTAATACCGACGGGTTCCAAACATACAATTTTAGGTGCTCCCAAATGTTCAACCACAGATGTTACAACAACATTTTCTTCTTGCTCTGGTGAACATACCTAATCCACCACAAATAAACTTGATGCCTGCAATCCAACCACAACCACAATTCTTTAGGCCTCAACAACAATACCTCAAAGTGCCTCATCAAAATGTAAACCTACTATTGCAGCCCAATTATGGTATGCAACAAGTTCAAGGGTTTCCTCCCATGATGCCAATTCAAAATCACCCAATAGTTGAGCCATTGTTGAGAGGTTACGGTAATGACATTGCGTGTTTTACTAATGTCTATAGAAAACCATATCCAAATTAGATAGATAATATACCATACTCAAGGGGTTTTAAAATGCCTAAGTTTACTCTATTTACTAGAGAAGAGGATCAATCGACCTTTGAACATATTAATCGTTTCTTGGCACAATACAAAGATGCGGCACATGCCAATCATTAGAAGCTGAGGTTATTTCCTTAATCATTATCAAAAATTGTTTTTACTTGTGACGCCCCCTGATGGCTCCCGATCCGTTAGGGTCGCCACACTTCTTTTCTTATCCTAGATGTCCTTTATTCTGATACCCATGGATTTCGATGAATCCGTGAGTTTGGGGGTCTATCACATTTTTCATTGGTCCCTGTGCATATTTTATTGCGGAAGCGGATCCATCAACTCCCCTCCTAAACTTTGAAATGATGCACACTAGATATACACATAGATATCAACCAAGCACTTTTTATTTACATATATTTGATAGACCTTGTTCATCGGTACATCAAAAGCCAAAGTTTTCTATATTGGCTATATCCAAAAATTGACCGACTTTTTCGTTAGCCATTTACAACGCCATCTATCTTCAAGTGCCGGTGTCCCAAAAATTCACTGTTGTCCTCTCGTCCTCTACTACTCTACTCCACTCAATCCTCCATCATCATCCTCTTGCGACGGTGGCAGCAGCCCCATGGTGTGTCCATCCCTTCGAACATACAGGACCACAAAATTCTGATACATGGGACCCGAGGGGAGGTCGGTATCAATCGTCAATACCACCCTTATTTGAATGAAAGTAAATCCTAACAGATCGGGTTCAAGATGCTCCGATTGTTCCCATTGTAGATTGACGGGAATGCCCATAGAAGGTATCGAAAGACGCAAGCAGTAGTGGCATCTTTATCACTATGTAATATGTTAGCCCGATGAGAGGTGAGTACAACTACTTAGTAGTTAAATAAAATTAAAGCTAAATATTTTTTAGGTAAAAAATACTTTTTGGTCAAACCTTTGAATTTTTAAGAAATTGATTTGATAAAAGTAAAATCAAAGCTAAATAAAATCTTTTTAGGTAAAAAGTCAATATCTAATCCGAGATTGACTTTTGGTCAAAGAATTAACCTTTTTAGTTAATTCAAAAGTCAACTGTTTGACTTTTTGGATTTTTCTTAAAAATGACTTGAAAATCATTTAATAATGATAATGCAATAGAAAGAAATGAAAAACAACACCTTTTTGACCAAGAAATGGACTATGTCGTTATCAAAAACCCAAATCTCAACTTTCTTTCTTTCTCTGACACGTCAACTAAAAATTGTGTGTCAACATATGGACATTTGCTTCAAATGAAGGAAACCCGCGAACCAAGGAGAGGCTGAAGACTAGACGTCTCGAAAGGAGTTGTGTTGAAAAACCAAAGTCTCACGCATAGTAGGAAAGCAAGCTTTGATTGAAGTAGAAATTATATTATAGTCAATAATGCTAGGACCTAGAAGGATGCAACTCGTTACATCCTCGACCTCGTTTAACAAGCCAAAACAGCAATCTTTAGTATACTTCCCTAGTTAGAGAGTGATCAAATTGCTAATGTAGTTTGATGAGTCATAGTCAGAGGATTTCTTGGGTGGCATGACAGGTGACGAACTGTGAATGAAAGGAATTGCAAAGGAAATGTGAAAATGGGGTAAGGCAAGAAGACAAAATATAGTGATGAAAACCTTCAAGAGATACTGGTAGAAGACAACGTCTCGAGGAGAAAAGAGAAAACTTGCGAAATTAGAGGAGATGTGTCGAGATAACAAGGGGAATGAGAATCCATATCAGAGAAAAGGTGTCAGAAGACAGAAAGACGTGATCACACCGGGAAGTTGTACGGAAATAAGATATTTCTTTAAAAGAAATAAATTCAAATTTATTTCTTTAATAGCGGGCATATGTTGATATCCAAATTAACCCTTCGAATCACGTGCTAGTCACGAGGGAGTTTTGGACGAAAATGCCCCATTTTAGTTCATAAAATCATAGAGAAATAGCTTTTGTGGAGTCAAAACTAAGCTGAGCCTCAATGGAATTCTAGAAGTCGAAACCTAGAGTTGATGGCCAGGTAATTAGTGACCATGTGTCAAGCTATGTACCAAATTTGAAAACTAAGTGCAATTAGCATTAAAACTCAAGCGAGAATAATTGCTGCTAGAAATGTGAGTAAAAATAGGGAACGGTTATTTACATGATGAGCAAGTTACATGGATATCGTCGACAGGTCAGGAAATGGTTGTTAAAGGATAAGGTCGTCTCGAAGAGATGAAACACGTGAAGATTGCGAAGAGTAATGCCCAAGGAAGAGCAATTGAGTAAGGAATATCAACTCCCTATAAACATCGCAGCTCTCCATCGGGAAGGACACACCGAACAACACACAACAACTATCTTTGCTTTATCTTTACTTTATCAAATTTTAGCTGTAATTTCCTAGATTCCCATCATTAATTAAATTCCAGCATGTATCTTTATCTGGTCCAGCATCATCGATTGAATTTCGATGTTGTTTCATAAGCCCAACATCATTGATTAAATTTTGACGTTATGTTTATTATTTAGGAGTATTGCTATTAATTAAATTCCAACTCCACATGTGAAACAAGTCGTGTCATAGATTAAATGCCGACATAGTTTGAATTCAAAGCGTAGATTAGTCTGTTGCCAATGCCCAAATTGCATCATTGATTAAATTCTAGTGTAATTTGTGCCCAATGACAGTTAGTTGTCAAGTCGTCTAAATATTAATTGTCAAGGTTGTATATACAAGTTGATAAATAAAACTCTTCTTTGCATTTGACATTCTCTGTCCAAACTCAACACAAAACCTAAGTCTCTCATAATAAAACCAAAACCCAATTTTTGGTGAAATATTTTCACAGGGATAAAAAACCGATGAAATAGGTGCATTTCAATGCTCTGATTTTCACTGAGTTTGTCGAAAGAGTACACACAATTTATCTACATAAGACTGTTCGAACTTGCAAATCGATAAATCCGGAGGTATGTAAGGAAAGTCAAAGTCCTTCAAGAGATCAAGGTCCACGGCGATTTCGGTCATTACGTTGACCAGCACTTGCTTCCGCTAGTCTCAGTAAAAATGAGCCAAAGAGCTAGAAAAGTCAAAAAGGTTTCTTTATTATTATTCCCTAGCACTGTTATGAGTAGATTTCACGGCTAGGACAAATCTCTGGTTTCTGAAATGGATTAGCCTCCATTTGGTAATTTCCCTATTTCTCTCAATTTCTATTCTTTTATTTCCCAAAACAAAACAAAAAAGAATAAAAATCTATTTAGTAACGTCAACTGGAGAATAGAAAGGTGGCCAGAGAAAAGATGTGAAATAGAAACAAGAAATAGAAAAAAAAAAATAGCTTATTGTTTTTTAGAACAATTTTTAGAAACAAGTTATTTTTTCTTTTCTTCTTTCTTGCTGCTCATCACCCCCACCACCGCCCCTCAACGGCAATCGACAGCCAATGGCCGTGCAACCGATGGCTGATGGCGGCAAAGAAGAATAAGAAAATAAAAAAAATGAAAAAAAAACTTAAAAAAATATTTTAAAATTAAAAGAAATTCTATGTTATAAAATTTTTTGTAAATCGTACCAAACACATTCTTATTCTTTTTCTATTTTGAGAATAAAAATTTGGTATGATTATCAAACGCGCTCTTTTATTAACAAATTGTTCTAGGAAATAGAAATAGAGAAAAATTAGTTCTGGAAAGAAATTATTCCCTAGAATAAAAGCATTATCAAACGAACCCTTAAATAAAGGGACATAGCTTTGCTCTCTATTGCTCATGATCATTTTAGCCAAGATGGGATAAATATCTAGTTCTCTAGTTTCCTAGGCAACTTAGATGGGAAGGACATAGCTCTCTCTCTCTCTCTCTCTCTCTCTCTCTCTCTCTCTCTCTCTCTCTCTCTCTCTATATATATATATATATATATATATATATATAAACACGTGCACGCACACACATATATATATCTCTGCATATATTATATAAACAACTGTTTCTTTTTCCCTCTCTTTCGATGTTTCAATATCAAAAATTAAAAACTAAAAGGCTACTACTATAGGGAGATGATATTTCTATTCTCAAGAATAATTTTCCTTTAGAAATAGTTTTTTTTATCTCTATGCCCGTATGATTTCTTAAGCAGAAGAATACCTTTAATAACGATATAAAATTTATATTCCTAGAATAGAAAAAGAACATGAATACATTTGATACGACCCTGAGATTTATATTCCCAATTTTTTCATTTAATTATAAAAGGGAAAGTGGACACTTAAAATACATGTTTAGATAAAATTAGACTTTTATGAGGAGGTTTTAATTAATTAAGATATTCTAAGATGGCCTAAAAAAATCAAACATAATAGTTAGTCAAAGAAAGATGGCTAGAAATGATAGTAGAGAGTCCCACTAGTTAATAACTCATAATATGAGGAGACCGACAGTAAATTTTTGGACATTACAATAAATAGGTGCATCTTTTGAGCTTTTTTAGCTACAAGAATAAGAGCAAATGTTGCTTGGTGGTATAGGCAAGAACAACTAATGATGGAGGCAATCTTAAAGTTGGTGCCGTTATTTGCACAAACTTATCAAATCTTCAAACAAATTTTGTTAGAAATCCATGAAGCACAAGCTTACATTGAGCATTTTTCTCTAAAATGATATTATTTCTCTTTTAGTTCTAACAGCAAAAAAGTAGATATTTCTACTTTTATTTTTGTTTTAGATATATTTCTTGGCCACCAATAAATTCCAAGGAATAGAAAAATACATTGATGTTACCACAAAGAGAATGGCTTTACTAGTAAAGCCTATGATGTAAGCGCTCGACACTGATGATGTGACACTCAGGAGATTCTTTGTGTGAATATGTGCTTTTTGATTATTGAGGATTTTGAATGTCCTTTTCTTTCAAATTCTCATTGTTTATCACGTGAAATTTGACTTTTAATAGATTAAACCTCCCATGAACTCCTTATATAGGATGAGGCATAAGAGGTTTTACTAATTTTCATAGACCCAAATTATTAATTTTTTGGTAAATATACAATATAAAACTAAGAAAAATTAACGTCTGAAATCTACAATCCCAACTTTATCACTAAACAAAACATGAGATAATTCTCTAGGAAGCCGCAAGTAGAATGTAATATCCCAATGTGTCGCTATGCCAACATTGACAAACATATCAACGGGTTAATTGCCTTTCCGAAAATATATATATATATGATGAATTTTGAACTTAAAATGAGAGATCAATAGCCTTATGATATTCTTAAGTAGTGCCGGTCTAATATTATCAACTACTCTCTCTTAATTAACAAGTTCAGTAAAGTAAGAGTGCTATTGCAAAAACTTTTGGGAGTTGAACTTTGGGTATGGTTTGAGGTTATATTCTTCGGATGGAAGGATAGTTGTGTCATTACCCCTATTCCTACAGGATCCAGGGTGTGACATTAGGTATGTAGTTTCTCTGAGAGGGTTCAAGTATGCTTTTTCTTGTGATGGTTTCGTGGCATGTTCTCATCCCCAGCTTGTATTGGTAAAGTCATTGTTTTAAGTTAAGGTCTGGCTAATAATGGTGGCTGAAAGTTGGTGCCGGTGTTTGGAAGCGGTTGTCGGAAGGGAAGGTTGGGAGTTGATATCACGTTCTTGTGAGTCGTGGCCGGTGGTCCAGTGGTAGTGTCCGGCGAATTGCAGTGGTGATAGTATTCGCTGATGCTAAAGGTTGGGCGTTTAAAAATGTCTGGCGATGAAATATGTTGTTCTTGGTTTAAGATGAGATGATGTGGGCGTTATCGTTAAATTCTTTTTATTCTGAAATCAGTATGGGATGCTGAAGTTTCTGGGTTGATGAACGGAGGCGTTATGGCCGAGAACTGCTAACGTTGGTGATGGCCACGTGGAGAGGATAATAACGGCGTTAATTGTCTCTTTGGTTTAGTATGGGCTCAGATAGGCTTTCGGCTAAATTTGGGTTTACAGTTATGGCTAAATTAGACCTTGATGGGTTTGGATTTTGTTTGGGCTTTAGAGGGTTTGGACCTGCTAGATCAAAGGTTATTTTGGGGACGAGATTTGGTTTAGGCCACATTGGGCTTGTTTCGTTAAGTCAGATTGGACGTTTGCTTTGAACAGGCTAGAAATCAGAGCCCAATTGTGTGCAGGGCCCTGACCCATAAGGCCTAAGTGTCACCTATTTTCGAAAAAAAAAATTGCAAAAAAATTAAAAATTAAAAAAAGAAAATAATTAAAAAATAGAAAATAAGAGAAATAGTTCCTTACCTAGTTGTGTGGGTTAGGAATTAGATGAAGCTTAGTTTCTTTTTGATTAGTACATATATTAGTTTAGATATTTTAGTGTGTACCTTTAATACGAGTTTAGTCTTCATAGATTAATCTCTTAAGGTAAGAAATTGCACTTGATTTGAACTTAGCACATGAGGGTTGCTATCCTAGGACATAGAACAAAGCCATGTATATTTTTTGCTTGACGAGTATTGGGTTTTATTTCTCGCACTTCAAGCATTTTAAATACTTAAATGTTTACTTCTTGCACTTTCAATACATCAATAAATATTTTCCTTTAGGATTTCCTTTTATATGATTTTCCAGGTATCTGAGCATAAGGTGACGATGCCATGGTGGCTGTGGATTTTCTATTTTGTCTAGTCGCATGAAGCGCTTTGGTCGTGTCTCTCCCCACTATCGACGGAAATGTCAATTTGAACTTTTTCACCGAGTGAAGCTTCGCGGGAGGATCGTAGGATCGAGTGGTTAGGAATTTATTAAAATATGGACGGGTCTTTCCTAGCTTTCACATCATTAGAATCAGCACATACGTTTACATGAGAAACAAATATATTCCAAATTGTCATAATCATTGAAAAATTCCACATTCTTTATTGAAGTGCACCAGCTTTTTGGGTTTGATTGTTCTTGACTGATTACTGTCGAGAATCAAAACGCGAAGAACGCTCCTTGTTTTCTTTGCGTTTTGTTTAGGGAGTGCCGAGTCTACGAAGGTGGAACTGTTTTGACTATCAATGTTGACTAAGATTAAGAAATAATTTGGATTTTGTATGGATTGTTACCATTTCAATTAACGGATTGCAAGGTCAGATTCCTTAAGGCAGTTTTTTGGCATTAGTCATAGATTAGTTTTTGGACATGTTAGGTAAGTCTTTGGACATGTGCGTACCGTGTCCCTTGGGTTAACGTAGATATGTCTAATCATTCCTATCTCTGTTGCAACTGCAATACATATGAACTGTAGCATAAGTTCTAGATGAAGCAAAAAATAAATCTAACATACACTCGAAAAGGGAAATGGATTGTAAATTGTGATCAATTAGTTTAGTACCGGTTCTCTCTTTGTGACGATACAAATGTCGCTTGTCTCGTTGACCTTACAAGGCTTGCTTTGGAATAAGCAAGACATCGGTTGCATCAGTTGAAGATGTAGGAGACTAGGTCTACTTTGAGCCCCCACAAATAGAAATCAACCATAGTTTTTATCTAAGTTCATTCAAATTTAATTATTTGTAAATTACACTAGCATTCTTATCTAAATCAAATGTTATAAGAACATAGCTAATTCTGAATATTTCGTATCAAAGTGTGGGATAATGCTAAGAAAGGGTCGCTATTGCGCCCCTCACCCTTTTGCTAATAAAAACGAAAAGCAAAATACTCTGTGGATTGGATGGCACTGAACTAGCTGACTTTTCCCTCGGTCTCGTGCTCCCACAAGGCAGACTATTTGTCTCGCCATGAACAAAGGGAAGGAAAAAGAGGGGAGTGCAATGTCTCCTTGGAAATCAAGGAACGGAATCAAAGCCTTCATATCGTTCATTAAGTTTTAAGAAATTAGTGAGCAAAATAAAATCGATACCAATCATTCTAGACTTGATTTTGGTCCAACAACCAGCCGCCATGCTTGCATTTCACTCACGTGCTCAACTGCTATGTGGCCCTCGAGAGGTGGGCATCCAAATATAAAATTCTCTAGTGACTATTTTGATTGTCCAATCCAATGTATTATAACCTCTCCCCACATCTACAATTATGTAGTTTAGAATATTTTTATCTCCAACATCCCACCATATTTGACTCTTCCCATATTCGATTAATCTCCCATCAAATCAAATTTCCTCTCTCGTGTATATAAGTCATCTTCTCTGACACTCATCCACTGAATCTATCACCAACTATCTTCCGACGTTGTTCCCTTTCACCTTAAAAAATGGAATCTCATTTCTCCCACGACCAGAAACCAAAACTCCCATCACCACCAAATTCCTTCATCGCCCCCCAGTCTTTTTCTTGGGAAGAGCTTCTCTTTAGCCACAACTCACTCCCGTTCAACCTGAACGACTCTCAAGATAGACTTCTATTGGAAGTCATAGCACAAGGAACCGTGAAAGAATCGTGCGAATCCGAGTCCGCATCCTCGACTGGAGTCGGTGAGGAGGAGGTCACTTCAAGCCTTGCGATGGAGAAGCTCAAGTCGAAGAGGAAGACCTACCGAGGTGTGAGAAGGCGGCCGTGGGGGAAATATGCTGCTGAGATCCGAGACTCGACCCGAAATGGGAACCGGGTCTGGCTCGGGACATTCGACACAGTGGAGGCCGCTGCTCTGGCCTACGACCAAGCTGCATTCGCGCTGCGGGGGTCCTTGGCCGTGCTTAATTTCCCGCTAGAAAAGGTTAGGGAGTCGCTTAAGGGAATGGAGTATACTTGTGTGGGTGGCTGCTCTCCTGTGGAGGCACTAAAGAGGAGGCATTCTATGAGGAAGAGGCTGTTGGTCAAAAAAGATCAAGAGAAAGATGAGGAAACGAGGAAGCAGAATTTGGTGGTGCTAGAGGATCTAGGGCCTGAATATCTGGAGCAGCTATTAAGTTCTTCCAAAAGCAGTGACACCATTTGGTGAATAGAGGAAATGCTTTGTCACCAATTGTTGAGAAAAGTGGAGGAAGGTCTTAAACTACATGTATGAATCATAGTTAGCTTCGTGACCATTCAAATGTCGAAATAAAGTCATAAATCTTCTGATGAAAATGCATTAGTTAGTTGTTCTAACAGTCAACTTGTTCTAGTTGTTCCTATGGTCAGCTTGACCCGCAATATCACCCATGTGGCAATTATAGAACATGCCTCATTTTCGGCTATCATGTAACCGATTTATGGTGCATCAATTAAAATGTTTAGAATTCTATCTCATCACTTGACAGACATTGGAATTTCTAGAAGAGTTCTTCCCACAGATTCTAATTGTTTATTTACCCATTTTGACAAATGAGCTACAACACAAACAAGGCACTTGGAAGATAAACAATATCCACTTAGTCTTCACGGGAAATTCAAGCTCCAGGCGTTTGCTGAGTTTTAAATTTCCAGTCAAATAAAAGTCAACATTTGACCGTGTGCTCTCGGCTTATACTATTCTTAATCAGTGTGGGTTCACTAGATAACATGTACTTTTTTCTCTTGTTTGTGCATATCCTCTGAATAGTTGGTGGTATCTTAGAAAAGTCCTATATAGGACGAAGTTGCCTCCGCAAGAAATTGCCTAGAAATTCTGGACTGATATATAGGACTAATAATTTGGGAGACAATTCATCTATACAATAAGGGTGCTCACATGAGTTTAACCATTATCGTATATGAATAGGTTGACCCATTTATATATGATTAGCAGATGTATTTTGCGAGTTGAATATTTCACTATGTTTAGTCATATTTATTAAATAGGCTAACATAATGCCCATGTTGTAAACATATCTTGGTACTTATATATATCTAGACACAATCTTTACTAGTTCAAAACATGTCAAACGTATCGTGTTGTTTATACTCACATTGTTTGATAATGAGGTTTACATGCTTTTAATGTATATTGATATCTCTCCACCAATAAGTTCAAGCTTTTAGATTAGACTTTCTAATATGATATTGGAGCTAGAATTTGCTCCTTTCAAGTGTAGGTTCACCCAAGTTAATCAAATTTAACATGCCACTCATGTTACATATAGTTTCTTTTCATTTATCAGTTTAAACTTTTTATAGTCAATTCAATAGTAAACTTTTTAATTTGATGAATTTAAGTTATTCTACCCAAAATTGATTAGAAATTACTAACGTGGCAACTAACCATTTTACATGGTTTAGCTGATGATGTTTGATAATTTTTACAATACTTAGCTATCTTTATAAAATGTTTATTGAAAGTTGAATTCATGCTTTATTTTTTCCTTCTTAATCTTTTAATTTTTTTTTTTTACTTTTCTTTTTTTCATTAGTTACGTAAGGGTTGCAAGGGTTGTCTGGGCCTTTGCATTGGTCAGCAACCCTCAAATAGCCATTGGATTGAGAGCCTGTAAGCCCTCACCAACCACCACTAAGGATTAAATAAATTAAAAAATTAAAGAAACTATAAAAATTACCGACATTAGTGTTAGCGGTGTTATGTTAAACTCGGAGATGTTAACACTGATCAATTTTTTTCAAAATGATAAAAATAATAAATTGTTAAAAAAATTATAAGTAAATTGAATAAATTGAAGAATTTAAGTTTAAGTTAGTTGTCAGATGAAATAAATGTTTAGGACTTTTTAGACACAACTTATTATGAAATAAATGCATGAATTGTCAACCCTATTTTGACTCGCCCCCAAGATGACTCGCATCCGGACACGATTGTCTGAACTCCAAATATTTGATTAGGTCCGCCCACAGTTATTCCCAAGTGTAATCCTCCTCATCCATTTACATTTTCTGTGGATCTAAATGGGTTTACGTGTTACCTTTTCCTTGATATTAATGATTGCGATCACTTTGGGGATCTAAACTGGATGCTTGGACTGTCAAAGCTCATATATGTAACGTCCTTCTATACAACTAGATTTCTAATCCCCACTAGCCCCACAAGACTTATTATGTACCGAAACCCTTTTATCTTGTTATCATGTTTTTCTTTAGAGAAATGAAATAGATATTATTTGATTAAAAAAAAGGGAAATAGATGCTTTTCTGGAAAAAAAAAATCGGTGTTGATGGCAATTTCAGCCGCCATGAAGATAGAGATAGATAGTGGGATGAAGAGATTGGTGGTGGTGATGGTGATGGTGCTTGTGGAGATGAAGGATCACATGAGAGACTCGGAGAATAGAAAGAATAAATGTTTTGTGGGCAAGGGTGTTGAAAAGAAAATTGTAAATTTTCGCCAAAAAGAAGAATAAGAAGCTACATCATCGATTCAAATTGGTGTCTAACTTAAAGTGCTGAAGGTCCGTTGTAGTTACCAAAATTAGGTCAAACTGGGGAGAAAGCTTTCTTTTACTACTATGAAAACTATTTTTTACGATTTTTTTACTAGAAGAAAATCTATCAAGAGAAAACTATTTAAAAATTATTATAAGGCTGGTAATATTTTTCCAATAGTTGACGTGACAATCTAATCTGGTGGGTACTAATCTTCTTACCTAATATAACAAGTAACTGATATGAAAAAAAATGATTGGAAAATGCATGAATTTGTAATTTTTTTTTTTAAGTTCTTCATATTTTTTTCTTTTCTTGTTTTTCTTTTTGTCTTTTCTTTTCTTTTCCAATCCATTAATCATTTTCTTTCTTAGGTCTTCATCTCCTTCCACTTCATCCTCGGCGTGCAGTTTCTCGCCCGCGACCGACCAGGGCGTGCAACCCCGAAGAAGTCTACTTCGAAACTTTATCATGACTTCCCGTTGAAGCTTCTCTTTCCATTAGTTTAATCCCCAAAATCCCACCAAAAAAAGGGGGAAAGAAAACATTGTCGATTGAAGAACAAACAACCGAAGCAATCCTTTCTCCTGCAGATGCAAATATGCAGTCCACCTTAAGAAGAGAAACAACCCACAATTCAAAAGTTGTTTCTCTTTTTCTTTCCCTTTTTCCTAAAGGATAAATAGAAGCAAACTAAATACAGAGGGGTTTCGTGTACAAAACCTCTTGCTTGGCTATGGAGAAATTCCCACTCCAATCCACCTCTTCGCGTAATCCCCCTTCAAAATATCCTTCTCCGCAACCCCCCTTCATGTTTGCGGTTCTGATCTGATTGGTTTGTCTCCTCGTGTTGTTTGCTCATGAAGTTCGTTTTTCTTCAGGGGCGGTCTGATTTTTCGTGATCGGTTCATGCTGCGCTGATGTTTATCGGATCTCTTGTTGCAGATGGCGGAGGAGAGGAGGAGCCGATCTTGCAATTTCAGCGCGTCGCGAACCCAGATCTGGGTTTGAGGTTGAAGATGAACAGTAAAAGGAAAAGAAAGAAAGGAAAACATTAAAGAGGAAAAAAATCATAAACTTTTTAGGAAAAAAAAGCTCAAACAATGTTTTGAGTAAAGGTGGTCCATGGCAATGTAAGGTGGTCCATGTCATATTGCCAATCTAGGCTATCCTAATGATAACTAGATCGACACATTAATAATTTCCGATTAATTTGGGTTAGATGGACTACGTTAGAAATTGGAGAATTTGTGACTGAATTTGTAACTATACAACAAGTTTACAACTTTTGGACAATTTTTACCGCCTACCAAAATATGCAAATTCAAGACCCATGGAAATAACTGCCCAACCTCACAAATCAACTAAACATAAGTCAAAACCATAGTCACATAATATCATACACTTGATCTACACCCGTGTTCGTAAACATAAGTTGTGGAATTAAACCTTTGTCATACACTTAATTTATACACACGTTGGAGACTTCATAAGGCCGGGTCCGTTAATATCACGAAAATGAACTATTAGAAAAATGTTTCTTAAAAATGGTTGTATCTCTTGTAAAAATTAGTTAATAAAAAATATTTTCATTATTGATAACAATTCATGTATATATGATTTTATTGATGATCAAAGTATTTTTTGTTCATTCATTTTAATTTTCATTGATTTTCTATGAAATGAATGCATCTAGTCATCCAATTGACTTTCATGCCATAATCGAAAAGGAAAATAACAGAAGACGAGCATTACGAACGAATGGATCAGAATGGTATGATTAATACTTTAGAATGGAGAACCTATGCCCATCAAATTCTGGACAATTGCTTCATTTTGTTGTGTTTTGTACCTTTCCCTTCCTTGCAAGAAACAAGAGCCTACACAACTTGGGCTACTCGTAAAACCCCTTCATATGAAACAAGTCCGAGACGATCAAAATTCACGTGAGTCAGCTCTATCTCAGCTAATAAATGATATGGGTCCTATTTGAATCTTGCACGCTAACGGCTGGAATCAGTTATATATATGTCCACTTATAATTAGTGATGATAAACACAAAGAGATTTCTTGCATGCAGTTTTCTGCATTTAGATTATGTTATTGATACCATACTAATGGACTCAACAAATTTGTGCATCAATAGTTGCAAAAGTAAATTGTGCATGAATTCTTAATTTCTATGTATAATTTATAAAGTATAGAATGTGTGGAAGAAAAATATCTCCCCTAATTCCATTTACCACATCTTATCCTTTCAAGGGAACAAATACAACAGATTATAAAATAGATAATTATCGGTATGGAGAAAACTTATTCACTGAATTGGTACTTTTCATATTAAGTCTACAATCTCGAAGTTGGTACGGAACTCCAATGCTATAGTCGCATTCATGCATGGCATGGTACAAATGGCTCTCTTACTCTTCAATTCCTACCGCAACAAGGGAAAGCTGCAGATCGATTAGTGCTGGAATCGGACTGCACAGTCCTCGTGAAAGCCCTCCATAACCCTAACATAACACCATGGGCGAGCAGAGTGCTATTCGATGACGGTACGACTCTCTTCCTTCGTTTCCCTAATTTGCAAGTTCGGCACTGCAGACGCGAGGCAAATGCTCCTGCTGATCGGGCCGCAAAAGCCCATGGGGCTTCTTTACTTTCTTCTGCTTGGCTTTCTTCTCCTCCTCTGTTTCTACTAGATCTTATGTACTCGGATATGATGCGGAACGGTTCCTCTAATTTGCATTAGCAATATATTACCGTTTTAGACCAAAAAAAGAAACGTCAATATCCCGTTACAAGCTGCATGGCCATGACAAGGTGCACCATCATCTGCGGATTGAGTGTAATAATCATAATCCTTATCCGCTGTATTGTCGTAGAAGTCCCTGACAACTTTGCCGACATTATAACCATAAGGACTAAATTCTTTATACTTTTCTCGGTTGCATTTTGTTTCGAGCAGAGTCGTGTCCGGATCCCATTTCACGTTACCGCAACCACAAAACATTACGATTGCAATAAACACAATGAACCCACAACTCTTTGAAAAGATGCCATGGATGGTCCTCTATCTTCTCCTCCTTCTGCTTGCTTTTGAAAGACACGAGTGGATTATTTATGCTGAAAAGATTTGTCCCTCCAAGTTTCTTGACTTCTCTGCTTCCTATATATGCTCTTTAAGGTTAGCTAGTGTTAGAGTAATTAAATAATAAACCACACATTCGTCTAACAGTTTAAACTTTTAGATTAGTTGATAGTGATCCTATAAAATCTTATATGATATTAGAGTTATAAGTCTTGAGTTCGAATCTTTTTAGACCCCATTTATCTCCCCATTTAAATTTCCACATTTAGTAATAGGCAAAAGACTACACCAATAATAAATCATGTATTAATCAAACAGCTTAAGTTTTTAGTTAAAATAGTCGATAGTGTTCCCACAAAATCTTACAAATGAAGGTTTTCTTCTAGTAGTAATCTCATTAGTTTCTTACTTATAGGGAAAAAGCCACCACAGAGACCCCAAAATTTCAAATTTACTCTAAACTTTTTTTTTTGCGACATAAAAAACCTTAAACTTTGCCAACCGTGACACATTTATCTCAAACTTTTTTTTATGACACAAAAACCCTAAACTTGTATCCGTGTGACACATTTATCATAAACTTTAGGATATTTTCATCTTTTACTTTTTAAAATATTTTCTTTTTCTTTTTTCCTTCCTCTCTCTTCCCTCCGCTAGCCATGGTGGAGGGAAGTCAAACTCTAGCATCGGGCGAGGGTCACTCTCGCCTGGGCTAGCTAGGGCTGCCCTCGTCAATGTCGGGCGAGGGCGGCCCTCAGCTAGGTCAGGCAAGGTTGGCCCTCAACTAGGTCAAGTGAGGGCCTCCCTCGCCAAACACAAGTGAGGGCAACCCTCGCCTAACGCAGGTGAGGGCAGCCCTTGCTAACGTCGAGCGAGGGCATTCCTCGCCAAATCCAGCCAAGCGAGGGCCATCATTGTTGGATCTAGCAAGGGCTACCCTTCCCCAATGTCGGCATGAGCCGCCCTTCCCTGAGTTCGACTTGCCTTCGCCATGGCTGGGGGAGGGAAGAGATAAGAAGAAAAAAGGAAAAAATAAGACGAAAATACCTTTGGTAATAAAGTTTTGGGTAAATGTGTTGGGTAATCAAAGTTTAAGGTTTTTCATATCACAAAAAATATTTGAATTAAATTTGTCACTTTGGGCAAAATTTGAGATTTTTGGTAGCTTTTTCCCTTACTTATATTATTCTTTTTTCTTCTCCTTATGATTGTCAATCATCACTATGTTCATAGAGAGGAAACACTTGCTCCACCTTAATTGGACTTTCCTCCATTAAAATTGATGGGTGATCCACTAGTTATTCGCTTGTATGGATTCACCCGACTATTGCATTCCACAGCCATCACGTATACTCTTTAGGACAAATCTCATTCCTCTCTCTTATCAAACTTCTCTTTAACATTTCGTTGTCAAAGACAACTATATCATCATCACCCACCTATCATACCGAGCATATAAAACCAACTGTGACAATAAGGAAATCGATGATTTCCATAAAGAAACAACAAAATAGTTGCCAAATCATAATACGAGCCGGGAATCGAAATCTTAAGTTCATGTATAGAGAATCAAATTGAATCGGACGTAGATTTATTAAAACACCCAAATTTATTTTTCCTTTTCATAGATGTATAGACAGTAAGTAGGAAATTTTTTTAAGTAAAAGTCATAAAATAAGACTATCTTGATTTTGAGCACATCTTAAGCATGACATAAGAGACATATTCTTCTTCTAAGAAACTGAACTTTAAACTCAAAAGAACTTTTAGACGCCACATGTCATTTTTGGTTGATTTATGTATTACATATTTCAATTTGTGATGTTGCGAAACTACATTATGAAAATCTTTATAACTGGAGATCACCATGAAAGCAGAAGGATGCATGATGCTCTAGTAGAGGTAATAGCTGTAAAATAGATAACTTCCCCAAAATCAAACATATAAATTTAGAACACCAAATAGGGGAAAATTAGATGCATTAGGGCATAGTTGGGAATAATATACTATATTGCTTTTTCCTCCTTATGTTGATTCTCGATAATGATTCTTAAATATGAAAGTTAAGCAAGGAAATTAATTAGTCTAGCGATAACAAACATTTAATCCCCAAAACTGAACTTTTAATGGCGAAGTTTAGATTTAATTCTCTTTAAAAAAACATTAACTTTTCGCTTTAAAACATCAACTTTAGATTGAGTCTCAATTATGGCCTAAACTTTTCTTTGTATCATAAAAGAGCACCAATTTTATCTTGTGCCCCAATTCTGGCATAATTTAAAAAAAAAAAAAAAATTCAAGAAAAGCGCGGACTTTACCTCAAATCTCATTTTTGGTCCAATTTTTTTGTTGTCTCATTAAAAAGCATAATCTTTTAGCCAATACATAAATTCAGCTCTCATCAAGTTTTTGTCACTTGTGATTCTACGTGTAATTGTTAGAAACTTTATGAAAACTTGATGAGGGCCAAATATGGGTATTGACTTAGGGTCAGAATTGGGACTTGACATAAAATTGTTCCCTTTTCATGAGACAAAAAGGTTTAGGCCATAATTGAAACTTGAGGTAAAGTTAGTTCTTATTAAAGGGATTGGGCCCCAAGTTCATCATTTTGTCTCTAAGTAGGTTGTTTGCTAAAGTCAACCTTTACCAACGAAATTGCATATCATTCTAGCCAAAAAAATAAACCAAATTTCATTTTGTGTTGACTAGGGGTGAGCATCGGTCCAGTGTCAACCCTAGACCCTCAACCCTATTGATCTTGGTTTGGTTCTTAAGGGAATTGAGTCAGTCATTGGTCCTAAGATCCCTAAATTAGCAGTGTCAACCCTAGACCCTCAATCTTGAGAGTTTAGGATTGGTCCATATGTTATATATAAAATATTATATATATATATATATATATATATATGTATGTATATATATATGTATGTATATAATATTCTTATATTTATTCTAAAGAGAAAACCCTAACTTAAGCGACATCAAACGACGTCATCATCTTTCGAGTACTTTTGTTCTCCTTTCTTTTTAATCCTATTCTTTCTTTTTTATCCTCTTCAATTGTTACTTTGAAAGAAATAATTTTTTGCTTATGAGCAGCCTTAGGGCCCGTTTGGTTCGGCTTTTGGGGAATGTATTTGCGAATACAAATACCTTTGGCTGAATAGGGTTTTTCGAAATGCAAATATCGTTTGGTAAAATTTGCATTGAAAAACAACTTTGACCAAAATACCGTTTGGTAAAATTTGCATTTGTAATTAAATTTTATTAAATTAAAAAAAAAAAAATACACTTTTTTTTTTTGAAGTCCGGCCACCGGACCGGATCCGGCGGCTGAATGGCCGGATCCGCCTCCGGAGGGTCGCCGGGAGTCGGGCGACCCGAGCGATCGCCGCTGGGTCGCGCGACCTCGAGTGCGCGTGACCCGAGCGGCCGTCGCTGGGGTCGCGCGACCCAGCGGCCGTCGCTGGGGGTCGCCCGACCCAGCCGCCGTCGCCGAGGTCGTGCGAACCCGCGCGACGGTCGCCCGGGTTCGCGCGACCTCGAGCGACGGCGTCGCGTGGGTTCGCGCGACCCAAGCAACGGCCGCCTGAGGTCGCGCGACCTCAGGCGACCGTTGCCTGGGGTCGCCCGACCCCGGCGATCATCGCCTGAGGTCCGACGACGATCGCCGGGGTCAGGCGACCCTCAGGCGGCAGTCGCCGGTGCGTCGCCGGCGTGCACAACCCCCTTGGCCGGCGGTCGTCGGCCTTCGTGCGGTGGTTTTCCTCGCGGATGAACAGTAACCGCGAAGTGAATAGTAACCGGAACTTGCATTCCAGAAATGCAAGTTTCCAAAGGACCTCCGGACCTCCTTTGGCCTAAGGGTCCTTAGGGCCATTTGGAGATGCAATTGCATCTTGCTAAAGTCGGCCAAAAACTCGAATCAAACACACTTGCATTTGGCCAAGGGACTTTAGAGTCCAAATGCTCATCTCTAAAGCTGAACCAAACAGGGCCTTAGTCTTCTTGTCGTGTGATGCTTGCCCCACTCAAAGCTTGCCACTCATCGCTTATGCCGCTCGCCACTTGACACTCATCCTGTTTGCCACTCAACGTGAGGCTCGCCTCTCACCTGTCTTTATTTACCTCACTTGTTGCCAAGTAAATCAAAAGGAAACAAAGCCTAATTAGAAACCATCTTCGCTCGTGAGCAATGCTTGTAGTTCACCGCTCATGTCGTGGCTCGCCCTTATTGATAAATATGTAATTTGAAATAATAGGTTTGTCTTTTTAAAGAATACACAAAGTTTTAAAAAGAATTACCGATCGGTCTCAGATTGACCCTAGAACTGGACTAAATCCATAGGGCTAGTCTCGTCCTTGGTCCCAGGCTTAACTTGGTTGGACCTCGGTCCAAAAAATTGAGGACCAACACTGTGCAAGTTGTTCATGGGTTAGATGCTAGACTGACCCAACCTAGATCATGATCACCTCTAGTGTCGCTAAATGTTACATTTTAGCTATGAAATAATAGTTTCGCTCCACCAAAGTTCATTTTAAGATTTGTTTTTACAAAATTTTTGCTACAAAAATTTTGGGCATGTCGAACCATTTTTCCATTAAAAAAAAAAAAAAACACTAGCTACAAATCAGATTCGCAGCACTAGAAGTCCCGATTATGTATGCTCAGTTTCGGAGGAGGTCTCGAGTTCTAAATCACTTGCGGAGTAAAGGAAGGTGAACGATTCTTGTTTTTATTTTAAAGAAAATTCACTCCTATTTCGGTAAGGGGCTTTGACTGGGCGTAGAAAGTTCAGGCCCTGATGCGTTGGGCCGGGCTAATCTTTTGGTGAAAGACCGATTGGCCCGGCCTGTTTGCAACCCCAGACAGTAATAGTTTCAAATCCCTTTTCATGTTTTGGTCGACCTCAAAATCACGCTTTCAGCTACATCCCCACACAACACGTGCGTCTAACCACAATAAGATGGAGCACAGCTAGGCCTATCAAACGAGTGAGTTGAGTCAGGTTTGGATCATGTCATAAATGTCCAAATTCAAATTGACCTATTTAACCTGTTTATAACACATTTATCATTAATGTAAATTTATTAACTCATACATAACCCGACCCATATTATTAAAACACTTTCATATTTAATCAAATCTAGAAAAAAATCATTTCATATGATTTTATATATATATATATATATATATATATATATATATATATATATATAGTTAAAACAATTCCATACAATTACAAAATTAATGGATAAATTTAATATTTTTTTTAAATTAAGGCATCATTTATTTCACAAAAACTATGGTATTTCTAAAAATGACAATACTTTTTTTTTTTTTGGTATTTGGTTGAAACTTGAAAATAAATTAACAAAATATTTTTCTCTTGAAATAGAACATTTGATTTGTTTTTCCACGTACTGCTTTTAAGTATTTTTTTTAAAATTATTTGTCTAAAACATTGAATTTTTTATTTCTTTATTTCTTTTTCTCTTCCTCCTTTTTCACCCAATCGTCGACCACGGCATTTACCCTATCGGCAAGAGTTGACCGTTGTATTTCGTAGGGAAAAAAAGTAAAAGAAAGAAAGGAAAAAGAAAAAGAACATAAAATCATTTAAAAATTATTAAAACTATTCAAAGAGGATGATATATTCTTAATGGGTTAACTCAACTAACAACCTTTATAAGTTAAATGGGTTTGAACACAAACCCATTTACAACCCATGTATTGTTAAACTTTCATATAACCTAAACCCATTAACAACCCATTTAATAAAAATTAACTAAAGCACATATGACCGATTTCATTGAGTATGGGTTCTTGACACCTCTAAGCATGATCACCATTTGTACCTAAATCTACAAAGCTCATCAATGTAGTGAACTTGGCAGTCGTGGTGCTAAGGGTCTTGTACTTGGTGCTTGGATGCTCAAGGCTTGCTCACGTTCATCAAGGAAAATTATCCATAAAGTTTTAAACTTATTTTATGGATATCAATTTAGTCTTAAACTTATTAATTGTGTCAATTTAATCGTAAACATTTTGACGATTTGCCAATTTAGTTATGGGTTAATACCTTGAAAAACCTAAAACTGGTATACTTGTGACAAATTTACCCAAAACTATTTTTTTAACCACCAAAAACCCCAAACTGGTATACCTTTGACAAATTTACCCCAAACTAGTACACTTGTGACAAATTTACCCTATGTTAGTTTTCGTCAAATTTTATTCTCAAATTATTAAGTTAAATGACAAGTAACGAGTTAATCGGTATACCAATTTAGGATTTTACGCTCCGTTTGTCACAGTTTACAATTTTTATGATTTTTTGTGATATTAATCTAATTTAGCATAAGGTATATTTGTCACAAATTTACCAGTTTAAGGTTTTTTGCAGTCAAATAAATTAGTTTGGGGGTAAATTTGTCATAAATGTACCAGTTAGGGTTTTTTATAGTCGGTCGAGGTAAATTTGTCACAAGTTTACCAGTTTGGGGTTTTTCATGGTCAAAAAAATAATTTGGGGTAAATTTATCACAAGTGTACCGGTTTGGGGTTTTTCGGGGTATTAACCCTTTAGTTATAAACCTTTCAATAGTGCCAATTTAGTCCAAATTTCTTTAATAATTTGCTATTTTAATTATAGACATCTTAATAATTTGTCAATGTAGTCATTCTGGATAATTGTCCATATAATAGATTTATAACTAAATTAGCGAATTTTCAAAAGTCTTAGGGCAAATTGACACATTTGAAAATGTTTAGAATTAAAATGACAAATTGTCAAATAGTTTATAATTAAATTGGTATAATTAAAAATTTTAGAATTGAATTGGTTGTTATATAATAGGTTTAGGATTTTTTAGACAATTATTCCCTTTTATTAATGAGAAATTCTGATATTTGAAAAAAATTAGTGAGTTTTCTTATAATCATAAAATTTGTTTGCGAAGATCTGTTCATGATTATTTGTTAGCTTACACATGCTATAGTTACTTGTTTGAAGGGTTTTATTGCCTAATTTCACTTATGATAATGTGTGAACTAATGAAGCAGAGTGGTCGCGAAATTTATATACTCTGTATTAAAATGTTCATTTTGTATTAAAGCTTGAATGTCTGGGCTATGCATGTACGCAAATATCATTGTGCGGACTTCAGATGCAAATGATGAAATGTAAACATTTATGCTTAAACAATAGACTGGACAAAATGATCTTGTAAATAAGCAATTAAGCCTCACAATTGTAAAATCAAACACCTTTTGTTGAATTAATTTCTCAATTCCTTGCCAGATCGGAGATTGAAGTTTGGATCAAAGTCTAGAGATCGATCGAGATTTTGGATGTGTATGAAGATGTTGAGAGACATAAAAGATGAGGATCGCGATTGTGAGTCCGGCCTAATATGACCAAGTGTCCAATTACGCCAGGCTTCCGGGCACCTAGCTAGTGCTTCTAGAAGTGCAAAGCACACTGTACATCGAATGGGCATCCCGCCCTTTTTTATGGGCACTTAGACCGCGTTTTCCTATTTTGTTTTGTTGCACATTAGCTAATTTCCCCTTTTCCAATTAGGGTCTTTCTAAATGAGTTCTCTACGACAAATTATAAGAAAACACTTTGTGCGATTGTGGAAATCGGTTCATTGGTCTTACTATAACTTACTCTATAACTTTTCAAAAAAAAAAAAAATCTAGTACAGCCATTAAATAAAGAAAAATAAATGACGCTCGAGAGCAAATAAATATTGTAAGTAAAATATGTTGATATTAACATCATAAACATCAAGATTAATCAAAATAAACAACCAAATAATCAAGAACAAATGAGATCCATATATAAATGTAAAACACCATAAAAGATACGCACAGCAGAATTAGATCGTACATGTTCGAGTTATTACTATACTCAAAGGAAATAGATCAATCCGATTGGGAATCAACGATCAATTAGGTTGCGCATGGTAAAATTTATGTTTCTCAATTTCTCTGTTTCTCTGTTCCCCGGAACAGGTTTGGAACAAATCCGCTTGGTAACGCAAATTGATTTTTCTATTTCTGAAAACAGATTTCTATTTCAAAAATTATTTTGGAGGAGAAATCAAAAGCTAAAAATTTTAGCTTCTCTATTTCTGAAATAGAATTAGAAATCGTTTCTCTTTTTATCCATCCTTCATCCTTCAACAGAGAACGTCGACTCCTCTCCTCACTACCCTTCCTTTCCCATTCCTCTCCTCACCTCAACCAAAAACCCCACAACTCCGAAGCTGTTCATCCTCGCCGTCGACTCTGGCTGTCGACTCCGATGCTGTCGCCGCTCATCTTGCCGTCGCCATCCTCAGACCGGCCAATTTGCTCCAATCGTCCGCGTCCCCTTTCCGCTCTCGATTCCGCAACTCCAGTTGTCGTCGCCGTCCTATTGCCAATCAGATCGTCGCTCATCTCGCCATTGCCGTCCGTAGACCAACCAATTTGCTCCGGTCGTCCCATCAGACTCACCTTCTCTGTCCGCGTCCCCTTTCCGCTCTCGATTCCGCAACTCCAATCGCCGTTGCCCATCTCCGTCGTTATTCAATCCGCTCACGTCGGTGTTCGTTCGTGGCCTTCTTTGGAACTTCCCCCCGCGATTCCTCACGAGGTTCGATCAATCCTTCCCTTCTCGCCTCCCTTTTCATGTGTTGGCTTTCGTCCGCATCCGCTCTTTTCCTCTGGTTATCCGCTCTTTTACCCATTAGGAGGAAGAAAGCTTCCATTAGACAAAGATTAGGGCAATTCTATTGGTTGCATTGAATTTGCTTACATTGTCAATTGTAATAAAAGAATCAGAGAAATTCGGATTTTCTTTGTCTTTGACATTGTTGCTCGCTGGAAAATTGTGAATATCGAATTGTTCCGTATCATTGCGGCGATTGAACATCTTCTCTCCTTTGTATTTGTAGTCTAGTTTGAATCTATCTTTAGAATGTAGCTTCTGATTCTTGTTTTCATAATTTCTGTTCACCTTAAGAAACTGTTAATGCATAAATGAACCACACTAAGCATGCATTAACTTTAAATAATGTGACATCAATTACCAGACTTAAACTTGATAGTTTGCTGAATTCCTTGTGCTTTTTTAGTTGATCTCAAATTATGAGAGAGAGAGTTCACATTTTCTGAGAAGTGAGATTGCCTCATTGGTGAACATGATAAGTAGCTTAAAATCATCTCATTGAGAGAGGGAGGGAGGGAGGGGATTGTCTCATCAGTGGACGTGATAGGTAGCTTTAATATGTTATTTAGCTTAAATTATCTTATGGTTAAAACCCACAAGGTAGGTCACTACTAGTTCCAGTAACATTAGTAGTTCATTGGCAGGCGGTTTTATTTTGTCTGTTAGTCGAATGTATCAAGTGCTTGGAGCTACTTTCTTAACAACTTGGTGGCCCTATCCACTTATAGCTCAATGGAGGCTTAGACTGAGGAGATAAATACTTTTTCGTTGCTGTCTTTCTTCCTGGCTTTGCATGCACGATGCCTCAACCTTTTGTAGCTGATGTTATTCTTCATTTGCATGCCACCAGTATTTCTAATCTGCTCAGCAAGAACACTATCCAAGAACCTACCTTTGAGAGGATAATTGTTCTTTATAGGTATATATAATGTTTTGTCTTCCTCTCTATGACTTATTTCATTATAGCAACTTTCAATGGAATTAAAGCAACCGATGAGTATAACCTATCATTTTATAGGCTAAAAAGAAGACCTAACAAACCCAATAACTTAGTGTGCCAACCGAGCCCCTCCTATCACAAGCTTAGTTAAAGACAATTGTCTATACTTTGCTGCTCAACTAGGCTTATTATTAATAAATGTATAAACCCAATTCAACAAGATCGCTGAAGGGTTATATATATACCGGAATATCTATTAACCCGACATTCTCCCACTTGGGCTACATTAATTAACTCCTTTTTTTCAAATGATTTTATTTATAAAACAACACTTTCAGTTAATAACTAAAAGTTTGTTTTATGTGGCCACAATTTTGAAAAAATAATATCTTAATAACGGCACCTCAAGATCAACCCAATCCTATTAACCTCAATATAAGACTATGTCGATCAAGGTGTTAAGAAACTATTGCAACACATGATCTTGTATAATTACATATCATAAGTATTGTATTTTTATGAATCATAAACCTAGTAGTATAATAAGAAATAGTACCAACATGTGATCAAAAAATACATTATTTTTTATCAGTCCTTAATACAATTGCTCAACGGCATGAAACTGCATTAGCGCAATTTCTAAATTACACAAAATTGCTTTAGTGCAATTTCTAAACAACATAAAATTGCATAGCTATATCACATTTTAACATGAGATCTCAAAATTAGTAACATCTAGTCATCTTTAAACTAAAATTATGTTTAAAGATACTGTTTTATACTTCCATTTCTAAGTTGATAGGAGAAATGATAATAATAACAATAAAGTCAACAATGATAATCATCAAAAGTAAATGCTTTAATAAAAATCATAAAAGAATTATCAATTCACATATAAAAACAATATTTAGAGAAACAAACTATAAAGATTAAAGGAATCTAAAATACCCATATTCTTCACATGTTCTTTAAAGTAAAACTTTTGTTAAAGGATTAGCCAACATGGACTTAGTTCTAATATTCTCAATCACAATATCTTCCCTTTTGTTGTATAGAGCTTGGTTCAATGATATCATGTATATAGTTTAATATACTTGCAATTTTCTAGTTCCAAGAAAATTTGAACAATGGTAGGAAATCCTTGATTTTCCTTACATGTTGAATTACAATTTTGATTATAGTTGCTACATGATTTTTTTTTTAACGTTGGTTCACATCATGCTATGCCTTTTGTGTTAATGGAAAAATGTAGAAATTACATGAGATTATGTAATTATTTTTCCTGATGAGAGTTCGTATGTGACGACCCAAGCACGGGGGCGCGTCTCCTATCCCACATCACTTAGGGGGGAGTCCTAGAGCTAGTTTATAAGGCTTAGATCCCTCTAATCTGTGTGACACGTTTTAAAGCCATTAGGACTCAGTGTCTAAAGCGGACAATATTACATAGTGGGGCTCGAGTCGTTATATCGTAGGTCGGTAAAATTCAAATGAGTTCTCACCTGGAACTTTAAAATTTGCACAAATTAAACTAAATAATGATAATAAAAAAAATCGAACATATGAGCTGATTGGGAACATAGTGAACTTTCATTTCTGTGTCTTTTGTTGAATTATCATTAATTTAGTTTATTTTTTTTTGCTAATTACATGTGTATTATTATGAAATTGTGCTAATATTGATTTTGTATTTATTATATCAATGTATTATAGCAATCGATTTAGCTTCAGCATTCAAGACCATCGTGGCTAACCTCAATAAGAGTAAAAAGCTGAACAATAACAATTATGATATTTGGCACCAAAAGATTCAGTACATCCTTAAATAGTAAGAGGTTTTGGAAATCCTCAACCACACCATAGATGAACTTGAGCATGGAACTTCAACTCAACATAGGAGAGATCTATAAACTTATCAAGCTTCGGAGAAGAAAAATAGCATTCTTCGTATTACGATGTGGAGTTGTATGCAAGATGATGTTATGTGTGAGTTTAAAAGTTGTGATAAAGTTCGAGCAATGTAGGTTGCCTTGAAAGATAAGTTTGGGGGTAAATCTGCTACTAAGTTAAGGAGACTCACCATCAAAGCACCCAAATGGAACAATGAGGCAATATCTTTGAGAGATGTCAAACATATTCATGAGCTGAAGTCGACACGTCATTTTCTTACTGATGAATAACAAGTTCAGGCTGTTATAAGGTTTCTTTCGGACAATTTGGAGCATATGAAAATCAACATAACGCAAAATGAGAATATTGTTACTTTTAATGATATAGCGCGTCATTTTGAATTAGAGAATGAGCGTCTAGAGGTTGCGAAATCCTCTACTCATGCTTATGTTTTTTAATCGAGTTCACACAAAGTTTCCAGCTTCAAACGCAAAAAAAATCATCAATTCAACAACAAAGGAAAGAAGACTAATTAGGAAGAGGGCTAAAACCTTCCAACGCAAGAAGCGTGGTGGGAAGAAGAGTAAGACCAAGATGAAGTGCTACAATTATGGCAAGATTGGTCACTTTACTCGTGAATGCACTGAGTCAAAAGATGTACTATATTGCTCAATTACTTTAAGTAATGCTTTTATTTCTAGTACTGTAATGCTTGCTAAATCTTATCCAATATAGACTATAAACTCATGAGTAACAGACTACTTAACTAAATATCGAGAAGTATTTGTAGAGTTTCGTTAGATACAGCCTGTAATAAGATAGATATATGTTGGGAATAACTCAAGAATTTAAGTGAAGGGTATCAGCACATGTAATTTTACATGGTGGTCGAAGCCTATTCCTACATAATGTTATCTATGCTCTAGATATTCGACGAAACTTGGTCGAAGCCTATTAAATTTCCATTATGATTATGTTGACATTTTGTTTGGAACAATCTATTATGGCTCAGGTCATATATTCAATGGTTTTATAGTGTTAGACATTAATTATGATTAATACAATGTTAATGTCGATGGTTGTTTTTCTTTAATTATATCTTCTAATAATGTCGAGATTAATGCAAGTATTTGGCATATTGGATTAGGCCACATTGGGTTACAAAGAATGCAAAGATTAGCTAGAGAATGCATTTTAGGGCCACTCATTAATGTTAATCTACCTGTATATGAACATTGTCTAGCAGGAAAAAAATTAGAAAACTATCTGCTAAAGGAACTAGAGCCAAATTTCCATTACAACTCATACATTCTTACATTTGTGATCCTTTGAATGTGAGGGCGATGCATGGAGTCTCATATTCATCACTTTCATAGATGGCTTCACTCGTTTTAGTTAGGTCTTTCTGATCTCTCATAAATGAGAAGCATTAGACTATTTCAAATGTATATAGCGATATTAGAGAATCAATTGAACAAAACAATAAAAGCATTGAGAACCGATAGTGGAAGTATCTATCTTAGCAATTCAAAACTCATTGTGATAAAAATAGAACCATACGACAATTAACTATTTCTGGTACTCTATAACAAAATGGGGTAGCTGAAAAAAGGAATAGAATCATATTGAAAATTGTTAGGTCTATGATGGGGCAAAAAAATTTACCTATCTCCTGTTGGGGGGATGCATTATTGACTGCTGCCTATGTACTTAACTGAGTGCCCCAAAATCAGTTACTTCTACCTCTTATGAGTTATGAACTGGTAGAAAACCAGACTAATTAATCTATGACCATGGGAGTGTGCAGCTTATGTTCATGATTCTTCTCATAAATATGACAAATTAGGTCCTAGAGGGAATAAATATATCTTTATAAGATATTCTAAACATTCCAAATTGTACGTGTTTATAGGTGAACAAGCTGATGGAAGTATGATCAAAATAGAGTCACAAGATGTTACATTCTTGGAGAACTATTTTCCTAATAGATGTGAGATTAATAAGGACTTCTAATTATATGAGATGGAAGATCCTAACAACACACTCACTAATGTTGTAGAGAGAAATAAAGATTTATCTCAACATACAAGACTTAGTGGGACTATTGCATCGCCTAGCGAACTAAATTCAAGAGAAATTCAGTTACGTAAAAGTAATCGTAAAAGTATTCCTCATCATCGTTTTGAGATTGAAGATGAAGCATTTGTGATTGCTTAGAAAGACGATGCCGAGCCTAAGACTATTCAAGAGGCTCTCTCATCCTCTAACAAGGAAGAAGGGAGAAAAGCTTTGAAGATGAAATAGAATCAACGAGGGCAAATCACATCTGGGACTTGATTGATTTATCACCCAATAAACAAATGGGTTTTTAAGATTAAACGAATGGCGGATGGATCCATTGAAAAGTATTAGGCTCATCTTGTAGTGAAAGGTTATACTCAACAAGAGGGTATAGACTATGAGGAAACATTTTCACCAGTTATAAGGTTTGTCTCAATATGCCTTATCCTAGCCATTATTACACATTTAGATCTTGAATTACATCAAATAAATGTAAAGACGGCATTTCTCAATAGAAAACTAGATGAAGAAATCTATATGAACAACCAATAGGTTTCATAGCTAAAGGTCAAGAGTATAAAGTTTGCAAGCTTCATCGCTCAATAGTTAGCCTTAAGCAATCATCTAGACAGTGATATCTTCATTTTGATCGAGCCATAATGACTTTTGGTTTCATGATGATTGAAGAAGATCACTGTGTATATATCAAGCGGTCCGAATATAAATTTGGGATTTTATCATTTTATGTAAATGATATTCTATTGACTGGAAATGATAAGTTTTTGTTATCACCATAAAAGAATAGTTGTCCTCCAATTTTGAAATGAATGATATTGGAGAAACTACTTATATATTAGGAGTTAAGAGATCAATCAAGGAAACTCCTTACTTTATCACAAGAGTCTTATATAATGAAGATTCTTGAACATTTCAATATGCAGCACTATAATCTCATTGATACCTCTATCATACAAGGTGAAGGCATAAGTACTAAAATGCGTCCTAATACTCCAGAAAAAATAAATAAAGTAATGAAAATTATTCTTTACGCTAGTGCGGTCAGAAATTTGATGTATGTTATGATGTGTACTTGATACGACATATGTTATGCCATGGGATTGGTGAGCCAATATCAATAAAATCTTTGTTAAACACACTAGAAAGTAGTGAAGAAAATCCTGAGATACTTAAAAGGCATAATGGATTATCAACTTTGTTACTAAGGGAATGATTTACGCCTATTAGGCTATTCAGATGCTGATTGGGGTGGAGACCTAGATGGGCGTAAATCGACTGCTAGATATGCGTTCTTACTCAATGGAAGTGTAATTTTTAGAATAGCAAGAAACAGACATGCACAGCATTGTCTACGATGGAAGCAGAATTTATTACATGCTCTGTCACAATGCAAAAAGTAGTATGTCTAAAACATTTTTTGGAAAATTTAGACATTGTCATTGAGATTCCAAGACCGATGAAAGTTTACTACGATAGTTAAGCAGCTATTGCTTATGTAAAAGATCTCAAGTATTATAAAATGATGAAGTATATTGACATAAATAACAACTTCATTAGAGATATAATAACATAAAAAGAAGTGATCCTATAATACATTTCAACTAATAGAATGATTATTGATCCATTTACGAAGGCTAATTCTAGAGATGTATCTTGACCCACGGGATGTCACTAGGATTACATAGAATGTGATATGTGTTATTATAAATGATTATTGGTTTGTGTATTGTACTTGTTTATTCATTAGTGAAGTACAAATTCATTATGAAACTAGCAAAAACACATATATTATTGAAAAGTATGTCAATAGGCAATGATTGGCTCACTCACGCGAGCAATTACTTCAAGTGCTATAGTTAGCACGTTAATATAAGACTTTATGGACAAATAAATGCTAAAAGAGCAAGTTTAGTACATAAAATAATATGTCGCCTTAATTGAAGTCAAGATGAGGTATGTGATTTATATATAATAAGACTGAACATGATAGTCCCACAATCATGTATGCTTGAAAGACACCAGATGCGAGTACTTAATTGGGCATTATAGAAAGCGAGTTGATATAACACTTGAATTAAACTTGGGTACGTAAGAAGAGTGTGACTATGTTCAGGCAAAGATTCGTATAGTAAATATATTTAATAAATGACATATGCTCTAAGAAAAAAAAAAAACCTTCACTATAGCATGTAATTTATACTACATGTTCATTGTACGACCGACAAGGGAATGTCAGTAAAATTATCTCTATTTACTCATCATGTGAGCCCTTGAGATAGTTTATAATTTACCTTACTTTGTGTCCTATGTTACTTCTGACTATGTTTACAAAGTAAAATATTAATGTTGCTACTTTAGCATGTTACTGTCGGTTATGAATAGATATAGTTTTATGGGATGTGTCTAGGAAAACAGTTGTTCTTAAATGGAGAGAGACATGAGTGTGAATGAAGACTATTATTGTTTTACATCTATCATAAGTATTTACTGGTCGACCAACTAAATACATTGTGTGATGAGAATGGTCAAGTATAGCCTTTAAGGGATATGTATACTTGGATTGATGTAACAAAATATGTTTAGGGTATTGTGACACATCAATTGTTTATTTCTTTTTAGGGATGTAACTTTTATATCATCCCTAATAGGTGCATAATTTGAGCTCCCAAGTGCATGTGTATTCATTAGTTGCACGACTTTCTTGCTAGTATGAATTATTTTTTAAAATTGATCGATGTAGAATGGCTTATATTCTTGATAGAGTACTATCAAGCCCATCATGTCCGAGTGGGAGATGTAGTACTTTATTAATACGTCCATGATGTGGTGCAATTAGAATGCACCATTTCGTTTTGATGAGTTATGATGGAAAGATACCCTTTGAAAGGATATGAAGGAGTCGTATAAAAATCTTTTAAAGATAACCGTTGAGATGATTGTCAGAATGTACGCTCAGAAAGAAATTGTTTTCTATTTTCTTATCCCATGTTGACACCTAAATTTTAACGACCTAGTTATTTATTTATTGGATAAGAAATTAGGGATTAACTTTTAACCCCTAAACAAAAATATATAATTAAAATTGCATAACATATAGTTTTGGAGCATATATTTTATTTTATTCCATTTGCATAAGACCGACAATAGATAGGCGTTAATTTTTCCAATATTCAATGATATGATGGCAGTTTCTCATATATTCAGACAATATACACCGAGGGATATATTTTTTGGGTAGAAAGGAAGGTTTCGGATGAAATATTAGAAAAAAAAAAGATTAAAGAGAATATTGCGTGTGAGTGCATATATTTTGACAATATATTCGGGAGGTTACGCACGAGCAAAAATGATTTTCATGTGTATTGAAAAAGGAAATAAAATATTCCACAAAAATTAAGTCTCCCGCTTATAAAAGCTGGCTCATGTATGGATAAAGGGGGGCTTCTCTTTTCATCACTTCGTAGGGGGTTCTTTTTTTTTTTTTTTTTGTTCTATGGAGGACAAAGGAGAGGGTTATTTTTCGTTTTTTTAATTTATTTATTGGGGAGAGTCCTTTTAGTTTTTTTCAAAGTCAACGGGGGGACAGAAAGGTACAACAAAGAGACGTGTGAGGGGACGTGAGGGAGAGAAAAAAAAAGAAGAAAAAATAAAAATAACTATTCATCTTCTTTGCGAGCTCCTCTGGCACCATGGCCGACCCCCTGCACAAGGTTGTTGGGCCTCGCCACGCCACTGCTGCCCTGTAGCCGTTCGAGCGTCTCGCCACCTTAGCGACCACCATCAGCTCACTATTACCACCTCTGCTCGAGTGCCAATGATACTAGCAGTTGAGCTCCTTGCTACCCCCAGCAGCTCGCCCTTTGCTAGTCGCCGCGTCCGCCATCGTCTTTGCCGCCTTTTGCCCAAGTGCCAACATCGCGAGCACCTGCCACCGTCTCCGCTTGCTGCTGCTGACCCCCTTTTGAGCAATGCCTACAACAGCCGCCTACCATCCTCCGCAATCACCACTATCGTTTCTATAGCCGACCCCATAACAGCTCACCCTCTGCTAGTCACCACGTCTTTGTGCCAAGCCTCCGCCGTGTCGACCCTAGCAGCCCTCTGCAGAGCAATCTCCACCCCTTGCTGCAGCACCAGCCGCTACTACTACCAACGCCACTTGTGGCATCCCAAAAATTCAAGACAAGCTCTAAGGTGTATTAAAGCCCATAATTAGGTAATAAAATTACCTATGGTTTATGCTTTAGCCATTAGTCTCCTCTTAAGACTAAGTGATATATGCTTGTGTTCATGAGTTTTTAAATTAGTATTATAGGATAAATTAATGATAATGATTTATTCTTGGCCATGCACCTCATAGACTAAATCCCTATAGATTAAATGTTACAAGATTTTGGCCATGTGAAATTTAAAATTTGGAATCTATAAAAGAAAGAATTAAAGATGAATAATGTAAAGGTAAAATTTGATTTTTAATTAGGTTGGGCCTTAGGCCTAAGAGTATGGATTTTGGTGGGCCAAATGGCCGGCCCATGAAGCCCATGGGGAGGCTGTCGTTGACCAAGGAGGGGAGGAGTGGCTGGCCCACTTCTTCCAAGCCCAAGCCCATTTTGCATGTCTTGCCATGTGGCAAGAGGAAGGCTCCATGCATTGGCTATTAAGGGTGGCTACTAATCATTACTAATGATTGTGGCTTAGGGGAAACAAAAGGGGGAGAGAGAGTGGTCGATTGAGGGCTGCCGTCCAAGTGAGAGAGAGAGAGAGAGAGAGAGAGAGAGAGAGAGAGAGAGAGAGAGAGAGAGAGAGTGACTTGTGAGAGAAAGAGAGGAACCGAGAGAGGAGGAAGGAGCTCACCGTTCATCCGCTCGCACGCCGTCCGTCCATCCGTCGCCGGTGTGCCGTCCGTGTGCCATTGTCCGCTTGATCTTAGAGGCAAGTTAGGATCAATTTCTGCTCTTGCATGTGTGTCTTGCATGTGTGATTGTTTGGTGGTAGATATCAGATGTTTAGTGTAGGCAAAACCGAAGCAAGAGTGTGTTGTTCTTGAAATAGCTTGCTGATTTCGTGTAAACCGCCTGACTCAGAAACTTTAAGAGGCTTGTATGCATGTTTTGAGTTGGATTTGGACTTTGACTCCTTCACGAAAGTTGTAGAAAACATCTCAAAGTATAACATACTAAAATTTGAGACAAAAAGGCTGAGATTTAAGGGGTGAAACCCTTCTCCTACGAAGACACTAGATCTGGAACTGCTTTGCTGACCTTTTGGTAGTTTCATGGGTTGCATGTTGCTTTGTACCGAGAATCTCCCTTCAACTTCTTCATGAAACTTGTAGATAACATCCTAATACTAATATACTCAAATTTGAGGTAAAATGAGCAAGTGTAGCCTACTGAATCGACTTTCTCTTGAAAACGATGAATCTGGAAACACGGTATTGGACACCCGAGACTTCTTGGACACATATGATGACTATTATTTGGAAATTTCACTTAGATCCCTTAATGAAAGTTGTAGGGGACCTCTTGAGGCAAAACATATCAAAATTTCAGAGGAAACAAAGAAGGATAAGTAGGTGAAAACTCAATATTTCGGAGATCGCTATACTGGACATTTCGGTGCTAGAATTAGGAGCTTCAGATGTCGGTAGAAAATTATCTAGAACGAATTTGGCCTCAATGTCTTCATGAAAAATCTACTTTAGGGTATTAAATACAACCTGGTAAAATTTCATAATTTTCGGAGGTCATTTGGGTATTTTAATCGAATTATTTCAAAAACTGCGCAATCTGATTTTATCCGAAATTACATGTTGTAATTGTGTGAATTATATTTTCTTGTGTGAAACTCGTTTGGGCATGTGTTCTTCATGAAATTGTTATCTTATTGTCTTGTCTATCACATGTCTTGATTTAGTGATTTTTTAGAATCATATGGATATTTAATTTAAATGCTTTCAAAAATTGTACAAGCTGGAATTTAATAAACTTCAAAAAGGCATGATATATGGACTATTCTAAATTGTGGGGACTCCATGAGTTGTATTGTTATAAATGATTGTGTCTTGCTGCATGCATGATGATGATTGGAAATGCATATATGAATCGAAGGATGAAAATGATCTTGATTTCCATCACATTACATGCCATGTTAAAATTGAACTATAATTGAAGATGTGAATTAAGATAAGTGAGAAGGTCATCAGAAGTGTGAGCCGACGATGCCCGGGGAGTGTTGGGATGCCTGGCTAGAAAGGTACGACCGGTTGCCCGATTGTGTCATGATACATGCCCAGAGGTTTGTGCTGGATGCCTGGTTGTATCATGATGCATGCCCAAAGGGTCCTCAGGAGTTTCGAGATGCCCGGAGAGTGGGGGAGTCGGAAGCTCAGCTGGTATTGAGCCGAGGGATGGCTCGTGATGCCAGTTGGGGTACAAGATGCCTGGTAGGTATTGTGCTGGATGCCCGGCAGGTATTGTGCCGGATGGTTCTCGCAATGCTAGGTGAGGTGCGAGTGATAAATGTGGGATGCAAACATTGGTTCCGGGAAAGAGAAATATGGCAGCCCAAAATGAAAGGATGAAATTGGGGAATTGAAATTGAATTATGCATGATGGTATATGCATGATATAATGATGATATGTGCATGGATGCATGATAATGATGAGTGCATGTGACATGATGATGGTGAGTGCATGGATATATGTGCACCTATGGCATGATGGTATATGTGATAGATGATTATGAGTGTATGGATGCATGATGATGGTGAGTGCATGAATGTATGTGCACCTATGGCATTATGGTACATGTGATATGATGATGATGAGTGCATGGATGAATGATGATGATGAGTGCATGGATGCATGATGATGGTGAGTGCATGGATGTATGTGCACCTATGGCATGATGGTACATGTGACATGATGATGGTAAGTGAATGATATGATGATGATGACTATATGATGATGTATGTACATGAAGTGTGATGACATGCGCATGATATTAAGGTAAATTATGCATGGATGCTTTAATGACATGTGATGCTATGATTGTGATGATTGTATTGCATGATGTATTGAGTGGTTTATTGGTCCTTTACCTGCTGAGTGGCTGTACTCACCCATTTGGGGACCAACATTTCAGATTAGCATGATGCCACTCCCTGCTGTAATGCGGGATGTCTTTCACGGCCTTCCTTCGGATGTAGAGGTCGAGTGTGTGGAGATTGACTGTCCCACCATTCCTGGTTTGACATTTATTCGAGTTTGCGCCTTAGTGACGTATAACATGGGCTTGGTTGAGGGCCCTGTCATTCAGGAGTTCATATCCGTTCATGTTCGTCGGAACGGAGTGATGCGTGGGATGTTGCCGCTGCCGCCGCCTGATGCACCAAGATGGGTGTGAGGGCCTGTGCGTGAGAAGTAGGAGTTGAAACTTTTTGGGATGATAGCCAACACTAGTTGATGGAGGATCTTGCACGATAGATATAATGGGTCGAGTGTTTCTTTTTGGGGTTATGGCCAAGTGTAGCTACAAGTCTTCGCATTTCTTTTGATGTACCGACCTAAGGAAACCTATCATGGAAATATGTAAATAAAAGTATCGTGGCTTTATCTTTTCTTATGATATTTAGTGGTGTGCAATTGTATCATGATTGTTGGAGGAAAATATGGCGATATTAAATTATGCTTTCGCTAATAAGTCACGCTGGGATTGTTTAAAAAAAATGTCTATGAACTACAACGCTTCTTCTAAGGGATGTAATTAGTGTCCATTAGGTGTAGCAATAGGTGCCTGTGGCAATTTAAGGTGTTTCGGGGTGCCACGCCACTATTCCACCAATCCCCACCCCTCTTACTGTAGCAAACCACAACACCTGCAGCTCAATCCCAACTCCAAACGCGACCTGCAACACTCGCCACCACTGCTGCCAAAACCAGCAACCCAAGCCCCCTCATCTTGCCATCGCTACCCTCTACCTAAGGAGTTGATTGAGATCCCGATCTAATTGTGTTCGGCCCAAATTTGGAAAAAGTCTCTTCAAATTTAGGTAAGACACGTCTCTAATGTATCTACTACCTAATATATGTCTATTAGTAACTAATGTGCACATTCATAAGTGATAGACGTATTTCCCAATTAGGGTTATTTGCCTAATCCGCAACCGCACGCCAATTTTTTTATTCCATCTATAAGGCCTTAGATGGAATAATTAATCACGTGGAAATAAAATTAATATATTGATTTTTAAGGCTTAAGATCAATTTTTCGATCTTATTAGCGAAATAATCAAGTTTGATTTAGATATTGTTCCTTGATGTATGGTATCTTTGAGGATTCTAAATGGCTCAGTGCTCATCTCGTCTTGATTGCTCTATTTATCCCAAAATATGTTTGAGTTATGTTAGGTTCATGTTAGAATAACGTCTGCTTTAGGGTTATTTAGACTAAGCATTTTATTTATTCTGAATTTTTGAAAAAAAAATACCAAAAACATAAATTTAGGATGTTAGATTCTATTTTCATTAATTTAAATTGCACATCTAATTATTTGTCAATTTTAATTTCGAATTTAAAGAAAAAGAAAAAAAGAATTACGGCATTCTTTGCACGTCATTTATTCATTGCATATTAAGATAAGATTGCACATTTAATTTAATTCAAGATAATCTTTCTAATTCATTATAGGTCTAGATAATTTTTCATAAATGGATTGCATTTTAGGTTAGAAATTACCAAGATAAGATAACATTCTAGTTTAAATTAGGATTTGGCCTAATTTAATTCCTAATATAATTAGGATGATATCTTAATCTGGATAGATAATTTTTGGCAATTTTCTAATTTCGAATTTCATGAAAAATACCAAAAAGAAAATGTCTTAGAATAAATTAATTTTATTCTCTAGGATAGATTGCATGCTTATTAAGAAAACGCAAAAACATTATACTTATGCCATATAGTTTAGGTTATATTGCTAAGTCATATCACTTCATGTTAAATTAGTAGTATGCATTGTATAAAGTATGATTCTCATTAAACAAGCAAAAATAAAAAATTAAGTAATTATGTGTTAATTAGAAATCATATCTAGGATTGTTGATATGAATTTTGACTTAAAATTACAGATGTTTTCGATAGTTTATGCACTCGCATGATCACCTCACATGTTAGGAAAGTAAATTAAAATCAACTCAAGTTGCCTACAAAACATTTTTTAGAAATAAAAGAAAAATGTATTGAAAGGGTATTAGAGAAATCTGACGTAATCAAGTCGTGGAACTCATAATCTTTGGTTCGCAAGTGTGACATCCTGAAATTTGGCCCGATTTCTTATATATTAAATGGTTGTTTCGTCGATGTGCTTATGGTTAATTTACTCAGAACTGAACACTCACAAGTTAACTAATTTATTAAGTGAGGCCGTTAAGGGATATAAATGCAATAGACTAGAGCATTCGATTATAAATCAAATAGCTTGACCATAAATTGATTAACGAACGAATATAAGCCGATTCGATGGAAGTACGTAGTCAAATTGCGAGTGATTCCGCACGATTGTGATATTCGCGTGGAACAGCAATGAACCGATTTCTCTATATTCGGGACATGTAATTGAACCCTCACAATTATATGACAACCGAGGATCGTCTATGATTCAAAGATGCACAAACATGAATCGAAATTATCAACCACAGGTCAAACACATTAAATTTCCTAAAAGCTACCCGGTAGATTAGGTCGTACTAAAGTTGCATTCGGTCGATTTTAACCACGAAATTTAATTCGATTTCAAGAATCAAACATTCGAGCATGTCATGATTTATTTATTGAACGTCATCTCATCTTTCGGTGAATTTTTGACGAGTTTGAAGTTTTGCAGAAAAACGATTCTCAAACAAAAAGAAAATGGAAAGGAAATTCGGATGGGTAGAGAAATTGGAGTTTTCTACCCCAAAAAGGGTTTAAATTTTGATTGGTGGAGTGAAGATGAAGCATAGAGACTTATGTGGCGAGAGTGATGATGAATTAGATATTTTTCCTAAATTTTGATTGGTTGTTGCATTCTCTCTCTCTCTCTCTCTCTCTCTCTCTCTCACATTCAGCCCTCCTTACTACTGACCTTCCTCTTCTGCTCACTTCCCTCTCAATTTCTCCTTCACGTCTTCATCCCTCTCCTTCATTTCCTCTCTCCCACTCATTTTCCTCCTCACATCTCCATTTCCCTTCGCCCCAGCAATCCTTCACGCCCCACTCCTCACCAACAACACCACCCACAACACCTCATTAGCACCACACATCTTCACCGCCACTTATCTCCACCGCCTGCACCTCACATCGCTTGCCAGCAGCCACCTCGCGTCAACGCACTAAGCTGCCTCAGTCCACCGCAACTCCACCCACAACACCACTGCCCTACCATCATCAGCCCAGCAACCTCACGCCTCCATCATCACCTCCACAAACAGCTTCCCATCTTTGCGCCAACCTATCACTGCACCACCACCAGCTCACCCTCGAGTCTAGCCGTGTAGCCGTCCAGCCGCATCCGTCATTGCTGCAGCTCCACCACCTACCAGCAACACCTCGCAGCCACCACCAAGCCTTCCTCCCCTTTTGGTCGAGAGTTAGTAGGACAGCCACCATTTCCGTTGAGCCCCGTTTGATCTTGAGTAGCATGTCCTCAATGCCATCGCATCGCCATCGCTGCGAGCCTGCCGTCGTTGCAAACCTGTGAGTTAACTCCCTAATCGTTGATTAGGCCGTTAATTACACTTATGAGTGATTAGATTAGCACTAATAGTGTCTAGTATTAATTAAGTTTGGTTTAGTTTAGTTGAGATTAAGAATGGTTTAGCTTAATTTTAATTGTGATTAGTCTAAGTAATTACAATTAGATTAATTAATCATGGTTAGTTTAATTAATTGAGTTTACTTTAATTAATCGTAATTTATTTATTTTAATCGTTATTTATTTAATTAATCGCAATTAGCGTAATTAGTAACAGATTAGTCGTTATGTAAAACTTTATGCTCATTTTCTTGGATGAAATTATGCGTGATTTTGATGACTTGCACGTCTGATATTATGTGATTGATTGCTTGATGGTAGTTATCGATTTTTATTACAAAACTCGGTTTTAAAGGTAATTAAATGGAAAAATGTGAGGTGTCAGGTTTGGATGCCAAATTTTATGTGCTAGATAAAACAATGAAGTTTTAAAATGGGAGTGTACTAAGTTTAACGATTCGATTTCAAATACATTACCACGCACGATTATTTTACTGGGATTTTTAAATAAGAAAAATTGGCCAAGTTCATTATTTGAAAACAAAGTACGGTGTTCTTGGCTAAATGTGTGCATGAGTAGTCGCTTAATCAAACCCACCACCCGATGCGAGTTAGGGGTGATGCCTGATTTTATCGAATGCTCGGCGGGGGTTTGAAAGTCGAGTTAGGTTGAAGCCAAACCGATGCTCCTTTATGGAATGCCATCTAGGTAGGGGTTTTAGACGTTACCGTGCCTGATGGAGCGAGATAATACCCGGTCATGCCAAAAGACCGCCGACTCTTGTGTTGGCCGTGGCCCGAGGGGTCATAATAATCGAAACGCGTGTGAATGATTGTGATGTATTGCATTTGATTATGGGATAAAACTGTTAGGCGTGGTATGGGACGAGCCAAAATGGGTTTACCTTATAATCATGACTCATGTGAATGCTTGGAGAATGAGAATTTTGTGTTTCGGTTGTTGATTTTGCTTATGGCATCAATAAAGGCATATATGACGTGCTAACATGTAGGGGTGTGCCAATGCGAGGTAAGTTGTTTGTGGTGCCTGTTTAGGTTGCCTCTGAGGCGAATTTGTGTCCTAATCGAGGCTTAGGGATTTTAACTTGCTGAGATTTTATCTCATCCCGTCGTGGTTAAATATTTTCAGGGCTGTAGTGTGGAGATCTGCTAAGTGCAAATGTGGTGGGCGCAAGATGCAACACTTAATTGGCTAGCCCTGCCGTTAGTGAAGATTAGGTTAACCTGTGGCACCCCTCGACGGCCCCAGAACCATTCAGGTCGCCACAGTTCGCTTACATTTCTTCTTTCCCTAATGACATATCACTCTAATACCATTTCAATTGTAGTGGGTCCATACAACCTGGGGGTTTACATTTTTTTAGATCGGTCCCTTGCACAATTCATATAGCAAAAGCATATCCATCAACTCCCTTCCCTATATTCAGAAAACGATGCACACCAACTAAGTATTTATAGGTAAAAGCCGAACACTTTTATTTACTTAAACCAAATGGACATTATTCATTGGTACATCAAAATGCCGTAGTCTTCTATACTCGGCTACACTTCAAAAAATGACTGACATCTCCTCGAACAATCATATACTTAAAGTCCATCGATCAGTGTCGGCATCCAAAAGTTCCTTCATTTGCTATCCTCCTCCTCGCGGTCATATCCAACCACCCGATCCATCTACCAGTGGCAGTGGCAACAGAGGTATCTTATCTAGTCTGAAATGTTGGTCCCCAAAAGGGTGAATACAACCACTTAGTAGGTAAAGGGCTCAATAAACCACTTAATGCATCACATAATACAATCATAACAATCATGGCATAACACGTGTCATTCATGCATCCATGCATAACTTACCTTGAAGCCATGCATATGTCATCACACCACATGTACATACATCCTCATATAACCTTCACCATTATGTCATACATTTACCATCATGCCATAGGTGCACATACATCCATGCACTCACCATTATCATGGCATACATGTATCATCATGCCATAGGTACACATACATCCATTGACTCACCATCATCATGTCATACATGTACCATCATGCCGTAGATACATATACATCCATGCACTCACCATCATCATGTAACACATGTACCATCATGCCGTATGTGCATATACCACCATGCTATATGTACACATCCATGCGCATGATTCATATCATCCATGCTATCGTGTATACATCCCCATGAGATCCATTCAAGCCTTCATGATCACATTCTCAATGTTAAATAACATCAAGTTACTTTCATAAGCAAATCATGCATCGTGCCATATGCATACACCCATGCACATGATTCAATTTCAATATTTATCTTTCATAAGGATCTTATCATTTTTCTTCCTAGGGACCAATGTTTGCATCCCTCATTTATCGCTCGCACCCAACCTGGCATCGCGAGGAACCTCTGGGCATATATTCAAAATACAACTGGACATCCAGTACACATCTCTGGGCATCTCGTATCCCAACTAACATCACGAGAAATCCCCCCCGGCACACACCTCCGGGGCTTCCGGGATTATGTACCGACATACCACCAAGCATCCCCCCCTTGGAATTACATACCGTATACCACTAGGCATCTCGAAACTCCCGAGGACCCTCCGGGCATGCATCATTATACAACCGGGCATCCAGCACAAACCTCTAGGCATGTATCATGACTTAACCGAGCATCCAGCATTTACACTCCCTAGCCAGGCATCTCGACACTCCCGGGGCATCATCGGCTCACACCTCTGACGGTCTTCTTATTTATCATAGTTCACATTTACAATTATAGCTCAATTTCAATATGGCATATAATATGATGGCAACGAGGTCATTTTCAGCATTTGATTCTTATATGCATTTCCAATCATCATCATATATGCAGCAAGATCCAACCACTTATGACAACACAATCCATGGGGTTCATACAACTTAGAATAATCCATACATCATGGCTTTTTGAATTATACAAAATCCAGCTTGCACAATTTCAGAAAACATATTAATTAGATACCCACATGATCTTCAAAAATTATGAAATCTGAGCATGTGATAGCCAAGACATAAAGGCAGAAAATTCATGAGGAACACATGCCCAAAATAACTTTACACAAAAAGATATAGCTCACACATTACAGCTTGCAAAATTCGGACACATCAGATTGTGCGGTTCTTGAAATATTTCAATTTGAAATCCCGAATGCCCTTAAAAAATTTTGAAATATTACCAAGTGATATTCAAGACCCTAAGGTAGATTTTTCATGAAGATATCAAGGCCAGATTCATCCTAGATAATTAACCATGGATGGTCGAAGCTCCTGTTCCTAGTACTGAACAGTCTAGTTTAGCTGTTTTCGAAAAATCAAGGTTTCACCTACTTCTCTTCCTTCATTTCCTCTAAATTTTTGATATGTTTTGCCTCAAGAGGTCCACTACAACTTTCATTAAGGGATCTAGGTGAGATTCTCAATAGGTAGTCACTTTATAGTCCACGAAGTCGTTAGAGTCCAGTACGATACTTCAAGATCTGTCATCTTCAAAAGAAAATCGTTTCACTAGGATAAACTTGTTCATTTTATCTCAAATTTGAGTATGTTAGTCTTCAAAATGTTCTCTACAACTTTCATTAAGAAGTCGAAGTGAAATTCAACAAGACAGTTCCAGATCTAGTGTTTTCGTAAAGGGAGGGTTTCACCCCTTAAAACTCAGCCATTTTGTCTCAAATTTTAGTATGTTATACTTTGAGATGTTTTCTACAACTTTTGTGAAGAAGTCGAAGCCAAAATCCGACTCAAAACCTGCATGCAAGCCTCTACAACATTCTAGGTCAGGCGGTATCCTCGAAAGCAGAATGCTGTTTCAAAAACAATACACTCAAAGCTTCGGTTTCTCACTCCCTAAACGTCCGAGATTCATCACACTCAAACACATATGAAAAATACAACATGCTAGAGCAGAATATGGATCCCACTTGCCTTTGTACTGAGCTACAGCAAACACAACGGACGACGACGGATGCACGACAACGGGCGACGGACTAGTGGACGGACGAGCGGACCTTCATCCTTCGCGCATCCTCTTCCCCTCTCTCTCAGTTCCTCACTCTCTCGGTAGCTCTCTTTCCCTCTCTTTGCTTGGACAACAATCCCCCCCCCCCCATAACTGGTCACTCTCCCTTTTATACTTTCCTTTAATCATTGCAGCTGCATGTGGCCGCCCAAGATGGCCAATGAGGGCAGCCACACCTTGCGCAACCTACATGCCACTTGGCAACTCGCATGCAAGGCTTATGGGCTTCAAGTTTTGGGCCGGTCTTGGGCCTTCATGGGTCGGTCGACCAAGGGGCTGGCGTGGGCTGGTTGGACGGGCTTTTGGGCCTAAAAAAATCAGCCCACCTTCTCCTATTCCTATTCCATTTAACCCTTATTTAAATAAACTTCTAATTTTAACTTATAAGCCCACCAAACTTTACAATTTAAATTAATAAAATTCTACTTATAAAGTGCACCACCAAGAATAAGATTTCTATATCAATTTGCACTTTAATAAATCCTTGGGTCACTTAAAGATACATCTCCATCCAAGCAATCATCCTTTACAATGCTTGGCCTTAAATTAATTGAAATTCGTCAACTCAATGGCTAATGCAAAACCAAATGGCACTTCCATTACCTAATCATGGTTCATGGTATATCCAGGGGTTGTCATGAAATTTTGGGATGCCACATAACCCTAATCCCTAAAGTTTTTTAAAGGGTTGATAGGAAGTGGCCATAGAAAGGCTTGTAATTATTAAATCTCCTAGGGGTAACAATGGATAAAAAAATGAGTTGTTTTCAGCAACTTTTGTTGTGTTTTACTATCCCAATTGTTTGTTTATTGATCGGGGGTTTATTTAATTGACTTCCACATGCGTTTAATTGAAAGATAAAAAGAATGGGTCGGCGACGCGTCCTGGGACATCACATTTTTAATCGATCGTTGAGGGATGTCTGCACTCGGGATTTGAGGCATGACAACAAGAGTAAAGTAAACATCCTGTTATTTTACTTGGGTTTCTAATCGACCCACCAAAAATATAGTAGTGGCAACTCCTAATTGAAAAGTCATTTGCATGTTAAAACTTGAACCTAAGTCGTGAATTGGTATGGCTTGGGAGAGCCCGAGCTAAGTTTAAGCTTAGTAATCCACTAGCGAAACCCTAGGTGGCGCACCTGAGGTTAGGACACGACATCTTGGCGACTCTACTGGGGATTGAGTTAAAAGTCTTAGTGGACTTTGACCAATTTTCTCTTCCTTTGAAAAAATATTTTTGTTTGGTAGCAAGGATCTCAGGTACGTCCCTAACATTTAAGGTGTTAAATGTTCTTGCAAATGGGTGGTATAAGGGGAGTAGTAAGCCTAACCCTTGTCTTGCAAGTTGGAGTTAGGGATGAATGTTTTGAATTCAAACTATTGAAGTGTTGTTTGATATAAACTATTGTGCATGCCTTGTATTTAGCACACACGACCTACCGCCGGACCTCGACTGCACTAAGATACTTAGGATGGTATTGAGTTGGATATGACTTCAACCATGAGGCCGCGTAATAAAGGTTGCCCAACTCAATCCCGAAAGCTTCGTTTTTGGTGTCAAGAATATTTACCTTTGCCCGCAAGGCTGCGCCGCATTGGGGTATCATTCTTGACTAAGCCGAAGTTAAGAGGACTTGACTTAGTATGTGAGGCTGCGACTAGTTATCCCACCCTTTTAACTCCACTTTGCTTAGCCTTCTTAGATAGAAATCAAACGCCACATTTCATGTGCTTGTCTATGTGGTTGCTGTCAATTTTTCTTGGTGAAGTGAGTCCTCTATCCCTAGACCATGCAATTTATTTTGTCATAATTTTGGTCTGTCCGTGACAATCTAGGTCAATCTTTGATTTAATTCCTTTATCAGTTAGAAATGGAATGAGGAAATTGTTATGGAATGAGTTGTTTGAAAAATAACATAAAAAAAAACTTTAGAGATTTGTTTTCAATTAATGTTTAAGAAATTTGGTCATTGCTAAGGTGTCTATTTTTATTTTTCTAGCTCTTTTTAGGAAATTCCCTTCTTGTACAAACATTTCATGAACAAATGAAAAAAATTAAAAATTAAAAATCGATTAGATTGTTGTCATGGATTAGCTCTCTATTTACACCTCATGCTTACATGTTCCCACTCATTTGAATTAGGTGATTATGAAGCGATCCCACTCACTCGTCCATACATGATTGAGACGAGGTGCTGAACCATATCGTTGCACGCCTCCAAAGTCAAGCTAATGAATTATCTGCTATTGTGGCTTGTCTCATCAAGAAAAAGTGTTGTGATGACATAGATACTCCATCTTCAGTGAGAAATTGTGACCTAAAGAAAAAAGTCAAGAGGACTTTTGAACTGTCTCACTTACCTGAGGTAATGGAATTTGATGCCACCACGAAGAGACTAGTGACATATCTGGAAGGAACAATATCTGACCCAGAGGGTTCGCATCACAAGACCAAAGAGGGTGAAGAACTTAAGCACACATGATTCATGGTCCTAAGTAGTTCGCTTTCCTTATTTAATTAGGGGCATGTTCAGTTGCAATTCCCTTATGTGGGAATTTTTATTGCTTTTTAAGGATTGGTTTCAATTTCTTCTGTTTTGCTTTCTTTTAGTGCTTGAATATCACATTTTTCATTCAAATAAATGTAATTCGATTAATGAATATTAATAAAATTACAAGTTTTGTTTTGAGGACATGATGGGGTACACCAAACCAACTCGGTGACGATATCCAACAATGAAAAAAAAAATATCATCCAAGGAGAATTATGAGAACTAGGCTTTTTTTGGGAGGGTAAAAAGGGACTGGGCTTCTTCATGCTTCCTCTTTCAAAAAATTCCAAAAAAAAAAAAATCATTATTTAGGCCATTTCCAAAAAGCATGCATTAGGTTAGCCCTATTTAATTTTCCAATTCATTTACTTCATGTTTCAAAGAATTACTTTCTTGGTCTGATGAGAAAGCATCTAAAAAAGGCACATTAGGTTGCAATGATAGATAAATTAAATATGACAAATTGGGGCACTAAGGATTCTAGTAATGACATGACTGAGATAAAATCTCAATACGAGGAAAAATTGATGTGCAATTTGAATTTACTTTAATGTTCCATAGTATCATATTCATACATGTTCTCTTGTGCATGGGTAAAAGCAAGAAGGGAGTATTTGTCAAATCAAAAATCGGATTTTTAGTCTTGATTGATAGGGGCAATCTAAGGAGCAATCCCTTTGTGGGGCAATCCCTTGAATGAATGCTTAAAACCATGTTTTGAGTATGGTAAATTGTCTGTTTTGAAGTCACAAAATCTTTTCATGCTTAAAGTTGCTGAACTCTTTTGAAAAGAGAATTTCCGTAGTGATTTTACCTATTTAACTTACCAATTTCATGTGGAGATTTGTCAAGATGGATAATTCAATGGAGTGCAAAATGAGACGTGTCAAGATGATGAAAGACAAGCCTTATCCTATACACAGTCCCTTACCTATATATTTGTGAGATGAGTGTAAAAGGTTCTATATCTGCAAGGTAAAGAGTTCTCTCGCAAAAGGTACAATGACTGAAATGATGAGGGGTAATTTATTTCTCTATCCCAAACACTACAAATGATCTATTGCCTAACCCCTTTGAGCCATATACACTAGTGGAGATTTTTTTTCAAATTATCCCGATCAAGAACCACCCCCACATTTGGGCAAATTGGAGGTAAGACAGCATCATGAGGTGAGGAAAATGAAAATGAATTTTTTTGCTAACACTTGCATCAATTTTCAAGTCATGCTATTATATTGAATTCATGTGATAATTCAAGTGCCTTGGGATGACGAAGAGCATTTCTTTCTCTATCCTATATACTTATATCCTTTGCATAGCTCTCTTAAGCATGCAATTTCATTTCTTCAAATCCAATTGGTGATCATACCCCACGTTGGGCAAGGCAAAAAGTAGATGAGGACCCTTGAAAGTTTGAGTATCATTCAAAGTGTAATTGCTTGATGCATGCATTGTGCACAAGAATTGAAATCAAAATAGAAGTAAGGGACATGAAAAAGTAGTGTGTTTGGTAAAAGTAAGACCAATGGCCATAAAAAAAAATATGAAGAAAAATGAATAAGAACTAGGGGCATGAAATAGCAATGTGCTTGGTAAAAGCAAGGTCAATGCCCCAAGAGAAAAATCAAACATTGGTTGTAGAAAGTTGTATCCCTAAAGAACTCAAATGCCGAGATGTAACAATCAATGGAATTTTTATATGAAGAAAATCTTTGACGGTGAAGAAGAAGATTGGTGGCAATGTCAAGATGAGCACTAACTCTGAACACATTTTGAGCCTAACAATCCTTTCGTTTCTTACCAATGAACCAAGCTTGCATTACGTCCCTTGCAAAGTCTCTTCAAATTATGGAACTTGAATTAAAATGAGAGATCATATGTTTATAGGCATCACTCGAAGAGGTGCGAGCAAGATTTTCTTTTTCATTTTGCAGGATTCTTGACTTGTAAACCTGAAGATGATTATAGAATTATTCTTTCAATTGCCTTGACTCAAACAGTCCCTTTGTTAAGCCATCGACCAAACCCACATTACGGTCCCTATTAAAGACCTCTCAGATTGGTAAGGTCGTACTGCTTGTGAGAATACTCAGACCCTTGTTCGTATGATGATAGTGAAATGAAGTGATTCTCCTAAAATAGCCCTTCTAAATGAGAGTGAATGAAAGTCCTTTCTAATTGAAAGTCTCTTATTTAATATTCTTGACAAATCCATGTCATTATCTTGAACGACAATTCTCTCCTAGGGAAATTTGGGTGATGCAACTATGGTAAATTCATTATGCATAAACCTTGATTGTATTGATGAAAACCTCACTGAACCTTGAAATGTGCATTTTAAAGTAGCTCAAATTGTTTACCTCTTTGATAAATGCATACCAGTTTTTGCTCTAATTGTGTTTGATAGATAATATTTCCTTGAAGATCGAGTAATACTTGAAGCCTCGAGACTCGGCGTGCTCCTATAGCCCGATTTCCCTCTTTATCGACCTAGTGTGCTTCCATAGCCCGGTGTTCCTTTATATTAACCTGATGTACTTCCATAATCCGAAGTCCTTTTCTTTGATTCGACGTGCTTTCATAGCCTAATGTCTCTCTTAATTGACATGGCATGCTCCTGTAGCCTAGAGTTCATGACCTGGTGTGCTTCCATAGCCTAGAGTTCTTTTCATCGACTATGCGTGCTTTCATAGCCCGATGTCTCTCTTAATTGACACGGTGTGCTCCTGTAGCCCAAAATTCCTGACCTAGCATGCTTCCATAGCCCAGAGTCTTTTTCATCAAGCTGGCATTCTTTTGTAACATAGAGTTCCTTTCATTGATTCCGCATGCTTCCATAGCCCAATGTCTCTCTTGATTGATACAACGTGTTTCTGTAGCCCGGATTTCCTTTATATTGACCCGGTGTGCTTTTGTAGCCCGGAGTCTATTCTCATTAACTCGGTGTGCTTTCATAGCCCGATGTCTCTTAATTGACACAGCGTGCTCTCGTAACTCGAAGTCCCTTGACCTGACGTACTTCTGTAGCCTAGAGTTTCTTTCCATCGGTCTAGCAAGTCTTTGCAATCCAGAGTCGCCTTATTAATTTGGCAAGCTTATAAAGCTCAGAGTCTTTTGCATAACGAGCTTTTGCAACCCGTGATTTGCAAAATCCCTCCGTATCCAAGAACGCCTCAGGATATTAGGAGATGAGTGACCTTTATGAATATTTAAATTATATGAGACATATCCCCAAGAATCAAAGATATCACCAAGTAAGTATATATCTACACATACTCTAAATACTTGTCATTATGCAGGTATTTTCTCTTAAGTGCATCGACACTCGACTTGGTCGAGCTATCCCTCAAAAAATTTTCTCCAAATTCAGTCTGATTAAGGAGACCAAAGAAAGGTTCAGTTGTTGGTCAGATAATCTATGCCACAATGCTAGGCGACCGTAGAATGGTACAAATCCTAAACAATATTTGTTACTTTAATAGGCAACCGTAGAAAGGTACGGATCCTGGAAAAGATGTTTCCCATTCAGGCGATCGTGGAAAGGTATGAGCCCTAGAAAGTGATTTCCCGTTTAGGTAACCATAGAATGGTACGGGTCCTAGACAATATTTGTTACTTTAACAGGTGACCATAGAAAGATACGAATCCTAGAAAAGTTGTTTCTCATTCAAGCGACCATAAAAATGTATGAGTCCTAAAAAGTGATTTCTAGTTTAGGCGACCGTAGAATGGTATGGGTCCTAAACAATATTTATTGCTCTAACAGGCGACCATAGAAAAGGCATGAGTCTTGGAAAAGCAATTTTTTCCATCAAGGCGATCGAAGAAAGGTTCGGGCCTTAGACAATCAAATACTGCCATACTAGGTGACCATAAAAGGGTACAGGTTCTAGGAAAGCAACTTTCTTACAAAACCTTGTTCTCCTTGAAGGTAAGTCATTACATGTAGGTTCCTTTATCGTTTACATGCATTTCCATGCATCATATAAATTGCATTTCAAAATAGAATTCATTTTCCAATAAAAACCATTCAATGCATGTGCATGATCAAAACTTATGTCTCAATTTGTCTTTGAAGACAATCTCTACGAGCTCACCTTCAAAGAGAAGCAACTATTCACACCTAAATTTTGGCAACCCAGTCATTTATCTATTGCATAAAAAATTAGGGATTAACTTTTAACCCTTAAACAAAAATATAGAATTAAAATTGCATAACATATAGTTTTAGGAGCATTTATTTTATTTTGTTCCATTTGCATTGGACGACAATAGATAGGCGTTAATTTTTCCAATATTCAATGATGGGAGATTTTTCATATATTCAGGCAATATACAACGAGGGATGTATTTTTGGGGCAAAAAGGAAGGTTTCTAATGAAATATTAGAAAAAAGATGAAAGAGAATATTGCGCATGAGTGCATATATTTTGACGATATATTCAGGAGGCTACGCACGAGCAAAATTGATTTTCATGTGTATTGAAAGAGGAAATAAAATATTCCACAAAAATTAAGTCTCCCGTTTATAAAAGCTGGATCGTGTACGGACAAAGGGGGCCTTCTCTTTTCATCACTTCGTAGGGGGTTCTCTTTTTTTTTTTTTTTTTTTTTCATTCTATGGAGGACAAAGGAGAGGGTTATTTTTTGTTTTTTTATTAGGGAGAGTCCTTTTTGTTTTTTTCAAAGTCAACAAAGGGGGGGCTTCACTTTTGATGATGGAGGGGCAAAGAGGTACAATAGAGAGACGTATGAGGGGACGTGAGGGAGAGAAAAAAAAAGAAGAAGAACAAAAAAAAACAAAAATAAAATAAAAGAACTGTTCATCTTCTTAATGAGCTCCTCCGTCACCATGGCCAACCCCTTGCACATCGTTGTCGAGCCTCGCCGTGCCACCGCCGCCCTACAGTTGTCCGAGCATCCCCTCGCCTTAGCGACCACCAGCAACTCGTTGTCGCCACCTTTGCCCAAGCACCAACAACACCAACAACCAAGCTCCTCCTCGCCCCAATAGCTCGCCCTCTACCAATCGCCGCGTCCGTTGTCGTCTCTGCCGCCTTCCGCTCAAGCGCCGACACCACGAGCATCTACCACCATCTCTGCGCACTACCGCCAACCCCCTCTGAGTGACACCCGCAACAGCCACCTGCTGTCCTCCACGATCACCACCATCACTCTTGAAGCTCACCCCGCAACAACTCACCCTCTGTCAATCGCCACATCTCCATGCCAAGCCTCTGCCGCGCCAACACCGGCAACCCTCTATAAAGTTTGTCTCTGCCCCCTTGCTATAGCACCAGCCGCTACTACTACCAACGCCACTGTTCTGCTGGTCCTAGTGCCTCTTGTTGCAACAAACCACGACGCTTGCAACCTAATCCCAGCTCCAAACGCAACCTGCAGCACCCGCCACCACTGCTACCAACACCAGTAGCCTGAGCCCCCTCATCTTGCCATCGCTACCGTCCGCCCGAGGAGTTGATTGAGATCCCGATCTAATTGATTTTAGCCCAAATTCGGAAAGAGTATCTTCAAATTTAGGTAAGATACATGTCTCTAATGTATCTACTGCCTAATATATGTTTATTAGTAACTAATGTCCACATTTATAAGTGATAGATGTATTTCCCAATTAGGGTTAATTTGTGGCACCCCTCGACGGCCCCCGAATTGTTAGAGTCACCATAGTTCGCTTACCTTTCACTTTCCCTAATAACATGTCTCTCTAATACCATTTCAATTGCAGCGGGTCCATACAACCTGGGGGTTTACATCTTTTAGATCGGTCCCTTGCGCAATTCATATAACGGAAGCATATCCAACAACTCCCTTCCCTATATTAAAAAAAAAACGATGCATACCAACTAAACATTTATAGATAAAAGCCGAACACTTTTATTTACTTAAACCATATGGACATCGTTCATCGGTACATCAAAATGCCGTAATTTTCTATACTTGGCTATACTTCAAAAGATGACCGACATCTTCTCCAATAGTCGGATACTTAAAGTCCATTAATCAGTGTCGGCGTCCAAAAATTCCTTCCTTTGCTATCCTCCTCCTCACGGTCATATCCAATCACTTGATCCATCTACTGGAGGCAGTGACAGCAAAGGTATCTTATCTAGTCTGAAATGTTATTCCCCAAAAGGGGTGAGTACAACCACTTAGCAGTAAAGATCCACCAAACTACTCAATGCGTCAAACAGAACAATCAAGGTATCATGAACAAGGTATCATGAACAAAGCACATATCATTCATGCATTCAAGCGTATCTTACCTTACAGCCATGCATATGTCATCACACCATATGTGCATATACCATCATAAGACGACGATTTCACCGACCTATCTTTGTTCATTTCCTCTGAAAATTTGATATGTTCTACCTCAAGAATTATACTACAACTTTTGTTAAGAGATCAAAGTGATATTTTCACAAGAAGGTTACTTTACAGACCACAAAACCACTGAAGGTCAGCACAACAAATTCCAGATCTAGTCTCTCCAAAGAAAAATCATTTCACTAACCATTTCTTGGTAGTTTTGCCTCAAATTTTATTATGTTGTCCTTCAAGGTGTTCTCTACAACTTTCATGAAAAAATCAAAACAAGATTCCGACTAAAAAGTCACATGCAACACACAAACTCAAGGATGGTCGGGCTGGTCTTTCCAGAAACAGCATGCATGACCAACGAATTCCTCCCCATAGCTTCGACCTTTCATCACATCTACCACATCCAATATGCACCATCTTCTACACACATCACAGCAAGAAAAGGGTAGGTTTTAGGACTCTACTTGCCTTAAACTCAAGCACAAACAGCGACAAGAACGGCAGCAAAGCGGCAAACGGACGGCGGACAATCCTCCTCCTTCTCTCACACGCACGGCTTCTCTCTTTTCCTCTTCCTCTCTCTCAGTTCCCTTTCTCTCTTGGACGGTAACTCTCTCTCTCTTCTCCCCCTTCCCCTTTTCCTTTTGGGTTGAATAAAACCCTTGCATGCATCCTCATTTTGCATGGGGGACACTTGTTCCCAAGGACACAAGTGTCTCCCTTGCCAAAGACACTTGTGGGAGGCCATTCAGCTCCTCCCCCCCCCGGCTTCCATGCGTCGATTACCCCATGGGCTCCATGGGCCGGGCCTCTTGGCCCACTTTAGGCCCAACACACTTGGGCTTAAGGTCCAAACTTAAATGGCCCATATTTATTTTTGATAATCCATCTTAATCCCACTTATACAAGGTACCAAATTACAAATTTAAATGGCCATAATACTTTGTAACATAGTTTAATAAAATCCAACTTATAAAATTCATGGCCAAAAACATAATTTCCTCATCAAATAAAATCATTGGTCTCACATGGACATAGGACACGTTTCCAACAAAATAATCATCCATTTATATAAATACCAGATCATTTTTATTCACTTGGCCATAAATCTTGAAATCATAAATCAATAAACTCCTACTTATAAAACACGTGGCCATGAGTTATTTTTGGGATGCCACATAATTGCCTAATCCACAACTGCATGCCAATTTTTTATTCCATCTATAAGGCTTTAGATGAAATAATTAATCACGCGGGAATAAAATTGATATATTGATCTTTAAGGCTTAAGATCAATTTGCTGATCTAATTAGTGAAATAATCAAATTTAATTTAGATATTGTTCATGTATGATATCTTTGATGATTCTAAATGGCTTGGTGCTCATCTCATCTTAATTGCTCTATTTATCCCAAAATATGTTTGAGTTAGATTAGGTTTATGTTAGAATAACGCCTGCTTTAGGGTGATTTGCATATTTAGACTAAGCATTTTATTTATTCTGAATTTTTTAAATAAAAAAATACCAAAAACATAAATTTAGGATGTTAGATTCTCTTTCAATTAATTTTAAATTGCACATCTAATTATTTGTCAATTTTAATTTCGAATTTAAAGAAAAAGAAAAAAAAAGAATTATGGCATTCTTTGCATGTCATTTAGTCATTGCATATTAGGATAAGATTGCACATTTAATTTAATTTAGATAATCTTTCTAATTCATTATAGGTCTAGATAATTTTTCATAAATGAATTGCATTTTAGGTTAGAAATTACTAAGATAACATAACATTCTAGTTTAAATTAGGATTTGGCCTAATCTAATTCCTAATATAAAGTGGATGATATCTTAATCTGGATAGATAATTTTTGGCAATTTTCCAATTTCGAATTTCATGAAAAATATCAAAAAAATAAAAACTGTCTTAGAATAAATTAATTTCATTCTCTAAGATAGATTGTATACTTATTAAGAAAACACAAAAACATTATACTTATGTCATATAGTTTAGGTTATATTGCTAAGTCATATCACTTCATGTTAGATTAGTACCATACATTACATAAAGCATGATTCTCATTAAACAAGCGAAAATAAAAATTAAGTAATTGCATGTTAATTAGAAATTATATCTAGGACTATTGATGTGAATTATGATTTAACATTACAGATGCTTTCGATACTATGAAGTAAGTCCTGCAATTTATTTATTGCATTATTTGGGTGTTAAATTGATGGTTTGCGCACTCGCATAATCACCTCACATATTAGGGAAGTAAATTAAAATCAACTCAAGTTGCCTACAAAACATTTTTTTCGAAATAAAAGAGAAATGTACCAAAATAGTATTAAAGAAATATAGCATAATCAAGTCTCCGAACTCACAATCTCTAATTCGCATAAGTAAAGTACACATCCCGTTACTTTACTTGGATTTTTAATCGACCCACCAAAAATAAATTAGTGGTGACTCATAATTAAAAAGCCATTTGCATGTTAAGAACTTGAACCTAAGTCGTGAATTGGTATGGGCTTAGGAGAGCCCGAGCTAAATTTAGGCTTAGTAATCCATTAGCTAAACCCTAGGTGGTGCACCCGAGGTTAGGTCACAACATCCCTTTTCCATCAAAGAAAAAGAAGGCGTTCCATTTCTCCTTTACGAAAACAATTGGCAATTACATTGAGAGACTTGGAGGTTTTCCTCGTGACTGCATTCAAACCAATGTGAAGTAATATTGTTTGTCATTCATCCGCATTTTAATGATCATTCCAGGGTAAATTGTTCATTGCGAATCGGAAATAGGTAAGCTATCTTCCGCCAACTATCTTCCTACATGTCATATCTTTGTGGCAACACTCGACTTAGGACTCTCACAGCCTCACTCATCAAGTCATACAATACTAGCAAATCTTTATACTCGCTGAAAACAAAGCAAAGAAGGGACACCATATATTTGCATGACCAGTTCGTTTGGTCTCCCTTCCAAAAGTAAGGATGAATACTCTTTATGCTAAATATATTCTACACACATGAGTAGCCAACCAAGTTTACATTAGGGCTAGCACTATCACTTAAAGGGGGTAGATAGGTGATTATGAACAATTAAAATGGAATTTAAAATAAGTAAGTTCAATATTGCGAAGAAACAAAAAAAAAAAAAACAAAACAAAGTTTGATGAGAACTTTTGCAATGATCAAACTTTATTGTATGCAATAAACAAAATAAATGAGAGATTAAAGGATAGAGGAAATTGCACATAATAATTATAGCGGTTCAACCAATGATAAGCTTATATCCATTCTCCCGTGTTGATAGTTTATCGGCTAAATTCCACTAAATGAATCACTCTCAACTCGAGCAAGTGTGATACAAATTTTTGATCTCGCTCTTCAACAACAACCTCTAAGTGGTTACAAATTAAGCTCACAAAGATGAGTACATAAAGACAAATCTCTCTTTGAACTTTGGACTTTGTAGGCTACTAATCTCTTATTCCCTTCCACATCACAATCTTTTTTTATACTCCTCATTGTCCAAAATGACCATTGGACATAAATTCTGAGGATCTTTTCATCATGTCCACCCATTGGACCTGAATGATTCATGAGATCCAATTGCTTGCCTTGATTCTGCTATCCATACAACATAGATAAGGTTTCCATAAGTTGATTACTCTGTTTGGAAAGTGCGTCTCGTCTCTCACATGGCTTACCAATCTCTAGCAAGGAAAGATTATGTGGATATTTATCACTCCTAGACAATCAATATATATCAAAAGAAATTTAGGCCAATTTCCTAGCTGTCACGCTTCACATTATCTAAAATGACCATTGGACATAAATTCTAAGATCTTCTCGTAATGTCTAATGATGTGTATTGACTTGATGCTCCTCGAACAAATTATACTATTGTCCTTGATTATCATGACATAACACAATCTTCATCATAGACAACCAAAATGTCTTGATAAGTCTCTCGAGTCTAATGATATATAGCAAAGTTTTCATCTGGAAAAACTTACTATCAAAATCATTAAACATTTATGGAAATGTTTTGTTTTTTTTTTTTTTTGGTCAGAAGTAATAATATATTGAGCTTTGAGCCAAACATTTTACACAAGATCCAGCGCCACAAAACTTGCATTCATGAAGACAATAAGTCTAAACGAGTGGAAGGGAGCCGATGCAAAAGAACTCCGCAAGAGCAACCAAAGTGAATAACAACATAAAAAACAAGCAAACAAGGAAAGAGGAGGCCATGCATGGCCAAAAGGAACCCAACCTCGACAAAACAACCAAAACAAAGGACAGACAACAAAGAAAGAAAACAATCACAAAACACCAAGGAGGGGTCACCGCCATAGACGAACAGCAGCCAAACCAGTCAAGGTGAACATTGTCCCAGCTGAGGAAAGAAGGCAGAAGGCCTTCATACAGCAAGCGCCCGAGAAGACAACGGCCGCAATCTAACCACAAGCTGTCTCTAAACCACTCCAAAGAACACTAAGGATCTGCTGGATGAAGAGAGAAGATGCAAGGATCTATCCCCCAATTATGCTGAAGTCTTATGTTTCTTGGAATATCCTCAACATTTTTGAAAGTTAAAGCCTTGTCTTTCACCACTTTGATGAGATGATTTTTAACCGCTGCAATTGCAACCGTGTGATCTCTAAAGAGTATGTTGTTCCTATACCTCTAAATAAGGTGGCAAAGAGCATCAAAAGAAAAGCGGCCAATGGAGCGATAAAAGTCCTTACTGGAAAGGAACTTCATCGCCCACTGAAGGTTTTTAGACTATGTCTTGTTACGCCAAGGGAGATTGCATTTAGCCGCCCAAAAGAAAGCCATGCTGGCAGTGATGCGAGACCCGAAGTAGAGATGATCGATGGAATCCGGCGTTAGCCTACAAAAAGCACAAACCTCTCTCCCAATTCTGCATGCAACATGAGCAGGGCTTGGGTGGGAAGACGGTTCTTTATAATAAGCCAGAGATTGAATTGATATATCGGGGTGATAACCTTATTCAAGATAAAGGATGCCCAATTAACCTTATCCTTCCTTCTTCTGATAATATGCCAAGTTGAGGCAACTGAGAAGAGACCAGAAGTGCCGTCGCTCCAAGTAAAGCAATTCAGTGCTCTAGAGAGGAGGGGGAGGGGATAATCCCAAGATTCAACTATTGTCTTGAAATCCTATCCCGCCGGTGAGAAAAGGTCAACCACCGTGGAAAATTTGGATAAACCGGAATTTAGTATCATTTGATCTGAGCAAATAAGATGTAAAGGACCTCTCTGGTGCTAGTGATCAAACCAAAGGGAGACTAACTCGCATCTCCAATTCTCCATCGGAAGTAGAGTCAAAACTCGGATCTCAGGTGAATGATTCTCTTCCAAGCCCAAGAGCAATAGGTCGGCATCCCAACCACCCAGAAACTCTTCCGTTTCAAGAAGGTTGAGTGGATCCACTTGCACCATAAAGACTCATTGTCTGTAAATAGGATCAAATGTGCTTGAGCATCGCTACCTTGTTGAATTCTCGCAATCTACGAATTTCAAGTCATCCTTCCTCCTTTGGAAGGCACACGTCTTCCCAGAATACTTTAGCGCCACCATTTCCAAGGCCGGGGCCCTTCCAAAGGAATTGTCTGAGGATCAATTCGATGCGATCTAGAACTGCAACAGGAATGGTGAAAACACTTGCCCAATAAGCTTAGATGGCATAAAGGACCGACCTTATTAGTTGAACCCTGCCAGCAAAGGATAGAAAGCGCTAAGTCCAAGATTGGACCTTGGCCATTATAAGATCAATTAAGGACACACAGTTCGCCTTGCTGAGCCTCAAGGATATAAAAGAAACTCCCAAATAATGCATCGGCAGCTTTCCTTCAATGAAACCAAGGGCATCCTTGATCTCATTCCATAACTCCTCCGAGCAACCTACAAGAAATATCTCACTCTTGCTGTTGTTTGGCTTCAATCCGCTTTACACCGAGAAAGTATGTAGACCATCTTTTAAAAGAGAGATGGAACCCATATCCGCTCGACAAAAGAGAAAGACATCATCTGCAAAGAAAAGATGAGATAATCTTGTAGCCTTGCATATCCAGAAGAATTTGAACCCAAGTTGCACTACACACGCACTGAGGATACCTGAGAAGACTTCCATAACCAAAGTAAAGAGGTAAGGGGACATGGGATCCCCTTGGCGAAGTCTCCCTTAGAAGTCTCCCCATGATGAAGAAGTCCTTTACTACTTCAATAACCAAAGGCCCTACTAACTCCCAATTGCTCTTGAAAAATTCCACACCAAACCCATCTGGCCTAGGAGCCTTCCCACGGGCTAGGGAGAAAAAGTTATCATGAATTTCTCTATCTGAGAAAGGACGGGAGAGGACACTAATATGCTCCTCATTGAGAGGGCATCAAATAACTTGCTACAAGTCTAACAATGTAGGGCTGGAAGGAAGGGATCGTGCAACAAAAAGCTCTTGAAAGTTAGAGATGAAAGTGTTCTGCACTAGGCTTGGTTTGGTGACCAAATTACCATTCCTATCAAGAACCGAAAGAATCTCGTTCCTCAGCTGTCTTATAGTGACAAAGTGGTGAAAGTACTTAGTATTCCTATCACCATTCTCGAGCCATATAATCCTAGATTTGTGTCTAAAGAATGACTCATCGTGATTCCTCAGCTCCACAAAAGTCTTCCAATGATTATTTTCTAACTCTGCCAAGAGATCATTAGTCGAGTCCTAGTGTAGATTAAGCTGGGCTAACTTAAAAGCATTCCTAGACTCAGCAACCTCTCAAATAAGTTGGAGAAAGAATCTCTATTTAGCTGCTTTAGTCGGCTTTTTAGGGCCTTCAATTTGCTAACCAGCCTGTACATAGAGACCCCTTCTGTTGGGGCATCCCACACTTGCGCCACCATGTCCTGAAAGGACGGGTGCTCCATCCAAAAATCAAAGAATTTGAAAGGTTTCTTCCGAAAAACTGGTTGTGTCACTTTAATCACCATAGGAGAATGGTCAGAAATTCCGGAAGTCAGAAACATCACTTCCGAATAAGAGAACTGAAAGCTCCAATTGGCATTCACTGACACCCGATCAATTTTCCTCACCTTGTGGTTAGCCTTAGGAGACGTGGACCAAGTAAACCGAAGTCCAACAACATACCTCAAATCTTCTAGTTCCACCTGAGTCAAACACTAATTGAAATCGTCAAAACCGGGTGGCCAGGCGTTAGAGCCCCCTATCCTATTAGACGGGTCTCTAATGGCGTTGAAGTCTCCAGCAACCATCTAGGCCAAATCCTAGATGCAAGAACTCATCCTAACTAGGTCCGTCCACAAAGGCCTTCATGATATGAACGTGTGCAGAGCATAAATCACCAAAGTGTAGCAACATAATCCAAACGTAAGAAGCTCCACTCTACCATGGATCGCTTGCTCGTTGGAAGAGATTAATTCAAAGTTAATCAAAGTAGGGTCCCAACCAACCCAAATCCTACCCTTAGGAGAATAATCATAATTGACCATCCACTTCCACCTAACCAAAAGCCCAGCAAACATGGATCAAAAGAGATGCTCCGGCACTTTGGTTTCCACTAAGCCGACCATACAGAGATCGTTAGAATGTGGGAGTTTCTTGACCTCGACTTTCGTCAAAGGATCTATAAGACCTTTTATACTCCAAAATCCGAACAATATATATATATATATATATATATATATATATATATATATATATATATATATATATATATATATACGAGCTCTACCAAGCTAGGCTAATGAAAGAAAAAGGAAGGCAAATGAACCTACCTCTGCTTAGGAGGCTTTTGGCGAGGATTTGCCGACCCTCTAGTCTTCACCTCAAGTCCTAGGTCGGGAGCTAAAGCAAGCAATCTCTCCTGCATGGTCTCCACCTTCGTCGGGACAACCCTCGGGGGTGGGCTTGACACGCCGGGGGAGATAATGCCGTCCTCATTCGAGTATTCAAAGGTGGCTGCAACCTTCGACTCCATATCGAGGTCATGGGAAGAAGTGCCTTGATCTGGTCGGGAATTAGCTACAAGGGAAAGAGCCACCTTTGGAAGTACGCTAGAGCCCCTTTGCATCTTCCAAGTAGGCTCGGATTGCACCTCTTTCTCCAAGAAAGAGGTGCCTTCAGCTGTCGAGTAGCTCCTTCATCACTAGGATTGCTCGGGCGGGAGGAAGCTCCTTCTTAAGATGCCACTTTCTTCTTTTTCTTGCCCTTCACTTGTTTCCAAGGCTACTCCAGAATAGCCTGTGATTCTACAACTTATGGTTCTGCACCTATCAGGTTAGGCATTTGAGCTACAACCACCCGGTCAAGAACTAGGGCCACAACCGGGGCCTGGCGAGCAAAGTCAGTCAAGTCTTGCTGTGGGACCATAGCTTCAGTAATTGGGGTGGGGGCCTTCACTGGATGTGCTGGATTAGGTATGGTGGGAGCTTGACGCGAAGGAGTAGGAGTGGGGCTGGGGGCCACCTTTAGTCGCGATAGAGCAGGAGTGGGCGGAGCCTGCTTTGTGGCTCTCTTCTGATCTAAAGGGTTGTGCACTTGTGAGGGAGCTCTGCAATTGTGACCGAATATTCCACAATCCGGGCACTCAGCTGGCAACCATTCGTAATCAATGGTTATGGAGTGAGATACCCCCTTCAAGATCACTTCAGCGGTTTTGCATCTTGGCTGGTTTAGTTGGATTTTAACGCAAATTCTAGCAAACGAAACCATTTTTGCTTGGTCCGTCCATTGGTTCACATATAGTGGCTTACCCACCACACTTGTGACAGCACTCATCGCTGGCACCATCCAACAATCAAATGGTAAGTACCTCAACCAAATCCATACCGGAATGAGGGATTTGTTTTCCTTCTTGAGGTCCATGAGTGGCTGTCATTGACGAAGAATAAGAGGCACTCTAGCAACCGTGATCGATCCATCTTCTAGAATGTTTCTCCGAAACACCAGGTCCGAAATGTAGAGGAAGAAGAATCCTTGATCATTGGCAAGGACTTCCACAAGCTTAGAACCCCACACCTTCTTCATAGATTGCTCCATGAGGCCGAAGGGAAGTCTCCTCCTCCCTACCAGGTAGCCCACCAAGCATTGATACCACTTTGGGTCCACTGCATCAAGAGCTTCATTTGGCAAATTCACAACAGCTTTGCCATCGACAAACGTGGGAGGAATGTATGACAAATCCGAGCCTTTTACCGCTAGCCGAGCCACATTTGCCCAAGAACGAGCTGAGGCATTTTGGTGACTAGCTGGAAGATGCATAGGGCGCTTGGAAGCTAATTGTTTGCGGCTCCTACCTCTAGACTGGTGGGGGTGAGCAAATGGCTCTAGTGGGTTTTTCTGATTGTTCTTCGATTCTACAGGACCGGACGAGGAGGCCACTTCCGTACCAGGTTGATTCACTAGTGAGGCGTCACCATGAGAGGGGTTTTGATGCCCCTTTGAGATAGCAGCCAAAGGACAGCCTGCTGGAGCATTACCAACCTCAACAGTGGCTGAAAACATATTCACAAACACCTGGAGTGCACCCCAAACACAGCCAAGGGAAACATCATCGAATAAAGGTGCTGAATCTGCCTAACTTCGACCACACTATACGGGAATTCAAGGCCAAACCAGCACCGAAAGCACACTAGACTCCAACAACAAATGAACCTAGAAAACACACAGAGCAGAACCATAGCAGCAAAGTCGAACCAATGAAATTTGAGGAAGCAACTAACCTGGGAGTTCGCCAATTGGAGGGGCGACGTATAAAGGCTATACAACCCTAGCCATCAAAGGAGAAGACGAACCACCCGACAGAACTCCCTCAACTCGCGACGGCCAGACCAATAGCATAGCCTGCGTGCACAACAGGAACCAAGTGGATCTCGAACACTAGCCCTGCCCAACGGAAATCCTTTGGTGGGGAAGAAGAAATAGGTGAGGGTCCCATGGAAAGGTTTTGTTGATCTTCAAAGCATAATTGGAAGTTTTTTTCAACAATCTAAACATGTAGTTTGTCATTTGTAGGTTAAATTATGTAGAATCAAGATGACTGAGCACAACAATAATAGAGTATTATGAATGGTAAAAGACATGGTGAGAATGGATATTATGTGCAACCTATTACATTATAGTCATGATCGTGAGAACGGATATCATGTATGACCCGTTATGTCATAGTAAGATCATGACACCATTGTTAGGGAAATCTCTTATGATGTTTTGAAGATGACAAAATAAATCAAAGGCTACTAACATGTTTGATGGTTGAGTAATAGACCATGCAGATGATAGAACATGTAAATGATATTGTCTATGCTGAAGCTGAACTAGAAGACAAACTCTATGCTAAAGCTGAACTGGGTACAGACCTTAAAGCTAAATCTGTTCAAAAGCAGATATGTTCATACCCAGATTGTAGAGTCTTCAGACCCAGATTGTAAAGTCTACAGACTTAGACTTTACATCCAGATTCGATGAATCGTAACTCAAGCCCAATCATACAACGGCTAGTGATTTGGTTTGGATTCCACATCAAGATTGATTTGATTGATTCAATCTAATTGATTGACGATTAGATCTTGAAGACAAGAACTTTCTATACGAAGAAATTTTACTTATGGAAACCAAGATTTCGTTTGTATGGGCGATCGGAATTAATTTGGGATTCTACTTTTGTCACTCAACGGCTACCAAATCTTCTAGATACAGAGCTATCCAATGGGTATATTGGAAGACGATTCTTCGGGATATTGTCCAACGGGTAGTTTGGAAGTGGAGGAGTATTTAAGGAGATCATGGACCAATGAGCAAGTAAGAGACGGAGCGTAGAATTTATAATTCCAAAGTCTGAGCGACTTTCGATCATATACTTGTCTCTTGAGAGCTTAGACGTTTGTAATCGTGAGAGAAATACCAAAAGAGTGACTTAGTGAGATAGTGTGATCTACTACTAAGTGTTTGCACTTGAAGTTGTAATCTCTTGTTGATTGCATAGTGGAATCCAGCCAAGAAGGCTGTTATCGTGGGAGAGTGGACGTAGGCTTGGATTAAGCCGAACCACTATAAATCTTGTGTTCTTATTCTCTTCCCTAACTCCTTTATTTTGTTCATAACGTTTGTAATCGTGAGAAAAATACCAAAAGAGTGACTTAGTGAGATAGTGTGATCTACTACTAAGTGTTTGCACTCGAAGTTGTAATCTCTTGTTAATTGCATAGTGGAATCCAGCCAAGAAGGCTGTTATCGTGGGAGAGTGGACGTAGGCTTGGATTAAGCCGAACCACTATAAATCTTGTGTTCTTATTCTCTTCCCTAACTCCTTTATTTTGTTCATACTAGCTATATCAACCATCTCATCTTAAAATATATATATATATATATATATATATATATATGATAATAGGTTTAATCTGATTCGTACGGACACAAAACCTTTAGCCTGACAATTTCGACACACAAACATGCGAATTTGTGTTGATGTGCTCATGAAGAAGGAAATCACAATCCAAATTGCATATATTCTCAAGTCTTTTAAGATTTGCTTTACTCTGAAACTACGAGCGTGTATTCTCGACCTTTATCTAGTTTAATGGAAATCTTTCTCTCCTGACAAATTAATGGAAACAAAAACAGCTGTCCCAATCAGAAAAGAGATGTTCCATTCCAAACACAGACTACATATCCTTTGCAGTAGTCCCCTTACTGTTAATTCCTTCAAGACCCTCAAATCTGTTCTTCACAACAGATTGAGTAGCTGAAATGATGCTAACAAATGGATGAAGACCTTCGAGAATGAAAACGTCTCTGGCTCTCCATACATAATACAAGCAAGCACTCCATCCAAGCATAATAAAATGTCTGCAAGGGAACCACAGTGAGCAAGCAACCAAGGAGCAGTTAGCAAACATGGGGACATGCATCAGCTCTTCACAACTGGATTTCTCGGTACTACCAGAGAAGCTAATTCTGCCTTCCGCTAAATCTTCAGGAGATTTCTCGCACTGCCAACAGTTGTTGAATGATATACTGCGTGCAAGATGGAAATAACAGAACGCAAAAATAGGATTCTATTAACCTTAACTTAGAGGTAGATGCTCATGATTGCATTACCAGAATGATAAGAAAAACCGAATTATTTCAAGAAGGCATTCATCAAGTATGCATAGAATTGATTAAAATTAGTAATGACACAAGCAGGAAACATAAATTACGTAATTCAGAAAGACAGCAAGTTCATCGGCCAGACTCATCATGCAGCACATTATCCAATTCGCACGCTGGAGCCTTGTAGAGCATGTGACCTCAAACTAATGGTCAATAACCCAGAATTCTAAATATGACGCACGCATATCTGTTGGTCGCAGCTCCAAAAATAACGCTAAGTCACGACCTTTAGCATGGTAGTGACCTTTCAATCACAAGCCATAAGGTGCTTCGGTTCGAAATTGGCAACCAAAAACAGAGAAAAATATCAAAGAATAGGCATAAAATTCTCCGGTCAATGATTTTAAATTTGATTTGGTGTAAAGTTGAACCTTAAGCAGAAAGTAGTCATTATCATCCCCAAGATTTTTCATTGGATTAAATCAATAATCATTGCGGTAGCTACAATAAGTATAAGAGAAAAAAATTGAGATTATCTCATCTCTCACAAGTCAATATACAGAGCCATCACCATGTCTTGAAACTTTGTTTGCATAACGAGAGAATTATTGAAGCGGCATGAATAATACCGCAAAAACCAGGCATGATATGATAAAAAAACTGGCAACCATATTCAACATTTCAATTAAGGGCGTGTTTGCTAACGATTACTGTTCCCAAGAATAATTGTTAAGCATTTTAAGCCATTTGATAACTATAAAAAAAATATATATTTTGGAATAAAATTGCATTTGGTACCATGCTCATTAATTCGATCCAAATCAATTTCTTTTAATTTTTTAAATTTTTTTTACTTTTTTCCTTTTTTCTTTTCTTTTTTTTTTCCTTTTTCTCATATTCTTCTTCTTCTTGTGGCCGATTGACGATCGGTGATCGGCCCTCGGCGAGGCTAGCCCTCGTTGGCCGAGCCTCACCAGCAGCTGGGCAAGGCCCGCCTGGCCACCGGCAGGGCTGAGCGAGCCTTGCCCCACCTAGCCATCGGCGAGGCCCAATGGCTGGGCTTGCCTCAGCGAGCTCAACAAACCTCACCCTGGCTTGGCGAGCTCGCCAAACCAGTTGTTGGCGATCGACGGCGGCGGCGACAGCAGACAATAACCATAGGATGGCGGTCGATGAAGAAGAAGAAAAGATAAGAAGAAGATGAGAAAATGGAAGAAGATGAGTTGATTTTGATTCTTATATTTGTTCCCGGAACAAGAATCTACTTTTTTTTTATTCTTGATTATGTTCCAAATCTATTTTCATGAACAAAAAAATAAAAATTTGTTCATGGGAACAAAAATTTTACCAAACGCGATTGTGTTCAAAAACTATTCCCGGGAACAAAAAATCAAAATTTGGTAATGTTTGGATGATTACCAAACAACCCCTCAATAGCTGCACGTCCACTTACCTAGCGGCACTGCTGAAGTACCAAGGACCTGGTGCAGTTCCTGCGCTATTTGAAGCTGTGACTCAGAATTGACAAGATCTTGAATTTCATTTACATCTAGGGCAGAAGTTATTTAATATGCCACTGAAAGCATAAAAAAAACCTGAGATATCCAAAGGATACTCCGCTGATGGTAAACTTCAGCCTCCCTTTCCATTTTATAGCCATTTTCATTGCAGCTTCCCTGTCCTGGGGCTTGATCTCTACCGAAAATTGTACAAAATTCTCCAAGATCATGAATTTCATTTCCCCAATATAAAATAACCCATCTTTGTTCCTTGAATCCTGGGGGTAAAATCACGGCATCTACCACCAACTTCACGGCGTCAGCAGATTTTAAATAATTTCCAGGTCTTATGGCACGTTCTACCGTGCTCCTGAAAATGTCGATACAGTAACACCTAATATCCATTTTTCTTTCTTTGCCACCAAGAGAAACACTCTCTCTCTCTCTCTCTCTCTCTCTCTCTCTCTCTCTCTCTCTCTCTCCATATCATTCTCTTCATCAAAATCTGCATTTCCTCAATGCTGGTTAGCTTTTGCACCAATCCCCAGGTTCGTCCTCAATCTTCATTATGTGACTTTTACGTTACACTCCTAACTCTGGTCTATAGATGGGGTTTTTCCTTTTGGGTGGTTTTGGGTGTTGGTGCTTCAATAGAGAAAAAATCCAGTGAGCTGAAGCAGGCGGAGTCGAAGAAGGAGAACCCTCTTCGAGGCATATGGCATTCGGAGGTCTCTTTCAACAAGGGTGAGAGGTCACTTGTGAAGTCGCATTGCAGGAGGACCGGCTGCACTTAGCGCAGCGGAGGGTTGAGGAGTGCAAGGATGAGGTTCAGAGGAAGACGAATAACCTGAGGTTGGTGGCGAGGTAGCTTAAGAAATGCACGGATGAACATAGGAAGTAGGAGAGACAATTGGTTCTGATGCGCAATGCACTTAACGTGTGTGTCTCACTGATGAGGGACAAGAACAAGGATGCCAAGTTCTTTGATGCAGCCAACTGAGGAATGTCACGGGATTATATTTCAAAGGAGGTGGAGGACACCAAGGAGAAGAAAGTTGAGTTGGTGCAGAGTTTGCTCGAATAAAATGCTCGGGAACTTTATTTGAAAGTGGGGAAGTTAGGTTTGGCGGAGCGTTCTCTTGATGAGTGCTCCGGGGCGGTTGAATTTGATGAGGGATGAATTGAGTATGGTGCTAGAGTCTGACAGATTCGAGACTCTTGACGAGAGTGGAAGAGGTTGAGCGTTTGGGAGCCCAAAATCGAATGGTAGGATGAGGAGTTCATGACCGGAAAATCGCAGTCCCTCAAAGATAAGATAAAAGATATCAAGTTGAGCTCAAAGTGAAGGAGGAGGAACTCTGGAGAATCCGTAAATCCATTGACAAGAGATCCAGGGAGCTTGAATCTAAAGAGAGTCAACTCGATTCCACCAATATACCGATCAAGGAGCTCAAATCCAAGACAAAGGAGTTCGGGGAAATCAGCAGGTTGATTTATGAGCGACTGGCGACACTTATTTTGAAAGATAGGGTATTGAGATCTATTAAAATATCTATTGGAAAACTTTCAAAAGTATCCAAGAATGGTAAACTAGAAAATCGAGTCAAAGAAGGAAAATGTTGCTTAAAGAAAAACCAGAAGAGGTTGCCATTTCTCGACTTGAAAAGTAAGGAATTCAATGTTGTCCAGGCGTCTATCGAAGACCGCAATTTTAAACTCACAAAGAGAGAGAGCTAGAGTCCATCCAAATTAATATTACAAACGTGCATAGCAACTCTGATTGAAAGAGAAAGAGTTGAGGTTTCGATTATATTTAGTAACCCGTATCTATTCCTTGAATCCTGGGGTAAAATCCTCCATGACATTTAACACCGACTTTGCAGTGTCAGCACATGCTTAAATAATTTTTAGCACCTTATGGCGCTCTCTATCGGGCTCCTCAAAGTATCGATAGAGGAATATCCGCAGATTCTTTTCATCAAAAGCAATTGCGGGTTGAGAATTGTAACATGAAACTACAGGTTCATTAATGAGTATTTATGGTCCTCTCTCTCAATTCCATTTCCCTAAAGCACTTCTCGAGAGACTTTTCAGTCGAATCAAGCCGCTGCCGCCCCAATTCTTGCTCCGTACGTTGCACATTACATTCTTTCTTTTTCATTTCAAGCATCAGGAGCCCAATGGAGTGCCATAAAATGGTGAAAATTATTTAAACACCTACTAACACTGTAAAGTCTGTGTTAGATTATACCGCAGAATTCAGGAAATAGAGACGGGTTACTAGATATAATTAAAACCTCCACTCTTTATCTTTCAATTGGAGTCGCTAAGCACATTTTGTAATATTAATTTGAATAAACTCTAGCTGTCTTCTTTTTCTTATCTGAGTTCAAGATTGCAGTCTTCAATAAATGCTTAGACAACATTGAATTCCCTACTTTTCGAGTCAAGATGACAACTTATTCCAGTTTTGCCTAGAATGAAACAAGATTTTCCTTCTTTGGCTTACTCTTCTCGTTGTAGGGAAATGGATTATTGAAAAACGAATCGATACTCAAATGATCGAATATCGAAAATAAACGCAGAAACGTGCTCGGGAAACATGTAACACCGATCTAAAAAATATATCATGGAGGCGGACATACTTTGTTATCATAGATTAAGTACTCATTGCAATATTAAAGGAATCGATTGAAATCTTGGAGTTTCGTTCTTTAAGATTGAGTAAACTAATTCCAAGGAAAGGAAAAGAACGTACTTTTTCAAAAAAAAAAAAAAAATGTCAATGTTCTTCATTTTTACTTATATATTGCAATTATTTTCACTTAAAAAATAATTACTCCATCCCTCTTATGGGACTTATGGGTCGAGTTTGGCTTAACATGAGCGAACAGGCTTAACTTGAACCATCAAATAAAAATAAAAATAAAAACCATCACTCATTGCACTGCTTCACACACTTTATCATAATTTCTAGTTTACCTTCCTTGGATTAAGCTCTTTTGAAAGTTTTGTAATAGATATTTCAATAGATCCCAATTCCCTATTTTTCAAAATAAGCATCGTCAACAACTCATAGATCAACCTGTTGACTTCCTCAAACTTCTTTCCTTAGATATGAGCTCCTTGATCGATATATTGATGGAATTGAGTTGACTTTTTTTTTTATTCAAGCCTTTTAGACCACTTGCCAATGGATTTACAGATTTCCTAGAGTTCCTCCTCTTTCACTTTTATTTTATCCCGGAGAGATTGTGATTCTTTGGCCATGGTCTCCTCATCCAAGGTACGATTGTACACTCCAGAATGCTCTAACTTCTCTCACTCTCGTCAAGTGTTTCGAACTATCATCAAGTAAACTCTGACACCATATTTATTTCCTCCCTTATCAATTCAACCACCCTAGAGCACTCATCAAGAGAATGCTTCACCAAACCCAACTTCTCCACTTTCGAATCAAGTTCCCGAGCATTTTCTTCGAGCAAACTCGCCACACGATTTTCTTCTCTTCCGAATCCAACTCCTGTCTCAGCACCTCCACCTCCTCCCCCTTCAAATCATAGCCCAAGCGACATTTATTTGTCGACTGGATCAGAGAACTCAGTTCTTCTCCTTGTCCTTGATTAGCGAGACACACTCGTTAAGCGAGTCGCACACCAGAGCCAATTGACTTTCCTGCTTCTTATGTTCATCCCTGCATTTCACAAGCTGCTTTCCCACCCGCCTTAGGTTACTAGTCTTATTCCAGACCTCTTTCTCGCACTCCTCTCCTCGACCCTTCGCCACCTCTTTCTCACGCTCCTCGACCCTTCGCCACGTAGAGTGCAGCACATCCTTCACAATATGACTTTGTGGGTGAACTCTCACACTCGTTGAGCACCTTGCAGTGTCACTGAAGTGACATGCCGATGCCATCTAAGTGCTCCTCCATGTCCTTCCTTTAGAGCGTGAGCAAGCGGGTTGAATGCCTTGAAGAGGTTTTCCTCTTTCGACTCCGCCTGCTTCAATTTGCTAGAGATTTTCTCCCTCAAAGAACCACCAACAGAAACCACTCGATAGAGAAAACAGCTATAGGCTAGAGTTACGAAGGAGTGTATTGTAAAAGTTCGATAAAGATTGAGGATCAACCTGGCGATTGGTGCGATAGCTAAGCCGACATTGAGGAGATGCAGATTCTTATCAAAGAAGAGAAGGATTTGGAGATGGAGAGGGAGAGGGAGAGAGTTTTTTGTTGAGCCTGTTGAGTCGAGTGAGCTCAGTCGAGGGAGAGTGAGGCGCCGAGTGAGTTCGAACGATGAAAAAGTTGGGTCGATTAATGATGATAGGGACATGGTGAAGGGTTTCCCGGTGAGATAGCTAGCGCGACTTTTCCAAATGGGTAAAGAGGGAGAGAGAACTGCGTTCTGTGGATTTACGCTCATTAACCCCATTTTTTGAATTTTGCCTTTTGAATGTAACACTTGTGGTTTCGCTCGTACCGCAAGGCTCAAGCACATGGCATTGGTCGCTGTCTTAGCTGGGATCGCTGGCGTTTCGGGACAAGACCAAGGAAGCCGTTGCTTTGTCAGACTGTCTCGGGAGCGACGTTCAAACAATAAAATTCCAGTTGTTTGATATTTATATTTGGAAAGAAACCCGAACTTAGGTTGGCACTACCACTAATCGAAAACAACAAATTATAAAAATAAATTATAAAAAGCATTAGCAAATTTTAAAAAAAAATGAAAACTGAAAAATAAAACAAATACAGCTCCCCAATAGTGGAGCCACGCTGGATCGTTACCAGTAGTGGAGCCACATTAGATCATGCAATCTTTCCATCTCCTATCAACCAAAATTCGATTTTCAAACTCTTTCAAAGAAAATGCAATGCATTAGGGCTCAATTAAAAAATTCTAATATAGAGAGCATTGTGGGATGTGAATTAGTTCCTCACATAACCAAAAACTTATACCTTGACCTCTAGTCAACACACACCTAAGCCAATCATCTTGCACATGTCATTTAGACAATTTATCTTGTCTATTACTATTTAGGTATTCTAGGTGTGTAATTGACCTAGGATACGGGATGGTTTAAGGAATTGAGAGTGCTAGAAATAATGATCCCGGGTTTGAGAAATTCAATGTGCAACAAAATGAAGATTTAAAAAAAAAAAAAAATAGGAAAAGACATCAGCCGATGGACGTTGGAATTTGTCATTTAACCAAATCCTTAAATCTCAAATTCTCTTGTCTGGAGAAAGTAAAGTGAGCTCTCGCACTTTACTTAGACCCCTAAATGGCCTAGTAAGTAGTTAATGGCCACTCCAGGTAACAAGGCTTAAAATAAATGCAAAACTAAGTTGCGATCAATGGAATTTAGGAGAGTTCATGTAAAGTGTAAGCACAACTTTGTGAGTGGATTATTTTATATCCTCCTAAGGCTTGCCTTGAAAGGGGTCGCCAGAAGTACGCAAATAGAAGAAAAGGAAATTGAATATTTAATTTTATCTTGCATCACTTATTGATGTTAATACATGAAGAAGCACCTATAATATAGCAATTGTTCCAATAATTTTGGAGCGTGTATTTATTTTTCTAGTAAAACCATGTATGTGTATAGGTGCATTGTATTGATTAACTGATAACATGGAAATTGAAATTTCATACCCACACCTTATCGCAAAAATGTAATTGAGTCCTGAAATTTTTAAAAAATGCAATCAAGTCCAAAATTTGTCAAACTAGTACAATCAAGTCATTTCGTTGATTACGTTTTTGAAAATTTTAGGATTTTACTGCACTTTTATGAAAAATTTTAAGACTCAATCATATTTTAAAGATAAGTTTTAGAATTTCTAGTACACTTATCCCAAAAAGAACAAAAAAAAAATAAATGCAAAAATTGTCGATGTCAACTCGGCCACATCACTAGAATGGTCGATATCCATATTAGTGATTTCTAATCAAAATTGACTGGAATGACTTAATTTACAAGTTATTAAAAAATTTTGAACTACATAAGTAAATTTTCAAAGGATTTAGGATTAAATCGGCACAATTAAAAAATTTAGGACTAAATTGTCGCCATATGATAGATTTAACACTTCTAGAAAAATTTTCCCCAATTTTGTGTATTGTAACTATAAAAGGTTATTAAATCCAAGAAACAGTATAAACTTTTTTAGGGTAATGGTATCTTGTTATCGTAAGTGAAACTACAAAGTAAAATTACACTTAAAGTTCCCACAAACAGCGTTGTTAACGTTCGTAATTTCCCCTTCATAACAAATCCATGTCCGCAGAAATTCAACGCACTTAGGAGGAGTCTAACGCTCGGTAGTATGATCACTAAAAATATTGAAAATCTATGTTTCCCTTCGCGTCCACCTAATCGAGCTATTCTTCAACATAATGATTGAAGACTCCGTTAGACAAAGAAATGAAATCTCATGCAAGACCATCCAAATCGTGTTTTCAGTTTCGCACTGATAAATCTTGACACGCATGTGTTCTTATTTCTCTTTGTGAAGATGTCCAAAGAGCATTTTGGTCCAAGTATAGCCATCCACAATTTGAGAGAGCAATCAACTCACCTTATTGAACCACCGACTCCCGAAAATAAATCAACTCGCGCCTTACAGAATCAATTGACCTGAAATGGGTAAAACTCGTAACTAAGTCTACAGTCCACAAGCTGGTACTGAGCCCCGTACCTCCGTGGGTACTCTTTCTTCACGCGGTTAATCACCGCTATCAAGCAACTGAAGCATTCGGACTTTGTAATTGCCCCGTTGCACGCCTCATGCCCGTAGAAGAAATTGGTGTTCTGATTGTCTGCTGGGATCTGGCTGCAGTAACCGAAACCCAAACTCGGCGTATTATCCTTCACGTCTTGAAAGACTTCTTCCAGACTTCCACGGTGGTCTCGTAGCCTTGGTGAGTGAATGACGCGTCATTGCAAAGCCCCGACACCAATATAAGATTTGCTTCGCCTCGGATATTATTGCACATATAGAGTAGCCCGAGCAAGATAAATGCAATGTTCTCGAGGGAGATCATTTTCTTTCCTTTAGTCTCGTCTCGTGCTAGTTTCTTTCCAGAGAGGTTTCTTCAAGTAAAGGTTGGTCTTATAAACTCTTTGCCTACTGGCGTATGGTTGGTGTATGGTGTATGGTCTTATTCTGGATATAGTAACAAGATGGGTGATGTTTTTTAATCGATCAAAATAGGAAATTGATCTGTTTCTCAGTCGAAACAATCGCCCATACAAAGAGGACAGAATACACACTACATAGTTTTTGTCAACAGCTCCGCATACCTTACTCATACGACCATCCATTCGGCGCAGATACTCATTTTGCCTTGTTGCAGACAAGCTTCATTGTATTGAATCCCCAAGAAATGATAATATCTTCATTTCGTCTCATTGTGCCCTTCCTATTACCGAGAATTATACAAAGGCTTAGTTTTAATGGAACACAGTTATCCAATCTGCAAAATTGATATTATACGATAGAATTTGGAATTTAAACAAGTCAGCTAAATTTAAATACACAAGCAAAATCTATCTCACATCAATATGTCATTGAGGAATTTGGCAAGTGAAGAAAAGACAGAGAAAGGAGACAATATACCCAAAAGTGAGAGTGTCAAAATGGGTCATGGATACTGACAAAAAAACAAAAAAAAACAAAAAATGGGTCATGGAGCCATTTTTGGACTCATTTTATTTATATAGGTTGTATATGGATCGGAGGCTTTTAAAACCTAACTAAAAATGGATCAAAACAGTGAGTATGGATCAAAATTTATGACCCATTTCCAACCCATTTAAAATATCAAATGGACTAGAACCTTAAAATTCATTTCTAAATTTTCAACCCAAGCCCCATACAATCTTTCCCTCTTTAACTTTATAAAAATATATTTTTTTATAAAAAATCAAAATTATAATTATTTTTCATATTTCAATTTTCTTTTCTTTTTTCTTTCTTTTTCCTCCTTCCTTAGCCGGTGGTTGGCACAACAACGACTAGCAACAAGCCAAGCGATGCTCGAGCTCGCCAGAACGCAAGCTTGTGGTCGCCGATGATTGGTGAGGTTGAGTCTTGCTAGACCAGCGTCGGGTGAGGCCTCGACCTTGCCAGATTAGCAAAATCGAGCCTTGCCGAATCTAGCAAATCTAGCAAGACTCGAGCTTGCTAGCGTCAAGCAAGCTCAAGCTCGCCTATAGTTGGTCGTCGATCATCGTCATGGCCAACGGCCAATCGAAGAAGAAGAAAAAAAAAAAGAGAAAAGAGAAAAATTAAAAATAAAAATAATTGAAAATTTGATTTTTTTAAATATTTTAAAAAGAATTATAAAAATTTTTCATTAAATTTGAATTGCATAAAAGTGTTTTAGCAATATTTTTTTATTAAAAAAATCATAAAAATGAGCTTTCTTAAGTTTAGTTAAAGATTTTTCATATTACAATTTTCGATTACTCAATAATATGTTCACTTCAAACAAGAGAAGCATATGCATGATCTAATTCTTTATAAATATTTCAATTTATAGGTTTTTTTAACTTTTTTCGTTTTATTTACTATTTTTAATTTAAAGCTTTAATCCAATTTAACAAATAGTAGGTGTGGCTTTTTCTAGAATATTAATAGGTTTTAGCAATATCGGTCGGGTCGGATATGGATCACTAGATTTATACTACATGAATATGGGTCAAAACAGGTTAAATGAATCAAACGCGAGTCGACCCATTTCGACCCGACCTAAACCCAACCCGATCCACCCATTTGACGGGTTTACCAAAAAGTTAGATCTATTTGTCTCCAACCTGAAGCATGGCTGTGGAACTAAAAGCATCAGCGTCCGTCGTCATCAATCTACTTTTAAAAAAAATGTTACAATAGACGTAATGTTAGCGCTCCCGCATGGACAGGAATTGAAAATTTTCTCAATCTCATTGAATAACAAAATGCGTTTTGTACATATGTACAAAAGAATATACAAGACTGTTGGCCAACTTTTTCATGTAAAGGAACTGCAACAACTCAATCTCAAACTTTAAAACCCGACCCATTTTTCAAAGTGAAACATCAAACACACTACAGACAACAACCCAAGAGTCGCTTCAAAAGAGAATTACATGCCCCACAATGAAAAAGATCTACAAGCACATTAACTTATATACAGATCGGCAGAAAACAAATACCAAAACCTCCTGAATGATTTCTTGAAAGAGAGCGAACAACATGGAAATAATATCAAAAGCCGAACATTTCCTCATCTCAAGACTTCCCCTTGACCATGGCCCCTTCTCGCTGGTTCCGGAAGTGACCAAGTAGCTGCTGTGCCTGTGAAGGCAAAAAGTTAAACAACAATTGGTCTAGCTGTTCTTTCTTATTATCATTACAACAATTCTCCTTGTGCTATCGTGACAGAATATTGAATTAGTGATTATTTTCTTTTTTTTGGTCGAAGAATTAGCGAAGTTACAGGTATTGGAATTAGTTGGGCAAATGGAAAATCTTTGCTTATTATTCGTTAAAAATTGCTTTATGTGATCCATTAAGCCACAGAGTCCAGCTTTCTTGTGCTGAGACTTCAAACAATATACCCAAACAGAGACATTATCTAGACAAGGCAAGCAGCATACCATACTATATTGCTCCCATCCGGCAGTGCCAGTTTAAGTGCAATTTCTTTTCACAATGTTCCATCTCACAGGACATACATCACTTGATCATCTACTATTCAGACGATCTTGTTAGGAGTGGGAAACCAAGTTCGCAACCTCCCAGTGAATGAGATACAGCATCTTACATGATCAAGACAGTTTCACCTCCAGTGAAAGTAAATTTACTCTCCATAATAAACAAAAGTCTGAAACTTAATAATAAGAGAATCTCAGAGCCTATTTGATAACCTAATTAAGTGCTGAAAATTAAAAATTCAGCACTTACTGAGATGAAATTTGTTTGATGACTTTAACTAACATCAACTTATAAGGTTCAATTTTAAGTAAAAAATTCACTTAATCTGGAAAGAATGACAGGGTTACTTTATTCATCCAACAGAAAAACTAATCACTTGTATGCCAGGTGTGGTACAAAATCAATTATCACTCCCTCCCAGCACACAAATCCAGATGCACAATGCATGTACTCTCACTCCAGGGTACATGCATTGTACTCCTGAGCATCGTTTTCTCTACAGGGCTCAGAAAAGATCAAAGCAATATCAACTCTATGACTAAGGAATAACATATCAGCACTAGTCATTTCATATCAAGGATAAACCTAGTCATGTGCAGGTTCAGAGGCTACAAACTATACAGGACTCATCCAGTACATAGTTTGTCTTGCAGTTCATCAATGACATGCGAATGCCCAAGTTGCTAAGATACTTGTAGAGATACCCAGGTATGCTGCAACTAGGAACTCAAGTAATATCTATTCCATAAAGCATACCTTTTCCTTTGCTCTTGCAGTGCCAGATTGAGACAAAGCAACCAATGGGGGGACAGCTCCTTCTTGGAGAACTAGGGTGCAAAACTTGGGACTATTGAGGCATAGTTGCAGCAGTACTGAGGCTGCATTTTCCTTTCCCCTATGAGATCCAGACTCGATGACCTCAACTAGCAAAGGAATTCCCCCTTCCCTCACAATCGCCAAGCGTCCTTCTCCAGTCGTTGACAGGTTCGCTAGAAGAGCCACGGCCTTGTCCAACATTCCAGTATTTGGGTCCATCAATTCAATGAGATACTTCACTGCACCTGCTTGAACTATTCGAGCCTTATTTTCGTGAAAGATAGACAAATTGAACAGTGCAGTAGCTGCATCTTTCTTCCCTCTAGGAGTCCCTGAACCAAGAAGATCCACCAGTGCTTTAACTGCACCAGAGCGGCCAATTTTCGCCTTGTATTCTTCTAGAAGAGAGATACTGAACAGTGTTGCTGCAGCATTCTCTCGGGCTCCTTCATTTCCAGATTTCAGAACATGGATAAGTGGTTCGATTGCTCCAGCTTCTGCAATCATGGCCTTATTCTCCTCATTTATTGAGAGATTCAGAATCGCCGTTACAGCATGTTCTTGTGTGTATCTCACTCGTGAGTAGAGTAATGAAAGTAATGGTGTGATAGCTCCAGACTGTCCTATGATGAGGCGATTTTCCATATTATGCTTTGCTAAAAATCGTAATTCTGCAGCAGCTTTAGTGTGTACCTCATTTGATTGGTTCTTTAAATTCTCTATCAATATCTTGACATGAGAATATGTAGTTAAATGATCATAGGCAGAATTAGGACACTGAGAAGACTCTGTTCCAGTTTGGTTGCAGTTACCAGTCCCTCCCACCACCATTCTTGTATTGGAGCCAGACGACTGGTTTCTCAAAACATGTGGTGACAAAACTGAATCCTTATTTACACCAACATGTCGTGAGGAAATTTTCTCTGATGAAAAACTCAAATTTTTAAGCTCCAATCTCGTTGAAACTTCGATTGAAGTTTGAGGAATATAATCAACACTAGATATGGCACTAGAAGTCGACTCGCTCCTACTGTGAGTATGTACATTTTCAGCAGATTGCATGTCAACCCTTTCAATCTCTCTGCATAACCCTCCGTTGGATTCTTCACCGCTTGATCTACAAGAAATATCACTCTTCTGCTTCTCAAATCTGTTACCAATGTCACTAGAAGACCTTGAAGTGGAACTGCTACTCTGAAGAAAGTGACTGAAACTATCTGTGCGGACTAAATTTTGAGGGGAGCCATGGTCAGACAAGTCGAGAACTGGAATGGTACCATGACTCTCAAGGCTATTGAACAGCCTGATGTTATTATGTTTGCACCAACCTTCAACCATAGCTTTGACAGTGTAATTAGGAATAAGGTTAGTATGCGTAAGCAGCTGACGAGTTTTTGGGCACACGGTCAAGCCATGGTCAAGCCACTTCTGTATAGAAGCCCTTTCATAAGTTTGACCAGAAGCCACAATCACAGGATCCATCATTAGCTCTAAGGATAAAGGACAACGGAAATAAGGTGGGATCAGCATGCCATCATCTGCTTCCAAGAAGTCTGTTTCAATCATAAAGCCTCGTATATATGACATAAGTCGAATTACTTGGTTAATTTCATCAAATTCTCCTCTCACTTCATTGACATCAGCCCTCATTCTCTCCTTTTCAACTGCGAGGCTTTCTTTGAACAATTCCTGTTTCGATCTCAGATTGAGCAACTCAATAATTTTGGAAACGGTATCAGCACAAGGAAGGATACCATCTCTTTGATTTATAAGCACCTCTTCTATGAATTCTGCTACTCCTTCCTGCTTCAGACGTTGAAGTTCCTGCAAAGAGTACTGGAGCTATTTCTGTGAGACTAGTTGCAACTGCAAGAGTCGTGTATTAAAGGATCTTAACTCTGATTATACCTGAATGCGACTAAAGCTAGATCCAGCCTGGCCTGATTGTGATAATCTACATAATATTTGGCATATCTCAAGTGAAGAGGTTTGAATTTTCATAAAAGATGTTTTGCTCTGCAGGACCTGAAAGTTTTTAGTAGTCGATTAGTGAACATAGCAAATTGAGAGGTCTAAATGTCCATACTTTTCAGTTGGGTTAACAGAAACTCAAATTGCATATTTGAAATGCTCAAGAGTTGGAACAGACAATTTCCACTAACTTCTACCATATGCTTTTACGAAGTTAAACTGAAACAGTCCTATTATGATGAGCTTGAAGACTATAAATGATAGAAAATGGAGTTAAGATGGATCCTAGAAAAGCTATCTGAGCAACAAAGACATCCCTTCAAACATGTCTATTGCATGGGAAGCTTGAAGATTCAACTTGCTTGCTTAGCTCAAAAAAGATAGCTATTCAAAGCATCCACAAGATACAGGAGTTGCATGAGCGGATCACAGATAGAGAGTCAGGGATTCAGCAACCCATGTTGGGAGAATTCAACTTTATGCAAGTTTTGTGGCTAAAGAGATAGGAAGTCCAAACAGATTGTGGTGCCATGCGAATAATCTCTTTGAACTGACCCTCCTATTTTCTACAAAGCTCAAAAGAAAAACAGCTTCTAAATGAAGGGGCCATTACAAAAAAAACTAATGAAGATAAATGAAAATGGAGTGACCTCTGTAACCAGAGCAGCATTTTTGGGAAATTGTAGTTGACATGTCATCTAGCAATCACTTTTCTAAAGATAGATTGGCAGTCCTCGGTACCCATGGGTAAATCTGATCAATTCCCTATTCGGAAGAAAAACATGGTCCTCTATTGCCACAAGGCACAAACAAGAGCAGCGAAAATAAAGAGGAGAAACCAGAGCCCCAAAGGCATTGCAAGCAAACGAAAGCATGAATAGCTAGTGTTGTCAAAACATGTCCATATAAATCCTCAACGAAGCTGAATTTACTCTCGCAAGATTCATATGCAAATTTTCCGTTGAAAAAACAACTGGCTGTGTATAAGCAAGAAGACAAAATTAAACCATCTGACCAATCAATAAGTGTCTAAAGTTGAAACCTCGTTTTTGGTGCAACCTAGACCAGTTCAGTTTGAGCATAAGGTGTCTAAGATTAAACTCCACAATTGGGTCAAGAGGTACATTTGGGAAAGTCATATGGTTCATGTTTACATTAATTTTTCAAATGTCAAAAGAGTAATATTTAAACATAGTTAGAAGGAAAGACCAGAATGGTGGTCAGCATGTTAATCCAGAATGTGTCAACCCCAATGCAACAAAATAAGTAACTCAAAATAAGTAAATCCAGAACAGTGACAAGCATGATTTTCCAGAGTTTCTATGGAATGACACTAATTGATTTACTCATTTATACATAAGGTTATACACTAAGGCCAAAATAAGTAACTTGTATATCTCTTGTATAGTTTGAACTGAACATTTACTGAAAAAACTATGTCATCTATGTAAGAATTTGCCAAAGATAAAAACAAAGATCACTTACACTGCAAATCTTGCTCATCCTCGGTGACCAATTTTCCAAAAATTCCCTTGACATATTAACAGCCATGTCCAGCTCTTCAAACTCTTTATATAGGATTTCATCCAAGACTGGCGTTGTGTGTTCAACCACGTCATCAAGCAGGGGTTTTAGCAACTTTAATACCTCAGTTGTTTTTCCATAAATCTGTTGAAGATGCTGGGACTTTCTTGTCTGACACATAACCAGATGAATAAACCGAGAAATGCTGTTAATAAGACAGCTTACAGATGTGTCCATTTGCCCTGCCAAAGCAAAACATGGAGAGAATATCATAATATATTACTTATTCATATTCTATTGATTTGGTACACCCATATAGAGCTTGGTATTGTGTATAATCATTGCCTAGCAAGGAAACCACTTGTGGAGGGGTTAACCCTGCTATACTTGTACATACTGAGAAGTAACAATAAAATCAGAGAAATTGTACAAGGCAGCAATGATCCTAGCAAAAGTTAGTGCAAAATGGTCCAACAAACCTTAGGCATCATACTTTCTAACACATCTACCACCTAGATTCTAGAGCAGATAAGCCATGCAAATCTGAAAGATCTGAAGTAGGAAAGTGTTATGTTAAACCATCATCATAGCACTTTCTGTCATTAATTCAACAAAAAAAAAAAAAAAAATCATCGGATTTTGGTAGGAAAAGAATGAATGCTCTGTTATTCCAGGTCACCAAGTTGCTGATCAGTTTTGAAAATCCCAAGTAAATCCTCAGGTAAGTGGCATGCACATCTGTTCTTTCTTCAACAACCCAAGTAAAAGTACCAGTTAACCTATCTGAAGTTTTAATTGCAAAGTCATAAGTTGCCAAAAGACAGTAGTTATCTGAAGACATCAAGAAGCACTCAGTTCAAGAATTGAGGAGTTAAAGATACATAGTAGCAGAAAAGTACACTTGGCAATTACATACAAAAAGTAAATTGCTCCATCAAGATATCAAACATGTTGTGTTATAACGCTGTGAATAGCAGACTAAGTCAGAGCAACTTTTCTACTTCCCCTTATCGTATGGACATAACTTAGACTTTTTGAAGCCGTGTTGTATGTCTACACATCTTTGAGATGATCTCAAGGCTTCGCAACTTGACTTCAGATAATTGAGAAAGATATGTCATATAAAATAGGTATTTCAAAAGCTTTTATATTCTTTTATACAGAAACTTGCATGAAGTCCAAAATACTTGTTCTTTTCTTCTTCTTTTTTTGGCTTCTTAAGCATAAGTTTAGGCCATGGATCATCATTTCACACATGAGCAAACTGGATTTGATGAAGGATTGGCTGGCGCTAGTTGCCTTGCTTACATGCTACAAGAAGAAGAAGCAAAGTTGGACTAGTCTTTCAAGATGATATGGCCATGTAAGAAAATTGTTAGCGGTAGAGCATCCAACAAAATCATCCAATAAAATGCATGTTGCAGTCAGATCTTCTTCCCATGTTATATGGGTGGGTTTTTCTAAGTTGGAGTAAATTTTGAATGATATAACACTAGCACATAAAATTTTACAATCAAGCTCAAGTGTCTAGAGAGAGAGACTTGTGGTATCAAAAAAATTCTGAAGTTCTTGCATTAACCAAATAGTGAGGTGCACGCTATTTATATCCACAAGGATAGCCACAACACACCTTCAGAACTTTGTGAAGGGCAGATTTATCCTTGAGGATGGTGTCTGCAAGCCTCATACATTCTTGACATTTTCTATATGCAATTCTCAAAATATTCACAAGATACTACAACAGTGAGTCAGCATATTAGTGAACATATGCTAGAATAACCTGCAAGAAAGGAATGGTCTTATCCCCTTTAAATCCATATGAAGTTTGAACAAAGATCCATCACTATGATGTCAACCCACTGTTGAACAATCTGTCCAATTTCAGGAACTGAACCCAAGAGGCATTACTATGGCTAGTGCAGAAGCAGTTTCAGTTCAATCTGTTGCTAACTTAACATCTATCCGTGATTCACCACATGATGACTTCCTCGGGGGTTCGGTGAGCGCACAGAAATGACCATATAGAACAGTCAGTTAATAATTTAAGAGAAAAAATAAAATGACAAAGTATCCATCCAAAATCTTCCAGCACATACTGTCTGAGGTTCAGGCACAGGATATCAGGCATTGCAAATCTACAGGGCATTTATTCCCCCTTCACTTCTTCCAAATCCAGACCACTCACAAGCCATGCAAAATTGAAGTATACAATGCAATACCATATACCGCATTAGCTTTTTATCTGAACAATACGAGCTAATTTCTTTCTCTTTCCCAAGTTCCTCGCAAGCCAAAAGAGACTGCACTAGAACATGGAGCTTTGCATAATGACGATAACATTACACTCTGTGCAAACACTGAAGCTGACCATCAAACTGCCCTCTATTTAATTTCCCCACAATTACCCTACACTTCGAGAAAGCTCACTCCTTCAAGCACATTCCCCAAGTTCTTCCAAGAAGGCAAGAAGATTTCCAATTCACATCTAATAACTGGAAAGAGGAGACTCTTGGTCGAATTGGGAGATTGAGAAAGGATGGGCAAATGCCAACATCGTTAATTATTACATTAGCAAAAACAAGAAACCGAGAGGACGGAACCCACCTGCGTCCATGAGATGCTCAGAGCATACCCAGATCTCGATGAGCCGCACGCAAGCGACTTTCGATGTCCGAAGCCTGAATCGAGCTAAATTAGCATCGATCTCTATCAACGATCAGTACAAACCCTCGAACGGCCCCCTGCTTCTCTATGGCAAAGCTGTAACATGGAGTTACAGAACATGAAGTGGGGAACAGAAACAAAATGGAAAAGCAGGGGGGCTGGCGTGGGGCCCGATTTATGGTTGCAGATTTGTTGGGTTTTTGTGGGCTTAACGAATTCAAAAAATGAAAATTAGCAATAATCAAATCAGCAGCAGAATCGATGATAGTGATGCAAATTTGCGAGGGGGAAATATAATAATGTTTGGGGGAATGCTTAGACCAGACACGAGAGAGAGAGAGAGAGGAGGTTAAGGCATCGAGTGATATTCTCTCGCATCGAGTGATATTCTCTCTAATGCAAGGCAAGGGAAAGAGCGCGGAGCACTCACACAGCTGGTTGTCAGCTAAAATAAGTACAAAAATTTAATCAAGGGGCATATCTAACGTCATTAAATTTGCTGTCTTTCTATTTAGAAAGTTACTGAATTTATTGAAAGATTTATCATTGAAAATTCCAAATAACCTATAGATATCACGAGTAAATGAAAATCACGGATCACATTCTATTGGGGAAGTTACCCAATCAATTATAAACATATTATATGAATATCAACTCACATAAGTTTTCTAATTTTGCCAAATAAAGTATAAATATTTGCGTAAAATTTCAATATAATTATTTTGATCAATTTTTATTAAAAATCGCTAACGTGATGGTATGTCACGTAAGATGGCCAGTTATAACCAGAAAACTAATTATATGACTACATTAGAATTTCGCATTAAGATTTAGGACTATATTGGTAAAATTGAAAAGTTTATAACTAAATTGACATTCATAAATATATGACCCATGGAGCAATTTTTCTCATTTTATGTGCTACTTACCTTTGGCAAATGTTATAAAGAATGATGAAAGTTACTCACATATTTACAAGATAATCACTAATTACATTTAATGTTACTATTAAAAAAAAGATCTCCAAATTATAAGTTTGAATATACTCTTTATATTAAGTGTTACTAGCCATTAATCAATCACAAATCGTCTAAAGGAATTATCTAGAATCATTCCCCAAGTTGGGCAGTAGTTTCAAAAGGGCGATGATAGGAGAATTATCTAGAATCGTCGGATACTTGCATGATTTTCTCCACCTCAACGAGGGTGAAAGTATCAATCAAATTTTGTATCCAGCCACTATTTGGAGTGGTATTTATTTTTTCTAATTTTTCACTTCTTCTAAATCTTACTGCATACATAATTTGAACTTCATTTTAACGTGTATCCTCCTTCATGATGTTGAATGAAATTATCCATGAAAGCTTGAGCCCAGTGGAATGTAAATCATCACTCCCTCAAACTCAATAAATATCAACATGATTTCAAGGCCAACTAGACTTGGTAAAATTTTCATTATTGATTCAATGTAACCAATCTTCCTTCTAAGATAATTGCTACTAATAAAAAATAATTTAATAATGTTAAACTATAGAGAATATTTGTAATCTAAGATTTTCCACCTTAATGTTCTTTTTATGGTTTTCTTCTTATTCTTCTCGTGAAGTGGTTATATCATGTTGTTACGACTCAAAGGAATGGACAATCCAAGAGGGTTCTAAACGATGACTGTGATCCATTCTTTGGAATGGGTGACCCTCAACGGTATCCCTGAGTTCTAGGGTTTTCTTGAGTATTCTAGAATACTCTTGGGGGCGGGCGATATGGTAAATGTACAGTTATGTAATAAATGTAAGTAAATGGCAGGTGGGAAGATGTGATCTCTATCGTTAAATCGAGAAAAGATCTACAAATACGATTTGTCATATACTATATAGAGGGGTCTCCTCCCCCTCATTATATTAATTCATTCACAAGTGAAATACAAGTTCAAAGTTTCTTTCTTTAGAGTTTTTCTCTCTAAAAGATCCTTGTAAGTCAAGTGTGAGAAAGACTGTTTGGGAGAAATCCTAAGGCCTCATGGGTTACGAAACGCTAGATCAATCGGGCCGTGATAAGTGGTATCAAAGCAAGTTCGCTCCAAGTCCAATGGCTGATCCACGATTTGATGAGGCACTCGTCATGGGTGGCAACGTGATGATCGTGGAAGGAACACCAAGAAAGGCACTACCAAGGGGAAGAAGAATTGTGGTGGTTCGAGTTCAAGGGATCTAATGGGGGATCTTGAGCATCATATGACGAAGCTAGATTTGTTTATCACCGAAGTCCAATGACCTAACCCAGACCATGGATGGAGTGGATGCCAAGAAGGAAGAGCTTGTGGCTGAGGTGCAAGAGCTCAAGGCTGACATGGGAGAGCTCCGACACGAGTTGCTGGGGAACCTGAGGAAAGAACTCGCACAATGAGACAAGTCATTGGAGGCCAAGATCGCGGCAATGCACTTGGAGATAGCAGAGCTAAAGGAGAAGCTCGCTAAATTAGAAGCAGCATGCGTAAACGAGGTGATTGCTGTCACATCCCCTACCTTACCTTGGGCACAAAAGCATGACCCGGCGAGTTAGCATCGACGCTCCAGGCAATGTTGAATGTCCCAAAAGTCTTTTATCTTTAGTTAAGCACATACGGAAGCAATCATAAACAATCCTCATACAAATAAACATGGAAGCCAGATGAGAGATATGCAAGCCAAGCAAATAAAAGCAACATATTCATATACATATTCATGTATCAAAAGCTATTTTGATTACATGTCTATCCTAGTCCTAAGCTACTTATTTTCATTTTCATATATAGTCAATTAAAAGGGTTGGGGCAACCTAGCTCCTCTACTGAGCTGCTCCCAAAAAGGGGCCCCATGCTAGGTTCATTCTCTTCTTGGACCTAGGTTCATCTATCACACACCTAAAATTGTGAGAACAACAAGAGTGAGTCAATGACTTAGTAAGTAAAAATCCCTAATTCTCCTATAGGAGGATGTCTTGCCATTAACCGTTAGATATAAGATCACCACCCACTTGTCGATGGCAAATCAATAGCAAGGTTCGTGTCTTGCCTTGCTTATACATATGAAAGGCTCTCAACCATCTCTGTGCTTTCAAAAATCAAAGACAGAGTTAGTGCATATGAACAAGCTTTCCAAAGATTTGTGGCTTGTGATCATTTCTATCACAAAAAGAGATACGTGCATCTCATGAAACTCGTTCAAGCTCTGAATAACCTAATTCAAACATATGATCAAATTGATGCAATGACTTAACCATACATATCAAACAAACCCAGTTTTTGCAAGCATCACACATGTATCAGTCAAGGACCACACATGGACTTTCATTTTTCTTTTTTAGTATCATATTAGCCAAAATTAATCGACTCTTCCAGTAACAACCAAGCACTGGTCCCCCCTTGGCAACCGACATCGTCTTAATCTCATTAATAGAACGACATCCAGAGCAACCCCCAGTCATTGGCCTCTTCTGGGCCGGCACCGTCCACAATCTCAATATCGGACGGCATCCTAGGCATTACCCAAAGCAATGACCCGGCATCCCCAACATCAGCATATAAATCCATCGTGTGTCCATGCATTTCAAACATCAACCGATTCATTTTATGTTTGAATTTTTAGCCAAATGAAAGGCCCAAAAGCGTGCAATGCAAGGTGAACTAATGAATGACTCGTGTTTTATTAAATCAAACTCATGCCAAATGCGATTCAGGCTCGTGACCTTGACTTGGAACCATTCGCTTAGGCATTCGAGTGTGCTCAACACTCATGCAACATCATAAACTTACTTAATGCAGTAACAAGCAATAGAAACACAACAAATATAACAATACAAAGGCAACACAAGCAAACGATGACATGATCCTAAAATTGATAAGCATAGCACATCGCCCTATCAAAGAGTTAGGAAAATCTACTTATTACTTCTTGGACCGAGCTTCAAGATGCTTCTTTGGTGGTCGGTTAGTGTCTAGGGCAGCTTGGAAGAGAAGGGTGTGAAAGAGAGGGTAGGAAGGGAGAAGAAATGAGAGAAAGGCTAACCCTTAAAATGTGAGGATGTGTTCTCCTATTTATAGGCCTCTTCCTCTTAGATTTTTATGCAAACTCATATTATGCCTAAATGACGAGTTGGCCTACCTATCTTCCCAAGTTTGAGCCTAGGTCCTTTGGTATTGGCTTGTGATTGGTCCACTTATTTGCTTACTTTCCAAGGCTCAATCTAGGCTCATTATTGCCTATGGTGCCTAAGGGACACATAGGCCCCTTTAACACCTAATGTTTTTTTTTTTCTAATTGGTTGGTCCTTACCTTGTTTACCATGGCTACAATCTAGGGCCATCATAACCTAAGATTCACCTAAGATTTTAGGAGACGCCTAAGTAGGTGACTCACCTCTCTCATTAATTACCAAGATTCCATGCAATCATTAGGTTTAAATGTGTTCACATTAGCCAACTTGCTCTCCAAGTTTCTTTTCTTTAACACACTAAAGTCCAAAAGCATTTAATGCATTCTTATCTTGAAGCCAAGAAATATCTAGATTAACTTGCTTCTCAAGTTGGGCATGCAACCCCCTTCCCCTACAAGTTGGGCATGTGGTTATCACATTCTAAGGTGAAAACAGTTTTGAGCAACTTTTGAAATCAATACCATTACATTATCAAACAGACTCAAAAGATTATTGAATTTTAATATGTTGTAGAGAAGATCTTAGAAAACATTTTTTTTTTTAATGAAGGAATCCAAGCCAAATTTGTTCTATGGAAAGAGCAACAATTAATTGAACATAACCCAAAAATTCATTCACTGAGTAGATTCAACAATCAGAGAGAGAGACCTATTTCAAAATCCAAATCTTCACAAAACTCTTTGAAATTATAATATGTTATAGATATGGATATCATTTTTTAAAAAAAAATTGAAGGAAGCATGTCCAAATTTGAAATAGGAGATTTTATGAAAATTCGAGCAAATAACTTGGTTACCGTAATTAATTCAGCTTTCGTCCCAACCATTTCACCTCAAAAAAAAAATATATGAAATTTAAGAACCATTTCACCTTAAAAAAAATGAAATTTAAGTATCTTATAGATTAAGATATTTTAAATAACTTTCATGAAGGAAGTTTCTCTAAATTCCAAACACAAAGAGCTCTATAAAATTGGAAAGCAGGAAAGGTCCAACAATTTTGAAAAACTAGGAAGTCAAAACCTATGAAACTCAAGATGGCAAATCTATAGAAGAGAGGTGGTGCCCTTAATGGTCTTCCAAGACCATCATTCATTAATTACTTGGCCGATGATTCATCAAGCATTTAAAGTTGGAAATAACTTATCTTTCAAGTCTCAAAGTAGAGGAAATGATGACCATAATCTAATAGCAACACATGGACAATGCAATTCACCTTATTCATTAATGGCTTGTCATGATGACTATACACCTAAGCTTATGAGTAATCTTCTTTCATTAATTACTTACGACACCTAAGCCTATATATTCATTACCTCTATTTAGTGCATTTGACTCTTGGTCTTCAAAAAGATTGACTTATCTAACTTAGCCTCCTAATTGGAACCAAAATAAAGGTTGAAATCGAGGATGTTACAATCGTCGTGCAAGGTCCACGAACGGATACACCCAAGCCAAAGGAGTTCAAAGGCTTGGGGGTGGTAAAAGACATGGACAACTTCCTATGTTACATGGAATAGTACTTCCAAGCCATGGGTATCAACGAAGACCAATCACGGGTAAACACTGCATTTATGTACTTAGCTGATAATGCATTGTTGTGGTAGAGTCGTCGGTCGGATGATAGGTGTGGGAATTCTATCATGACCTAGGGTAGATTTGTCAAGGAGTTCCGACGGAACTACTATCCCACTTATGCGAAGGAAGAAGCTCACGACGAGTTAAAGCGTCTTGAGCAAAAGGGTGGAGTACGCAATTACATCAAGCGGTTCTCAAAGTAGCTACATTAAATCCCTTCAATTTGTGATTGGTCTCAAACCATGGACTAAGTAAGAGTTGAAGCAGTTCAACATGGAAGACCTCACAATGGCCATAACCATGGCCGAATCCCTTGTGGAATACAGGGCATCTTCCGCATCCAAGTCTGTCACGACCCCAACTTCATTTACAGGGTCATGAGCGACAGGGGTTATTTTTGCGACATCCCAGGCGCATCACCGTCCCGTTTCCTTTTTTTTTTTTTATCTTTTCATTAAGTACATGCAAAAGCATACATACAACACCCGGACAACAACAAGCAGCTAGGAAAACAACCATTTACAAATATACAATTACATCAGTTACACTTACAAGCCCTTCTATCATGGGCCGTTATATTTACAACTACCACATCTTCAAAAGGTTGGGGTAAACCTTAGCTCCTCTAGCAAGATTGCAACTCCCAAAATTGATGTGAGACTTCCATGCCTATAAGACTAAAAGGATGAGTGGTGAGTTTTGGGAAAACTCAGTAAGTAAAACCCACTAATTTCTGGGTGGGAGGATGCCTCACCCATCAACAAGCACATAACTCATCAAAAATATTAGTCGATGGCAGATCAATAACAAAATAAAAGCTTTGTCTTGGGTGAAACATGAGGAATCTTCAATCAACAGTATGCAAGCATAAACCAATATTCACTCACAGTATGAGGTACTCACGCCTCACTAAATTTATACATGCATAAAAAAAATCCATTCCAAATTATAAGGAACTCATGCCTTACTCATATGCAAGCATAACTGAAATCCACTTTGTAATGTGAGGAACTCATTCACATGAGGTTCATTTATTAACAGTCAAAATCCATCAACTCTTCTAGAATCCACCGATCATCTGAACTTAATCGAGCAACCTTCCCTAATCCAAGGGTAACAGCTATCCTCCAACAATGAGTCCGTCGGGCATCCGAACTTAATCGAGCAATGTCCCCTAATCCAAGGGTGATGGCCAATTCTCCGACGATGAGTCCGTCAGGCAACATTGCCAAAATCCATCGGTCGATGGCTAAAAATTAGTCCATCGTGTGACCATGCATCAAGCATCACAATCTGGTTCTTATCTTCACTTTTAGTTTGAGAGCCCGAAGGCGTGCCATACATAAGTGTGTGAAATGACTTATCGAAACCGAGACGTTAAGCATGCCGAGCACGAATCAAGGATCGCGACTTGATCTGACATGTTTGAGCACCGATTTAGTACCTAACTTAGCTCGAGAATGATATATCTAGATATCACACCGAGACCATACTAGGATCGGCCCATCGTGACATGTTCACCTACCTAGTACCAAACTTGACTCAGGAACGGGACGCATCAATATCACACCAAGACCATGAAAGGACTGGCTATCGTGATATGTTCACCGACTTAGTACCACCAAAGTTGGCTCGGGAATGATATGCCTTGATATCGCACCAAGACTAAGAAAGGACCAATCCATCGTGATCCCACGTAGGTCAAGGTCAACAAAGCCTTTTTTCATAGCTCAAGGCATAAACTAGTATACGCACTTGTGAAATAATTTTAAATAGTTTTGTAAGGAAATACAAACTTTCACAAAAATGCTTATCAAATCGATTTGAGTCAAAGCATATCCGAAGCATATCAAACAAGTACACAAATCGAACTTCTTTCAAAGCAATTCAAGCCAAAGCACGAGCTAAGCTCAACAAACAAGAACTAAACTCAATCAAGGAACAAAATCACAACCCAACCTCAAGCAACAACAGGTCAATCAAATTAAGTCAAGAACTCATCACATGCTCGAAATAGCATAACACAACGTCCTAGCCAAGTATTAGTAAATTCTACTTACTACTCAAGGCTCGTGACTTGAGATGTTACGATTGAACGCCGACCTAGAACCGAACATGACTCGGAATCAATAAGCCTCAATATCAAACCGAAACCAAGTAAGGCCTAGTCTGTTACATGTCAATGCATGTCCAAGACCTACAAGCTCCCTTTTCATAGTTTAGAACATACTTTGCCTCATGGGTATAAGCATCATCATAAAATAAATCAACAACATACAAACGATCAGAACATTATCAAACAAGTTCAAGCAACAACAAGCCAATCAACTTTAGTCAATGACTCGTCACACGTTTGGATTAGCGTAACACAGCACCCTAACCAAATATTAGTAAGTTCTACTTACCGCACTTTGAGGGATAGCCTAGGCGACCAAGCAACATGCAGGCTGGCGGCCACAAGAAAGAGAAAGGACGATGGTGAGGGTGAGGTCAAGAGAGTGAGGGAGGAAGAGGAGGTGGTGTGAAAATGAGGAGAGGGAAGGCCTTTATTTATAGGCAAACCCCTCATGATGATCTTTCCAAATGGACCAATCATTTTCATGTAAGTGGATAATCTAGGTTGAGGAGGTGGCAGCTAAAGAGATGGGGGGCAAGTCTAGTTCCTAGAGGCAACACTTGCTCACCTTTCCATTGATCCATCTAAGGGGTTGAGTCATCATGAAATAATTACATGTAGTTATTAAGGGGACACCTAAGCCAATGACTAAGCCTCTCCCATTTAATGTTTGGATCTTGAGTAATCATTAGGCTAGATATATTCATATTACAAACTTGCTCCTTAAGTTGGATGTGCAATCCTCTCCCCTACCAAGTTGGGCGTATGGCTCTCTTATCTTGGGGTGAAAACAGTTTTGAGCAGTTTTCAAAATAAGCATCAATACCTTATCAGATGAGATCTTAAATAATATTTTTATGAAGGAAACCAAGTCCAAATCGTGCTATGTAAAGAGCAGTAAATCACTGAAAACAACCCAAAAAGTCATCTATCAAGCAGATTCAACAGTTGGAGAGAAAGACTCATTTTGAAATCCAAATCTTCACAAAACTCTTTAAAATTTCTATATATTTTAGAAATGGATGTTCTTTAAAACTTTCATGAAGTAAGTATGGTTAAATTTGAAAGAGAAAATTTTATAAAAATTTGAGAAGGCAACCTAGTCACCGTTTTCACTACATAGGATAGGTTCCAAACGATGAATGATTGGGCTTTCGTCCCTACCATTTCACCTCAAAAAAAATATTAAATTTAAACATGTTCTTGATCAAGATGTTTAGAACAACTTTCATGAAGAAATTTTCTTTAAATTCACAACAAAAAAATCTATGTAAAATTGGCAAATAGCGGAGGTCTAGAAATTTCAAAAATCAAAGGTGGCAACCTTAGTTGGGAAAATGAGGCATCCCACTTGGTCGGGAAATATTAATCGTTAGGCATCCTTATTTCCAAGTTTCCAACTAGATCCTAGGTTAACTTGGACACTTCATCCTCCTTCATTTAATGAAGAGATTCTAAAATCCTCTTTTACTTTATCATTTCCTTCCTCGGAAGGTGGTCTTCCTTCCTCAAGAAGGCAGGCTAGAGAATTTTATTGTCCAAGTCAATTCTGGGGCCGAGGAAGGGATCATTAGGCGCACCTAAAAAAAAAAAAAAGAATCACGTACACCTAAGGTTCGCCCATTACATTCCATATTCGCCCAAACCGTTCCTTTAAGCAGTTAGTCAGCCAATAGGGTCAATTGTCCTTCAATCAGTTCGAAACCAATCCTAAGGCTAACCATGGCCTAGCACTAAACTAGGGCACTCATGGACCTTAGAATTACTGACAGAATAGTCGGGTCTATTTCTAGTCAGCATCCGATCCACCGGTAGGGTTCTTGGTCGGTGCGTTACTGATCCATGATCGGACATCACCAATTCAAGATTTCGTTCTGATCACTAAAAATAAAATAGGTAATGATATATTTTTGGTCAAAAAATGGTTGCAATTGATCAATTTGGATCGTCCACGTATCTGTGCATAATCGAGCAAAATCACCTGCGACAAAAAACTGCAACCGGTCGGATGGACCCATGACCATCCATCAATCCAAAATCATCATATGATTAATTCTCGTGATCAAAAAGTCATCTTATGAGCTGATGATCCTCTCCCATTAGTATGGCCAGTAGAAAATTCGAGGGCAACACCTCGACCAATTCATGACCGATTGGTAGGTCGATCGATCGGACCATGACCAATCCACGATTCCTTGTCAATTGAACTGATCAATTCATGGCCAATGGCCCATGATCGATCCTTTTAGGACCTTATGGCCGATCCTTACGAGGCCAGAATCAAGGATGTTACAAAGTCAAACTCTCACCCGAAGGATTAAGCCAACGGTGGGAGAGATCGGGGAAGATTCAACCACTCGACTGAAGGTAGACCATTGGCTAGTCCTCCCAAAGCTCGTGCGAAGTCAAGTGGCAGAGGACAAAGGAAGGTACGTACTTACAAATTGTTTTTTTTTTTTTTTGTGATGGTTCGCACATGGCATGAGACTACCCAAACGAGGCCAAATTGGCTGCCCTTTGCAAAGACGACCTTAAGAAAGAGTCGTGGTTGGGTTCATTACGGATTCTCAATATGATCAAGTTCAAGAAGGCGAAGGAGCCTAAAGGACTAATGTTCGTGGACTTAAGGATCGGAGAGATTATGATGAGTGCACTTGTGAACACGGGAGCATCCGATCTCTTTATATCGGAGGAAGCTACGAAGAAACTAAACCTACGGGTTGAGAAAGGAGCCGGATGGGTCCAAACTATGAACTCCAAGGAGGTCCTTACCATCAATGTCGTGAGGGACATGGAGCTTCAAATCGGGCAATGGAAGCACAAGAAGACTCTAGAGGTAATTCCTTTTGACTACTACGATTTTGTCATTGGGATAAAATTTCTAGATAGAATCCATGCGATTATATTGCCCTTTGCCGAGTGTATATGCATGTTGGATAAACGGCGTCAATGCATGATCCCAGTCCATCGTGAGTCAGACCATGATCGAAGGATAATCTCGACGATGTAACTCACCAAGGGAGTAAGGAAGGCTAAGGTGACCATCCTAGCGACCTTGAAGGCTAAGGACCGACTGAAGTAACCCAAGTCCTCGACTCATTCAAGGATGTAATGCCTCCCGAGTTGCCCAAGGAGTTGCTACCTCGAAAGGAGGTGGATCATCAGATCAAGCTAGTGCCTGATGCTTGATCGCCTGCCATGACACATTATCACATGGCACCCCCCGAACTGAAAGAACTAAGGAAGCAACTGAAGGAATTGCTCGATGCGAGGTACATTCAACTGTCCAAGGCTCCATTCAATGTGCCGGTCTTATTCTAGAAAAAGCATGATGGGTCACTCCGGATGTGCATAGACTATGGGGCGCTAAATAAGCTAACTGTCAAGAATAAGTATCCGATCCCACTCATTGCGGATCTTTTCGACCAACTTGGTGGAGCTCAATGGTTCACCAAGCTTGATCTCCAATCGAGTCACTACCGAGTCCGAATTACCGAGGGGGACGAGTCGAAGACCGCATGCGTGACGCGATATAGATCGTACAAATTCCTCATCATGCCATTCGGCCTGACCTATGCTCCGACCACATTCTACACACTCATGAATAAGGTACTCCACTCGTTCCTAAATCGGTTTATAGTGGTTTACCTTGACAATATTGCCATATATAGCCAAATGCTCAAGGAGCCCGTCAAGCATCTAAGATAGGTCTTCGAAGTCTTACGCAAGAACAACTTGTACGTCAAGCATGAGAAATGTGCATTTGCCAAAAAGGAAGTTCCATTCTTAAGGCACATTGTCGGGGATGGATGGGTTCAGATGAACAAGGCAAAGATCCAAGCAATCGTCGAATGGGAGCCTTTCTATGGGAAGTACTATCGGCATTTCATTCGGAATTACTCGATCATCACCATGTCACTCACGGACCTACTGAAGAAGGACAAGCCGTGAGAGTGGATGGACCGATACTAAAGAGCGTTTGATCGGTTGAAGCAAGCCATGACCAAGAAGCCGGTGTTGGTGTTGTCCAATCACATCAAGCCTTATGAGATAGCGATTGATGCATCGGATTATGCTATCAGCAGTGTTCTCATGCAGGGTGGACATCCTATGGCGTTCGAGTCTCAAAAGCTGAACGATACCGAACCTTGGTACACCATTCAGGAGAAGAAGATGACTGTGGTGGTCCACTGCCTTCAGACGTGGAAGCATTATATCCTGGGGTCTAAGTTCATCATAAGGATGGACAACATGGCCACGAGTTACTTCCAAACCCAGAAGAAGCTAAGTCCGAAGCAAGCTCGATGGTAGGATTTTCTAGCTGAATTCGACTATGTGTTGGAGTACAAGCCGGGGAAGGCTAACTCCGTGGCTTATGTGCTAAGTTGGAAGATGGAGTTTGCAAGCACAATGAGTCGACTAAGTTGTCCTTGGATCGATCGTATCAAGGAGGGGCTTAAGCACGATCAAAGAGCTCAACTCTTCATCGGGTATGCACGGGAAGGCAACATCCAACAATTCTAGTGTGAGGAAGACCTCCTATATACCAAAAGGAGGCAACTATACATGCCTTTCTATGGGAAGCTGAGGAATGAGATATTGTGCAAGTGCCATGATTCGAAGTGAGCAAATCATCTGGGGATCCATCGCACTATGGCCCTCATTAAAGACTAATATTACTAGCCTCAGATGCGGGATGACATTGAAGCTTATATGAAGGCTTGCTTGGTGTGCTAGCAAGATGAGCTAGAACAACAATCGTCATCAGGGCTCCTAGAGCCACTTCCCATCCCAACTCGTCCGTGGGAAAGTGTTTTCTTGGACTAAGTCCAAAGGATGTCGAACTCTCATGGTCGCGGAGGACCAGTTCTCCAAATATGCGACCTTCGTGCCTATGACAAAGGATTGTCCGACCGAGGAGGTGGCCAAGCTGTTCATGAAGCACGTGATTAAGTACTGGAGAGTTCCACAAACAATCATGATCCTCGATTCACGGGGCATTTCTGGTCCGAGTTCTTCAAGCTGCCGAGGTCGAAGTTGAACCTCTCTACAAGCCTACATCCCCAAACTGACGGTCAAATGGAGCAAGTTAATGCACTCTTGGAGATTTAACTTCGACATTACGTGAGCACAACACAAGCAAATTGGGCAAAGTTGATCAACATAGCCCAATTCTCTTATAACTTGTAGCGAAGCGAATCCACCGGCCAGAGCAGTTCGAGATCACCATCGAGCAACAACCACAAACCCTAAGCACAATTGCATCAAGTAATCAAGGGAGTAGCCCACCCGCATACAAGTTCGCTAAGGATTGGCAAAGGCAAGAGGACTTGGCACAGGCGTGTATACACAAGGCCTCCAAGCACATGAAGAAGTGGGCAAATAAGAAGCAACGGCATGTGGAGTTCCAAGTCGGGGACTTGACGTTGGCCAAGCTACATGCGGTTCTCCGATATAAGGACATGCACAAAGGATTGATCCATTGCTATAAGAGGCCATTTCATGTGTTGCAATAGGTTGAAAAGGTCGCATACAAGCTAGAGTTGCCGCTAAAACTAAAGGTACATCCGATTTTCCATGTGAGTATACTTAAGCCTTTCTAGGTAGACGAGGAAGATCCGGATCAAGGAGAGTCGCAACAAGCACTACTTGGAGCAAAAACCTCATATGACTGAGAAGTCGAATGCATAATGGTGGATTGCGTCATACAGAAGCAATACTGTGCATCAAAACGAGAATATCTAATTCGATGGAAGGTTCTTCTGAAGAGTGAAGCTAGTTGAGAACTCGCAAAAGCTCTTTCGCAGTTCAAGAAGGAGATTGACGCCTTCCATCCGAAATGCAACAAGGACGTTACTAGATTAGATGGGGGAAAATGTCACGGCCCAAAGGAAGGGACGATCCAAGAGGGTCCTAAACAACGGCCGTGACCCAATGCCATTCGCGAAGCAATTCCCCAATGCCATCCCATAGATACTAAAATGTGAAAAATAACTAGTTTCAATGGGTCTAGGAGGCTACCACGATCTAGTGTGAAGGGTGAGGTGTGTTTGAAGAGGCTGGAAATTCTAATTATTTGCATTGCAAAAAGAAAAAAAAATACTGCGTAATAATTGGGCAATAAATTGCTCAACTTAGACTCACTCACGCATTTCATAGATTCTAGGGAACTTGAGACTTATAGTTCCTAAATTTCGACTCAATGCGTAATGTCATCCTTGAATTTTTTTTTTTAATTTATTCAATGTGGTTATCAAACTATTTATAAAAGTTCAATGTAGTTTTTAAATTTTTAATTTGTTCAAGATTGTGTCTCTCAACTTTCTTTAACAATTTCAAAACAGTTATTCAATATAAATAACATATTTTTTTTCATAAATTACACTATTACCCATATTTTAGAATATTTATCTTCTTCCTAAATCAACCAAAAAAAAATGCTATCTTTTTGGTAAAGTTTTATCTTTTTTATCTTTATAAATAATTCACAACTCTATTAAAGTAAAATTTAGTTGATGATCCCTATAATAACAAAAGTTTAAGTGTTTTGTTGGATTCACAATCCCGTTATTTTAAGTCTAAAAAAAATTAATTTAATTGATAGATACTTGTACTTACGTTATTGATAAATTTGTTCCTAATTTTCTATATTGATAAATTAAACCACAAACTTGGTCCTAAATTTTGTGTATTCATAAACTTATTGATCTTTTGCTATTTATAAATAAGGAAAAATATTTAGATTAGTGTAAGAATGAATAATATATATATATATATATATATATATATATATATATATATATATATACATTAATATCGTTTCTAGATGCTCTTATGAAAACACTCGGACATAAAATAGCAGGATTTTCAACTCAATACAACTCAAAATAAGGTTATAATTTTTTTATTATAAAGATCATAAGCTAAAATTTATTTAAATTAACGTATCATAATATTCATGAAGAGCAAAGTATAAAAAGATAGCATATTTTTCAATGATTTAGGAAAATGATTGACAAAAAATAAAAGTATGGGAAATAGTATAATTATGAAATTTATGAATACTACTAAAGAGCTGATGTGACATAATTGAAGGGTTGAGGGAGTAGATTGAATAATTTGGAATTTTATGGGTTGTATTTTAATATTAATAATTATTCAAGAATCATATTGAACAAATTAAAATTTCAAGATTAACATCAGATATAAATCCAAAGTTTGGAGATCATTAGTCACTTTCCCTACAATGTAAGCATACCGTTAGCACACACAATGCATTAAATCAGCATAGAAAATCTAAGGAATTGCGTTCAAAGATTCTAGGTTATATTAATTAAAATATCCAATATCACTATGTTATAGAATTTATATTTTTTTATATATTTATACATATTACGGTCTTTCTCAACTCTAATATGATTTAAGATATTACTTATTAAAAATTTTAGCATGAAATATTAAGGTGCGAGAGACACTACCTAACCCAAAAACAAGAACAATGGTTGTCAAATGAGAGATTAGAGATTTGTCTTATCCATAAGAGTAGAAATAATCATTGTTTCATTATCCAACAGCACATGCAGCTCTTTCATCATCATGACTTGCTATGCCGACACATCGGCCAAGAAAGGACAAATGCCAGCGCACATGAAAGAAAAAAAGAGTAACAAAAAAGTCGGACCTTTTCTTTCGCTTTTAGTATTTCTACTAATTCGAGTGATTTTACTTTTTTGCGGCTTTTGCCGTTGATCATGCATTACAAGACCATCAATGGCCTTGGCGTTGAGGAGTTAATCTCTTAAGGTGATTTGTAAGAGAACTCTTTAAAGCATTTTCGAACTTTAGTCGATAGTTACTATGATATTGAGCTTGAAAAGTCAGAATTTTACCTTAAAAGGTTTCACGATAAATTTTACCATCATCAAATTAAAATCTTCAGTCAAAAAGACTTCGGAAGTTCAAAGCTGTTTTTCAAAAAATTTAGAAATATACCTCTCGCTGAGTAAGAATAGGTCTATGGAGAATGCAAAATGATATACTTCAGATGTGGACGAGTGACCAACACATTTGTCTTATGTATGTGTTAGCAAGAATCTCTCATATTTATTGAGGTTGATCGGTTTGAGTTTATAACTATTTAGTATATTATAATTTACAATCTCATAACTACATCTGCATGAACATATTAAAAGTCAAAATAATCTATTTACATAAGATAGTGAACACTTAAAACATAAATTGATCTGAGATTTGCTTAATTTTATATGGGTTTTCACTCAATTCGAATTTGATTCCGAAACAAATTATTTGGGTAAGCCAATCGCTTTTTCTCTAATTGCTAACTTTGCTAGATTGAGTACCACGTAATCTAAGAGGCAAGGGAATGCACGCGCACGGCGCCTGGTGCCCAGTGCACTACCGACTTTCGCGCTGGTTTCCCTTCCTAGGTTTTGACTTTCTCGTGAGTCCTCGTAACGAGAAATATGTGCTTTTTGTTGGCTGCGATTCTCGAAACAAACGTCAACTACATTTAATTTGGTCTACAATAACCTTTTTTTCTGCTTATTATATGTTACTAATGTCATTCATTAATGAAAATTATAATCTAATCTTCCCCCTTTTTTTTTCGGATCGGTGGATCTGCTATGTACGTCAAGTTCTCATTTTTCGATTCTTAGGATTCCCGCAATCAGCATGAATTTTGAAGATATGTCAAGTACATGTTTTCCTTAAAACAAAAGAAAGGATATAAGTTCCCCTAACGCAATTGTACGGTCATGTTACTAAAGTTAACTAAGACTCGTAAAAATCATGCGAAGAAAAGTGTACTTAAATATTAAAATTTATAAATGATGCATTCAAGTCTTAATATTTATTCAATAAGTTGAATAAGTATGTCGCGACCTCCCTTTTCCCCTAGGTTTAGGGGTATTGCTTAAAAGGTAGACCATACAATCCTCAATTAGAAGCAAGCTCCCCCAAGCCCTTATCTTATATGACATTGAATTCATTTTAAGTTCTTTGTCAAACGAGACATGGGAGTTTTGTCTTATTTTCTACAAAACCGAAAACTTAGGGGCTGCATGTTTTCACTTCTCAAATTTGTTTATAAACAGATTTTGTGTTTTTTTGTTTTTTCGTTTCGAAACAAAATTGAAACAAAAGAAAGAAACAAAAAAAAACTTGTTTCTGTTCTCCGAAACACTTCTTGCAACTCCAAAAAGAACAAAAATAAAGAAACAAAATCGGAACACTTTTGGAGGTCCTTCGTTCGTGCCCAAAGAAGCTTCCGTTCGTGCTCTCCCCCGGCGTCTCAGCCTTCTCTCCGGTGCCTCCCACTCGGGCGGACTCTCCGGCGACTCCCCACTCCGGCGCCTCCCCACTCCGCTCACTCTTCAACGCCGACAGGTGGTGCTCCGTCAACCGGCTGAAGCTTCCGAATCGAGGTAATTGCTGCTGCTCCTCCATCTCCGTTCGAAAAGGGCTTCGACGAGAGCCACCTTCGCTGACCACCACCCGACGCTCGCTCCAGCAACAGCTCGCTCGAGCCTCAAGCGAGCGTTGCTCGCTGCAGCTACTCTGCCGAGCTTGAGCTGCTGTGGTCGTTCGACAGAGCAGCTCGAGCGAGCGATGCCGAGCCCTAAGCGAGCTGTCGCCCAGATCTGCCAAATCTGGGCGACGGTTGCTCGCCGGAGTTGTTCTGCTCGCTTGACAGAGCAGCGCAGCTCCACTCTGCCAGCTCGCTCGAGCGTGGTTGCTCTGCCGAGCGAGCAAAGCAGCGCAGCTCGGTCGAGCGAGCTGCTCTGCCAGCTCGCTCGACCGTGGCTCGCTCGGAGCAGCGCAGCTCGGTCGTGGGTCGCGCGGAGCAGCTCGCTTGACCGTGGCTGCTCTGCCGAGTGAGCAGAGTAGCACAGCTCCGTTGAGCGAGCTGCTCTGCTAGCTCGCTCGACCGTGGCTCGCTCAGAGCAGCTCCGTCAAGCGTGGCTGCTCTGCCGAGCGAGTAGAGCAGCCACGCTCGGTCGAGCAAGCTGCTCTGCCAGCTCGCTCGACCGTGCCCCTCAACTGTTTCCGCTTCCCGTCCTCTCTCTTTTCTTTTCGTCTCCTTTGACCCGCAAAAATGCAGGCTGCAGGAAGAGCTCTAGCCTCGGGCCCGTTTGAATCGTCTTCGGCTCGTTCTCAAGGGAGTTCGTGGAGGGCTAAGTGAAAAGCGCGCTCCTTCCCGCAGTACATTCGATCTCGAGGTGGTACTAATCCGAATCTCGGAGTCTACAGCGCGCTACGTTAGCTTCAATAGGACCCTCGACCTTGCAATTGTTTCGCGATGAGCGAAGGGTGAAATCTAGAGGTGAAAAACTGGAGCTTTTGAATGATTTGGTGGTTTCCATTGTCGTTTGTTTCCAAACTTGAGTATTGTCCATAAATCTGGCAATTTCGATTGGTCTTTTGGTTTGTCGATTAGTAATATGTACCACGGCCCCAAAATGTGACCTTGGACCAAGTATAATTCTTGCTCCAACAACGTGCTTTATTTATTTCATTCTTTTGTGTCCTGAAGTTACTATAGATGTTGTTAGATAAACAAAAGTTTACATTCCTTTGCACCATTTTGTAGGGGGAGAGAGATAAAAGAAAAGAGGCTGTAAAAATTTAGTTCATGGGCAAGATATAAGAATGTTAAATGAAAATTAAAGGTTAACAGAAGGCACTAAAGTCCATCATTATTTGCACGAGTGGAAAAGGTGAATTTTGTCGTCTGAATTCCATATGAATTCCTTCTACTTATGTTGGCTGAAACCTAAAGTTGATAAAGATTAACAAACTGGCATGTCTCATGGCTTATTTCGAAAGAAGGTAAGAAGTAAGGATAATGCTGCCTTGTGTTCGTTGAAGTTCATGGTTGCATATTGTATGTAGCATTACAATGAAATGCTCAGGCTGATCATTTGGATTTCATAGCTCAAAAATAGGTTGGAGAGAGAGCATTCTGGTTGGTTGATCATTGTTAGTCATAGGCTGCATGTAGTTCTTGTAGCTCAAATGCAACTTATGATCTGTTTTACACAAGTTAGTTCAAGAATTATCATTTTTTAAAGTTAAGTCTTCTTGGCTTGCATCTCTTGAGAATGCTTTTATGTATGGCATATATAGTATTATATTATTGATTTAACTAATAACTCATATGCTGCTCAACCGATCAAAGATTAAATGGCATCAAAGGCACAGAAATTCAGTGCAAAGTGGGCCGAGTCGGTGACCAACCTATTTATCGGTTTGTTGGTGGATGAGGTCAAAAAGGGAAATCGGACCTCTTCTACTTTCAACAAAGCAGATTGGAGGAATATCCAAACTGAATTCTTTAGACAAACAGGGTGCCAATATAGCATGGTCTAGCTGAGAAACAAGGTGAACAAACTGAGAAAACAGTATGGTAGTTTTCAGAAACTTATGTCTCAGTCTGGATTTGGTTGGGATAATGTCAATAAAAGAGTTGTTGTCGACGATCCAAGCATCTGGGAAGATCACATCAAGGTATTTTTTTCTAATTTTTTGGTCATTTTGATGTCATTATATATGTATATTTTAAATTGTATAATTACATTGCTGAAATGTTATTACTGTGAAAATTGTAGGAGAATGTAGAGTGAGCCAAATTCAAGAAATATGGATTTCCCCAGTATCCCGAGCTATGTATTGTATATGGTGGTACATATACTACTGGGGAATATGGCATTGGAAATGCTGAAAATGTGATAGTGTCGAAGGAAGCTGACAACGGTAATGGCAATGGAGGCGGTGCCAACAGTGGTTATAATGCATATGGTGACAACAGTGGTGGCAATGCCTATGGTGATGCTGGTGGTGGCCATACAGATGACTTCGGTGATCACCACATTGATGAGAGAGTCTTCCTATCAAACGATGCTGGAACTTCAATTCATGGAAAACACAGATTGGATAGGACTCCAAACACTAAGAGGAGAAGGAAGAGTACCCAAAACAGTATTGATGACACTTGCAAAGCCATACAAGATTTTTTGAAAGTTAAGTCAAATCAATCTGGTAATGGCTCTGCGACCTCCGGGGTTATGCCATCACCTGTGGACCCTTTCTCCATAGAGGCTGTGATGGATATTCTATTAAGTATACCCGAGATAGACCAAGAAGTTTACAACAAAGCAGTGGATCGAGCATGCGATAATGTCTCATGGAGGGTGGCTTTCATTAAATCCACCCCTGAAATGAGAAATTGACTTCTTTATCATCTTTAAAGATGTTTGGAAATATATTATGGATTGAATGGCCTTGCATTAGATTGTATAACTTTATGTTATGTATTAATATTTAGTTTTTAAAGATATTAGTGTTGAGACTTTTGCTACTTACATATAATGACATCTTCTATTGAGACTATGACTTATGTTATTGATTGTTACTGGATATATTTTCAAAATCTATATTGATGTTTGTATATTTTTGTGATCGTATAGGTACTATGGAAGAGGGATCGGATAGTATATGTAGTGAACAGGTAGGACAAGTTCAACAATTCTTGGATGATGATGATCTTCGCATATTTCTAGCGTGGTTATACACGGTTGCCATTGACAGGTCCGTGCATACAAGAGAACCTATTAGGGATAGTAAATTATTAGGATCCGAATGGATAATGGAGATGATTTCTGGACATTCAGATAGGATATATGAAGCCTTCAGGATGGAGAGGCATGTTTTTCTGAATTTATGTGATTTGATGAGAATAAGAGGTTGGTTAAAAGATAGTTGATATATTCAAGTAGATGAACAAATTGGGATATTCTTATCTTTGGTTTGTCACGGTAACTCAAATCGAGATTTATGTGAGAGATTTCAACATTCTGGAGAAACGACCAGCAAGTATTTCAACAAAGTGTTGAAAGCAATTATCAAACTTTCATAGGAGATAATCAAACCACCGTCCTTTGATATCATCCCACAAAAAATTTTTATGGATCCTAGTCATAAGTGCTACTTTAAGGTATGATTTCTATATCAATTTTATATCGTCAAATACATGTTGTTCATAATCTTATATAATCTTATATTAGCAATAAATTGACAGGACTGCGTAAGTGCTATGGATGGCACCCATATAAATGCTATTATCCCGGTGTCTGAGCATGTTCGATTTAGAGGCAGGAGAGGGACTACCACCCAGAACGTGTTGTGTGTTTTCTCATTTGATATGAAATTTACTTTTGTGTATGCTGAATGGGAAGGATCTGCCAATGATTGTCGAGTGCTTTCGGCAGCACTTGAAACTCCTCAATTGCAATGTTGTAAGGAAATACTACGTGGTAGATTCTGGTTATGCAGCACTTCCGGGATTTTTAACTCCATTTAGAAGGGAACGATACCATCTCAGCGAATATAGAGGGAGTGGGAGACGACCAAGAACAGCAAAAGAGTTATTCAACTACAAGCACTCTTCACTAAGAAATGTAATTGAGAGGTCATTTGGGGCATTAAAGAATCGCTTCACCATTTTGAGACATATGCATCCATTTACAATTCGGAAGCAAGCACTTGTTATAATTGTATGTTGTGCTCTTCATAATTACATTCGTGATCAAGATAGGATAGACAGAAATTTTTCTATTTATGGAGATCTGGAGTATCCATTTGGACCTACAGAAGTGGAGGTTGCAAATCCTAGTCATGAGCAGGAATCTGGGATGAACATGCTTAGGATAAGTATTGTAAATAAAATGGCAAGAGATCATAATATGCATGAGATTTGTTAACTTTTCTAATATTGTTTTTAAGTATTTACTGTGATGAAGTTGAACAATGAACTATAATGCTTCATTATTGTGATGTCATGTATGGAAGGATTCATGTTGAGATGTATAAGATACTCTTTTTTTTGCTAGTTCTTATTGTACAAACTTTACTTATAATTTTTTTTTTTAAGTATGTATATATGATTATGTTGGAAATATTTTTTTTTTTCACTCACCATTATCAAAATTAAATTGATGAGAATTTCATGAGAATAAGAATTCAATCAAGTTTAAAAGTTATAAAAATAAAAAATAAAAAAAGTACTTGAAAAAAATTTGATTCTAACTTTACATTTTAAATTTTCTACCAATTATGACATATGATCATGTTCAAAATGATTGTCTTCACTCACCATGAACAAAATAAAATTAATGAGCATTTCATGAGAACGACAATTCTCATCTCATTTAAACTTTATTTAGAAAAAAGCTTTTTTTTAAAAAAATTTAAAAACAGAAATTTTGTACAGTTTACCAAACGTGTTTTTGTTCTTTTTCTATTCTAAGAACAAAAATTAACTGCGGTTACCAAACGTGTTTCTATTCTTTTTTTATTTCAAGAACAGTTTTTTTTTTACACTTACCAAACGCGTTCTTTTGTTCAAAAACTGTTTCCGGAACAGAAACACTTTTTTTTGTTTCTATTCCCTGGAACAAAAAAAGAACAGAAACGTTACCAAACACGCTCTTACTAACTCCGAGAGACTTGATTATGTCGATCATCTATTTAGTGTCCTTTCGGTACTTATGAGCTGGGGGATTGTTCATCTAAGTGGTCGCACGGGTTTTTATTTTTTGTTTTTTTAAGGGGACTCTGACTGGGCCCTTGGACCTGGTCTGAATCTGAATTGAACTAAGTCTCTCAGGTTTGGGCCAACGATGCGCTTGGGCTTTCATCTCAAATCCAATCTTCTTGGTAATTCAAGCCCAAGTCATAAAAATAAAAAAAAAATAAATAAATAAAAACTCTTGTTAATTCCATTTTTATTCTTACTGTACTAAACTTGTCTCAAGCCCAATTTCGAAATTAACCCATCTAAGCCTAAACCACACGAATCTCAAAGCCCAACTCTTGTTATACTTTAGTTTAGCTCAAGTTAAATCAAGCCCGAATTCATCTATAAAATAGAAAAACCAATCCAAGCCCAGATTATTATCGTCTCCTCGTAGTCTTCAATCTCCCATCTCCTCAACATGAGTTCTTCTTGAACGATAACTCATCCGTTTGTCTCATGGCTGAAAACATCAAATAGATTTTTTAGAACATGGAGGACTCCCTTCTCAATGAATCAACTTCCATCGTCCACCAGCCATCACCGTCATCATCCATCATGGATCCATTCAAAGTTCACGTCCATATCAGGAGCTTCTTCTCTCTCGGCAACGAATGTTGCTTCTTCTCTCTCGGCATGCAGAGCTTTTTCTACCTTTAATGGTAGTTTTCCCCAACACCCTTACTGTTAATCCTTAACCCTCCTGCTTTTCATCAATTACCGATGGATTGAACTTCGCACCAGTTTCCTCTCTACATCTCTTTTCCTTGCTTCTGTCTTTACATTCTCCTCATCCCTCGCAGCTCCGACTCCAGCTCTCTGCATCCCCAATTCAGCATCCTTTAGACCAGCGATCATCCATGCAATCTCAAATCCCTCCTCATCCTATCTTCCCAGGCCCAACCCTTACCTCCTCTCTCTCTGTCTCCAGTTTTTGTGCAACCGCTGCATCTGGTCCGAGTCCCTTCTGACTTAATTATTTAGCTTCCCTTCGCAATTTCGTTATGGATTTCCATCAGCTGAGTGAAGAATCGCGTCTGGCAGCCCTCAACAACAGAATGGGCCGTCTGTGGTCTGAATATGATGAAATCGATGTCTGGGATGAACCTCCTCCAACGGAACAGCTGCATGAATGTAGGAATGTGTTAGTAGGTACAATTCTCTCTAACCCTACTGTCAATCCCCAAGCTCTTCAAAGTACTCTTAGCCGAGTTTGGAGGGTAAACAAGGTAGACATCACTCAACGTGAAGCTGGTCTTTTTATTGCTACCTTTAAATTAGAAAGTGAAAAACAGAGAGTGCTAGACAATGGTCCATGGAACTTTGCTGGTCACCTGGTAATTCTTAAGCCTTGGAAACCAAATACACCTTTACACTGCTATGATTTTACTACATGCGCATTCTGGGTACAAGTTTTTGGACTCCCTCTTGAGTGGTGTTCCGACCACATGCTATGTAAAGCGGTTAAAACTGTGGGCCAAGTGATTCAGGTACAAATTGATAAAAAGGACGGCACAACTATCCGAGCTCCACGTGTCCGCATAGAACTTGATCTAGCTCACCCTTTGAAAACAGGACAGTTACTTCGAATAGCTGGTAAGACTTTCTGGCTAGACTTCCGTTATGAGCGACTCGCTCATTTTTGCTATTCCTATGGCCGACTTGGACACTATGCTTCTTATTGTCAAGAAATTCCATTTACTGAAGCGAAAATGTCTGGCAAAGAGAAAATGGCATATGGACAGTGGTTAAGAGCAGAGGTCAAGGAGCACAGTCCTTATTGGATTACCTTCTATGGGCTGAATAATGATCCCGAAGACACTGAAGAAGTGATTCCTGAAACTCCTCCTGCACTAACCAACAAACTCCCCGCGTTACCTCCTATAGCAGTTATCTCAGAGAAAAATCAATCATGTCCGGATAAGTTATATGCTTACTCCTCTGCACACCCCCAACCTGAGCAGCACCTCCATCCTCCAGTTCAACAATCTGCATCTCCCAAGACAAGTGCTATTATACCTGCGGCACAAAAGATGAAAGCAGTTGCTGAAGTATTACCAAGTATACAAAACCGGGATACCGAGGATCAGCACCATCTCAGTACATTACTTCCAACTCATAAGGCTATCCTGTTTCCTCCAATCCTTCCACCAAGCACTGCCTCGATGTCTTCCTTAATGGTAGCACCCCCTCCATCACCTGTCCTCCAAAAGGGTTTTCAGAATCTGAATGCTGGGGATACCTCTAAAAAGAAACAAAAGTATACTCGATTATCCACAAAAGCAGGAATATCAAAGAAATGTAAAAGACAAGTCTCCCATGACTCGCGCATTCCTCTACTTGAAGATTTTGACGAAACCTTACTGCTGGAAACTCCGGTTGCTTCAGTTGATGAAGCTGGTAAGTGGGTTGAGGTGGCTTTCCCTCAAAAGCCACCGACAGTAAAATGAAGCTACTCAGTTGGAACTGTCGGGGACTCGGCTCTCCCCTGACAGTTCAAGCCCTTAAGGCCCTTGTGGTCAAAGAGAAGCCTGATCTGGTTTTTTTGATGGAGACGAAGAATTCTGAGGCTGTCCTACTTCGTCTTCAGCGTCGTCTGAATTTCCCACAGTCTCACTTCATTAACCCTATAGGACTTGCTGGAGGTTTGGCTATGTTCTGGCAAGCTCATATTTCCCTTTATATAGAAGACTCTAATCAGCACTTTTTGGATACTATATGTACAGATTCTACAAAAGGTATTACGATGAGGCTTACTTGTTTATATGCACCAGCGTTGTTCCAATCTCGAAAAGTGTTCTGGGATGCACTTCGCCAAATCGCGTCCATCAACTCTCTTCCTTGGATTTGTGCTGGAGATTTCAATGAGATTATTAATCAATGGGAGAAAGTCGGGAAACGAGCTGCAGACTCTCAACGCATACATTCATTCAGAGAATTATTACATGATTGTGCACTTATGGATCTTGAAAGTAAAGGTTGTGCGTTTACCTGGATGAACAACCGTCATGGTAATGAGCTGGTTAAGGAAAGGTTAGACAGAGTGGTGTGTGATCTGAATTGGATATTAATTTTCCCATAAGCTGAGGTGTTCGCTTTACCTGCAGTGGGTTCTGACCATTGTCCCCTGCTGTTGTGCACAGAAGTAAAACAAAGCCGTCGAGGCAAGCCCTTCCTCTTTGAGACATACTGGACCGAACACCAGGACTGCAGCAGAACAATTGCCACGTCTTGGGCATCTGCTGGGGCCGCTCGCCGTGATCTGCCATATAAATTACGCCGTCAGCTTAGCCCTCAAAAAATGGAGTCACAGTAAGTTTTCCAATGCTAAATCTCAGATTGCAGACTTGCAACATCAATTGCAGACTTTGACTAATCAACCTAGCAGCTCATATGACAGAAATTTAGCAGACGGGTTAAAGCATCAACTACAAGAGGCATGGCAGCAAGAGGAGCAGTATTGGGCCATGCGTTCTAGAATACAATGGCTAAAGTCCGGAGACAAAAATACACGGTTTTTTCATGCAACTACTGTGCAGCGTCGACAAAGAAACAAGATCATCATGTTACTCGATATCAACCAAGAATGGGTACGAGATGAGCAAGTCCTCAAGGACATGACTAGGGTTTTCTATTCCAACCTCTATAGCTCAGCAGGCCACCGAGACTATGGTCTGATTTTGAACCAAATTTCAGCGATTGTTACTCCTGCAATGAATGACAGCTTAGTTGCAGAAATCACACCAGCAGAGGTCAAAACAGCTACCTTTCAGCTGGGAAAATCCAAAGCACCAGGCCCTGACGGATTAAATGGTATCTTCTACCAAACTTACTGGGATATACTTAAGGATGACCTCATTCTCTCTGTTCAGGAATTCTTTAAAACAGGAGTGATGCCGGCTGATTTGAACAGGACCTCTATCTCTCTGATTCCCAAAGTCCCCAACCCGGAAAGCCTAGACCAGTTCCGCCCTATCAGTTTATGTAACTATGCTTACAAAATTATCTCCAAAGTCTTGGCCAATAGACTCAAACCCATCCTGCCATAATTGATTTCTACTGAACAAAGCGCATTCGTGAGTGGACGCCAAATCCAGGACAATATCTTGATTGTTCAGGAGATGCTACACCAACTAAAGACCCGGGTGAGAAAGAAACATTTCCAGGCAATTTTAAAAATGGACATGAAAAAGGCTTACGACCGAGTGGAATGGGACTTCTTAAATGATTAATTTCTCAGATTAGGTTTCCATCCAGTTTGGGTGAAGTGGGTGATGCAGTGTATTACAACAGTCTCTATATCTATCAAGTTCAATGGCGATCAACTCAATTATTTCAACCCTACACGAGGTCTTCGTCAAGGTGACCCACTTTCCCCTTACCTGTTTATATTAATGGCGAATCTGTTGTCTACCTTGATATCTCAAGCCATAGACATGGGTAATCTCAAGGGCATCAAATTGAATAGGTGGTGTCCTACTCTATCCCATTTACTTTTCGCTGATGATGCTATCTTTTTCCTAGATGGGACAGCTATGGAATGTCAAAATCTAGCTAACATTTTGAACCAATATTGTTTAGCTACCGGTCAGGAAGTGAATAGAAATAAATCAGGTATCTTTTTCAGTAGATCATGTCCCTCCACACTTCAGAACAATCTAGCACTACTTTTCAGGATTCCTGTGATTCATAAGACCGGAAAATACCTAGGCATTCCGTCAGATTGGGGTCGATCTAAGAGAGATATGTTTTCATGGATTTTGGGAAGAGTTAATTCCAAGTTAGATGGATGGAAGGAAAAACTGATTTCTAAAGGTGGGAAAGAAGTCCTTATCAAGAGTGTCATCCAATCTATTCCTCAGTACGCTATGTCCATTTTTAAGATTCCTATCTCTCTGTGTCGTTCCATTGAACAAAAGATTGCGCGATTCTGGTGGCAATCTGACAGCACAAAGAAAGGCATTCATTGGAGAAACTGGGAGTCCCTAAAGATTAGAAAGGCGCAGGGGGGTCTAGGATTCCGAGACCTAATTGCTTTTAACAAAGCAATGCTTGGTAAGCAAGCTTGGAGACTAATTAAATCTCCTTTATCCTTATGGAGCAAATTTTTCAAAGGTCTCTATTTCCATTCACAAGACTTTCGGAGTGCCGTAAAAGGTAACCGCCCTTCCTGGGGATGGCAGAGTTTATTATTAGGGAGAGATTCCATTTTACCAAAGTTACAATGGTCTGTGGGGGATGGCACAAAGATTAGTATTCGAGAAGATCGATGGCTTCCTATAGGCATAATTGGTGGACCTGCTAATCGTAATGAGCCACGACTGGTGGCAGATTTGATGTTGCCGAGTTTGAATCAGTGGAATGGTCCTCTTATTAATCACTTATTTGATGAACGGGTTTCCAGAGAAGTTCTTAATATTCCCCTAAGCTCTACTTGCAATGAAGATAGGCTAATCTGGACAGCTACTGCTCAGGGTCAGTATTCTGTTAAAAGTGCATATCACAGTTTATCCTCTTCCATTCAGCCATCTGAGCCTATTTGGAAGAGATTATGGTCTCTTAAAACTGTCCCTAAACTCCGGTTCTTTCTTTGGTCTGTTTATCACAATGCTCTCCCAACCAAGACAAATCTTTTTAACAGACACATCAGCCTCGATCCAATATGCACATTATGTTCTCAGAGAGCTCCTGAATCAATCGAGCACCTACTTCTTCTATGCCCCTGGACTACAGCAGTTTGGTCACACCCTAAGATTGCTATCAATCATTCTCAAACAGCAGCACAAAACATGACAGAGTGGCTTGAAGCTAGATTTCGAGATAACACGCTGTTACCTGGCATGGAAATTGTTGCCGCCCTTCTCTGGCAAATATGGAAGGCGCGAAACAGGTTCATCTTCACTAGTAAGAAGCCTGATCCATCTTTTGTGGTTGAATCTGCCTTAACTCAGTCGCGATTTGCTCGGATAAACCATCTTTCCTCCTCAACTGCGTCAACCCCAGGAATTAACGTTTCTGCTCCTTCTACCCTGTGGCGACCCCCTGATCCAGGTGTACTCAAAGTCAATATCGATGGGGCTTTCCAGGTTGCTGACTCCAGAGGTGCAATCGCTATCATTTGCAGAAATCATTTGGGTAAAATGGTTGATGGGTATACCTCTCGTGTGGCTGCTGCTTTCAGCGTTGCAGGTTGAAATTTCTGCCCTCCTGTCGGTGCTGCACCATCTCCGTCGACTCGGCAAAACCAACGCTCCTTTGATTTTGGAATCTGACTTCCTTGCCATGATCAACGCCGTTCAAGATCCTCGGAAGATTCCATGGGCGTTTCGGCCCTTGTTTGACGAAGTTGCTGTTCTTCTCCGCTTTTTCTCTCGACTGCAGTTAGGGTTTGTCCCTCGTACGGCCAACGCAGTCGCCGATTGGGCTGCAAAGGCCCAATTGGGCGGTGCCTTACCTTCCTCTTGGCTCGCCTTTCCCCCTCCTTTATTATTAGATCTTCTTATTTCGGATGTAATGGATGCTGGTGGTACTGTTTCTATAAATTAATTATCGTTTCCGTCCCAAAAAAAAACTGAGGTGAAAAATACCATAAGAGAGACATGATAAACAAAACATCGCCAACAAACATGGAAATTAAAATTGGAATAAAGATTTATGACCATCAATCACCTCGGATGTTTCTCACCAGAAATTAGCATCAATAGCCACAGAAACGTGCCAAAATACAAAGCCAGACACAACCGAGTAAGAGGTGGGAAGATTTGATGAATAGCAAAGGCATCATGCTTGAATTCGAACCGAAACGTTAACCAAGTGGGAAGTCTACATTAAAACATTTTCGGCCCGCTCAGAATCAGGAGCTACTCAGCTTGTGAGCAAAGGTGTGATTAAACTAGCCATGTAACTAAAAAAACAAGATGGATCATCGGTAGCAACTGAAATACTGGGTGATTTACAGATAAATTTCATGGATACTACTCGACCTAGGATCGTGCCGAGAATAGGGCAAAACAAGAAATATGGTATTACCTAGCAAATGTGTAGAAAACAGAGTTATGATTGGCGACTAGATAGGGGACGAGGGTTTTGATTAATGCCTATGGTCGGAATCGCCGAGAATAAATTATTCTAAAGTTCAATTTCGTCAGTTCGAGAACTTTGATCGCAAAGCCGAGTAAATAGAGTCAGATTTGTAATCTTCTAGAATCGGAGCTAATGGTGACAAATGGCAACCAGTGAACTCTATTTCCAGTGAAGACCAGCGGCAACCAAGGTGGGAATGTTGGACTTGATGAGGTCCAACCCATTTGTGTGATTTATTAAGTCAATTATTTGACATTTGATATATGCCTAATTTAATTAAATATGATATGGGGTAATATATTTGTGACATCCAATTAGGCATACAAAATTCTTATCTTAAACCTTGGTGAAAGGTTTAAATTTAACCGCTCTAAAGTTAGTCCCATTACTCTCTCTATATAAAACCTCTCTTTGGTGGAGAACGTTAGATTTCCATTATCATGCTTTCGCTATTTCCCATCACAACCATCACGGAGGAGAGTTGTGAAAATTCATATCTATAAGAACACATTTTTTTCTTGTTGGACCCCTCACAACTATTGTAAAGGAGAGTGGTGAAGATTCATATCCGTAGAAAGCATATTATTTCTCGTTAGATCCATCACAATCATCATAAAAGAGCTTGGTTGGACCCATCACAAAGGAAAGTGGTGAAGATTCATAGTCACGGGAAGACATCTTCTCTCTAGTTGGATTATTAATGACATTCGGATTCAAGTACACTATATTTAACAATTTAATATTATGTTCGTGTGATTAAAAGATCTTATCACTTGCGGACTATAGAGAAGTAGCGAAGAAAATTGTTTCGACCTCTCGGAGCAAAACAATTCGCAGGAGCGCCCTTCTGGCCTCTCTCTCTCTCTCTCTCTCTCTGTTCAGTATTCGGGTCTGAAGATATAAAACAGAGAACGAGTGCTGGAAAAAGGGCAAAGAAAGGCCGGGCTTTTAATGAATGGGCTGCTTCTTTTCATGGGCCTCACGTTTAATGAACTGGGCTGATTGGGGCAGCAGCTTCTAAGGCCTAATTGGTGGATAAAATGGGTTAGAAGCGACGGGCTTAAGAGGGCTTGTGACTTTAGCCAAATTTTGGCTATATAATTAATTGGGCCACGAACCAGAAAAGCCTACCTTTTTAACACCAACATTTTTTCTACTATATTTCTAAGTTTTCTTTTCACTTGCTAGTTAATTTATTTATCCTTTTATTTATCTATTTTTGTTGCTTTTTACTATTTTTATATTTTTATAGGAATGCTACGACGGTCAAAAATTTGTAGGTATCAATAGAGTACTTTCGTTAGCACTATCAAAATTTATGTCATTGACAATGAGTCCATCAAGATCCACATCACCATAAGGTATGAAAAAAGAAAAGAAAAGAAGGGTAAAAATTGATTAAGACAATGAAAAATATATTAAAAAATTATTTAGAAAGAATGCTACCCCTAAATCCATGCAAGGAAAAAGGGGTGAAAGGGGTCGTACATCAAGAGAAGGACAAACCTTAAGGTAACTATGGCTCCATACGAGAACGTTTCTATTCCTTCGGATTTCTGTTCTTTTGTTCCCCGGAACAAAAAAAAAGAATAGAAATCCGTTTGATAACGCCAAATTGTTTTTCTATTCCCTAGAATAGAAAGTTAGCTTGGGAATAGATTTGGAACAGAAACGAGAAATAAAAAAAAAAAAAAAAGTTACTTCTTGTTCCGAGGAACAATTTCTAGAAATAAGCAAATTTTCTTTTTTTTTCTTTTATTCCTCTCTCTTGCCGTGGCCACCTTCAACCGCCCGGAGCCACCACTAATTGCCGCCTGCCGTCACTTGTCGCTAGCCGCCGGCCACCCGCTGCCGATTGCACCACCGCTAGCCGCCGCCGCTGATTGTCGTCGGCCGATGGGTTGTGCGAGATGATCGGCAATGACGATCGCGTGGCCGGCGGTCGTGCAACGCGCGGCGGCGTTGATGGTGACACTCGGTGGCCGGCAGCCAGAGGTCGTGCAGCAACGGCAGTGGGCGGCGGTAGCCAACCGATTAGTGGTCGCGATCTCGTGAGCAAAAATAAAAAACCAATAAATACAAAAAAGAAACTGTTGATTACCAAACGCATCTTTTTTCCTATTTCAAAAATAGAAATTTTGTGTAGTTACCAAACGTGTTCTTCTATTAAGAAATTGTTCTCTGGAATAGAAATAGAAAAAGAACTATTTTTGAAAAAAAAAAAAAAAAAAAAACTCTTTCCCAGTCAAAAAGCGTTGTCATGCATACAACAAAAGCCAACAAAAGCTAATTACAAGGTTTCAAACCACTGAATCCATGATAGTTATATTTTTGAATCATCTTCGCAAACCAACAAGGCCAAAAATATGTACACCTTAGCAAAAAAATAAAGTACGGAAAGAATGCGACCCAACAATCCTTGTAGCACCTTGCCTCTCCACCCAGCTAACTGGTGTTCTTGAAAACTAGAAAGCAAATTTTGAAAATGAAAAGGAAAATATAAGTGGCAAAAATCCATCCAGTGTTCTATGGTCTATAATCTACCCTTCCTAGGTTGGGGTTTTCTCATATTGTTGAAATAACATTTTAGGAGTAGCCAAGATTCATTTCTTAAAGAAAGTCAACTAATTATCTAAAGGTCAACTGGTTTATGAAAACTAAACATCTAGATTTGGGGTCTGTTACGCATGGGAAAGGATCAACACCCACATGTCAACCTTTCGGTACTAAATTCCTTGACTAAGTTCTATCATACAATATCATTGGATTGCCTAATTTTTATATTCACATAATTTTCTTTTAAATTTTGAAAAATTACAAACTTCACTTTAACTTACCCTTAGGTGAAATCGCCACATTATAGGGTGGCTAACGACTCAACTTTTGTTGGATAAAATGTGATTTTGAATTAATAGAACAATTAAGTCAGATTTTGAGGCGTGATATTACTTTTTTTTAAAGATTTATTTGCCTCACAAAATTACTAATGGTCACCGGCAAATATCTTCAAAGATACAACAAAGTCTTAAAAAGATAATACTATATAGTAATTCTAGTATTTCATCGAGTCTCTCTAAGAAACAATTGAAAAAATGACCGTAGTTTTGAAAAGAATATTCAAAAAAATTGATCTGAATTCGTTCCTATGGAAAACCGACATGTATATATATATAAATCGGTCTTAGCATACGCAACTTTTCGTGAAAAATTGCAAAGTGAACGAATGTATCCTTTCAAAAGAAGTTGCCCAAATGAACAATTGTGTCCATTCGAAAGAAGTTAAAAAAATGAATAAATGCAACCTTTCGGAAGGGTTGCAAACCGAACGAGTATAATTTCCAAAAGTTGTCTTGGATAGACCCAAATAAAAAATTCGGAATAATAAATAATTAAAAAATATTACTTATATTTTAATCAATAAAATTTCGAATTTTCCTAATTTCCAAAAATTCTTTAAAAAAAAAACATTTGAACTAATTAAAATTATTAAGATAACCATATGGAATAAAATAAAATAAAAAACAAAGGAATTAGTGTTAATTAAACTACGGGCGCGCAAGTGCCAAGTATGTCTAATAATCGTGCAATTATTTGCACACCCACACATGGGTTTGGTGGGGTCTAACTCACACCAAATCTTTTTTTTTTTTAGATACACTAAAAAAACCCCCCACACTTATTAACTGGCCCACTTTCTCCCATTTTTCCTATGTAAGACAAAGAAACATACATGTAGTTTGTTTTATAATCAAACTTCCAACAACTTCATCGTACTTTGTGTAATTAGCATCTTTTTTTTTCTTTTAAAGAGCAATTTATGCAAAAGAAAATTAAACAAATGGATGAATCCAATCCAAAACAAAGAATAGGCTCAAATAGGCATGAATCCAATGCCAAAGAATATTCATTACACCTTGTCTATGCATGCAAGAAATACGTTTGAATGCAAAACAACGAATGTGTATGAATCCAATTCCAACAAAACAGCGTTCAATTTAATGGGCATGAATCGAATGCTAGACCAATTAATAAATGAGAGCGAAATGAAGCAATTAACGGGGATGTGAAGTGCTTTGCCACTCCACCTCGTGATTCGAAATTTTTCAGGAAACTTGATTACTCAATGCTGAGCCTGTTGCTACTCCACTGGATCCGAACATCACATTATTACCCGTTGAGGCATTCACCTTTTCCCAACCCAAGAGATACTCAACTATCTCACGATTACTAGACTAGACACGTCTTTTGCTATTAGTTTAATGGTAATTTTGGGATGCATCGAAGAAAAGACATCGTAATTTGGTGGTTTGAATTGCGAAGTATGTTATAAGTCCAAATAGAGGATTGCTCCATTAGAATAGATTTAATACTCAGATTGTTCGCTACATCAATGTTGAGTGGATTAGTTGCCCCTTCGACTAGAGATCCACGATTGGTTACTGCGTGCTCGTTGGAGAAAATCTGATCTCATGAAGAGCAAGAAACAGACGGTTGACTCTATTGCAGAAGTTGGATAAATAGTTACAATCATAATTACTTGTGAGTTGATTTGTTCAAAAATATGTTGAATGGATCGGTCATGATGTGTGATAATCAAGTTGCCATAAGTATTGCTCCAAATCCTATTTTCTATGAAAGAATGGAAGCACATAGATTTTGCTAGCACTTTCTTCAGAAAGAACTAAGTCTCAAATTTTTTTGACTATATACTAAAACTAATGATGAGGTAGTCGATGTATGTACTAATGCTCTAAGTGATCCCTAGGTCAAGTTAGGAGTAAGCATAGGTCCTAGATAGAATTATGAACTCAGTTGAACCGAGCATGGGAACAAATCCCATTCGAGGTCTAGTAGGAACTGGTTCCATTCCCATATTTAATTTTTTGGAACCTATACTTTGCAATTCAATTCACACTTCCCAAGTAGGAACTAAATTGAATTGAACCAAAAACCAATGAATTAGACTAGAAACCGGAGAATCGACCATGGGTAAATCATGTGTGTTTATTTTTATCTTGTAATTTTATTGTATTTCTAATGAGTGAATGTGTTTATTCTCTTATTTTCTTCTTTTATACATATTGTCTTAATTACCACCAGTAAATAAAGTTTACGAATTGAAGTGAAATGAATATATGTAGTAAGGTTTTCTATTGATTGTCTTAGTTTAATGAAGAGTAATTTTAATTCAAAACTATTGTTTTTTTTTTCATAATTTTAAACTATTGTTAAGTGATTAACTATGTTGCTTCTTTTATTTTCATGAGATTAGAATTTGGAGCAATCTTTTATGGATTAATGAGGAATAAATTCCATAATTTAGATTTCATGTTATGTGTTTTGAACTTTTTATTTTTTATTTTATTTTACATGTTCATTTTTTTTATGGATTTTTTGCTATTGATATATGGACATATATTGTTTGTGCTTTAAGTTTCATTTTGCTTGACAATGAAACCAAAATAAAAACGATAAAAATAAAACAAAAAAAAAAGGTATTGACTAGTTCCAAATTTTAAAAAATTGGGAATCGATCCTAATAGTGTAGATTTTGGGTACCTAGATCCTCTCCCAGAGCCATTCACCCCTAGGTCAAGTATATATTTAAAATGTTCGGAATGCATAATATTTAAGCTCCTGCCGGAGGGTGAATGTTAGGAATAGGAAATGGTATAATAGTAAATGCCTATATTAATTGTTTAAAATTGTCTAAATCTTCGTTTTCCTTTATTGTATCACTCAAAACATAGTGTAAATGCATGTGTGAGTTTTCCATGGCACGCACAGTTTTTCTCTCTAATCCTTCCGCTCATTGTCGGAAGAACCTCCAGCTTGAGGGCTCGTAACAGTTTTGTAAAGTTTTCCAATTGAACACTCATTCGTTCTTCCCAACTGAAGAATTTGGATTTTGCCCAGCGGAGGGGGAACGAGTCTTCCGGTTCCGCTTTTCACTGACCATGCCAACATATATTGCAGACTTGGTTCACGAGTGGCCCATTGGGCTCATCATTCCGTAAGCAGGCGAACTTTTCAATGATATTAACACAAAGTAAATTATTCACGGCCAATCTTGACTTTTTGAGCATTTGAGTTTGATTACTATGTTAATCTTGTTGTCACCCAATGTCTTTCCCGCCCAATTCCCTTTAAAAAGCAAAATCCTAGGTCCAATTCAAATTCTTTCCCAAACTTTTATCTAAAATAGATTATCAACTTTCACTCAAAACTGCCCCAATTAACTCGTTGTGTTTTTTTTCAAAATTATCAACATCAGGGTCATTTAGTGGTTCACTATCAAAACCTGTATTTTCATCAACACTCTTATAATCAAACATCCACCCTATAATGTTTAGAAAACCAAAGGCGATTTTTAAAGAGGGGATTAACAAGAGCAAATCTAGTACTAGAGTGAGAGTTGTTGAACTTTTAAAAAATTCATGACATAATTGGGATTAAACTTAAAGTTTGAGGTTTTTTAGGAAATTAAGCCAAATCTTTCTCCTAGACATAAAAAAGAAAAAAAGGAAGAATTTGTGAGAGCTTTCACCTATCAATTTATCCGTAAAATTTCATATCTTTTGCCATGATAAATATTCAATTGTAATCAAATGGGACGGTATTTTGTTTTGGGTTTACAGTGGTTACCTATGACGGCCTAAATGTATATTTTTAATGGTCTATATACTTTTCATCACGTCTCTGTCATCTCACTTTTCATGGGCCTTGGCCTGTGTTCGTTGGCTCAAGCTCCACGAGGCCAAGGAGACGGAGGGACTCCCGAGGCGGACGGCCTTGAACACCTCGGGAACTTTAATCTCGGGAAGGAGCTCTCCAAGGCGACCCCGAGCAGAGCTCGTCCGAATCGGGATACTATCATCGGGATGAAATATTGGATACGGGATCTTTGTACTGGAAACAGTAAATCCACAAGTTTCTACAACAACAAAAGCCGAAAAGACCAAGAAGCGCGGGGCCTTATAAGCTAAATAAAACAGAGAAGTTGCTCACTGAAAATAACTATTGATCCTTACATGAAAAGAAGGAAATGAAATGTACCTTCAAAGGATAGAGGTTAGAGAAAACTGGAAAGGGAAGCTTCAAAAACCATCCAGGTCTGAGAGTCCAGGACTATGGAAATCATCATAAAAGTATCCAAACCACGAAAATTTAAAGTGGATACTACGCAAAAGGACTGGGCAAACAAAAAGGAGCATCTCAGGTATCAAAAGGTAAAACGGGTCACTTGCTCTAAATTATCCTCTCATGCAGAAAATAGGAAATAGACTTAGCCCGACCTCCCACTGAGCAATTCTACGAGCACACTTTTCTTCATCTTCGAGAATCCTTTAACCCCTCGAGATTTAGCTAGAGCCCTAAGCTCCGGTAGCTTTAGTGCATTCAAGTCCGCTTCATCAACCAGCCCTTGCTGATCCATATTTTCATTGTCATCAACTTCATCAGCATCTGAAGATTCTGCATCCACCCCTTCATCAGAAACCCCTCCATCCAAAATAACAGTTTCTGCTTCTGGCTCAAGTTCAAGCTCAGGCTCATGATTCACTGCTGGCTCATATAAAGGCTCAGGATGTATCTCTACAAAGTCCTTGTTCTTTCCTCCACTTAAGTTGGCAACTGATGTAGAGTCATCGCTGTCATCGCCAAAGTTAATAGACTGGTACCTGACTCGCGGAATCGGAGACTGGCGCTGAAACTTTGAAGCTGGCCTGCTTAAGGAAGCATTAGAATCTCGAGATTCGTCTCCTAGAATGCTATTTGAATCAAAGAAGCTCGAGCCTTTCTCTTCATTGGATGAAACGTTTTGTTCTGGCTGCTCCAAAGTAAGGTCTCTGCTACCATTACTAAAGCCTTTTCTTTTAGACTGTTCTACTGAATGCTTTCGTAATAACTTAAGGAGGGAATCCACAGTTTCACTCTCTTTACCTTGCCCTTTTGTGGCTTCATTTTTCTTTTCCTCTTTCAGGGCAGCTCTCTCTCGAAGCTGAGCCTGAATCTTCCTGAAAAGTTCAACAATCTCCTTCTCTCTTGGCCCTGGCACTGCAGTGGCCTGAGATCTGGGAGAACTAGAAAGGGACAGCAGTGGACCATTCTTTGAAGACAACATCTCAGAGTCATCAAGGTTGTCAAAGCTATCCCTTTCTTCTGTTTGCCTATTCCGTCCACGAGAGAAACCATGCCTGTTGTGCCTTGAGAAGTCGGGGTTTCTCTTCTGACCACTATTACTTGCTTTGCATAGGAAAGATGCTCTATTAGAACCGCACTTTAAAGATGTCAATTTGATTTGAAAATGGCCTCTAGAGACAGCAAAAGAAGAACACGGTGATACACTGACTCCTCTTCCGGAAAATCCAGAACAAGGAAGACGTTTTCCATCAGAGGATACATAACCTGCCGATAAGTATAAAATGGGCATGGGTGATGATGATGATAATATGTAACATATAAATATTCATATCCATCAACAGAATACCATTCGCATCACATTTGGGCTATCGTGTGTCCTATAACTCCCCCACCCCCACCCACACCCACACCCACACCCCCACCCCCACTCCAAAAAAGAAAAAAAAAAAAGATAATAATAATAATAAAAGACCAAAAGGAACAGATGAAAAACTCGGGTTCTCAGTTCAAGCATATAAGGACAAGATTCATGCACCGATACTGAATTTAAAATACAGATTAAGAATAATTCAGGTTGAATCTAAAGAGAGGATTCCAAGTAATTGACTGAAAGCACAAACATATGCAATTATGCTTTTTAGTTTTTTTATCGATGATAAAAGGTTCATAGCCTGTCCTTCCACAAAGATCACTCATTTCGATCAAAAGAATAGTTAGTTTGAGTAAATCAGAGTTCAGAAGATGGCTGAGGTGTATCCCACTCATCGTCCTATGGCCTGAGACTCTTATATGTACTAACATAGGTACTAACGACGCTGTGTCTCCCATGCTAGCTCATAAAGGAAGCAGTTCCAAGTTCCAACAAAGCTTACCCCCTAATTTCTCAAATATCAATTGGTGACATCTGTCATTAAGGTTGCATTTCTTGTTTCAAGCCAGCTATCGGCAAAAGTTTCCCAGGCAATTGTAATTGTATCTGACCAAGACTTGGTAGAACTACCTAGAATAAGAATTTGTCCTTGTGAAGCATCAAATCAGACATTCTCTCAACCCTCCTAGAGGTTCTTTTTCTTCATCCGTCAGTTTCTTTCATACATATATACGACAATTTATTTGTCTCCTCTCCTGTGCTACACCTCCTCCTACATCTTCTTGCTCATTATCTCCTTTATCAACCCCTCTCCTCCACCTGCCCCGTCCCTGCCGCCAACCCCCAACCCCCCACTCACCATGCTAAAACCACTTGTATTGAGTACAGTAATTTCTTGAACTCTTCTTTAAATCATCGAAATGAAGTATTGTCGATGCATACCAGGGTTTTAATGACTTCTATACCAGCGATTCAAGAGCTACCTCGTGGATATAAAAGAAAAGACAAACGAAACTACTATCTCACATGTAAAAAACTATACGGTTTTGTCGTCAAACCATTAGTTCTAATGCTGATTAAAGATACCATCTGAATTTTTCTAACAGTACAGATGCAGACTTTCAGTTTAGCTACCCCTATAAATTGAACTGAATGGCTTTCAACAACAGAGAATTCCCAGAGTCTATCGAACATGTTCTAATAAATGGAGATACATAGTAAGCTGTCATTGGTATGTTTATGTTTATGTCATTGGATAAAAATGGAATTAGAAAACTCAAAAAGCATAACAAAGTAATTTTCTAGTATGATAATTGCTCCCTGATTATCCAGCTATAACTTATTTGTGATCCCACTATCAAGATTTTGTTTCTGTAAGCTTGGATTTTTTGCGCTGAAACCACACAGCAGCAGCTCAGGAACAAGCCTTCCTTAGCTCACTAAATGCCTCCTTCAAATTCTACTATGCATGCTTCATGTTACACTAACACACTCATTTCTTAGAATGACAAGTGCACCCAGGAGTGCACACCTCTATGCAGATTCAAATGTGCCCAAGATTATGTGAACAGTTCTAGCCACAAAGAACTAAATTAACCGCCAAGTGTTCCAACACGATAGAAACTAACACTGTATCAACATAACAAATGATGTACAGATGCATGATTTCATGCCATTTCAACCAGCCAGTCTAAGATTGTAAATTCACAGAGTAATTTCAACAAACAGATTGTGCGCGACTGCAAAAGTCCTGAAAGCCGAGAACTTTTTTGCCTCCTATAGTTTGCTGTCGCTAGAGACATGGATGCTGAGGGACCCGATTTATGAGAATATACGGAAAAGGAAGAAAAAATAAAATAAAGAAAAAAGCAAGAGGGGAAAAAAAAAAGCGTTGCAATCTCAAGTTCAACCCATCTCAATCTTTCAGGAGATAGCACAAGACTTTGGTATTCGAAAATTGCACCAATATGATTCCGACCCCCTTCGTTTAAGAGACAGAAACGTCAACAATCCTCACAAAACAAGTCCAGAATACGCGAAAGGCACGATAGGGGAACAATTACCTCTCACAACAAGCACAGACAAGTACTTCAGACACGAGCATACACAGATTCAATGTCCAGGCATGAGAATACCTATCAAGTAAAACATAGCCGCAAAACAAACAAAACGAAAAGATAAAGGAAAAAAATAGCCGAAACGTTTCAAGAAGACAACAAACATTAACATCCTCTCGATTTCTCCAACAATTTCTTCGAAACCCAAACGAAGTTAGAGCTGTCGCAGAAGAAGGAAGAGAGAAATCACCTGAAACGTTCCGACCGAGGTGCACAGAGGATGACATGGCGTTCGCTGCGCAGGAAGTATCGGGGCGGTTTAGCTGGGGTTGTGCATTTCGCAAGGCAGAGCCTTTTTTCGACTGTGCAGAGCAATATGAAGCATGTAATGTGGTCGCTCCGATGTGGGAGGTTTTTCGCTCCTTTTATATGACCCCAGAGGGAGAAAGAAGCACCAGGCCGGGGCCGTGCTAAAAAGCATTTTTGTCCAGAAAAAAAAAATAAACAAATTAATTTTGTTTTAAAATATTACAAATAATATAGAAATTAATTGAGAAAAATTAATGAAGAACACTTACTTCATTAAACCATATTGCAACAGAATTACAATTTTAATTAATTTGAAAGAAATTACACGTGCAATCTTAAGAGTGCGTTTGAGAAAGCTTTTGAAAAAGACATTTAAGGCAATGCAAAAGCTTTTGGTTTAAATGGTTTTGATGAAGTACAAAAACTATTTAACAAATTATAATTGAACAGTGCATTGAGGAGTAACTTTGGGAAAATGCCGTTTGGTAAACACGTATTTGGAAAGTCTTTTAGCATGACCATTTTTTTTTTGAAATTGAAAATTTAAAATAATGACTTTTTATATTTTCTTATTGAGATGTTATGTAAAAGAGATATATTAACACATTCATAAGTTAAAAAACACATCGACACGGACTTTTTTTTCATTTAAAAAAAGAGTAATTTCATTATATAAAATATAAAGATGATTACACATATATCGAAGAAAGAAATAGGTTTTTATTGAAATTTACAAGCATCCTTAAGTATTTACTAAATTTATTGTTATTTGATCACGTAAACGTGCCATGTCAGAAAATAAATTAGTATTTGAAGTACCGCTCCCTTGTTTGTATTATCAAGGTCAATTGAATATCCATAATTGTGATCCAAATCTCCTCTTGCAAAATGTCTATCGTTAACGGCGTTTCGTCATATATAATTATGCAAAGTCATTGCTGTTATAACAATTTTTACTTGTTTTTCAAATAGAAAACTTGACATATACTTTAGACTTTTTCACTTCTTCTTAACACACCAAAGCTCACTCAATTCCCATCGCAATGAGGAATGTGCACGATTTAATATCTCTTGATAGCTTGTAGGGCCGGAATCTTATTGAAATTCTAGCAAATGATATCTAATTTCTTTATATGATTTCAAATAACCAGTCGAATTTGGATATCCACTATCTACTAAATAATATTTATTTGCACAAATATAATATAAATCTAATCAACATAAACAATATTAATACATATTAATGTACGAAAACCATTAATTAACAAACCTGGAGGAGGATGAGGAAATTGCATATCACGTCTCTCTAAAACTTTATAGAAAATACGAGTATCATGGGCTTGTCCCTCCTATCTAGCCAAACATAAATGAATTCCATGTTAAAATTACATATCGTTTAGATATTTTGAGTCGGTATATCCTTTCAACCAATAAAACAAATCTGATCTTTTGTAGGTATCAATGTTGGGATATGAGTGCTATTGATAATTCTAATACAATCTCAAAACAAAAATGCAAATATTATTGTACAATCAAAATTTGCATTTAGTTCATTTTTCATACTTTTGTATAATCAAAACATACATTAAAATATTGATAAAATCTTCGATTATTTTTTTTATCTTCTCTAGAACATCACCAAATTGCCAATTAGCTGTTTAGATTAAATCTTTTCTCATTTCACATACTTTGTCTAATACTAAACTAAAATACCGGCTTATAGTTTCTTCAGAGCATTGAAAGCGCTATTGTGTTAACTTATTACTTATACCACATCCTAAAATATGAAGAAATATTCCAAACATTTCTTTAACATCAATATTCCAAGCATTTCTATAACATCAATTTTCCTAGTTCCTTTAAGACAATAGCATATTACTAAATCATGCATTAAAGTATTAAACACAATTTTTTTCCATTCTAATCATTTGATAACATCTTATCGGATTAGCATCTTCACCCATCAACTATCCTAACCATGCATTTCTTGTATACGATGATGTCCTACAAAGTTTTTCGTGATTGTATATTGCTTGATAAGTGATTGTGACTTGAGTAATTTCCATAAATTACCAACATTCTTTGTCCTCTTTTTCATGGATTTCTTTTTTAGGATAATTGTCTATATCTATTTAAAGTAGCAAAACAATAAGAAAAATGATGAATAATCATCTATCGATGGAACAATTATCATTTATAATATATATGCAAACTCCACCAAATCAAAAGAATACAAACTAAAAACACATATCTCACATTAGAACATGATTAAAAAAAAGTTCATGAGTAGTGCAAATCAGCAATTGAAAATAAGTCTCACATTATACCATAGATTAATATGAAAGAACTCAAAAAAGTAACTAACATCCTAGTAATTACTATTATGCTATTCCAACTTATACTTCAGCCACTCGACTTTTTCTTCATCTTCATCTAAGTTTATAAAAATTTGTCCGTTGTCTTTCTTTTCAACAAAATGTGAGAGTTTAAAGAAGAACAACTTTCTGTCTTGCTTAATGGCTTTCAATGTTTGGACAATTTTTTTGTAAGGATCAAACTCTCTTGTGAACTGATGTTGTATTGCTCCTACTTTCAATAAACAAATAAAGTCTATCGATTTGCAATGCTAACTTATTAAGTCTGGTCAATTTTTTTTCCTCTTTTTCCTTGAGCTTGCTTCGTTGAACTTTCTACCTTTCTTTTATGGCTCTTACTTTGACTTGGTTGAGCATTTGTTTCACTTATATCACGCTCTAAAGTATCATTAGTAGATCCTACACAATCACTAATATTAGCTTGTGCAATCTTGGCCATTATTACATCTTAAACTAAATCATTTCTCAGCCCACTATATAATAATAATAGTGCAAAATAAGTTCCATAAAGAGGAATAATTATGTATTTGGAAGCACTCAGGGACAAACAGAGAAAATTAGAGAAGTTCTTGAATCACAAACACGCACCAATTTCACTAAAGTTTGTTTTTGTAGAAACTACTCAATCTTCAGAAACTAAGGGAATGAACCTACTAGATTGAACTAAGGTAATGAACCTAAAAAATTTACCTTCCACTTCCATTCATATTCATAGGTCGACTTCACATAGAATTATCTGAGTCATAGTAGCAAATCTGTTGCTACACTCAATATAGTTATTTGAGTTCTCACAAGTTCTTGGTGGAAGTCAATATATTTTCTAACAAATGTTGCCCAAACATAATATAATTAACAGTTGCATGGGCGGATAAAAAGTCTAGTTAACATCAGCAAAGCTCATTAACCATTCACTGCATCAGATAAAATTCTAATGTTAAGTCCTTAATATTAGTTTGCTTGCTTCACATCACTAGAGAAGATTTACAGTCAAATACATTGCAAGTTTAAAATCAATGAAAATGATCAATTAACAATCACATAACAAAAGCATTTATAAAGTAGACAACTACAAACATTAAGAATACCCATGGTAAGGCATCCTTAAACTACATCCCCCATATCTCCAAAAAAAATATGGTCAAGCTACTTGACTAGGGTTTTATCAGTGACCATGCAACATGACTACTAATGAAGGTACTACTTTTCCAAGCACTATCTTCACAAATATTTATTTAGATCCATACAAAGATAAGTAGGAAGTTAGAGCCAGTACAAGTCACAAGAGTCAACGTGAAGCCAAAATATCATATGAACAACCTCCAACTACACTTAAAACCAAAAAGAAAAAGAACCTTCCACTACTCAACCTTAAATCATACAATAAATAAAAATAAGAATAAAAAAATCACATAATAACGACTTCTAAGAAATACTCATAATTTGGTACCACTACCAACACATTCTACTGCAAAAGGCAAAAATTCTCAACACCAACAAGGCACTAGAGGATACTCGATTCCCACAGTTTTGGAAACTTATTGTTTATATTATCTTTCCCTTTAAATTCAAAAATGAAAGCAACTTATTGTTTATATTCCTAATCAATGTATAAAGTACCTCAAAAGGAAGAATTACAATAAGGGAAGTACATAGACCTCTAATGTAAAAGGTGAACCGGTTGGCACAAATATAGTTTTGACCTGGAGATAAGATAGTATTTATGAATAAAAGAAAATTATCCATGACATTTAAATTTGAAAATCTTCTTTGACTTGCACCATTTTCAAATTCCACATTTCGAAACTTAAGAATCAAGAATGACACTTTGGAAAGTGTTGAGATCTTCTCTTCATCATGTCATAGTGCACGAAATAATCAATGTATTGTTTCAAGTGAAATTTTTAAGTCGAAAAATGATTTAATTTAGAATAAAACCATTTTTCCCAAAATTGGATTTTGCAAAGGAAGAAGCCATTTACAATGAAAATCTAGGATAACTTTTAGATGTAGGGACGAATTGATAAACATTCTCCAGATTGCTCCATCAGAGAATGGCCATCTTGCTAGAGAAACTAAACACGATCCATTCATCTCAAAAACCACAGCATGAAAAAGAAAGAATCAACAATGCCACACATCTCAACTTTAGCTCTCAGTCTCACCCAATGCGAGAGACATAGAGAGAGGGGGGGCACTCACCATCTCTAGTAGGCGCGGGAGCTAAGGTGTGGGATTAGGCTTGGGAGGCAGCAGGCAACGCAATGGCGATGACGAGGGCCTGGGCGGAGACAGTATTCACTAGAGAGGCAAGCTTCGGCAACCGATTGAAGAGGCGAGCTTCAGCATGTGACTGGAAAGGTGAGCTTCGACGACTAGAGAGGTAAGCTTTGAATTGGTAAGAGTGAGATCTTAAGAAGAGTTGAGAAGAGTAGAGGGGAAGGGAAGGGAAACGGTGTGGCATATTTGCTTGGAAAAGAAGAGTAGAAGATTAGGGTTTTTATTTAAAAAATGGTCAAACTTGGAATTTTAGTGAAATTTTGAGGGTAACAAAGGAATAATGATTTTTTTTTAAGGTGCACGGTAGCTTGCCTCGAATGCTAAAAGCCAAAGCCAGTTGCCTTGGGCTTTTAGCCTTCAAAAGGCTAGCATTTGTACAATGGGCCTTCAAAATTTTTTGCCAAACACTACAAATTTGCCCCCAAGGAGCTTTGAACACCCAAAGATCTTTGGAAATGTCACTCCCATACACAACTTAACAACCATTGCACCTAAACAACCATATCCCTTACTTCTGACAAAAATAAAATAAAATATATCCCTTAACAAAATTTGGATGATACAATGTTGTCATTGCCCTCTTGTTCAAATTGGGCACGTACATGTAGAATCAATTTTTACAAAAATCAATCGTGCTCTACAATAATCATTTCTATTTCTTTTCACATACAGGTTTAGAGCTATTATCTTCCAAGATTTGTTGGCTTGTAGAATATGGAGTTCGCACGTACCATATGTGTTAGAGATGTCATGCCCTCGAACTCCCTAGCCATAAGGATGCAACTAACGAGGTTATGGTTGTGATATCCCAGGCTGGTTGCGACATCCCAGGCACATTGCTGTCTTGTTTCTTTTATCCTTTGTTAAACACAAGTGAAAGCGTAAAATAATCAACACCCATCCAATGACAAAAATAATTAGGAAAACACTTTCCAAATACACTATTTACATCATACTTTATTAGTACTATTTTACAAGCCCCTTTGACTACAAGTCTACTTTTCCTTTTGTAGATCTATTTATTTATCTATTACCAAGGTCGAGATAACCTTAACTCCTCTAGTGATGATGCCTTCCAAAACTTGGACTCCCTCATCTAAAGGCCAACCCCCTAGGAGTCAACCACGGTCCCGTCGGGCGTGGAGTCGTTGGTTGATCCTAGTGGCTTGTTGAATCTACAAAGGGGTCCAACAAGATTCGCATCGAACCACACACCATGTGCAGTATCGATGGGGGACGAGATCATTGAGGCCCTCCTCATTCCTATAGTGGTGGTGACTCTATGGTAGACGGTTTCGACTTGAGCTTTTATAATATAGATTATGGTGACCTCCATTGATATGGGTAGACCTAAGCGAACGAGAGATGAGTCCATACCTACGAATCTAAAAAATGACGAATGAGTCACAAACTCAGTAAGTAAATTCACTAAGCTAGGTTAGGAGGATGCCTCGCCATTGAGCAAAACATACAACTATCCCCACCTCACGTGTTGATGGCAAATCAATAGTAAACCGTTCCATTGATCTTGATTAATTGCATGAGAATAATTCGGCTCACCTTTTAGTGCACAAATATCTAAAGGCAACAATTAAATATAATCATGGCATGTGTAACTTCTATTATTATCATAATCGAAATCCATCAATTCATCCAGAGTCCATCGGACATTCAAAATCCACCGAGCATCCTAAATCCATCAGGTATTGTACCAAAAACTAATTGTGATGGTATTTCCCTCGTGTGACCACATATCAAGCAAGCAAGCAAGTATTTCCCTTGCGTGACCACATATCAAGCAAGCAAGCAATCTGATTCTTCTCTTTTGATCTTAGTTGATACATCAAGGCTCGACAGTGATACATCAAGGCCTAACAGCATGTCATGCAAGTGTGTGTTATGACTTATAGGAATCATAACTACAACATGTTGGACACGTTTCAAGATTTGTGGCTTGATCCGTTTCATCTAAGAGTCGACCTAAAAATAAGCATGGTTTAGATCGACATGTCTTAATATCAATCGAAGGCCAAGTGAAGTTTGGTCCATTGCGCCTCAATGTTTGTCTAAGACCAAATGAGACCCCTTTCACGACTTGGGCGTGCTTACATTCATGGAGAATAGCACATGGCTAAGTATACAAAAACACATAAGAACATGCTCACACAAGATCGAGTAAGAACACAATCCACGTTCAAACCACGTAATGCAACGCCTTAATCAAGGGTTATAGAATTCACTTACTTTTAGGTCAGTTGGTGTCTAAAGGACAAAAAACGAGCGGTTGGCAAGAAGGGAAATGGCCAAAGAGAGGGGGGTGGGCGTGCAAGGGAGAGTGTGTGGGGAAAATGGGCTAAGGGTTGGTAATGAAGGAGTGGTGCCTATAATGTACCGGTTTTGACCTGCCAGTGGCAAGGATAGGTTAGGGATTGTTCCAAGATTTGGCCATATATTGATCATGGAATGATCAACGGAATGGTCGTGGACCAATCCAATGACCATGTCAATGGACTTGAGTAGTATAGTTAATGGACGACTACTTGACCATAAAGGTTGATCGGGGGATGGTCACGACCACTGCGGAACAGTTGACCATCATGGATCGATCTAGACAGTCATGGGCCAGTTGCGGGTGATTCTGCTTGATTATGCAACGGTTATGGATGACCATGATTTGACTCAATACCACTGTGTGTTGGGTATAAATCTGACTGATCTCAAACAATCACATGGCAATCAGGAGTTGGCCTAGATGAAGCCTACAGCTAATCCAGGATTCGATCCAACCAATCGAAATGGATCTCAGGGCTGGTCGTTGAGCCTGCATCTTAGGCCGCCAATCTAGCCAAGAAAGGCAACTTTGCTTATGACAACCACACCAAGGGAGGCTTAGCCATGAACCTCAAGTGTGTCTAAATGGTTGTCAAGGGATCTACACAAAAGCTCTTGTCTAGTCCCGATTACATTTTCAATGGCCTATTTCTCTAAGGTTGCCATGTTGCTTAGAAATGGACAAAATAGAATTCTCTAAAACACTCTAACTTCTTCATGAAGGAGGGTGACTCACCATTTCACCTAGATTCTTCTAGATATGACCATGATTATCAAAGAGTCACCTTGGAGATTAAGCAAAGAATCTAGGCCAAATGTCCCAATAACAGTAGGACACATTGGAGCAAATTATGGCTATTCTATAGCCTTGATGCTATCTTATCTTTTAGAGTGTCATCTATCCATAATGACTTGTCCCCATATTAATGAGCTAAGTGCTCATGTGGCCCAATAAAAAGGAGACAAGCAAGACCTTAAATGATGATACTAAGTCATTAGATCTTCGCATCATAGAATTAGGTGCACCACATTTCCAAATAGTTGTGCTACCTTACGACTCAGGCTTGCCACCTCAAGGTCATAGCCATGCCATATTAAAAAATGTGATTGGGTCGCTTGGATGAGTAATGATAAGCTTAGTGCCTATAAATGGGAGGGGCTCCCATTCATTTCCACCACTTTAACCCTCTTGTCGTTCACACCTATCCTTATCCTCCTCCTCTTTTCCCTCGACACACACCAACCCTTCAAACTATTCAAGTTAGTTTTTGAGGTTTGCCAAGTTAAGTAAGGTTTTTTTTTCTCCTCTAAGAAGGTAGATCCCATTGTTGAGACTAGCTAAATGCTCACCTGTTAAGCCATGGGTGGTATGTGACATCTTGGTTTGGTTTTGCTTGCAATTATGCATAGCCGTGTGCTTGAGTCATTCACATCCGGAATGAAGCTGAGGTTCGCTTAGGTTGAGTCCATTGTAAGACAAAGTCGCCCAAGCCATAAAACCTTGGTTCGGCATAAATAGGTTGTTGGGTCCAAGTCTCACTTGTTACGGGGATTGCTTAAGACTACGAGCTCCTAGATCGACATTGAGGCATGTTGATTCTATGCCTTGATCGTGACGGGGATTGCCCCAAATCCATGAGATCTTGGTAAGGACTATAGTGTGCCGATTCTAGGGTTCAATTTAGTATAGGGACTTTGTGCTTGGTGTTGGATCAAGCCACGAGCTAAAGACCATTCACAACACAAAGTGGGTTCACATCAAGTCGAAATCAAGGTCTGTTAAGGATCTTCATTAAAGCGAGGTGTACCTAAGCCTCAAGGTCTTCGATTGGTATTGAGGGGTGCCGTTTCCGAGTCTTGTCTAGTGCGAGAATCGGCGCTAAGTGATCAGTTCAAGTCACGGACCTAGGTTTGTTCTCGACATTTTTATGAATGTAGTGCGAGAACTCATGACATACATGAATGGATGAGCATGCCTTCGGGCCATGCATGTGTTGGCTAAGAGAAAAGATAAGAATCGACTTGTATGATACATATATGCATGCACTTAAAGAGGAAAATGCACCTGTTGCCACACAATGTTGGCGGCAATAACTTGTTCACTGATTATGATCCTCAGTTGAGTGAATATACCCTAGTTGAGCCATGATGCTTAGGTCTTAAACCCGAAAGCCTCGGGAAGCTAGCCTTGAGAAGCCTTGGTCAAGCTGAGATGCCCTGGTCCAGCCAAAAAGTCTAGTAAGAAGCTAGAAGCCTGGATCAAGCTGGGAAGGCTTGGTCGAGCCAAGATGATGCTAAATGAATTTGCATGAATGCTAGTTATGCATAAACATGATATGTTGATGTGTTCATTGTTAAGACGAAGGTAACCATGCATTGAAGCGTCTTGTCATGGATATTTGCATGTATTTGAGATGTAGCATTAAGTCTGCATTTGATCTACCATTGACACTATTTGCGAGTGTTGTACTTGCTGGGGCTTGATTATGAGATGCTTTCCTAGTAGAGAGCCGGGAATTTTATTTATTGAGTTTCCAATACTCACTCCTTCATCTTTCAATCTTACACGCATGTAAGTCCCATGTCAGATTTGGGAGCTGTAATCATGTTAGGGGAGATATGAAATTCCTTTGGTTTATGTGGAAATTTTAGTGTGATGTAAAAAGAAAAGATGGCCTATAGAGAAAAGACTTGTAAAAGTACTTGTTATAATATAAATTACGTGTTCTGGATGATATATGTCTCAATCTTCTAGTTGTTGTTTGTTCGAAGAGTTGTTTATTCACGTTTTTGCATGTGCATGATAATAAGATATAAAGAATCGAGACAACGACGAGCTTGGAATGTTGCGAAAATAACCCTTACCGTTTAAGACCCTAGAGGTGGAGTTGGGGTTGTGACATTTTTTGTATTAAAGTAGAGTTATTACCAGGAGTCATAAGGTGCGTTGGGAGTCATGGGATAGTTAGCTAGGCAACATTCCATGCACATCATTGCTTTCATTGATAGATTTTCATAGTGATAAATCGAAATTACTAATCTTTTCTTGTGCTTGTAGAGAAAACATCCCTAGAATTCCTGTAGTTGTTCTATTAGTAGACAACATGAGTGCTCAGGGTCAAGTGGCTTCAAAAGGAAAGTCGAAAGAGGACATCGACTAGACAGAATTCTATAAGCATTAGTGACCATCGCAAGTTTGATGGAGCAGTAGGCTCAACAACAATTAGCCTCTGTTCCCACTAATGCCTCTATGTTTGGTAGCAGGAATAGCAATGATGATCGTCCTATGCAAAGATTGGTTGAGCTACTCTTGAAATTATAGCCCTCAAGATTCATCGGGATGGGAAATCCCGAAGAGGTCGAATCATGGGTTAGAGAAATGGAATAGATATTTGCACTCTTGAGGTGCTCGGATGAAGACAAAGTGACATTAGCAATATATCAGTTACAAGAAAATGCCAGTCACTAGTGGGATGCAACAAAAGGGAGGATATTTCCTGAAGCTACTCCTGTAACATGGAACGTTTTAGTCCAAGCGTTCAACAGAAAATATTTTTTCGAGTGTGCCCGAGATATGAAGATGGTGGAGTTTCTACAACTCTAGCAACGGAACATGACGGTTGATTAATACAAGGGAAAATTTGCCAAGCTATCAAGGTACGTTCCTAAACTGATCAAAGAATCGGTGGATCAAGTGAAAAGATTTCGAGATGGCCTAAATTCGGACATTCGGAGTTAATTGGTGCCACTGAACCTTAAGGACTATAATAAGTTGTATGAACGAGGCCAACTGGTAGAAAAAGATTTCATGGAGCGAGCCGCCACAACAACTTATCGGAGAAGTCCTTATCCTCCACCCTCTCAAGTCAATCAATGTCGTGACAATAGGTCGATGCAAGAAGAAGAACGTCCATACAAGAAGAATAAGAAACGAAGGTTGATTTCTTCTCTAGATGAGATATGCCATAGTTGTGGGAAGCGACACGGCTATACTTCGTGTTTAGCTCGAACGAGAGCTTGTCATAGTTGTGGTTAGCAAGGCCACAAGATAAGAGATTGTCCATATTGACAACAAATGATGCCCTTGTAGCAGTCGCAGACTACACCACAAAATGGAGCCCCACCACTAGATAATCATCCTCCGACCCAAGGGAGAGTATACGCACTCACTCAAGAGGAATCATGAAATTTCAAGACCATGGAATGAAGTACTATCCACTATAGAATGCAGAAAGTATAAGGTCATTATATGAAATAAGAGAAAGCAATAAACGTAGTCGTGTTGGCTATATATGATTTTGATATCACAACAAGAAGGATAATAATTGTCACACCCCGCCCCACCTCTGGCACGAGAGCATGACTTGGCGGGTTAGCATCGACGTCCCAGGCAACAATGAACGTCCTAAAAGTCTTTTATCTTTAGTTAAGCACATGCGGAAGCGATCATAAATAATCCTCGTACAAACAAACATGGAAGCCGAGTAAGACATATGCAAGCCAAGCAAATAAAAGCAACATATATTCATATACATATTCACATATCAAAGACTATTTTGATTACATGCCCATCCTAATCTTGGGCTACTTATTTTCGTTTCCATACATAGTCAATCAAAAGGTGGGGTAGCCTGGCTCTTCTACCGAGTTGCTCCCAAAAGCGGCCCCCATGCTAGGTTCATTCCCTTCTTGGATCCTAGTTTACCCATCACATACCTAAAATGGTGAGAGCAACAAGAGTGAGTAAATGACTCAGTACGTAGAAATCTCTAATTCTCTTATAGGAGGACATCTCATCGTCAATCGTCGGAAACCAGGTCACCACCCACTTGTCGATGGCAAATCAATAGCCAAGTTCATGCCTTGCCTTGCTTATGCGTATGAAAGCCTTTCAACTATCTATATGCATATGAACAAGCTTTCCAAAGATTCATAGCTTATGATCATTTCGGCCATAAAAAGGGATGCTCGCATCTCATGAAACTCATTCAAGCACTAAGTGACTCAATTCGAACATATGCTTAAGTTGATGCAATGACTTAATAATACATATCAAACAAACCCATCTTTCGCAAGCATCACACATGTATTAGTCATGAACCACATGTGGACTTTCATTTTTTTTCCTTTTCCGTATCATATTAGTCGAACATAATCGACTATTCCGATAACAACCGGGCATCAGTCCCCCCTTGGCAATTGGCATCATCCCAATCTCATTATCAGGATGGCATCCAAGGCGACCCCTAGGCATCAGCCTCACTCGAGCCGACATTGTCCACGATCTCAATATTGGGACGGCATCTGGGGTTTTATCCCAAGCAACGACCTGACATCCCCTAGCGTGGGCATATAGGTCTATCGTGTGTCCATGCATTTCAAGCATCAATCGATTCATGTCATGTTTAAACCCTTAGCCGGATAAAAAGCCCGAAGGCGTGCCATGCAAGGTGAACTAATTAATGACTCTTGTGTTTTATTAAATTAAAATCATGCCGAATGCAATTCGGGCTTGTGACCTTGACTTGGAACCATTCACTTAGGCTTTAGCATTGTTCGTAGTCACCTAGACCTCTCCTCAACATCCGGGTGTGCTCGACACTTATGCAGGATCATGAACTTATTTAATGCAACAACAAGCAATATAAACATAACAAGCATAACAATACAAAGCCAACATAAGCAAACAATGACACGATCCTAAAATCGATAAGTGTAGCACATAGCCCTATTGAAGAGTTAGGAAAATCTACTTACTACTTTTTTGGATCTAGCTTCAATATGCTTCTTTGGTGGTTGGTCGGCGTCTAGGGTGGCTTGGAAGAGAAGGGTGTGAAAGAAAGAAGTGAAATGGAAAGGAAATGAGAGAATGGGTCATCCTTAAAATGTGAGGATGCCTTCTCCTATTTATAGGCATCTTCCTCTTATATTTTTATGCAAACTCATGATTACGTCTAAATGACGAGTTGGCCTACCTATCTTCCCAAGTTGCCTTAGTCCTTTGGTATTGGTTTGTGATTAGTCCACCTATTTGCTTGCTATCCAAGGCTCAATTTAGGCTCATTATTGCCTACGACGCCTAGAGACACATAAGCCTTTTTAATGCCTAATGTATTCTTCTAATTGATTGGTTTTTGCTTTGCTCATCAAGGCTATAATCTAGGGCCATCATACTCTAAGATTTATCCAAGATTTGGTCATCAAGAAACTTGGACTTTAGACAACTTGTTTTCCAAGTTAAACACATGAGCATGTGACTCATTAAGCTCATTAATTAGCTAACTCCCAAAAACATTTAATACATTCTTATCTTCAAACTAAGAAGACTCTAGATTGGCTTCTTCCTCTAGTTAGGCGTGCGGCTCTCTTCCCCTCCAAATTGGGTGTGTGGTTCTCCCATTCTAAGGCAAAAATAGTTTTGAGCAATTTTTGAAATCAGTACAATTACCTTATTAGCTCAAAAAAAATTATATAATTTTAATATGTTGTAAAGAAGACCTTAGAAAACATTTTTAATGAGGAATTAAAGCCAAATTTGTTCTGTGGAAAGAGCAGAAATTCCAAATCTTCACAAAAATCTTTGAAATTTTAATATGTTATAGATATGGATGTCATTTAAAATTTTTGTGATGGAAGAATATCCAAATTCGAAAGGGAAGATTTTATGAAAATTCGAGAAAGCAACTTGGTTACCGTTTTCACTATATTAGACAGGTTTTATATAGTAATTGATTGGGCCTTCGTCCCAACCATTTTATCTTAGAAAAATATGAAATTTAAACATGTTATAGATCAAGATGTTTTGAACAACTTTCATGAAAAAAGCTTTTCCAAATTCGTAGCATAAAAAGCTCTGTAAAATTGGCAAGCAACAAAGGTCCAGAAATTTCGAAAATTAAATGAGGCAAATTCTAGTTGAAAAGATGAGTGTTCTCACTTGGCCTTGAATCAAGGGTCATCCATGGCTGTACAATCTTATTTCCCAAGATCCTAAGTAGGCTCTATACTAGTTTGGACACTTGTCTCGATAATTTATTAGCTAATGTTCAAAAAGACTTGTCTTGGTCCAAAGTTGAACTTGTCTTGGCTTTCTCCTCTCTCTCTCTCTCTCTCTCTCTCTCTCTCTTTTTGCATGTGAAATCTCCTTTGTAGATTTCAAAGTCTATCATTCACACTTAGATCCTAGGATATTAATGACCCCAGGTTATAGGGATATCTTTCTCCCAATTTTATTTAATACGTTCACATTTGTTCACACTTGCTCATACTTGTTTTTCTAAGAAATTTTGACTATCCAAGGCTGAGGTGTCCCCTTTATTAATGGCTTTAAATCCAAATCTAATTTTACCTTCTAATGTAAAGTCCCAACGTGCCAAGTGTCCGTCCTCCTTAATTTACTACATGACGAATGCATTAAATGCAACTTGGAAAATATCTAAGTTCTGAAGGCCTTATCATCCTGGACTAATCAAATTTGACCGCAATCAACTATTTTATTTGGCTCGGGATTCATGCCTAAGACATGATTGAAGGAAGCAGACACAACCGGGCTTATCTAGTGAAACTGAGTTTGAACTTCTGTTTTACCATGTAAAGGGCTCGAAGTTGAGGATGTTACAATAATCATAGTCTGTAGTAGAATTGTAATCCAGTTGGGCATGTTATAGAAACTTTAAGCACTACTTGTGGACGAATGATCAAAATAGAGAAGACCATCAAAACATTAAAAGATATGTTATGAGCTTGTGCAATTGACTTCCAAGGAAGTTGGGACAAACATTTACATCTCGCTGAATTTGCTCATAACAACAATTATCGGAAGAACATCGGCATTGTTTCATTTGAGGTACTATATCGTCGAGCTTGTAGAACTCCAATTTGTTGGAATGAGATCAGGGATAAGAAAGTCATTGGTCTAGAGTTAATCCAACCTACAATAGACACCATGCAGGTAAGTGAAAATAGGCTTAGAACTGCCTAAGGAAAATTGAAAAGTTATATAGATAGAAGATGAAAATCCCTAGAATTTCAGTTTAGTGATCGTGTTTTCCTCAAGGTATCACACCTGAAAGGCATATTCCATTTTAGAAAACTAAGCCCTAGGTACATATGACCATTTGAAATCCTAGAAATGATTGAGAATTTGGTTTATCGATTGGCATTGATGTCGAAACTTGCTCAAATACATGATGTGTTTCATGTATCTATGTTGAGAAAGTATGAGCTTGATCCGGCATGTGTGCCAAACTTTGAAAAGATCGAAGTAGACAACAAATCATTGTATGCTGAAGAGTCGGTGTGGATCGTGGATCAAAGAGAGCAAGTGATCAGAAGTAAGGTCATTTCCTTTATAAGGGTCCAATGTCAACACCACAGAATGGAAGAAACAACATGGGGAAGTGAGAAGACCATGAAGTGCAAATACTTGTATTCATTCCAAGAATCAGGTACATTTTGAAATTTCGAGGAAATTTTTTTTTTTTTAAGGAGGAAAGTTGTAATATCCCAATTTTGACCTACTAGAAATGGCTATGAATCTGGTGTGCTAGTAGTGGGGATAGGTTAGGGATCGTTCCAAGATTCGGTACTAATCATGGATCGATCAAGGGAATGGTCGTGAACCAATCTAATGACCATGTCAATGGACTTGAGTAGTTTGGTTTATGGACGACTACTCAACCATAAAAGTTGATCGAGGGATGGTCACAACCACCACGAATCATTCGACCATCATGGATCGGTCCACATGGTCATGTGTTGGTCACGGGCTATTTCGTTTGATCATGCACCGATCGTGGATGACCATAATTTGATTTGGTATGACCCTATGTCGAGTATAAATCTAATTGATCTCAAACAAGCACATGACAATCAGGAAGTGGTCTGGATGAAGCCTACGGCCAATCCAGGATTCGATTCAATCAACCAAAGTTGATCTAGGGGTTGGTTGTTGAGCTTGCGCCCTAAGCTGCCAATCTAGCCAAAAAAAGCAACTTTGCCTATGACAATCACACCGAGGCAGGCTTAGCCACGAACCTCAGGTGTGTTGGAATGGTCGTTAAGGGATGTACACAAAAGCCCTTGTCTAGTCTTGATTACATTTTCAATGGCCTATTTCTCCATGGTTGCCATGCTGTTTAGAAATGGACAAAATAGAATTCTCTAAAACACCCTAGCTTCTTCATGAAGGAGGGTGACTCATTGTTTCACCTAAATTCTTTTAGATATGGCAATGATTACCAAGAATTCACCTTGGAGAATAAGCAAAGAATCTATGCCTAATGTCCCAATAAAAATAAAACACATTGAAGCAAATTATGACTATCCTATAGCCTTAATGCTACCTTATTTTTTAGAGTGCCATCTATCCATAATGACTTGTCCCCATAATAATGAAATAAGTGCTCATGTGGCCCCATAAAAAGGAGACAAACAAGGGCTTAAATGATGATACTAAGGACACGTTTGGTAATGATTATATTCCCGGAATAATTTTTTATCAAAAATTATTTTTTTATTATATTCCCGAGAACAATTTTTGATCAAAAGAACATCCTTGGTAACTATCCAAAATTTATATTCTCGGGATAGAAATGTGTTTGGTAAAATTATTAAATTCTTTTGTTTCTTTTAATTTTTTAATACTTTTATTATATTTTTCTCATTCTTCTTATTTATTTTTTTGCTTTTCTTCCTCCTCTTTCTTTGTAGCCGATCCTTGGCAATGGCGGTGGCCAACAACCGGATGGGCAAGGTTCGGTTAGGTCGTCGATGGCCAAGTGACGCTTTCTTGGCCACTGGCGAGGCTCGTCCTTACGCAGGCAACGTGAGATCAACCTCACCTTAGCTTGGCAAGACCAAGCTTTGTGCTGGCTGTGTGAGGCTCGACCGCACCTAGCCACTAGCGAGGCCTAGCCTTGCCTGGCCATGGCGATGGTCGGCGACCTGATGGGCGAGGTTCGATTAGCTCATTGGTGGCTAGGCGACACTTGCCCGATCACTGGTGAGGCTCGATCTCACCCAGGCAATGTGAGGTCGGCCTCACTCTGGCCTAATGAGGCTGAGCCTAGCGTCGGCTATGTGAGGCTCAACCTTGCCTAGCCATTGCTAGGCAACGCCAACCTAGAGTTGGCCCGGTGACGCTTGGGTCGACGAGTCTCGCCGTGGCTCGGTGTCGCCGAGGCCTATGATGCTCTGGTGACCGACTAAAAGGAAGAAGAAGAAATGGGAAGAGAATAAGAGAAAAGAAAAGAAAAGATGAGAAAAGAAAAAAAAATGGGAGCTAATTTTATGAATTGTTCTAGGGAATAAGAAGTTACTTTTTTTTTTTTTACTTCTTGATTCTCTTCCAAATTTATTCCTAGGAACAAAAAAATAGATTTTTGTTGCGGGAACAAAATTTTACCAAACGAATTTCTGTTCTTTTTTTGTTCTGGGGAACAAAAGAATAGAAATAGTTGTTCCCTAGAAGGTTATCAAATGTAGCCTAAGTCACTAGATCTCCACACCATAGAACTAGGTGTGCCACCTTGTGACCTAGGCTTGTCACCCTAAGAAATATGACTGGACTGCTTGGATGAGTAATGATGAGCTTGGTGCCTATAAATATGACGGGCTTCCATTCATTTCCACCACTTTCTCTTGGCCGCACACCACCAACCCTTCAAGCTATTCAAGTTAGTTCTTGAGGTTTGTCAAGGTAAGTAAGGTTCTTCTTTCTCCTCTAAGAAAGTAAATCCCATTGTTGAGACTAGCTAAGTGCTCACCCATTAAGTCATGGGTGGTATGTGATATCTTTGTTTGATTTTGCTTGTAATTGTGCGTGGCCATGTGCTTGAATCATTTACATCCAGAATGAAGTCAAGATTCGCTTGGGTTGAGTTCATCACAAGACAAAGTCGCTCAAGCCATAAAGCCTTAGTTCAGTATAAATAGGGTGTTGGATCCAAGTCTCGCTTAGTGTGGGGATTGCCCAAGACCGTGAGGTCCTAAATCAACATTAAGGTGTGTTGATTCTATGCCCTAATCGGTTTGGGGATCGCCTCAAATCCACAAGATCTTGATAAGGGACTAAAGTGTGCCAATTCTAAGGTTCAATTTGGTGTGGGAACTTTGTGCTTAGCGTTGATTTGAGCCACGAGCCAAAGGCCATTCACGATACAAAGTGTGTTCACATCAAGTTGAAACCGAGGTTCGTCAAGCTTAGGATCTTCACTAAAGTGAGGTATACCTAAGCCTCAAAGTCTTGGATTGGCATTGAGGTGTGCCATTTTAGAGCCTTGTCTGGTTCTGGAATCGGCATTAAGTGATTGCTTCAAGTCATGGACCAAGGTTTGTTCCCAACATGTTTATCAGTGTAATGCAAGAACTCATGGCACACACGAATGGGTGAGCACGTCTTCGGGCCATGCATGTGTCGGCTAAGAGAAAAGATAAGAATCGGCTTGTATGATGCATATATACGTGCATCTAAAGAGGTAAAAGTGCATGTTGCCCCAATGTTGGTGGCGATGCCTTGTTCATTGAACGGGATGCCTCGGTTGAGCTGGGATGCCCTAGTTTAGCTAGGATGTTTGAGTTTTAAATTCGGAAGCCTCGGGAAGCTAGCCCTAAGAAGCCTCAGTCGAGCTGAGATGCCTTGGTCGAGCCGGGATGCCCTGGTTGAGCCGGGAGGACTTGGTTGAACTAGGACAACACTTAATGAATTTGCATGAGTGCCAGTTATACATAAGCATGATATGTTGATGTGTTCATTGTTAAGCCAAAGGTAAGCATGCATTGAAGCATGTTGTTATGAAAATCTACATGTATTTGAGATGTAGCAATAAGTTTGCTATTAATCCGCCATTGACACTATTTGCGAGTGTTGTACTTGCTAGGTTTTGATGATGAGATGTTTTCCTATAGAGAGTTAAGAATTTTACTTATTGAGTTTGCAAGACTCACTCCCTCATCTTTTAGTCTTGTAGGCATGGAAGTCCCACATCAATTTTGGGAGCTGCGGTCATGCTAGAGGAGATAGGATATTACCCTAGCTTATGTGGAAACTTTAGTATGATGTAAAAAAGAAAAGACAGCCCATAGAGAAATGGCTTGTAAAATTACTATTATAATATAAATTAGTGTGTTCTAGATGATATATGTCTCAATCTTCTGGCTATTGTTTGTCTGATGAGTTGTTTATTCACATTTTCGTATGTGCATGATAATAAGATAAAAAGAATTGGGACCGCAACAAACTTCAGATGTTGTGAAAATAATCCTTTCCATTCAAGACTCTGGAGATGGAGTTAGGGTTATGACATTGCCTCTATTTATAGGTTGAACCTCCATGATGGCCTTTCCACATGGTCCAATAAGATGATCTTGTGTGGTATGGGTACAAGAGGAGAGGTGGCGCTCTAGTCATGCGACGCCTAGAGTTCTAGAAAGGTGATCAAGGTCCCAATTGTGTCTCTTATTGGTCCACATGGTCATGAGTCACCACCTTAATAAATGGTCCTATTTGAATGAGATGGCATGCCTACAATGTGAGTTGGCGCCTTATTGGTTTTGTAATGCAAGACACTTGTGCTTCCTTTTATTGGGCTGCTTAGGCCATGAATTACCACTTTAATGAAGACCTTAGATCAGAATAGGTGGCATGCTTAGAAGGGTGATTTGACGCTCTAAACCTTGCAAGATCACTTGTCATTAATTTCCTTGAGTCATCTTGTCACGACCTAGCCCCGTCCCAAGGTTGTGGCCCATCGGGGGTTATGTTTGTGACGTCCCAGTCGCATCGCCATCTCCAGTCTTTTTATCTTTTTGTTAAGAGCATGCGAAAGTGGTTACACAACAAGCATCCATGCAACAACAAACAACTAGGATAATAACCACTTACAAACACGCAATTGCTTATATTATATCAATTATATTTACAAGTCCTTTATCATGGGTTATTATATTTACAACCACTACATGTTCTACACTTAAAATGGTCAAGGTAAACCTTAGCTTATTTAGTGAGACTACAATGCCAGAGTTAGTGTGAGATCTCCATAGCTATAATTCTGAAAAACAACGGAGTGAGTCATGGACTCCGTAAGTTTTTACTTATTGATCCTTAGATAGGAGGATGCCTCATCATCGAATCGTAAAACACTTGCTTTACTTTGGCTAAAAACATACGAGAATTTTCAACTATTTATAACACAAGCATGGTCAATATCAAATAATGGCCAAGACTCGAATAATAGCATATAAAATATGCACGTGACTTTCAAAGATGAGGCAAGAGTAAATAACACATGCACATGAATATTATAAGGTTAAGTACAAGGGATTCATTTATTAATCAACCGAAATCCATCGGTTCTTTCAAACTTAATTGGGTAATGTCCCTTAATCCAAGGGTGACGGTGATCTTTTGATAACGAATTTGTCGAGCATCTGAACTTAATGGGGCACGTCTTTGAATTCAAAGGTGACAGCAATCCTCCGACAACAAATTTGTCAGGCATTTGAACTTAATCAGGCAATGTCCGTAATCTAAAAGGTAATGGCGACAGTGAATCCATTAGGCATCTGAACTTAATAGGGCAATGTTCCCTAATCCAAGGGTGATGGTTATTGTCAAAACCCCGACTCCATCTCTAGGTTTTTGAGTGGCAAGGGATATTTTTGCGACATCCTAGGTGTGTTGCTGACTTGTTTCTTTTTTTGATCTTATGAGCATGCAAAAGAGTTTCAACATCGACACCAAACCACAACACAATAAACAAGCAATTAGGAAAACACTATACAAAGGATACCGCTACTATATTACATCGGTATATAGTCCTTCATTACAGGCCTATTTCCTTCTATTTTACATTATTAAAAAAGACATAGGCAAGGGAATTTCAAATGTGACTCCGAAGGAGAAAACTTTCATACTTACAAATATGAGAAAAAACAATGGGGCAAATGATAAACTCAATAAATAAACCCACTAATTTCCGAGTAGATGGATGCCTCACTTTTCAACAAACACATGACATCCAAAAGTCACGTTAGCATTTTCTATTAATTAAATTAGGCAGACTTAACATAAGGACTCAATTGCACTAATTGATATGTTGTAGGACCTTAATCATCATTTGTGTAAGTTTGATGATGCAGTTGTATCTCTATGATAAGTTTTTAGACTCTATATAAATTATTTATGATCGAGTAAACTTAAATGCATGCATGGTCTTCTTGTGGAATGTTTTGGTACAATTTAGGATGATTAAATTATGTCTATTGTCATATAAATACCCCGGACTTTTTTACACCGCTAAAAATATAAACTTGTCTATTACGACACAAATACCCAACTTTTTTGTATAATAAAATAATCTTGAACTTATATTAGCGTGAAAAATAAACTTAGATGGAACTAACATAGATGATTTACATAAGTTTGGGATTTTTTTGTGACACAAAAAAGTTGGGATATTTGTGCCGTAGTAGATAAGGTTGTATGTATGGTGAAACAAAGTATTTATATATTTTTTCGTGGTATTAGCTTCTAATATTATATATAAAGACGTAGATATTCACATAGATCTAGAGAAAGTTTTCTTTGTTTTCCTTAGGAATCAGCTCTAAAGGAGGCAAATAATTATTCTTCCGACCGAAAAAAGAGAGGAGAAAAGCAAATAATTATTCGAACACGAGAAAGAATTTCTCACGCGAGCCTCTCTCTCATAGTTGTAGCGGAATCGCGCAGACAATGCGAAATGCTTCACTCCCGCCATTCCTCCTCCTCCTCCTCCTTCTTCTCCACTCGAATTGACGTCTCATTCTAATCCAACCTCGCGATTTCCTCCAATTTCCACATCCGAAACCCTAATTCCTCCGCTCGAACTCACATCACAACCCCTCCAATTTCCCCACTTCGGCCTTCGATCGAAAACCCTAGCCATGCCCTCCCTCATCTCCCCGGGCAAAATCCACCGCCTGGAGCTCGAGAACTTCAAGTCCTACAAGGGCCACCAGGTGATCGGCCCCTTCTACGACTTCACCGCCATAATCGGCCCCAATGGCGCCGGTAAGTCCAACCTCATGGACGCCATCAGCTTCGTCCTGGGAGTCCGCACGGGCCAGCTCCGAGGAGCTCAGTTGAAGGACCTCATCTACGCGTTCGATGACAGGGAGAAGGAGCAGAAGGGGCGGAGGGCCTTCGTCAGGCTGGTTTATCAGATGGGGAACGGGTCGGAGCTCCAGTTCACGCGGACCATCACCAGCGCTGGAGGCAGTGAGTACCGGATCGACGGGAAGGTGGTAACGTGGGACGAGTACAAGGCTAGGTTAAAGTCGCTCGGGATTCTCGTCAGTGCGAGGAATTTTTTGGTGTTTCAGGTGATTTCCTTTTTTCTTCATAATGATCCCTTCCTTCGAATGTAATTAAGCGTTCTACTGCTGTGTCGTTGATCTTTTATGGGAGGATGGCGATGCTGTTTTTTACATATCTTTTGTCGTCAATGGGCGGGTTGCATCATTTTTTTTTTTTTCAAGTTGGGGGGTCGCTCAGAAATTAGTGAACTGGATTGGAGTTTTTAGAAAGGTTTTCCTACGGTTCAATGGACGTCATGGAAATAAGGAAAGTTATTGCAAAATAAGAATATATTAATGCATTTTAAAAGAAGCAGGATGACTATAAAATCGGTGTTGTTACCTTGTAAGGACGATAACACGGCAATTTATTAAAAGCCAAAAATAAAATGAGAAGACTTGCATCACTGAGACATACTTAAGTTTTGTACTAGGCCAAACCTTAGCTAGAATTATCATTGTAAATGGACTTGTCGTTGGATTCAAGCAATTTTGACTTTGATGAGAGATTGACTCAATTTTCTACTGGCTCTCCTTTTGTAGGGTGATGTTGAATCCATTGCATCCAAAAATCCAAAGGAGCTCACTGGACTGTTGGAGCAGATATCTGGATCTGAAGAACTCAAGAGAGACTATGAGCAGCTTGAAGCTGCAAAAGCTATGGCAGAGGAAAAATCTGCTCTTGCATATCAGAAAAAACGAACTGTAGTGCTGGAAAGAAAGCAGAAGAAGGAACAGAAAGAAGAGGCTGAAAAGCATATCCGTTTGCAGGATAGATTGGTATGCTTTATGGGGTTCTTCCTATCAGCGTTTATCAAGTTGCAGCCAAAATATTTACTTCATTTCTTGTGTGATGCTGAGAAATCTGACATGTGAACCCCTGAACCTCTGCTTTTGGCTTTCATATAATCTTTACATTGTCTGGTGTGTTTAGGTCCTGCTGGGCACTATTGTTCCCACAACTAGGTCAAAATAAAGGAAATAACTAGTTCAATTTGATGTTTAAGTGCTTCTGCGCGCGCTTGTCAGTGGGTTTGGTTCTTGATCTAATCTTGTCTCATTTGTACTTGCAGAAAAAGTTGAAGGAGGAGTACTATTTGTGGCAATTGTATCACATTGAGAAGGATGTTACTAGGACAAATGAGGACCTTGAAGCTGAAATAAAAAGTCGTGAAGGTGTTATTCACGAACTAGAGAATTTTGAGCACGAAGCAAGTAAAAAAAAGAAAGAGCAAGCCAAATATCTGAAAGAGATTGCACAATGTGAAAGAAAAATTGCTGAGAGAAGTAGTAAGCTCGACAAAAGCGTGAGTTTCTATACATTTTATATGGTCCATAATTCTGTGATTGTTCATTGGATCCCATCTGAAAGTTCCATTGCACAAGATAATAATGAGGTGTAATTTGGGCTGGAAATGTGTGATCTAACTGAAGATGGTTTGATGTCAACGAGAAGGTTCTCTAAGTGGGTTTGCCTACTGAAAAGTTAGTCTATCCTTCATTATAGCTGGAGGATACATGAACTTAATTTTGCATAGGCTGTCTTGTAATGTTAAAGAAAGGAGAAAACCAAGAGCAATAATTTTTCTCAAGCTTTGCATGTGGGGAATCAGTGACTTGTTTTATTTATTTATTTTTGGGGCAGCATATTCCTTTCCACTGACAGTTGAAAATTAAAAACTGGACACAGAGTTGGCGGGGCGAGTAGAATTCTTCAGGCACTGGCTTTTGGTATGACTGAGGGGCTTTCTGCTATAGTAATTGTTTTGGCTTTTTCTTTCCCCCATAACGATTTGATTTGTTTGCTTCACTATCTTCTGGGGACTCTATTCTCTCATGGAATGGGACACTGGATAGGCTGATTTTGGGAAGGGGCAAAGGGGAATTTTTTTTGATTGTTGAGGTTGGGGGAGTAGGGGTGGGGGTGGGGGTGGGGGTGGGGTTGCGTTTGGGGATAATGGAGGGGCCAGTAACTGGTTAATTGGTACTGCAGGTTACCCCCAGAACTTCTGGCTGCTTTTCCACCTGTCAATTGTTTCTCTCTCAGATTCCCTGTTCAGTGCTTTTTTCTTTAAAAGAACCAGTTGATGGTAACACAGTGTTCTCTCCTCTTGAACTTTCCAGATTTAGTCTTAAGAAGCAGTGATGCTCCTGTTAGTCACAGTTATTCTGCAGTGCCATGTGTCATGGGCACAAGCTCCTGCTAATTGCAGTTGTCTCTTTCCTTCAAGAATGAGTACTGGAATTGGAATCTCTTTGATAAGTAGTTAATGCTCTGCTTTTGAATGTTTTGCTGAAATGTTCTGTGATAACTAATATTTGGTTGGTACCTCCCCATTACCACTTGAATTAAATCGTTATATTAGTTGCTATGTACTTCACATGTTGCATTTCTTCCAGTAATGCTATATACACTAGTGTGACGTTCCCTTTGCTCACCGTTTGGTTTATGCATGTCATTAAACAAAGAAGTAATTCCAGGGTCCTGCACCCTTTCCCCCTCCCCTGTGCTTGTCCTTCCTCCATCTAATGTGTGAGGGAGGGAGTCACAAGCTGTATTCTACTTACTATATTCACTGCATTTAAAGTGTGTGAACTTGTGAGATTGGTATACTTGTGTTCGATTCTTAAGAAAAGTGCTGTTTATATTTCTTTTATCATGTGAGGACAATTTGTCATCATTAACGTTATTCATCCGATTCATCTTCATTTCAATCTTTGGCACAGTTTTCTTTTCCCTTCCTTTTGTGACATTCTCCTCAATCATTATAACTGATTACATTGTCTCTTCTACTTCTCTGTCCCTTACTTGTTGCTATCCACAGTTTTAAGATATTTTCCTTTTGTTATATCCTATCAGTTTTTGTGCAGTGTGGCTAAATACTTCTCTGTCCCTTACTTGATGACAGCAACCCGAGCTTTTGAAACTGAAGGAGGAGATGTCTCGTATCAGGTCAAAAATTGAGAGTACCCGGAAAGATCTTGATAGGAAAAGGAAAGAAAAAAACAAACATGCCAATGAAATTAAGGAGCTGCAGAAGGGCATACAGGATCTTACTGCAAAACTTGATGAACTGCGTGAGAAAGGTCTAGATGGTGGGCAGAATCTTCAATTTAATCAAGATGAACTTGAGCAATATTGTAGAATGTAAGTTACTCTTGCTTAAAATGCGATGCTGAATTCTTTAATAGGTAATCACAATTTTTTATGAACCATGAGATGCTGAACAATAAAGAATTATTCATACTAGGGGGATTCCAGCTTCACCTATTTTAAAAAAAGAGAGTTATTCTTGCAGGTCTAGCTTAGTATAGGTCTAAAGAAGTGTGATGACTAAATCAAAAGTTAGAGGTAAAAAATCAAGAATCCCTAATTATACACACAACATTTCTTTCCTCAAAGATGCTCCTATTTCTCTCGCTCCAAGTCATTCAATAAAAAACCAGAGGGATAATAAAACAAACTATATTCTTCATCGACATTTAGCAATACCCTACCGCACTTTATTTCTTTCTCAACAGAGTCGAAATCTTCACCGACTTAAACTTATGACTGACTTCGCCAAAGACCAGAAAGGAGTCGTTTATGAGAAGTTCAAAAGTAGATGATTTACTGTCTTCATTGGAGAGCAGTTCCCTTGATGAATAGTTTCCTGCAAAAGTTGATAGTCCATTCGTAATTTAGACTGCTCATTACTTCTAAAGAAATATTTCTTGCGATAAATCCTGCTACAGTGGCGTTAATAGTATACTATATCACCTCCTAGTCTGGTTGAATATGTTGAAAACAGTGATATTGAGATAACTTTTTTATGTAATAAAACAGCTTTCTGAGGTGGGCTCTCTGCAAAAAGTATATAATTCACAACAAGGATAATAAACTTAATGGAAGTTTTTTAGCGAAGTATGGTTTTGGTCTTTCATTGTGAGCCTCCATTGAGGGATCTGCATGATTAAAAGGAGTTTTGCTTGTAGTCTTTCTGAATATTTCTATTTTCCTTGAGGACTTCTATTTATCTCTGGCATTGTTGTTGATAACTTGTTGACACCTGGGTCGCGATATAACTCCTAGATTTTTTTTTCTGAACTGTATACGTATTGGCAAGAAAATTTGAGGCAACTCTAAGCTCTTACCACTATAGATGGAAGAAACTATGGTGGATACCTGGTATTAGGCTGGTAGATTGAAAATATGTCAGGTTTTTAAACCTTGAAGAAGGCAACTCTGAATTAGTACAAAGAACATATTGGAGTTGACCCAAAAAGGGTGGGATGCTCTCAATCTATTCTTTCTTATAAACTACTGTTCTTTACTTGGGAAGATAGAAGAAAGGTCAACTTCCTCTTGTTATTCGTTTTGTGGTTAAGTATGTGGACAAAAGTCTCTTTTTTGCATGGAAAGTAGCTGGTTTAGTATAGTAACCATGGACTATTTGTCCCTGTAGAAAAGGGTAATCCGGTTAAGTTGATGTTGCTTACTAGGTGACCCTATACTTTTTTGGGTCACAATGGTTTGAAGAGGCACTCCATTTATGGTTTTATTATTTGCCTCTGACTGTTTACTTTTGTTTGGATTGGTTGTTGGTTTCTTTGAGGAAAACATTGTCTACAGAATAACTGTTGTTGGTCATCATTTTTATATTATCTCATCACCTGAAAATAGGCTCGAATTTAAGTTTATGGCCTGAACCCTTTAGCATTTGATCGATTCAATAAAGTGGGGGTCTCCAATAACGAGAAAATAATGTTTCAGTAAAGCGGATGCTGGGGCGAGAACAGCGAAGCTCAGAGATGAGAAAGAAGTTTTGGATAGGCAACAACATGCTGATATGGAAGCTCAAAAGAATTTAGAAGAAAATCTTCAGCAGTTGCAGAATCGAGAGAGTGAACTTGAATCGCAGGAAGAACAAATGCGAAGTAGACTAAAAAGAATTCTGGATTCATCTGCAAAGCACAAGGTCGATTTTTCTGAATTGAATAAGGAATTACGTTCTCTGCAAGATAAATCCCGAAAGTCCAGGTAATTCTTAATATATTCCTTCATTTCAAGGATCTTCATGATTTTGTATTTGTGTGTTCTGTGCCTCATAGGCTCAACTAGGTTGTTAGGTTAGAATTGCTGGAATGGAAGTAGTTTTATATGTACCTATTGCATTGTTTGATTTAAAATTGTTGCGTGGTCTGTGCAGGAGTAAGTATGAAAATCTGAAATCAAGACTTAGCGAAGTGGAGGACAAATTGAGTGAATCAAGGGCTGATAGACATGAAAACGAGAGGGACACTAGATTATCTCAAGCAGTTGACGCCCTAAGACGCCTCTTTCCTGGGGTTCATGGTCGAGTCACTGATCTTTGCAAGCCAATACAAAAAAAGTACAACCTTGCTGTTACTGTTGCTATGGGTAAATTCATGGATGCAGTTGTTGTTGAAGATGAGCAAACAGGAAAGGAATGCATCAAGGTACTTCCACTTTTGCTTAATGAGAGGAGATATGTTTTGCGCTCTTTGAATTCCTATAAATTCTGAGTCACTTTACCTGACTAAGTTGTCTCAATTGTTTTGGAAAAAGATGATTTTGTGCATTACATCCGAGTGTGGATCATTGATTACAGTATCTAAGGGGGAAAATAAACAATCATGCAAAGTCAGAAGATGGGATGTGGGAATTATGCTGTATTGAAATAAGTCATAATGAATGAAATGCGACAGGACTGCAGGTAATAAGACTTTCTCATGTTGTTATTGTGGAAAGCTGTTTCGGTTGGTCAAAAGATAGAGAAATGTTGCAGGAACCCGGTTTTTTGTGCAGTTATTCTGCAACATGATTGAAGCATTTTGCTTCAGCATACTTAGGAAGTGTTTAAATGTAGATCGACCTGTCAAAGGAGAGTGATATATGTGTATATAACGGCCGATCTTAAATATGATACATATGTAAAACTGGTAGAATTCTGCTTATTTATTCAGACCCTTGATGTGATATAACAGCCGACCTTTTCTATAATTAAGAGGATAGGCTGATGGTCACAACAGCATCACGGCATAACATTAGTGCATTATGCACCTACTTGTCTTCTTGTATGTTGATGAGTTTGCTAGTTGAAAGCAGTTTTTAATAGATGACTTTGAACTATTCTTTTTGTAACATTTATGATGTTAAAAGAACACTCTGATCATACAAAGGCGTAATTTTTGAGAGACAGTGAATTATAATGTGTTTGAGATTTGGCAAGACCTTTTCCGCTTTCCTTTTGCTTTTGCTTTTGTTTTTGTTCCTTTTCTTTCTTTGGCTTGGACGGCAAATTTGTTTGGTTGTTATGGTGATGAGAATTGGATATGCTTCTGAGGAAGAAATTGAGAATCCTCTCATGAGCCATTGTCGTCTAGGAATGTAGAGGCTGCATTTCATGCTCCCCTGCATTGGAGGAGATGAATGCCTAGTCTTCACGTGGTACACTATTTTGTGCATAGCGTGTGGAAAGGCAGTCTCCTTATCAAAACCCAATGTAACCTCGACCATCCCCAACCACTGTGAAAAGCTATATACAGTAAGAAAAGAATGGATTGTCAAGTTATTGTTTGTTATTATTAAAGGGATATTGCATCTAAGAATGGATATCTCAACATGCAATTAATTTTCTAAAAGCTCCATTATGGTTGCTTCAGTTACCAAGTCACATGTTTCAGTAAAGCAATCTTGTCACCTATCGTCACTAATCACACCTTCCCTATGTGAAAGTGGGGCTTGCTAGTTGCCGCTGTGCCAAGGGCCTGAGAAATAAAAGTAACAACTGCAGTGACTCAGAGTTCAGCCCATTTTATAGCATGGTGTATTTCCACTGATGCAGCACTCTAGTACAGGCAAAAATGAGATGCTTCACTGACAGTTCTTTATTTTTTTTATCAAACAAAACTTTAAGCTATTTTTTTGGAGGAAACAAAAACTTGTATTCCTTTTTGCTTTTGTGCATATTGCGAATCTGTGGAATGTAGATGAAGGGTATTGATTTGGGTGGAGAGATAGAAAAACAGAATTTTAAATGATATTAAACTAAACCCTTATCTGTTCATGGTGATTAGAGTATTTAGCTGGTTATGAATTGGATCGATGGAGAAAATTGCCGCTGGCTATTTTGTCCTTTTTGGTTTGCCTTTTCATTTCTCTTGCTTCTGTGTATTACAATCACATGAGACCAGTGCCCATGCACTCTAGCATGGTTAGGTTGTATATCTGAAAAATGTATATGGTATCTAGAAATTTCTTCATGTATCATTGATGAGCTTCTGTTTTCTTGTGTACAGTATTTGAAAGAACAAAGACTTCCTCCTCAGACATTTATACCACTTCAAGCGGTTAGGGTAAAGCCAATTATTGAGAGGCTACGCACCTTGGGTGGGACTTCAAAGCTTGTCTTTGATGTGATTCAATATCCTTTATCAGAAATAGCAAACCAATTTAGCTTACATGTAAAATATCTTTGCTCAAAATAGATATTTAAAATTGCATGTTAAATGTGTGATTCTTTCTTATGCTGCATGGGAAAACGGTGGAATGTCGTAGTTCCACATTTCATTTGTGCTGTTATCACATGATGCTTTTTGTTATATATTATGATTAGTAGCTTTTTTTTGGGGGGTCAGAAACAAGTAGCTTAATGACGAGTACTAATTTTGATAATTTGTGGTTTCCTCCTTTGGACCATGGAAAAATACACTTACCCTTGATAGCATTGTCCCTTAACGTAAATTATGCTTATTGCTCTTTCAAGTTTCAATCCTAAAGTTTAACAGGTGTAGTTAACTTTATAATGCTTATGTCAACTTCATCTGGTCGACATGATGCAATGCAGGAAACTAGCAGCACTTAACTACATAATTGATCAGTTTGATGCATTTTGCATCTCAGTCAACTGAATTTAATGCAAAGCCAAGACAGAAACTTCTGCTTAACATCTTAGTTGATGTTGGAAATTGTTATGTTTTGTACTTCAGGCTTGATGAATAGCTTGCATGGCAGTGTGGTCTGTACTTTTAGCTTTCTATGATCATTTATCTAGTTGGTGTTGCTGGGTGTCGCCGTACATGTTTGAGTGTTTATTACATGTGTGAATGCTCTCGGTGTATGTCTGTTGCTTGTCAGCTTTTTCCCTCCTTTTATGTTGGGTAGATTTTCGGCAAGGAGGTGGCCGTCTTGTTTATCATAAAGTTGATAAGGATATTGCATATCAATTAAATACTCTTTTAACATTTTAGCTTTTTCATGAAAGCATATTGTCTGTGTACTATTGTTGCTGTTCAACTCTCTCTCTTTCTCTCTCTCTCTCTCTCTCATCCATGCATGCGCGTACATGTGCAAACTGATGAAATTTTGTTTTTTTTGTTTTTGTTTGTTTTTTTTTTTTTTTTTGGTTGAACGGACTGATGAAATCATGCACTCACAGTTTAGAGGATTTACTGCTTTGCCTTTATGCTATACATTCTAAGCAATTTGTATGTTGAGTGGCTTCTGTGTATACTTTTGGGTACTTAACAAAAGGCACATTTGATCCTGCATTGGAGAAGGCAGTTCTCTATGCTGTTGGTAATACTCTAGTTTGCGACAATCTTGACGAAGCAAAAGTTTTAAGCTGGAGTGGAGAGAGGTTCAAAGGTGCATATTTCTGTTATTTCCTACTGATAGTTTGTGAACTCAAACTTTCTTATGCTAAATACATCATGTGGTTATTTCTTAGTTGTCACTACTGATGGTATCCTCCTCACAAAGTCTGGTACAATGACGGGTGGTACCAGTGGTGGGATGGAAGCAAGATCTAAAAAATGGGATGATGCGGAGATTGAAGGTTATATCTGTAAACATTGTTTTAAATTTCTTTGGCATATGAACAGGATGATTAGGAATTATCTTTGGTTTACTAATTTTGACCTGGCTCTTCTGTGAATTCTTTGATGCACTTTTTTTGTAGGACTTAAAAAATTGAAGGAACAATATGAGTCAGAGCTTGAAGAACTCGGTTCATTAAGAGAGATGCGCTTGAAAGAGTCTGAATTATCTGGGAAAATTAGTGGACTTGAGAAGAAGATGCAGTATGCTGATATTGAAAAGGTAAAGCTTATCAAGTCTATGAGTTAGTGACAAAGGAGGGAAATTAAGCTTTCTGCATAAGAAGTTTCTGCACATGAATGTTTTTCATGCCATTGTACCGTTTTTAGTGGTAAACCTTTCATAGCTTTGTTCGTTGGAAATTACTTTTCTCTCTACCCACGTTTTCTACTGCCTCTTGTTTCCCTCTTGATACCTGGCCCTACTCTGTCACAACATCTTGAACTCGCCATTTCACATCTACCTAGGCCTACTCAGCTCCTCTCATTGCTTATAAAAAGGATGCTGCCGGTTTTTAGGGGCAGTAAATAGTGGTGGCACCACTACCTCTTCCTCCATTGGGTTGAGAAATTCACACCCGTGGCCGCCACCATTGGCGCTATTGCACTGACAATGCTTGTCATAGGCGATATTGTCCCTGTCCATCCAACACTTCCCCCTTTCAAGAACTAATAAGCATTTTGATACATGGCATCTGCTAAAAAAAGGGGCCCACGTGAAACTCGGTTGTTGTCTGGAAAGGCTTGTTATGCCAACCGATGTCTGAGCATGTTTGGACACAGCTGAAATCACCTTTGTTTCTTTTCTGTGTCTTCTCTGTATGGGAGAGAGATCAAAACTTTTATTGTTATAAGTGTAGTGGCTCAAATGCTTTAGCCCAATTTGTATACATATGGAAACATATGTTTTATGATAAAAAGTTTCAGTTTGCTTAAAGCCTTTCTAATCAAGTATTACTGGAAAAAATGTTTCTGCGCTCTTGATGCTTGGAATGATACTCTAATATCTTCTGAAATCACTGCTAAAGTTGCATTTGAGTTACTAAATATGATTGTGCCTTTTGTTGTGTAATTATTGTAAAAGAAAATTCATGCCTGCTGTGACCACTATCCACTATCCAGGGGCTGCTGAATCCTCATTCTACGATTATCGCAATGTGACTGCCTGCTGCAATTTAAAAGTTTCCATACCAAGACCCAGTTGGGTAATTATGATGCAAAGAATTATAATCAACGAAAATGTCAGCAGGACAATATCTCAAATGTCTGTATGCTTCAGTTGCGCTTGCACCTATGCATGTCAATGCTAGTATACTTCTTAGGGTAGACTGGTAACTCATGTTGAAGCTATGGCCACCCTGAAAGTTTGTTGGCTTTGAAATTATCTTTGCCCTGACCTGCACTGTCGTTGTGTAAGACCTCCCTATTCAGTACTGAGATTCTTTTGCTGATATTTTTTTAATTTTGAAGTTTCCAGATTTCTGGTTAGTTCTTTCTGGCAACGATAATTTGCTAAAAAGGTGCTTTTTGCATGGTGAAGTTGCATATATATATTGTCCTATTTGATTAGCTTCTACCAATGTAAATTGTGGATCTTGTACTTGTAATGCTTGTGTTGGTAATTGACAATTTTAGTGGCTTAATGCAGCAAAGTATCAAGGACAAGCTTGCCAATTTGAAACAAGAAAAGCAAAACATACGGAGAGAAATTGATTGTATAAGTCCTGAACTCAAGAAGGTGATTAGTTACTCCAGTTATTAAGCCGAAAAATTATGTTTTACCTTCTCAAGTAACAGAATAATAATTTATCTGCATGTATTTAAGTGGGAATTTATTACGTGATTTCTCAGTTGAAAGATTCAATTGATAAAAGGAGTGCTGAGATAAGGAAGCTCGAGAAGAGGATAAATGAGATTGTTGATAGAATTTACAAAGATTTCAGTGAGTATGTTGGGGTGAACAACATCCGTGAGTATGAAGAAAACCAGCTAAAAGCTGCCCAAGAAATGGCTGAAGAAAGGGTTAGCGTAAGCGACCAGCTGGCAAAGTTGAAATACCAGTATGTTTCTGTTCTTCCAATTATTTTGTGCTGAAGTGCAGAAAGACGGTATAGGATAGTTTTGTCAAGGACTTTAGCTTATTGACTGTATTAAATTAGGAGTAATAGAAAAAATTTCTGAATTGGAGTAATTCGCAAAGAGTTCTCATATGAAACGTGTTTGCATTGCTTCTTAGATTGTGAATATTCGAAACAGCTGATCATTGTTGGTTTGTAGGTTTAGTTACTTATGGGTATATTTGCTTGTGATTCCTTTTAACATTTGAAATAGCTAATTTATGAATGTTGATATTTGTCTTTTTAAAAACTGCATTGAGTTGAATCGTACATGAATGCCACTACTGGTATGACAAGGATGAGCACATGTTATATCTGCATTATTTATATGGGCATTTGCTTACTGAGAACTACTATGTGCTGAAGTCAAAGTTTCAATATCATGTATCACTATCATTGACAAGGTTGGAGTATGAGAAAAAGCGGGACATGGATTTACGTATTAAAGAACTGGAATCTTCACTCAATTCTTTGGAAAATAATTTGAAGAATGTTCAAAAGAAGGAGTCTGAAGCGAAGGTAGCAGCAGAGAAAACTACCAGTGAGATCAACCGGTTGAAGGAAGAAGTTCAGGGTATGGCTTTGTTTCTGACTATATAGAGTACTGCTGGAGTAGATGAGATCCTTCTCCTGAATCCTATTTATCCCTCCACTGAAGATGCAATGGGCGTTTCTCTTTTTCTGTTGTGGTTTGAAAATGTTCTAGATCATGTGCCTATCTATGGAATTATTGTATTGGTATCTTGATGAGTAAGTCAGAATATTGTGATTATGTTGACAATATAGTGTATTAAATGGACTATGCCGATAGTGTTAATTACCACCTGCACTACTTTCACTAACGATGAAGTAAGGGTGACTCTTTTTATTTGATTTTGTCTGCTTATCACTTAAAAAAGCAAATTTTATACTTATAAGGTTTACCCAACTATCGATGCATTTATCTTTTTCTGTGGACATTTCTAATTGGATATATCATCAGAAATGTCATTGACTGGTTCGACCTCTTGCAGAGTGGAAATTGAAATCCGATGAGTGTGAGAAGGATATGCAAGAGTGGAAGAAGCGTGCTTCTAATGCTACCACCAACTTGTCCAAACTTAATCGTCAGATAAATTCTAAGGTCATTCCTGGATTTGGGTTTGTTTAAGGTGCATGATTTTGAAATTGAAACCAAAAGGGCATTTTATATAATCACAATTGCTATCTTTTTCATGTAGGAGTCGCAAATTGAGCAGCTGATATCTCGGAAACAGGAAATTCTGGAGAATTGTGAACTGGAACATATAAGCCTTCCGACTATTGCTGATCCAATGGAGACTGAATCCTTGACAGAAGGTCCTGTCTTTGATTTTAGCCAACTAAATAGATCCCTACTGCAGGATAAGCGATCTTCTGATCGAGAAAAGCATGAGATAGAGTTCAAGCAGAAAATTGATGGTTTGGTATCAGAAATTGAGAGGACTGCCCCAAATTTGAGGGCTCTTGATCAATATGAAGCTCTAAAAGAAAAGGAAAGAGTTGCTACTGAGGAGTTTGAAGCAGCTAGGAAAGAAGAAAAGGAGGTTGCTGACAAGTTTAATGCAGTAAAGCAAAAGAGGTAAGCTGCTGTGATGCAAACAATATATGAATTACATATTCCCTTTTCCTTCCTGGGGGCTTTTTTTGGGAAAGGATTTTCTTTGTTTGTTTTTGGTTGGGGTGGGGGGAGGGGTGGTTGGGGAGGGGAATAAAGAAAGGTTATGGCCATCAGGATTGTGAAAACCAATTATGAAAATGACTTTCGTGAGCTCTAATTGATCTTTTGCAGAATAAAATCAGACTTGTGGTGTGTAATCTGTTCCCATTCAGGGAACTACTTTGGACCATACAACCTGACCACCTGGAAAACAGAATAATCCATTAAAAGTAGTTATAATCTTATGCACATTAGTATTTTCGTTACTGTATCCATCATGTGTGAATACGGAGGTGCTGTCACTGAGTCTGTTGTCCTTGGTCCTTCGTGCCATGTCCCTTATTTGCAGCATGAAGAAGAATACCTGTGGTCTATTATGATTTCTAGTTTACCAATTTTTATACCCAGCTGAGCTCAGGCAATTTCATATTTAACAAGGTGCATGTGCAAGACACATCATTCCTTTCATCAAATTACTGGTGACATTGAAGATTTTTGCAAACGGTATCAGTAGGGGTGGTGAAGAAATGAGAGTAACTCTAGGCATTAATGACCTCAGTGATATTTGTCCTTGCATTCCGCACCCTGCTTTAGAATTTACCTTCTGTAGGTGCATGATGCTGGTTCCGAGCAAGAAAATTTACACTCCACAGTTGGGAGATGTATCCAATTAGATGGAGGGTTTGCTGGTAAATGATTTGTAAACAGTCTCCTCCTCTCTGAGTGCCGTGGTTCGGTTAGTCTCAAGAAAGCGAGTGATCGATATGATTGTGAAGAATGGTTTGCCATGGACTGTGCTGTGCTACTTTTTCATTTGTCAGGCTCTTGTTACAATGTAATTAATTTAGTGAATGCTAAATGGACAGTTTCAGTTTCTATGCTTTTTTGATTGCTCTAACCCATTGTTGAAAGATGCATTAGAGCATCAATATACATACTGCAATGAGTGTGTACATACTATTCTGCTGGTACTTGTGTTGTCATTTGTGTTAACCCTTTTTTATGGGGAAAATAGGAATGAATTGTTTATGGAAGCATTCAACCATATCTCAAGCATCATTGATAAGATCTACAAGCAATTAACAAAGAGCACAACACATCCTCTCGGTGGAACTGCGTATTTGAATTTAGAGAATGAGGATGATCCATTCCTTCATGGCATCAAGTACACAGCTATGCCTCCAACGAAGCGCTTCCGGGACATGGAACAGCTGTCTGGTGGTGAGAAGACGATTGCTGCGCTTGCATTACTATTTTCCATCCACAGGTGAGCATATTGTGTCAAATTGTTCTTCTTTGCCACTCTATTTAATTGAAAATTCAATGACTTTTGAGACCGGATTTTTTAGCTTTTGAGGTTTTCACTTTGTCCTTTTCCTTCATTTCCCTTTTGCATAAATGCTTTTTTATGAGTTTGGTAATGACTTCTTTCTTTCGGTATTTTATAATGGACTGCCGCTGGAAGAGCCATTAGAAAAAGATGGCTTCTCCCGCTTTCTGGTGACAGTTCATATTTTCTTGCACTTGTAGTTCTTAGCTTTTGCCTATTGGCAAGAATATGGATGATCACACGGTAGCTATTTTGTAGCAGTTTGCTTGTCATCCTGACCACTACTAATGTAGTCTAGCTTTTTGCATCTCTGGGTTGGTTCAGTTATCGGCCTTCGCCGTTTTTCATATTGGATGAAGTTGATGCTGCTTTGGACAATTTGAATGTCGCGAAGGTGGCTGGATATATCCGCTCGAAGTCATGCGAAGGGTCCAGGCTTAATCAAGATGCAGATGCGGGTTGTGGTTTCCAGAGCATAGTGATATCTCTGAAAGACAGCTTTTATGATAAGGCTGAAGCTCTTGTTGGTGTATATAGGGACTCTGAAAGGAGGTGGCTCTCTTCCCATCTGTAACTTGAGTCTTCCTTTTGTCCCTTTACAGTTTAAGTATGATTAGGATTAACGTCTGTGTTCTCTGTACTCTTCGCAGCTGCTCAAGAACTCTGACATTTGACTTGACCAAATACCGGGAGTCCTGAAAGATTTGACCGATCATTGAAGGTTTTCACTGTCGATGTAGATATTCTCTTCAGAAGCTGTATATTGTAGCTATGACTAGGTTGCTGCAAATTCTCATTTCTCCCTGTATTGCCCTTTAACAACTCTAGTTTTCTTTTATCGCTTCCCTGACAGCTTTCTTGGTATTATTGCTTGTTTGGTTTTTACTTGAATTCGATAATTAGGTCTCTCTCTCTCTCTCTCTCTCTCTCTCTCTCTCTCAAAACATAGAGGGCGTTCCTGACTTCGTTGGATGGTTGTACGCATTTTGTGGGTAGGTCTCTGGTGGGCTTACTTGCTGCATTGTTCAGCCTCTCCATGTCTCTTTAGCTTCCGTGATAATAATGTCACCATGCTTCTGTTTGTTGTGGCTAAAGAAAAAGAATGGTGCTTCCTTTTCGAAAGCCTCTCCATGTCTCTTTAGCTTCCGTGATAATAATGTCACCATGCTTCTGTTTGTTGTGGCTAAAGAAAAAGAATGGTGCTTCCTTTTCGAAACAATTTTGGTTCATTTGCTCTTTGGAAGGTTGGCATATGAACTTGTTTTGTTATTCAATGGAAGTGATTGTTCAACAAATGTGGGTTCCTTTTCAAGAATGTCGTAATGATCATTCTTAGCCATCCCGAACTGGCGGGAAAAGGCTCATTAGCTGCAGAGATCGTTTTGTAAGAAAGAGGCACTGACGTGTGCCTGCTTATGGCTTGTTGCATCATGACGGTGCTTTTTGATCTAGCTGGGGACAAATTTTCCAAGAGTTTTCTTATGGCATGTTTGGTCATGAATGAATTTTGGATTGGATCAACGTGTAAAACATGGAATGGTGATCCTAGAGGAGTGCTGATTCCACCAACTTCTTGGAATTGGCATTATACTACGAAGTCCATTCCTAGGCTAGAACCATTTGGGGTTCATCAAATGAATCTGTAAGAATATAACTGATCATATTGTACCATACTTTAAAATTATTATAATTAGTTACATACTAATATGAAACTGAATATTTATTTAAAATTATATATTACTTATGAATTATGATGATTTTAACTCGAATTGAGTATTTGGGATCCTCAAATTGGCTATATGTCATTATTATTCCATCCATATCCATGCTAGACTATATTAGTGACAGGTATATCCTTCATCTAATTTCTTCAATGGTACGAGATCATATGCTAGAAAATTCATTTATTATAAAAAAAATGCCAACTAATACTTTAGGAATTATAATTTATCACAGTAGTTAACGATAATTTATGAAATGTAAACTTTTCATAAAATTAATTAATGCTAGTTATAGTTATTAGGATTTTTCATATATTTTCCTATGATTGGAGAATAAGGTTTTTCAAATAATTATATAATTTTGTTAAATACAATTATTGAAAAAATGCAGAAGTACGTAAATCGAAGTTTTCGTAACTTTCATTCCATTTCCATGCCACTTTGTTGCAACCAAACAGAAGAAGCCTCGTTTTATTCTATTTCCTCAGCTTACCAAACAAAGAACATGAAAGCGTTACTCCATTTTCACTCTTTTTTTTTTCGGTTTAATTTAATTTCTATATTCCATTTCATTCGGTGGTACCAAATATCTGAATAATGGGTTTGATGATATAATAATAAAAGTGGTGTAAAAAATTGATTTCACTTGCGATGCAACTTTGTTAAATAGATAAATCATACTAAACCATTATGAAATTTTAAATTAGGAATTTTCAAGGCGTGGGTTTTTTTTTTTGGGTATTTTGGAAAATGAGATGATACTCAATAGTCCGCTCTTTAATAACTGGCTAGCTTAAAGAAACATAGAGAATACATCCACATGGGTCTACAACAGTTCATTCAATCGGAAGTACATGTGGTTGACCCCGTGGTCGCTGAAGACTAAAGTGGTAAGCATGTTCGTATTAGCGCTCAAGTTTGAAGCTCGAATCAGCATTTTTAGGCAATCTCTTGCAGCTAACCATAAGAGCACGGATGTGTATTTTCGTTAATTACCTAATATGTGTAGGGGATGGAGGGACTACCAAGCTCAATGAGGATGAGCCGGGTACTTAAAAGAGTTTCGGATATTGCACCATTATAAAAATAGTAACGTTAATAAAATGAAAATGTCTCTGATGATCACTCTTGACGCAAGTGACTGTAACACCTTTAATGAAACAAAAGCGATTCTAAGTAGTCGGGGAACATTGCAACCTTGGTTTCTAACATGGAGGAAAAACCATTGTATCTTGAAGCACCCTCAACCTCAACCTCACAAAAACGAACCCCCTCTCATGCCAAAGCCAAGACAAAGAAGGCACTCCTTCCCAAGCTTTTGTAAGTTTCCTTCTGAGCCGTGGAGCCAGCTGCCTCGACACACCCCTTGAGGTGTTAAGGGTGCATGCCATGCAAAGTGAAGAATGGCAAAACAATTCTTGCACAACCACCTCCCTATGTCGTCCCCTCAGTCCCCACCCTCCCCTTTATAAACCCCAACGCCCCCCACTCACCGCTTCACTCCTGAACGACCCCCCAACCCATCGCAATCCACTCTCTTTCTCCATAACCATGGCCAAGCCTTTGGTCCTCTCCTTCGCATTTTGCTTTCTCCTGGCCTTCCACGGCTGCCTCGGCCGCCAGCGGTACCGGCCCAGCCAGCAGCACTCACTCCGGGAGCAAGGGGAGTGCCGGATCGACCGCCTCGACGCCCTCGAGCCCACGAACCGCATCCAGTGCGAGGCTGGCGTAGTCGAGTCGTGGGACCCAAACCACGAGATGTTCCAGTGCGCCGGGATCGCCATGGTCCGGCATATCATCGAGCCAAACGGCCTCCTCTTGCCTTCCTTCACCAATTCACCTCAACTCACGTACATTGTTGAAGGTAAAATACATGAACTGTTAAGAGTACTTAATTACCACATGCCCCAGTTTGTCATAATCATTCTTTGCATGTCATCCTCTCTGCACTTCCTAGCATCCCTGAAAGAAGTGGAGAAACATGCCCAGGAAAAAGCAGTTATTGTTTGCTTGATTGTCGAGTGCAGGTAATGGTATTCTGGGGACCGTGATCCCTGGTTGCCCCGAGACATTCCAATCATCTCAGCAATCACAGTTCGGGCCGCAGTTTGGACAGGGAGGACAGATGAGAGGAGGAGAAGGCCAGCGGTTCCAAGATCAGCACCAGAAGATCAGCCGCTTCCGACAAGGCGACGTCATTGCTTTGCCCACCGGAGTGGCCCAATGGGTCTACAATGATGCCAATCGACCCATCGTCGCCGTCACCCTCCTCGATGTTACCAATAATGAGAACCAGCTTGATCTCAACCCAAGAGTGAGTCAGTTTGTAAAATCGAGTTGATTAGCTTCTGCATGCATGATTAGGATGAGTTTGGGAGTGAATAAGTTCTCTACTCTCTCCTGCTTTTAGAGATTCTTCCTCGCTGGCAACCCGCAAGACGAGCATGAGCAAGGGGGCCAGCAATCGTGGGGACGGCGCCCACAACAGCGACAGCGTGGTGAGGAGGGCCAGCAAAGGGGTCAATGCAACAACGTCTTCTGCGGATTTGACGCGCGCTTCCTGGCTGAGGCGTTTAACGTGGATCTGGAAACAGCAAGGAGGCTGCAGAACGAGAATGACAACAGGAACAACATCGTGAGGGTCGAGGGCGGCCTTCAGGTTGTGAGGCCCCCAAGGGAACACGGAGGCCGTGGATGGGAGGAGGAGCGCGAGAGGGAGAGGTACGGTGGTGGCAGGTATGACGTGAACGGATTGGAGGAGACGCTCTGCACGATGAGGCTCCGAGAGAACATTGGCGACCCGTCGCGTGCGGACGTCTACACGCAACAAGCCGGTCACATTAGCACACTCAACAGCCACAAGCTGCCCATCCTGTACTGGCTCCAACTCAGCGCTGAAAAGGGCCATCTACACAGGGTGAGGTGTCTCTTCTTCAATTTTAGTAAGATTCCATCACTTGCGTCACTTTCTAGATCACGGTAATCCGAGTCGACACTACGATTTAACTTGCTTTCTTGAAAGCTATTGCATGAATAGGAATATCAAGATAGAATAATCGATCTTCAGGGAACTAATATCGGACTGCAAAATCGATTATCAAACTATTTCAAATTAATATTAAGTGATACAGCAGGGATCTTTATTGGGTTTACTTTTAACGGTAGCCGTGGTGTGCAGAATGCAATTATGGTGCCACACTACAACCTCAACTGCCACAGCGTGGTCTATGCAATCCACGGCAGCGCGCGCATCCAGGTGGTGAGCGACGACGGCCAGACAGTGTTTGATCAGGAGCTCCGCGAGGGGCAGGTCGTAGTGGTGCCGCAGAACTTTGCAGTGGTGAAGAGGGCTGAGAACGAGGAGTTCGAGTGGGTGTCCTTCAAGACAACGACAATGCGATGGTCAACCCGCTCGCAGGCCGGACCTCGGTGATGCGGGCGTTGCCGGACGAGGTCATCGCCAACGCATACCAGGTGTCGAGGGAGGACGCTAAGAGGCTCAAGTACAGCCGGAGGGAGACCACCGTGTTTTCCTCCAACGAGAGCGGCGGTTCTTTCTCTGAGAGGAGAGCTGAGGCTTAAGCGCCAAAGTAGAGGATGAATTAGTGCATGTAATGCTTTTTGTAGGCAGCGAAAGCCTTTGGAGGGACCACTCTTAATTACGTTATTATCTACTTAGAAGAGTAAGAAGAGGATCATAATAATGAGTAGTATGTGGTGTCTGTACGTGTAAGTTGTTTGCACGAGGAATAAAGATCTAAAGTCTTGTGCATATGCTTGGCTTTGCACAGTAGAGTTCGCCTCTTCAATGGGTATGTATTTTATCACGAAATACATGAGGCTATGAGAAATTGGAACTAAATGTTACAATGGCAAAAGAAAAAGAGTAGATCCTAGACAATCGAGTATAGGAAGAAACATAGTATATGCGCGGTTTCTTGACAGAATTGATAACAGGCTCCCAGAACTGTCATAAGAGGTTTACTGGTGGTCTCTTTTTTATCTGTCTGGACTACCTATCTATATGCACAAATCCGTGAGAGAGGGCTTGACTTGGTGCTGGTGGCGGAGGCTCGGAGGCAGCGGCGGCCAAATAGTTTGTTTTGATGTTGAAAAGGAGATGAAGAATACAGGTCTCTCAGCTTGTAGCCCCAACAAATGGCATATAATCACCAAGGCGGAACGCAAATGACTTTGCCTAAATGCATTGGATAAGATTCGATTTGTAGGAGCGCAAACGTAACCTCAAGGCAACCGTGAATTGACTTAGCGTATCCGTTGCACCCATAAACAAACTAAACAAACTCTTTCCACGGAAGTATGCAAGTGACATGGCCCGATAGACAAGGACCGATAGACAAGCATGATCCAAGATGTCCACATGACGGATGCACACATAAACAAACTCTTTCCACAGAAATATGCAAGTGATGCGGCCCGATAGACAAGCATGATCCAAGATGTCTTGATGAGCTGTGATCCATACAAGAGTAAGCCCACGATCAATTCATAATCAATACGAGAATAGGCCCATGATCCATGCAAGAACAAGCCCACGACTCTTGGGCTTCCATACCAGACATGAGCGGGTGACCCTTTGTTTCCCTTTGACACATGACCCTCGGACTTCCCCAGGCTCAGTGCCTCTTGAGTATCCCAGTGTATATAGACTATATAATGATTATGGGATTCAAATCCCACTATTGGATCAAGGAAGGGATCAACAATCGAGATTAGATATGGACTTATATAAATAGGGATCCTTCCCCCTCACTTATACTATCCTATTCATAAGTTAATATAATTCGAGTTTCATTCTTGATACACGATCCTTGTGAGTCGTGTGTGTGTAAGGCTAACTTGACAAAAATCCTAAGGCCACGTGGGTAGGGAACATCGGATTTGATCGACTCATGACAAGTGGTATCAAAGCCTTTGTTAGCATAATGACCGATCCTTGTTTTGATGTTGCGATCGCTCAAGGCGAGGATCATGAGGATCTTGGAAGACCTATCTAGAAGGTCACTGAGTCAAAAAAGAGTTGTGTTGTTTCGATGATGTCCTTAGAGGAGACTTTCATGGATGTCCAAGGGATGGATGACCTAAACTAGACCATGGAGGGAGTAGACAACGGAAGGGAGGAGTTTTTGGCTAATGTGCAAGAACTCAAAATTAGCTTCGGAGAGCTCTATGTCGAGGTGTTGGGTTCCTTGACTCGTAAGCTGCAGTAGTGGGATGAGACCTGGGCTACCAAGATGGCGGTCATGTGTGTAGAGATTGCCGAGCTTTAAGGGAAGCTCATGCCGAGCTTTAAGGGAAGCTCATGGAGGTTGAAGTGGCACGCGTGAATGAGATGGTCACTAGGCAAGCAAACCCACATGCCAATGCACCCAAGCTAAGAGAGTTTAAGGGCTCACAAGTAGCCAAGGGCATGCATAACTTCTTATGGTATATGGAACGATATTTAAAGGCCATGGGGATCAACGATGATGCATCTCGGGTAAACACCACACCTATGTATTTAGTTGATAATGCATTATTATGCTGGCATTATTGATCGGATGATAGGAGTGGCAACCCATCATGACATGGGCTAGATTTGTTAAGGAATTTCAGTGAAACTACTATCTTGCATATGTGGATGAGGAAGCTTGTGATGACCTCAAGTGCCTTGAGCAAAAAGGCAGAGTCCACGGCTACATGAAGCGATTCTTGGAGCTATTGCTCTAAATTCCATCCATGAGTGAGACGAACGCATACCACCAGTTCATGAGTAGACTCAACCCATGGGTCAAACAAGAGCTTAAACATTGTCTTGTGGCAAACCTTGTGATAGCGATGTCCATGGCCGAGTCCCTTGTAGAGTATAAGTTGCTGCCCATGGCTAAGCTAGATTCTTGTCCAAGGGATAAGGCCAATGGTGAAGGAGATCAGAGCTAGTATAACCGTTTGAATGAAGGCAAACCACCATAAGCCCTTTCTAAAGCTCAACTAGAATCGAACAATGTAGGATATCAGAGGACACACATCTACAAGTGCTTCTTCTATGATGGGCCACACATGACTTAAGATTGCCCAAGGGCAAATTAGCAGCCCTATGTAAGAAGGATGAGCTATGGGAAGAGGTGTGGCTGGGTTTGTTATGGATTCTTGGTGTGATCAAAGTCAAGAGGGCGAATGAACCTAAAGGCATGATGTTTGTGGATATAAAAATTGGAGGTACCACGATAAGTGCAACCATGGATACTGGGGCATCTAATCTCTTCATATCCTAAGGGGCTGTGAAAAAGCTGAATCTTTTAGTTGAAAAAGGAGGAGTTGGTTGGCTTAAAATGATAAACTCCAAGGACCAGCGACATGGAGCTCCATATCTCGACTTATAGGATGGCTAAGGACGTGGAGCTCCATCTTGGTCCATGGACCAACAAAGATAACATTGAAGTAATCCCCATTGATGATTATGACTTTGTGTAGGGTCTCGAATTCCTTGATAGGATCAATGCCAAGAAATTAATTTGACAAGAGTGAAATTAAGGTTAAATGGCATTTTTTTTGGTAAAAAGTCAATTTTTGATCCAGGATTGACTTTTGGTCAAAGGGTTGACAAAAAAGTCAACCCAAAAGTTAATCATTTGACTTTTTGGGTTTTTCTTGAAAAAAATTCCATCCTTATCTTCAATGGCCACAATATCTCTTTGAATCATTCTCTCCAATAGGTAGATTGGTAAAACTTTCTTTAGTGATTAGTGTGGCATGGAGTATTTAAGGAGGTCATTCGGTCAAAAAGAAGTAGGATGTAAATTTGAAATTCCAAAGTCTAAAACTGTTCTCGATTATTTGTCTTTGTTTGTGAGCTTTTCAAATTGTGATTAAGAGAGAAAACATAAAAAGAATGTTTTAGTGAGATAGTGTAATGACGTTAGATGTTTGCACTTATAGTTATAATCTCTTATTGATTCCATAATGAAATCCAAGTACTAGGCTGTCAGCGTGGAGGAGTGGACATATACTTAATATAAGCCGAACCACTATAAATTTTATGTGCAATATTCTCTTTCCTTGACTCTCTTTACTTAAGTCCATTGCACTCTTACATGTTATCTCAGAAGTCTAGTGACTTGCATAACAGATTCTAATCCTTATTCAGATTTTGTTATAACTTATTTATTCTACAGTTATTTGTCAAGATTTTTTTTAAACACCTATTTATTCCTCTAAGTATTCATACTAGTTTTATCAATGTGCTCATAGAAATATACCTTCGGCATTATGTGAGCACCATGCAAGCAAACAGGGCAAAGCTAATCGATGTGGCTCAATTTTCATACAACTTGCAATAGAGCGAGTCCAAGAACCAGAGCCCATTCGGGATCGTGACCAGGCAACAACCATTCATTCCAACCACAAGTGCCTCAAGCTATTGAGAGAGTAGCCCACTAGCATATAAGTTCATAAAGGCATGGAAAGAACAAGCAAACATGTGGCATGGGCATGTCTACATAAGGCCTCAAAGCATATGAACAAGTGGGAGGATAAGAAGCCATAGCATGTGGAGTTCCAAGTTGGGGACCTGAGGCTAGCTAAGATACACTTGGTCCTCTAGTATTGGGACATGTGCAAGAGCTCATCCATTGTGACACCCCGAACCCTTAGCAAGACGTCACCAGCGCCGGTGTTACATCTTTTACCATCTCTATCTCTTGGCTAAATTAAGCCTTGCCAGATTACAGGCATTTTTTTTTTTCAAAGCGGTCCCATGCGCAACTCATAGCGGAAGCAAAATTCACATCGTCATCTATCTCCCTTCTAACCCATGATACAAATACACACCAGCTACACATCAAGATTTTATATACGAACATCGACACTTTATTTACATATTCTTTTAAGATGGGACTCCTCCTTTCTCGGGTCGATACAAAACAAGAAAAGCGAGGACTCGCCATGTCCCGCCTAAAATCTCAAAAAGAAACTATCAACCCTCTACATCAAGCGCATAAGCTCCCATCAAAGGTGTCGATTATCTACATCAAAAGCTCGGCTCCTACTCGTCGCGTGAGTCTCACACCCAACCCGGTGCATCGGGTGGTGGCGGCGGCGGCATCCCTCGCATAGCACCATCTCGACGGACGTGAACAGAAATGAACTCTTGTATGACGGGGCCCCCAAACCAGGCCGATATCATACATAACTAAGCATTGCACTCGGATAAACGTCAAACCGGGCACGTAGGGACAATCTAACTCCGTACACTCCACCTCAACATCGACGGCGACCGTAAAATACCCCACGCGAAACAACGGGTAGCGGCATAGTGCTAATCAAATGTTATCCCCAAAAGGGGTGAGTACAACCACTCAGCCAGATAGGAAATCCAATAACAACTCGGTGCACCATGCATACCATCATACAATGCGAGGCATTGCTTACCTTTTTGATGTCAAGCGTATTCATGCATCATCATAGCATATATATCATCATCATGGCGTCTCATATATCATTATCATCACATCATCATTAACCATGCATCACCATGCATATCACATCATCATTAGCCATGCATCACCATGCATATCACATCATATCATCATTAGCCATGCATCACCATGCATATCACATCATCATTAGCCATGCATCACCATGCATATCACCTCATATCATCATTAGCCATGCATCACCATGCATATCACATCATCATTAGCCATGCATCACCATGCATATCACATCATATCATCATTAGCCATGCATCACCTTGCATATCACATCATCATTAGCCATGCATCACCATGCATATCACATCATAGATCAATTTCCACTTTTATTTATCAATTGATCCCCACATTATCTTTTCTCAAATTATCGAATTCACCATCATCACCATCCCTTCGGGCGTAAACCTCCGATAGGGATCCCGATCCCAGCCATCTCATGGTCACCGGGCTTCCGGCCCCCACATTCCGGGCATCTCGCATCTCAACTAGCATCACGAGGCATTCCCTTCGAGAAACCTCCGACGGGGTTTCCGGCCTTTACCCTTCTAACCGGGATCTCGCACCTAATCCCGGCATCGCGAGTCACTCCCTTCGGGCGAAACCTCCGACAGGGCTTCCGGCCCCCACATTCCGGGCATCCTGAAACTCCCAAGGAATCTCGGAATTACGCCACCAAAGCCACCGACAACATCCTCCACCACAACCTCATTCTCATCCACATTTTCCACTTTTTATCACCCTTTTTATCTTGTTATTTCATGGCATATGATTTACATACATGCATCACAATTCATGATCATTCACACATCAATGCCATATAACAATACATCATAATTCATGATCATACATGCATCAATGTCATTTAGCAATGCATCATAATTCATGATCATTCATACATCGGTGCCATATAACAATACATCATAATTAATGATCATACATGCATCAATGTCATATAGCAATGCATCATAATTCCATAGGACTCATGGCCAATAAAATAATCCACCTTTTATTTTATTATTATTTTATTAATTTTATTATTATATTATTATATTTATTTATTTTCATAAATAAATATTATATTTAATTTTTATGATTTTCCAAAAATCATAATCTTCAATCAATCCTTAAAAAAACAATTAGAATCAGATTTCACATAAAATCCATGGCTAATTCGCATTTTACATAATTTCCCAAATTTCCACAAAATACACACAACATTCGGATCACGGCCAGATTGCACAGTTTTCGAATTAATTCAATTAAAATACTCATATGACCTCCGAAAATTCCCAAATTTTACAGGATAATAGCCAACACATTTTCGTGCATTTTTCATGAAGAACTCTTAGCCAAATTCTTTATAGATTAATTTATATAACTCCACGAAGCTTCTGGAACCTCTACCGTTTCGTCCAGAACGTACATCACTGAAAAACTTAGGTTTGACCCATCAAATCTCTTTAGTTTCTCCTGAAATTCGATTATGTTATATATAAATGTGTCCTTTACAAGTTTCATGAAGAGATCTAGGTTAAATAACCAAAGTATAATCCTCTTTTAAGTCCTTGAAGTCTCGGGTGTCTCGGTTCACTTCAACAGAACCATCCGTCTCAAAGATCTAGCCGATTCACCAAGTTATACTTGTTATTTTTGCCTCATTTTCGAGTATGTTGTAGCTTAGGGTGTTTCCTACAACTTTCAAGAAGACAACAAAGTGAGATCTCCAACAGAAATCGACATGCAACCAAGAAATCAACAAAAGGTCAGTAGGAAATTCGCAGATCTGAGGTCTCCGTATAACAAAGCTTTTGACCCCACATATCACCATCGTTTTCCATGAAATTCGAGTATGTCATACCTCAAGATATTAGCTTCAACTTTCATGAAGACACCGAAGCCAAAATCACACTCCAAATACACATGCAAGCTCGAATAAGATACTGTCTACCACCAACCAAACGGAAACAGTCACATAACATAAACACATTCAACCCTTACTTCGGTATTTCGCCCAAATCACCCCTAAAACCGAACATGCAACCATCAAAACAACATGCAAGAGAAGTAAAGGAACCCCCACTTGCCTTCAAAATGAACGAACAGCAAGCACAAGGCGGCGTAGGACAGTCGGACAAGGCGGCGACGGCGAACGGGCGGCGGGAACTCTCGGCTCCACCTCCTCTCTCTCGGTCTCTCCCTTTCTCTCAAGCCCTCTCTCTCTCTCGCACACCTCTCTTGGACGGAAATGAAGAAGCAACCCGCCACTCTCTCTCCTAATCCCCTTTTATATCCCCTCAATTGCAATGATTAATCCACCACACCCATGGCCAATACATGCTCTTCCTTTGGCCACTTGTAATTTCAATTTTTGAAATTTGATTTGGGTTAATGGGCTTGGGCTTAGGCCCAACCGGCCACTCCTTCTTGGGCTGGTCGAAAATCCTTCTTGGGCCCAATGGGCCGACTAGCTTGGCCCACCAAGCTCTAGGCTAATGGGTCCAAGGCCCATTTCGAAAATAACCCTATGTTCTCCTTTTTTTTTTTTGAATTCCTTTTAATTAATATTTCTAAACTCAAATTTCATCTTGGCCAAAGTCTTGGGATATATTTTTAATTATTGAAATTTAAATCATATGGCCAAGCATTTAAATTTAAATTTCCACAACACAAGCAAAATTCATCAAATTAAAAGACAAATTGGCTAAAGCATAAGCCATAAAATTCTATCACCTAATTAAAGACATTTAACACACCTTAAGGCTCGGCTTTGAATTTCCGGGATGCCACATCCATAGCTACGAAGGACCATTCAGTGTGTTGCAACGGGTCAGAAAGGTCGTATACAAGTTAGATTTGCGTCAAAACTCAACTTACATCCAGTGTTCCATGTGAGTATGCTCAAACCTTTCCACATAGATGAGGAAGACCTGGACTGAGGAGAATCACAATGAGCATTGCTTGGAGCAAAAACCTCATGCGATCGAGATGTCGAGTGTATTATTATGGCGGACTAAGTCATATGGAAGAAGTATTATATGCTTAAGAAGGAGTAACTAGTATGATGGAAGGGCCTTTTGAAGAGTGATGTGAATTGGGAATCGTTCGAGACTCTTTGGCAGTTCAAGAAGCATATCAATGCATTCCATGTCAAAGATGCGATGAGAGCGTCGCTCAAATAGGTGGGGAGATTGACATGGCTCGACAGATAGGCATGATCCAAGATGTCCAAACAACGGGTCGTGATCCATATAAGAGTAAGCCCATGATCAATTCACGATCAATATGAGAATAGTCCCATGATGTCACAACCCCCTTTACTCAAGGTTGGGCTATAGGTTATTTTTGTGACCTCCCAAGCTTTGTCGCCATCCCGAATTCATTTATCTTTCGTTTATACACACATAGAAAGCGTGAACTTACAAACAAATCCTGACAACAATCAATATGGGAACATGAAATACAAACATACCAACATACCGGTATATTACATAAGTAGTGATGATTACAAAGCCTATCTCACATACAAAAGGGGCTTGGGGTATCCCTATCTCTACTACGGTAGGTAATAACCAAAATTGGGAACCCTTGTCTTACTGCATAGAGCTGGTATATCTAACTTAGTTTGATCCCTTGGACAAATCCATATCATCGTTGTCGCTCAAATTTGGATTTAGGTTGTCGAAACCTCGGAGTGGCCCTATCCAAGTATTTTCATACAACCTACACTATGCTTCAAAATGCATCGGAACAAGCTCATCCAAGCCTTTTTTTTTCCATCCATATGATGGATGATATCTCCGTCATAATAGTTTCTATCTTTACAGGGCAACCAAAAAACATAGCAGCCATAGTTCTATGTACTTGTAAAAGAAATAGGGGTGAGTACTTGGAATACTTAGTAAGTATAGCCTTTGGCCTTCACATAGAACATCGATTCATCATCAATACTAGTCAATCATTTGGTGCAAATCACGATGAAGGCAAATCAATTGCAAGACGTAACCAAGCTTCAAGCACAAATGAATGACAATTCTTGCAATCATTCATACATATGATGCATGCCCTGAGCTTATGCACTATAACCTTTCTTTCTTGCTCATGCATGCCATGCTTATTAAGCTTTTCTCTCATGCTTGAGACTCGAACCTAAGTCCTCCCGGAGCCGTCTTGGGACTTAAACCCAATTCATTCGGGCATTTTAATCGAGCTTCTGGCTTTTTGCTAGGCTTATGGGACTCAAACCCAGTTAATATGCTCGAGACTTGAACCCAAGTCTTATGCCAACCTTTAGGACTTGAACCCAGTTCTTGCCAGGAATTTGGGGACTCAAACCCCATTCTTATTTTTGTTATCTTTGCTCAAGCACAAATCATTTCTTGAGGGTGTACTCAAGTCTTATGCACGTGCAATAAGTTATGCATTTTGTGCTCAAACATAATGCATGTGCCATGAAATCATCAATTTCTTCATCAATAATATCACGAACGAGCCTAAGCCCAAAGCTCCGCTCGAGTAGCAAGTATGGAGTAACCCTGCACCAATCCAAGACGTGAACTCGGTACACCTCAATAGCGAATCACATCTTATGGCTATGGGCGAACCTCAACTTGTATCGCTTGAAAGCTATGAACCGCAACTTCATTCTAATCATACAAGAAATTCAAGAACAGGAACAAGTCATAAAATACATCAAACGTCCAAGAATCAATCAACCTACCCTTGGCTTGTTCGCAAGAGGATTTTCTAGAGTCAAAGACATCTCGAATGTTACTAAAAGAATGGAGAAACTACACTTACTTGGATGAAATGTTGAACTAAAGCTTGAACTACACAAGATGGGCGGCTTTACTTGGAGGCCGAAAGAGAGAGAGAGAGATCATGAGGAGGGAGGAGGGGCGTTCTAGGAGGAGGGTGGAAAAAATAGAAGGCAAGTAAGGAAAATGGGAAGTGCTCCTCCTATTTATAGCCCTTGGAGCAACCATTACCAAGTCAAACAGTCCTCTCCAATGTTTCCAAGTGTTAGGGCGGTCCTCTCCAATGTTTCCAAGTGTTCCGGTTCCGGTTCCTTTTTCTGGGAACCGGGAGTTCCAGTTCCGATTCTGGTTCCAAGCGGAACTAGAGCCGGAACCGGAACCTGTCCGGGAACCGGTGGAACCGGTTTCGGAACCGGAACCGATTACTTAGGGCAAAAAAGCTCGACCTTGGATGTTATAGTGACTTGTATATGATGTTCTAGTTGAAGTTTGGCTTCAGCCTCTAAATGAAAATTGTAAAGGACTTCTTGAAGTATAACATACTCAAATTTGGGAGAAACAAATAAGTATAAGTGGGTGAAATCGTTATTCTTTGGAAAAACTAGATCTGGAGATTTTGGGACCGACCCTTGATGAATGCATGGACTGTAAGGCAACCTTTTTGGAAATTTCACTTCGGTTTCTTAACAAAAGTTGTAAAGGACATCCTGAGGTAAAACATATAAAAAATTTAGAGAAAAAAAAAAACAAGAATAGGTAGGTGAAATCATGGTCCTTTGGAGATGGTTAGATCTGGAATTACGGTACTACGAACAGGGATTTTAACCGTCCATATTTAATTATCTAGGACGAATTTGACTTTGATGTTTTCACGAAGTATCTACCTTATGGTCTTGGCTATCACATAGTCAAATTTCATAATTTTTTAAGGTCATTTGGGTATTTAATCGGAAATGTTTCTAAAAATGTGCAATCTGATGTGTTCGGATCTTGTAAGTTGCAATGCGTGGACTATATCATTTTTTATGAGATTCTTTTGGAAATGTGTTCTGCATGAAATATCTCTCTTCATGTCTTATCTACAACATATTTAAATTTCGTAATTTTTGTAGTTCATTTGCCTATTTAACCAAAAATGTTTCAAAAATTGTGCAAGTAGAGAATAGGAAAAGTAAATCGATTTTATCTTTTAATCCAGAACAAATTGGACTACGATTTCTTCATGAAACTTGTACCTCTAGGTCTTAATTACAACATTTCCAAATTTCATAATTTTCTGAGTTCATTTAAAGGTTTAATCGAAATTGTTTTCAAAACTTGTACCTCTAGACATTCTTGTTCTAGTGGTGTTTTATTTCTACTTTCTAGTTTGCTATTTGTTTTGAAATTTCTAATTATATTCTATTATTGTTGTGCAGTGCGAAGTTAATGTATCAAGATAACATGTCAATGGGAAGTTACTGTGTAGTATACGCGTACATTATAGTTTTTTTTTTGTAACGTGCGCATACGTTATATTTTTTTTGGTAATGCACGTATATGTTATAGTTTTTTTTTGGTAACGTGCGCGTACATTATAGTTTTTTTGATAACGTGCGCGTACGTTATATTTTTTTTTTGGGTAACGTGCGCATATGTTATAGTTCAAATCTGAAAATAACAAAAAAAAAAAAAAAAAAAAACCTGTTGGAACCGGAACCGACCCCGGAACCTCGTGACGAGTAGGTTCCGGTTCTCGATTCCCACGGGTAGGTTCCCGAGGAACCTGTACCCGGGTAGGTTCTGAGGAACCTGTACCGGGTAGGTTCCGGGTTCCCGACAGAACCGAACCGGAACCTGAAACCGCTCACCCCTACCAAGTGTCCCGCTTACTTTCCTCGGGTGGCAAGCCTATTAGTCCAATAATTGAGACCTAAGGAATTAGTTGAAATGTTAAAAAAGCCTTACTTAGCAAATCTAGTTCCTAGGCATTATTGATGATGGCCCACTTTTTGCTTTTTCATTGGCCCACATCTACCCCGCATTTAATGAAGTCTAATGATGATACTACTCTAGGTTGCCAACTTGGCAATTCTAGAATATTCGGTCATTAATGAGGGCTAGTGTATCATTCTCCTATTGGTCCATGTGTATGTCGCTTTTTCTAGAACTTTCAAGGATATTTTAGACGTAATCATGAAATGTGACTTTTCAAGGGACAACTCACCCCTTCATTTAATGAGGGGTTTTTAGAGATTTCCTTATTTTGTTATTTTCTCCATTAAGAAGATGTTCTAGAGAATTCTACCGTTTAAATTGATTCCGAGACTGAGAAATTGATCATTAGGTAAACCTCAAAAAACTGAATCACGTACACCCGAGGTTCAATCGCCATGCCCTGTACTCGCCTAAATCACCCCCTTGGAGAGTCAATCGGCCTAAGGGATTGATTGTCATTTAATTGGTTAAAGGCCAATTCTAAGGCTACCCATGGCCTAGCACTAAGCTAAGGTGTCCATGGACCTTAGAATAAATAAGGGAATAGCCGAGTCTATCTATGGGCTCATTCCGGTTGGTACTCGATCCACCCATGTGGTTCATGGCCGGTATATTATCAATCTATTATTAGATATCACCAATTGAGAATCTTTTTCAATCACTAAGGATTAAATGGGGAATGCTGCATTTTTATTTATTTATTGGAAGACAATTTCTTTTGATTGATTTGGATTGTCTGTGTATCGGTGCATAGCTGGGCAAAATCACTCGTGGCCGGGTGCTATGACTGGCGTGACCATCCGCCGATCCAAAATCATCCCATGATCAATTTTCGTGATCCAAAAGTCATCTTATGAGCTAGTGATCAAATCCTACTAATATGGTCGGTAGGTCATTCATGATCGACACTCCACTAGTTCATGGTCGGTCGGTTGGTCGGACCATGACTGATCCTTGATTCTTTATCAATCAAACTAATCAATCCCATGGCCAATGGCTCATGGTCGATCCTTGTAGGACCTCATGGCCGATCCTCACGGGGTCAGAATCGAGGGTCTTACACATGATCCATGTGAGAATAAGCCCATGACTCTTGAGCTTCCATGCCAAACATGGCGAGCAACCCTTTGTTTCCCTCTGATGCATGACCCTTGGACTTCCCCACGTTTAGTGCCTCTTAAGTATCCTAGTGTACAAACTATGCAATAATTATGGGATTCAAATCCCACCATTGGATCAAGATAGAAATCAACGGTTAAAATTAGACTCACACTTGTATAAGTAGGGGCCCTTCCCCTTACTTGTACTATATGGTTCACAAGTTAATACGATTCGAGCTTCATTATCCATACACATTCCTTGTGAGTCGAGTGTGTTTGTAAGGTCTTAAGAGAAATCCTGAGGTCGCATGGGTAGGGAGTGTCGGATCGATCAACCTGTGACACAAGTTTGTCTTGTTTAATCAAGTATATTGAGTAAGACACCATTGACAAACACCTAATGGGGAAACCCCATTGTTTGATTAAGCCTAAAGTGAGCCATTTTTCCAAAGAAGGGCTCTCAAGAGTGGACTTGGTTCAAAATAAAAATTTAAAGTGGCCAAGTTAGGTTGGAAAAAAAAAGGCATGAGTTTGTTAGTAGGCCAAATGTTCATTGGCGTACATTTTCTAATCACTTAAACAAGGGCAATTTTGCACAAAATTTGCAATTGAGTAAAAAATGAAAAAAAAAAAAATTGAAAGGGTTAATATTATATATATAAAAAAATCAAACTAGTATACTTATGATAAATTTACTCTAAACTAATTTTTTTACCACCAAAAACTCAAACTAGTACATCTCGTGACAAATATTTTTCTCAAAACTAATCTTTTGACCACAAATAAGATAAATTTACTCTTTGTTTTTTTTTTTTGGATAAAAGTAAGGAATATATTGGGGAAAGGCCAAAATGTACAAGTGAAACGGCTTAAAAACTTGCACTCAAGATGAATAGGCTCATTATAAGTGGAAGGAAGCTACAAGAAAGGCCAAACGGCTACAACAAAACACTAAAAAAGAAAGCACTAGGTGGCAAAAACAACCGCTAGTCAAAGGCAACCAACAAAGACTAGTAGCTTGGACAGGTGGTTGAAGTTCTCTAGACGAAAGATAATGGGGTCTAAATCCCAAAAACGTTGCATTCTTCTGTTTCTAATGAAGTCCTCCACATTCCTAAAAATGATAGCCTTGTCCTTGATGACTTGAAGGAGGTGCTTCTTCATGGCCAGAACAGAATGTGTCTCCCTCATTAAGAGAATATTGTTCTTGTTTTTTTAGATGATATGACAAAGTGCACCAAAAGCAAATCGGGCAACACACTTAAAAAACTCCTTGCTCAAAAGCAAGGTTATGGCCCAACATATATTTTCCTCCCAAGATCTATTCCGCTAGGGAAGGTTGCACTTGGCTACCCAAAAGAAAGCCAAACTTGCCGTAACACGACACTAAAAAAAGAGATGATCTATAGAGTCAGGTATGTCATTGCAATAGGGGCGGGAAGCAGCATCAATCCTACCATATGATAAAAAGAGAGATTGAGTAGAAAGTTTATGCTTGGTGATGAGCCAAAGGTAGAATTGGTACCGAGGCAAAATGGCCTTTCCAAATGAAGTGATGCTAATTGACACAGCCTTTTTTCCGCCTTAAAGCCTCCCAAGCTAAGCCAATCGAGAACACGCTCGATGAATCCTCAGACCAACAAAAATGATCCTAGCTCCTAGACAAGGAGGGAAGAGGCAAATCCCAAGACTCCAACACCAACCTAAAAGCCTGTCCATCGTGAAAGAAGAGATTTGTCACCATGGCCTGTCGAAGAGAGACCGAAATTGTAGATGAGCAAATTTGAGAAATATAAGTTTAAAGGGCCCCTAGGGTGTCAGTTGTCAAACCAGAGTGACACTGATAGGCCATCCCCTATCATCTAAAAGAAATTGAGCTGGATTTATATCCTGAGGTGAAGAAGCTTCTTCCAAGCCCAAGAGCAAATAGTTAGCTTCTTAACAACCTAGAAATTCCTCCTTTTTAAGAAGGTCGAGTGGACCCACTTGCATTATAAGGACTCCTTATCTAAAAACAAATTCCATATATGTTTGAGCATGGTCACTTTGTTGCACTCGCACAGTCTCCATATACCAAGCATGCCCTCTACTTTAGGGAGACACACATTCTCTTGGGAGACCTTGGCACCCCCTTTACTCAACTCGGGGCCTCTCCAAATGAATTGCCTTAAAATATGCTCAATTTGATCCAGAACTGACATAGGGAGAATAAAGACACTTACCAGTCGGCCTGAATGGCATGAAGAACTGATCTGATCAGTTGTAGGTGCCCAACAAAGACAGAAAACAATGGGTCCAGGATTGCACCCTCGTTGTGATGCATCTGAAAAAGTAGCACAATCCGACTTTCCAAACCTTGACGTGATAATTGGTAATCCTAAGTAATGGACCAGCAAGTTCCCTTTTGGAAAACCAAGCTCCAGGAGTATTTGATCCCTTAGGAAAGGCGAGCCTCTAGACAGGAACACCTCGCTCTTTCTTGAATTCAGCTGCAAGCCACTTCAAGAAGAGAAGATCTGAAGTCCTTCCTTGAGAAGCATCATAGAAGGTAGGTGTCCTTCGCAAAAGAGAAAAATATCATCTACAAAGAATAAATGTGAGAGGGAGTAGGTTTGCACCTCCAAAAAAATCCAAAATCCGAGTGTTGTGAGCATCTCTCAAGTATCCCATAAAGCACCTCCATAACCAAGGTGAATAAATAGGGAGATATGGGATCACTTTGATGCAAGCCATGCCCACTAGGAAAGAAACCATGAAGCTCCCCATTCAACGCAATGGAAAATCGAGGTGTTCGAACACAAGTCATGATGAGATGCACTAGACGATCGGGAAACGAAAAGCAAGGAGAACATTCTCAAGAAACCGTCAATCCACGATATCATAGGCCTTTTTGAAGTTTACCTTAATCGCACACTTATGAGTATAAGGCTCCAAATGGAAGTTGGAAAAGAGTTCCTATCCAAAAGGATATCATCCCTAATCCGTCATCCTTTAATAAAAGCACTTTGAGACGAGCTCACCAGATCCTTCAGCACTAAAGCAATCCTATTTGCCAACACTTTTGTAATAAGCTTGTAGATAGTGTTGCAACATGCAATAGGTTTGTTTTCATCAACAGAAGATGCATTAGGAACCTTTGGCACCAAAACCAAAATGGAATTTTTGACTTCCTTCAAGAGTCTCCCCAAGGTGAAGAAATCCTTGACGGTTACTTTACCAACTGACCAACCATCCCCTAGTTCTCCCTAAAGAACTCAACTCTGAAATCATCTGGTCCCGAGGCCTTCCCTTGAGCTAGAGAGAAGAGAGTGTCACGAATCTCGAGGTCAGAGACAAACTGAGCAAGAGAAGAAAGATAGTCATTGTTGAATTGAAAACAAATGACCTCCTAAATCTCCGAAACTAGAGGTGCTTTCGACTCCAACCGAGGCAAGAGGAGGTCCTGGAAGTATTCCATAAAGTGTTACTAGACTAGCTATGGCTTTGTAATTTGGGGGTTGTTTGTTTGTATTCTTTTTTTTTTTTTTAAACAAAAATCTTGTTTTTTTGTTTCGGGAAACAAAAAAAAGAAAGAAACGCGTTTTTTTGCATTTTTTTGTTCCAAATCTATTTTTTTGTTCATGGGAACAAATTTGGAATAGAAACAAGAAACAAAAAAAAAAACTTTTTCTTGTTTCAAACATTTTCAAGAAACAAATTTTATCTATCTTATATTTTTCTTCTCTTTCTTTCTTTCTTCTTTCCTTCTTCTTTTTTTTTCTTTGGCCATGGCGGCGACAGCCATCGAGGGCCGGCGACCTCGCCGGAGCATTGCTGGCCCCTGGCGAGGCTTGGCCTCGCCTTGGCTGGGCGAGCTCGGGCTCACCCGAATCCGGCGAGGCTGGGTGAGCGAGGTTGAGCCTCGCGCCGGAGACACTTGGCCTCGCCTTGGCTGGGCAGCTTGAGCTCACCTAGGTCCGGTGCGCTACTTAGCGGTGGCTCGGCGAGGCTCGACCTCGCCGGATCTAGGTAAGCCCAAGCTCACCTAGATCCGACAAGGCCGAGCCTCGCCATGGCTGGGTGAGGCCACCAACCCTCGTTGGCTAGTCGCCGGCCATGGTTGAGGCCGACCGGCCACAAGGAAGAAAAAAAAAAAAAAAAGAAAAAGAAAGAAAAAAATGAAAAATAAAATAAAACAATTAAAAAATTAAAAGAAACAAAAAAAGAATACAAATTTACCAAACATATTTCTATTCTTTTTTTATTCCAAGAACAAGTTTATCAAACGTGTTCTCTCGGTAAAAACTTGTTACTTTGAACAAAAATAGTTTTTTTTTAAATTTCTATTCCTTGGAATAATTTTTGAACAGAAATGTTACCTAACGCTCCCTTGGTTACCCAAGGTATCCATTACAGAAAGAACTCTATTTCTCATCTGTCTCTTAATGACATAATGATGGAAGAACTTCGTATTTGGGTCGCCCTCCCTAAGCCACCTAATCCTAGCTTTCTATTTGACGAATGACTCCCCTAAGAGCAAAGCTCCAAGAAGGTATGGTATCGAGTCTTCTCTAGCTCCACAAACTCATCACTTATAGGATCTTGAAGGATGTGACATCCAGAATTTTCGGTGTTAATTTCAATTGAATTAATCAGGTCATTTCTATGCAATTGGAGTCGGGGATTAAAATGGAATACAAAATTGAGATGCGAGACGAGCTATTGGATGAGGAGAATATTCAATTGAAGCATTGAATAAATTAACGGGGGTCAATTTGATTCAATTCAAGAGGAATTAGGGCTCAATTGGAATGGAAACTTGGCAAAATTCGTATGCCACCTCTACCCCCACACTTTGGCCTACCTAATGCTTCTAGAAGGGGGCATATTTGTAAAAAATGAAGGTGGTGGACAGCTGGTGGTGGCCCACGTGTGGCTGACCTAAGAGAGAGAGAGAGTGAGAGAAAAGAAAGAGAATTTGATTTTCTCCTTCCTCCCCTCTCTCCTCCGTCGACGGATCCATCCCCATCTTCTTCTTCTTTTTCTTCAAAACTCCATGGGAGCCGAAGACCACCGAAGACCGAGCTGTCGTCGCCGCTTCTTGCCGCCGTCGTCGCATGCCGCAAGCCACCGGAGCTACTCCCGTGCACCCGAGCCTGCCGTCGAGCTGCCGTCCGCACACCTCCGCCCCTCTCCTCCCTCTGGTTCGAACAGAACCGACCAACAAGAGTAGAAGCGGCGATCGATCGGCGCCGCTTGAAGGAGCCGGCAAGTCGCGCCGGAGCCGCCATCGCCGCCGCACGCCGCCTCGTCGCCGTCCGCCTCGTGCTCGCTTGCCGTGCACCGCCTGCCTGGGTCCAAACGAGCTGCTGTCCAACCTCTGTTCCGCCCCTGTTCGCCTCGTTCGCCGCCTCCGGCCACCGCCCGACCACCTCCGACCACCGTTAGCCTCGCCGGAGCTCCGCCTCGCCCTCAGCCACCCTTGGCCGCCTCAATCGGCCCCGGAACGGCCCCAACCAGCAGCGTACAGAGAAGCCAGAAAATGGGTATCGCAGAGGGTTTTGGCCCGTTTTGGCCGCCTTCCCGAGCCCGGATGCTCGGCCCGCTTTGGGGAAAGTCGATCCTCGCGTCGAGCCCGTCGTTTTGGTGTGAGTTTTACTCACTAATGCCTCCTTAGTGTGCTAATTACACTTAAAGGTTGATTAGTTTTAATTAAATGTAATTAGGTTGTTAGATTAGAATTGATTAGTGATTATTAGTTAATTTCTTTGCATATTAGTTGCGTGGTTAGTGTAATTAGATAGAGAATTGTCTGTAGTATTTATTGGATGCTTCTTGGGATTTTTTCCGTCCCTTATCGGGTGTTAATTAAGCAAATCGGGCCTAGGTGGAATTTTTAGGAATTAAATATTAATTTTGGAAATTAATTATTTAATGATTTATTTCCCGAAAATTCAACTAGGATGGCTAGTGACCGGGATTTTATGCTGATGATCATGGCGTAGTCCGTTTGTTTAATTGAGCTTTATATTGTGCTAAATTGAATTTATGGTATTTATTTATTTAATTTTCGAAATTAATTATTTAATTATTTATTTTCCGGAAATTCAACCGGGATGACCAAAGTGACCGAATTTCGTACTGATTGTCGTGGCACAGTCCGTTTATTTAATTGAACCATATTTCACGCTGAATTGAATTATTTGTGAAAAAAATGAATTATTCTTGAATTGAATAATCTTTAGTTATTAATTGAAAAAGAACTAGGCTTCGATTGATAATGCCAAAAGGATCTGAGTGGGCTACAGAAAATGATGGAATTTATAAAAAGGAAATTATTATGTTTTGGCTAAGGCCAATCAAGCTCATGGCATTTTATCGGAAATGAGAAAAATTGGTTATTTGATTATTTGCTTGGAATGATATGATCTATCGGCTCGATGACTCTAAGGAGCATCTCGGAGACAGAGGACGGTATGATAAATTGTGTGTATACCGGCTCGATGACTCTAAGGAGCATCTGGAGACAGGACGGTATGATAAATTGTGTGTATACCGGCTCGATGACTTTACGGAGCATCTTGAGATAGGACGGTATGATGAATTGTGTGTATACCGGCTCGATGACTCTACGGAGCATCTGGAGACAGGACGGTATGATAAATTGTGTGTATACCGGCTCGATGACTCCACGGAGCATCTTGAGACAGACGGTATGATCTACCGGCTCGGTGACTCTGCTGATTATCTTGAGACAAAGACGATGCGGTACGATATATCGGCTCGATAATCTTATAGATCATCTTGAGACAGTACGGTATGATAAAAGGTCGGGTGGGACTATAAAGCCACTAAATCTTGGAAAGGTCGGGTGGGACCGTAAAGCCACTAGATATTGATAAGGTCGGGTGGGACCGTAAAGCCATTAGATATTGATAAGGTCGGGTGGGACCATAAAGCCACTAAATCTTCCACTAGATATTGATAAGGTCGGGTGGGACCGTAAAGCCACTAAATCTAAGGAATTGCTTGGCGTTGGATGAATGACCTAGAAATGGTCCGACTGACTTATAATCGACTAAGTCGATTGATCGATGATTCGATCTGAGAGTGACTTGATGTGATTCATTACCTTGGTTTGATGTTGTGAATTGAATGATTGAATAGAGATGACCGTGAGTGGTCTTCTTGGTGTGTAATCGACTAGGTTGATTAGATCAATGCTTCGATCTATAATATGATTGCTTGATTACCTGTATGATCTGTGCTAATATGCAGGTGGAATCTGAGGCCAAGGTAAGTCCTCTGACTCATGTTGTGCATAGGCAGCCCTAAGGTGTATTAGTTTACTAATCGGGTCTTAGAGGGTAGAACTTGCCGAGACGTTGTCTCGGGGTTATTAAATAACCATTTCAGGACCTATATGAGGAGCCTAAGGAGGAGAAATATGACGAGGAGATCCCTGTTGAGGAACCTGAGGAGGAGTACGTGAAGGAGAACCCCGAGGGTGATCCAGAGTAGGATCCTAATGACGATTGTTATAGAATCAATTTGAGTAGAAACCAATCGTTTTAGTATGGCTTGTATATGATTGCAATGGCGTGGTTTTCAGGTTCAATTTCCTAGTCCTACTTGTATATCCCATTGTTTTATTGTCTGGGGATTTATAACCGCTTCCGCATGTGCATATATAAATGAAAGGGTCGGCGATACATAGTTCGGGATATCGCAAATTTAAAATCGACCAAAAAGTTAAGGGATGTGCGCGTGCACGAGGATCGGGGCGTGACAAAGGAGGCCGAGCTGAGTCCGATTCGAAGCCTCCCTCACCTTAGAAGTCTTAGCGGAAATATTACCAAAAGAATCTCTATTTAAGTGCTTGAGCCAACCTTTTAGGGCTTTCAACTTGCACACAAGCCTAAACATAGGTACCCCTACTCTTGGAGCCTCCCAAACTTCCTTCACTATTGCCTCAAAGTCCGAGTGCTTCATCCAAAAATCAAATAATTTGAAAGGCCTCCTTCGAAACATTGGGTTCTCCACTTTGACTACCGTAGGAGAGTGGTCCAATATCCCGGGAGCTAGAAAGGAAGCCTTCGAGAAGGAAAAATTTTGACTCTAGGCAGGGTTTACAAGGACCCTATCAATCTTTCTCGCCTTACGAAAAGCCCCAGAAGAAGTAGACCAAGTGTACCGAAACCCCACATATCTGAGGTCCTCCAGTTCCACCTGATCAATACACTGACCGAACTCTTTAAAGCACAACAACCAAAAGTCCGAACCGCCTAACTTGTCAGAGGGGTCTTTAATAGCATTGAAGCCTCCCATCACAAGCCAAGGCATATTTTGATGAGAAGAACTCCTAAGCACAAGGTCCTCCCAAAGCGGTTTTCGAGAAGTGAAAGAGTGCTTAGCATAAACAATAGTAATGCAATAAACAGCTCCTGAATCTAAGCACCTGAGGTTCCCATGTATTGCTTGGTCCAACACCGAGAAAACTTCAAAGGAAACCAAGGAGAGATCCCACCCAACCTGGATCCTTCCTCGATGAGAGTGATCATAATTAGCCAACTAGCACCAATTCGTCACCAAATTCCCCGAAATAGAAGAAAAGCAATTATGGGGTACTTCCGTCTCTACTAACCCAAGCAAAGCTAGCCAATTGAATGAAACTAGATTTCGAGCCTCCGCTTATCTAAGAAGGGCAACGAGGCCCCTAATGTTCCAACAACCTATGTACATATTTACAAAAGAGAAGGGAAGAAGGAGATTACCTCCTTTTGGAAGAGTTAGCGAAGCTGCACGGATCGTCAAAGGTATAGGATATGAAGCCAAGGTGAGAAGCTTGTCCAGCATAGTCTTAGGTCTTCTCTTAGCAACAGGAGCTTTCGAAGAAGAGCATGGAGATAAAAGGTTCTCATCTAAAGAGAGTCCCTAATTATTTGAACCCTTGTGGTCCTCAACATGATTGGACAAAGCTGGCACGTCAAGTTCTGTAGGGCTAGCAATGTCCTCCGAAGAGAAGCGAGGGTCAACAACCTATCTTTGGGAGATTTTGGGCCCTCTAAGAGCTTTACGAGTATAGGTAGAGGTAGGAGACAGCCCCTTCTCCACAGCCACATCCTTAAGCTTCAAAGAACGCCCTTCATCACTGGAGCTAACTTGGAAGGTCAAGCTAATGTCCAACGAGAAGGGGGGGAGGAGGCTTCCTTTTCTTCCCCATAACCTGCTTCTAAGGCTGTTTCGGAATAGCAAGACCTCCCGAAACAGGACTGAGAAGCTGGGCTGGGTTCGAGGAAGTAGGGGCAGCTTAAGTTTGCACCTTTGACGCCACCTGAGAAGGATTGGGAGTGATCTCACATTTGTTGCCAAAGACTCCACATTTGAGGCATTGTATAGGCCTTCATTCGTATTCCACAGCAATTGTCCTCGAGACTCCATCCACATTTACTTCAACCGTAAAAACTTTTGGCTGATTTGTATGGATCTCAACACAAACTCTTGCGAAGGAGATCGTCCTCATACCTTCCGTGCGCTAGTCCACATTAAGAGGCTTGCCAATGGAACTAGCTATGACACTAATCGCTGGGGTGGACCACAGGTCGAGAGGAAGATTCTTGAGTCTTATCCAAATCGGAACGAAAGCTTGCTTGTCCTTTTTCAATTCCAGAAGTGGCTTCCACTGCTACAAGATGAGGAGCACCTTAGCCACGGTGAGAGGTCCCTCTTCTAATATCTTTCTACGGAGCAAGGGGTCCAGGACATGAAAAAAGAAGAAACCTTAGTCATCAACCAGCACATCAACTAGCTTAGAGCCCCAAGCATTCTTCAAAGTTTACTCAGTGAGCTGAAACAGGAGTCTTTCCCCTATAAAGTAACCAACCAAGTACTCATTTCACTTGGGCTCCATAGCTTGTAGCACCTCACTAGACAGATTAACAACCGGTCTATCCTCCACAATGGAAGGAGGAATATAGGTCAGCTCGCAACTCTTAATTGCCAACTGCACTACATTGGCCCAAGACTGGGCTTGAAGAGGCCTCAAAGAGCTAGTTGGGTTGCTCAGGGGCCTCTTAGTGGCATGTGCATGGTTACAGCCCTTGGATCATCGTACACGAGACAGCCTAGAGTGCGGGCCATGCTCAACACCATCCCCAATCGGAGTAGGCCCTCCTACAGGACAAGTGGGGTGGATCGACTTTCCAACAAGTTGGGAGGCTTCAATACGTAGAGGGGGGGGAGAGCTAGGCCCCTTACCACTACTAGCACCTATGTGAACCTCAGTTAAAGAAGACGCCATCAGTGCAACAAAACCCTCAAACAACCCGACAACAGCCACTATAATACAGCCATAGAGGAGTCTATACTAGGGCTAATGAAGGACGAGGAGAGGAGCTTACGAACCAGCTCCAAACCAGCTCGAGCAGAATAGGGTAGCTCATAAAAAACCAGAGTAGCAATGAATCGACTTGGGCCGCAAGTAGGGCAGCTTCAAGCTTCGCTTGGGGGACAAAGTAGGAGAATAGAGCGAATTTGCTTGGGCTGCAAGTAGGGTAGCTTATAGGCCACCACAGCCCTTTGCCCAGCCTTCGAACCAACTCGAGCATAATAGAGCAGCTCACGAAGAACTAGAGTAGCAGCGAAATAGGCCGCGAGTAGGGCAGCTTCGAGCTCCGCTCGAGGGACAAATTAGGAGAAGCCGTTCAATGAGAAGATGGAGGGTAGCCAGAAGAAGAGACCCTTCAAAAATTGGAGCAAACGGACGATTGTAGCACTCGGAGCAAGACGAAGTGCAGTTGTGATGAACAGTGCAAAATCGCCCCTTGTAGAGAGGGAGATGAATAGTGTATAATTTACTCTTTGTTACTTTCTAATAGATTGAATTAATATCAAGAAAATCTTAAACCAATACATTTATGATAATAAAACCTCAAATTAATATATTTGTTAATTGCTATGTGCCATCCAACTCAGTAATTAGATAATAAAAGTTAATAAAAACTAATTGAGTGTAAATTTGTCACGTGTATATCAATTTGATGTTTTTAGTTAATTTATGGTAAATTTGTAAAAAGATATATCAGTTTGAGGTTTTTTGTGATATTAATCTTATTTGGGACAAAGTCTACTTTTTATCATTTTTTTTTAGAAAAGCATTTTACTTCGAGTACTTACATTGGAATTTTCCCTTAGATTGTCTCTCTCCGAAGCGGCTTAAAGGTATGTTCATTGTTTGTCTGCCCTCTCATCATTTTATCTCTGGTTTCCTTTCATCGTGTGGTTTTATTAGTTGAACAAAGATCCTTGTCTACATAAGGGTACGGTGGAAATTAATTACAAAAAGAAGGTAAAAGAAGTTTCGAACCCCGAACAGCTCTTCTTTTTCTTATTGATATTTGAAAATTTTATATTTAGGTAATCAAGTTCGTCAACTTGCAGAATTTTTCTATTAATTCTACTTCCGATTAATTAGAGGAGACACATAAACCGATGCTGGCAAGTGTCCAATATGGAAAACTTTTTATCGTAGTGGACTACCAATTAATATGTGGGACTAAAAGTGTTAAAAGATGAAAATCACTAGACTCGCGTAACAAGATCTCTTGGCACAGATATAAAACTTCAGATCTTCACATTACTCCAATAAACATGTAAGCTTCATTCAACTCAAATTTAGAGCCGGAGATATGTGATTTCAATGACTTGGTTAGTTAGATTAAAAGTTCAAGAATATAATTGAAAAATAAGCACAAATTTAAAGATCAAAATAGAAATATAGCTGAAAGGAATAATAAATGACAAGCAAAATGGTATGCACAATACTAATTGCTATTAGGAATTTTATCTTTAACGAGAAAGAATGAATATTAAATATTGTTTTTTTTTTTTTTTTGGTAAAGGTAAGTAATATAGATAGACAAGAGAGCCATGAGGCCATACAAAGAACAGCAGGGAAGAGCCGGCACCAAAAACTTGCACTCAGAATGTCAAAGTACCACTCAAGTGGAAGGGTGCCAACCCGAGCTGCAGAGAAGGAAAAAGGAAACAGAAAAATAGGCAGCTAAAAGAGGCTGACGAATAGCGCAGCCAGGGCAGAAAGCATGCCAAAAATAAACGAAGAGGGAGGGCAGAAATACAACCCCACAACACTAGGATACAACCAAATGAAAGCAGTAGCCGGGTGAACTGGAAGCAGCAACAACAGCGACTAAAAGACCAAGGGTAAGACGAGATAGAGAACCACCCAAACAAGGGGGAAGAGGGGGCTACCCACGAGCATCATCAATGCAAAGAAAGACACGAACGGAGACGGCCAAATGATCTCTTCAGTAGGAGGCCGAAACGCTTACTCAAAGATAGAAGGGTGGATACCCCAACTAAGCTGAAGACGTTTGTTGTGGGGGATATTCGGGACCTTGGAGAATGTAAGGGCCTTGGCTTTTACAGCTTTGATTAGATGGGCTTTCATGGCTGGGAGGGAGAGCTGTTGGTTGCGGAAGATGATATTGTTTCTCTCCTTCCAGACAAGATAACATAAGGCACCAAAGGAAAACCTAGCCATTGATTGATGGAACCCTGAATCAGATAAGTGATTAATAGCCCACAAAAGGTTCACTTTCTAGGTCTGGTTTCTCCAAGGAAGATTAAACTTCGCTGCCCAAAAGGACGCAAGGCCGCGAGTAATGGAGCAGCCAAAGAAAAGGTGATCGATTGAATCCGGTCTAATTGAACAAAATGCACAAGACACATCCGGGATTCTTCCATGGGTGAGCAACCTCACCTGAGTTGGTAGGCGATTGCGAGTAATCAGCCACAGGTGAGTTTGATAACGAGGAGGGAGAGAGGGGCTCCAAATAAACTTGTAGCAGTGACTAAATGGCTTCCTCGTCCTCAGGAGATTCCAAGCAGAAGCTGAAGAGTAGGTTCCAGACGGGTGACCCAGCCAAACCAGTCGGTCATTTTCCCCATTAAGGATCGGAAGTGGCTCCTCCCAAGTCGCAATAACACCCGCAAATGAGGAAGGGGTGGATAGGGCTGCCAAACCAGTTCTAATTGTAGCAAGACGTGGAATACCGGAGCTATAGATATCACGATTAGAGAAGATCTTATAGAAAGGGCCACGTTGATGCCAATAGTCGAACTAGAAGGAGGCTAAAGAGCCATCTCCAACATTCCATCTAAACTGAAGCTGGATCAAGTCACAGAGACCAAGTAATTTCTTCCAAGCCCATGAACAGGACGTTGGCATAGGCACTATCCAAAAATTCTTATGCTTTAAGAAGTTTGAGTGGATCCATTTACACCATAGGGACTCTTTATTAGTAAAGAGGATCCATAAGTGCTTGATCATTGCCGCCAAGTTACTTACTCGAATGGATCGAATCCCCAACCCACCTTCCTCCTTAGGTAGACAAACATCCTCCCAAGCCACCTTAGCCCCACCTGAACTCAAGTAGGCCCTTTCCAAAGGAATTGACGAAAGATTTGTTCAATTCGCTTAATAACCGAAGAAAGCAATATAAAGACACTCGACCAATACACCTGGATGGAGTGGAGGACCGATTTTATCAATTGCAACCTGCCTGCCATGGACAAGAATCGGTTGGTCCAAGATTGGACTCTCGAGGTGATAGCATTCACCAACGCAGCACAATCTACTTTCCTAAGTCTAGTAGAAATAATAGGCACACCAAGGTATTTAAATGGAAGAGATCCTAATCGGAAGCCTGAGGCACTTACTAGGGCATCCGTAAGAGAAAGAGGCCCTCCAGAGATAAATATATCACTCTTGCGAAGATTGGGTAATAGGCCTGACCAATCGGCAAAGAGATAGATCCCATCCATTAAGATTCGCATCGAGGTCAAGCTGGCCTTCGAGAATAATAGAACATCATCCGCAAAGAAGAGATGGGAGAGCTTAGTGGCTTTGCATCTCCAAAAGTAATTGAAGGCTGGCTTATTGGATTGGCGGTTAAGGATACCAGTGAATACTTCCATAACGAGAGTGAAGATGTAAGGAGACATCGGGTCACCCTGACGAATTCCCCTTCCGCTTGAGAAAAAACCATGAAGCTCACCATTTAGGGAGATGGAGAACATGGGTGACCGGATACAAGCCATGATGCGGTCAATAAACACACCAGGGAAACCAAAAGCTTTAAGGGTTAGCTTAATGAAATTCCAATCCACCGAGTCAAAAGCTTTAGAAAAATCAACCTTAACGATGCATTTAGGCCGGTACGGTTCACGATGGAATTCACAGAATAATTCCTGGGCTAGCAGGATATTATCGCTAATCCTTCTGCCTTTAACAAAGGCGTTTTGAGGAGGGCTGATGATAGAAGGAAGAATGGAAGCTAACTTGTTAGCAAGAATCTTGGTGATGCATTTATATATAGTGTTGCAACAGGCTATGGGGCGAAAGTCATTGACTGTCGAGGCATTTGGGATTTTAGGAATCAAGGTGATGATAGTGGCATTAATCTGTCGAAGGAGTTGGCCCGAGTTGAAGAAATCGCGAACCGCCAAAATCACCGAAGGACCAACTATGTCCCACGACCGCTTAAAGAAATCTGCGTTGAATCCATCCGGGCCAGGGGCTTTACCATTTGCAAGGGAGAACATGGTTTCCCGAATCTCATCATCCGTAACAGGTCGAGAGAGGCTAAGAAAATGAGCATCGCTGATAGTATGATTCAAATGAGCACAAATATCATCAGACGAAGGCTTTATAGCAGGGGGGCTTTATGAAAATGGGAGATAAAGAGTTACTGAACTTCGGAGGGGTTAGTAATCTGGAAATCTCCATCCATAATTGATAATATTCTATTCCGGAGATGGCTTCGCTTGACCGAGTGATGGAAGTATTTTGTGCTTTGGTCGCCTTCTTTAAGCCAGCGCACTCTAGACTTTTGTCTGAGGAAGGACTCTTCTTGGATGCGAAGATCTGAGAAAGCCTGCAGGCGATCCCTCTCTGTATCAGCTAAAGACTGGTTGAGCGGGTCTAATTGAATTGCATTTTGGGCAATCAACAGCAGACTTCTAGCTTCCTCCGTACGAGTTGAGATATCCGAGTAGCCTGTCCTGTTTAGGCCTTTAAGTCTGTACTTTAGAGCACGCAATTTGCAGCAAAGCGTATACATGGGCGAGCCAACGTAGGAAGAATCCCATACCTGTGCTACCAGCTCAAAGAAGTTCAGATGGGCCATCCAAAAGTTGAAAAACTTAAAAGGCTTACGATTGTTTGGAGTAGGGAGGATCCTAACAACCATTGGGGAATGGTCCGATACACCTGGCGCCAAGAAGGAGGCCTCAGAATAAGAGAATGTAGAGTTTCAAGCCGAATTTACAACAACCCTGTCGATCTTCCTTTGCTTGCGATTAGGTCCAAAGGAGGCTGCCCAAGTAAAGCGATTACCAACAAACCTAAGATCATCCAAGCCAGCTTGAATGAGACAATTGCCAAAATCTTCAAAGGCTGGAATCTAGTAGTTTGATCTATCCGCCCTATCAGAGGCATACCGGATAGCATTGAAGTCTCCCACAACAATCCAGGGCTCATTCGTGTACAAAAGGCTGTAGTGATTCAACTCAGCCCACAACGGTCTTCTCAAAACAAAAGAGTACTCCGCATAAACCACCGATAAGTAGAAGGAAGTGCCATCAGTGATAGATCTCAAGTGGCCATGAATGGCCTAAGAGGAGCAGTCGGACATAATAAAAAGGGCATAAGCAGGGTTCCAACCCACCCAAACTCTACCTCTTGCCGAATGCACATAATTGAAGCACCAATTCCAACCAGGAAGCAAAGCAGCAGAGATATCATGAAAAACATTAGGCGAGATCTTAGTCTCCAAGATACCAATACAGCAAATGTTATTGGTTCTCACAAAATGCCTTATTTCGGCCTGCTTAAGGGGGGTGCCGAGACCCCTAATATTCCAAACACCAAAAAACATGGGAGCTAAAAAGGAGAGAAAGTTACCTTTTCTTGCCACCTCGCTTTTTCGCCGAGGGTGGCATCAATTTAGACCTCAAAAGGAAACGCACATCAGCTGACGCAAGTCGAAGATTTCCTTTTTGCCTCACAAGGGCTGCAAGGGTCGGTTCAGGGGGAAGATGGGAAGGGTCAGGATCCGAAGGGATGGATGACGCTACTACATCGGGAGAATCCGATTCACTTCCACTAGAACTGATCTCATCTGGGACTTCAACATTCGAGGGGGAGGCGGGATCCACCATAGCATCGCCTGGTGCTCCAATAATACCAGCTTGGGGGTTATCATCAATTCTTATCTTTAGGGGAGCAATTACCTTAGGAACAGGCTTGACCAGAACCATATCTTGAGGTTGCTTGCCACGAGAGGGAGGGATAACATTATGAACCAGCGAGTCTTGATGAATGGCAGGATTTTGAAAGCTTCTTTTACGACGAACTTCACGCCATTCATTAGCGGGCAGAGGAACAAGCCTTCTAGCAGGTGTATTGGCAGCTTTAGGAGAGACCGGGATAGCAGGATCAGCACATCGATGGCCAAAACAAACACAGGATGGGCAAAGGGAGGGAACCCATTCGTAATAAACAGACACAAAGTGGGGCTCATCATTTAACGTGAATTCAATCACTTTAGGGAGGGTAGTCGAAGAATCAATCTCCACACATACACGGGCAAAAGCCACAACAGTCATTTCTTCAGTTCGACTATCCACATAGAGAGGCTTACCTAGAGCACTAGTAAGAGCACTAATACCTGAGGCTGACCAAAGAGAGACCGGAACATTTCTGAGTCGGACCCAAATAGGGACTGAACTGTGGCTGGCCTTCTTGAGTTCCATCGATGGATACCATTGTTGGAAGACCAAGGGAATCTTGGAAACCATAATCGGTTCTCCTTCAAGAACCTTTCGCCTAAAAGCACGATCTGGTATATGGAAGAAGTAGCAACCCGGATCGGCGGGTATTACTTCAACTAGTCAGACCCCAAGCAAAGCCGAGAGCAGCCTTTGTCATATCAAGGGGGAGTCTCTTCCCAATATAATGGCCAACAAGGCATTCCTCCCATTTTGGGTGAGCAGCTTGCATAATCTCCTCAGAGATTTGCACAACAATTTTATTACCAATAACGGCAGGAGGGAAATAGGATAAGCTATATCCTTTTGTACTCAATCGAGTAACTGGCGCCCAAGAACGGGTGGGGGGAGGCTGAGGAGCTTCTGTAGAAGGGCCTTGTTGAGCGACAAAAGCCTTACCAGAAGTGGAAGTTGATCCTTGATGAACAGTAGTGCGCTGAGCCTGAGGAAGACGATAGGAAGGCACGGGAGTACCACTCGTGGTTGAACCTTTAATCTTTCCATTCAGAATCATGGAGGTGGAGGGGTTCACACCACTAGGTTGAGAGAAAGGAAGCCCATCAAGCTAAAATCGAGCTTTCCTTGCTCTGCTTCGACCTCTGCTTCGCGATCGGCCTTTCTGGCCACTGGCATCCCTCAATGCAGAATATTGATGGCCATGAGGGATGCGAGAGGAAGGGGGAGGGGCGGAGGTTTCCTTCAAAGCCTCAGGAAGAGGCTTACCCAGGATTCCATCCGGGATTGAGGAGGACGACGCCATTATAGCAGGCGTAGACCAAAACCCGAAAACCTAATCACATAGCTCATGAAATCCGAAAGAGGAGGCCATACCAGGCGAAATCCTTCGGTGAAGATGCAGATCGGGTCTGGGCGAGGTTCGTCTCCAAAAACGAGCTCAAACGGATGGTTGAGCTAGCCGAAGCCAACAACAGCCAGATCTGGTGAACAGTAGCGCGCGAACCAGGTAGAGAGAAAAGAGATGAACAGTAACTCTTTTGCGGGAGTTGACCGTGTTATGCTGTTGAGAGTTAGTTTAGCTTTTTAATATTAAATATTGTTATAGCCTTCATAATGCTTAAGTTGTTCAAAGTGAAGGATTCGAAACATATTGAACAATCGAATGTTCATGCGATGGAAAGGACATAGGGTGCGTTTGGATGGGCATTTAGAAAGCCCATCCAGCCCCCAAAGCCCCTTCGCCTAAAGAGAGGTGTTTGGCAACCTCCTCAAGGAGCTTTCAAGTGAAAGTGGAGTCCTTGGAAATGCTGAAAACATTTATTTTCTTCCTAAATTACCCCTATTAAATTTTCATATTTACGTTATTACCCTTTTATTTATTTATTTTTTAAATGTAAAAGGATCAGCCCTTCGCCGGACCGGCGAAGGGTGACGGCCGCCGCCGCGGCGAGCCGATCCGCGCCGGCGGCCGTCGGCCGAGGTCGCCAAATCAGCGCTGCGGCCGTGAGACCCGCGGCGGTCGCCCGGGTCGCGCGGCCCGGGTCGAGCGACCGTGGTCGCCCGAGGTCGGGCTACCTCCGGGCGGCCCTCGGGCGGGTCGCGCGACCCTCGCCGGAGGTCGCCCGACCTCGGCGACCTTAGAGCGACGGCCGCCGGCGCCAGATCTGGCTCATCGGCGGCCGCAGCCCTTCGCCGGTCCGGCGAAGGAGCTGAATTTTCAAAAAAGAAAAGAAAATAAAAGAAAAAATAATACCCAAAGCCCTTTGTGAAAGTTTTTTTTACCAAACACACATCCAACTCAAAGTTCATTTGCAAAATTTTTTTACCAAACACAATTACATTTTCCCAAAATAGCTTTGGGCTTTCAGCATTTACATTGGACTCAAAGCCCATTGCAAATGTTGAACCAAACGCGGCCATAAAGATACGAATTAATTTGCTCACTTATCACACTTCCACCATTTTCATCACTCTGCATTTCAATATAAGACATCCTAGCGGAAGACCTCATCGGCGAGAAGAAAAATTTTTGCCCTCCTCTTCCGAAACACCAAGCACATTCTTCTCGGCTCGTACCTCCGGCCTCAACTCCCTGTCCCCAAATGTCCAAACCCTAACAACTCCAATAAATCACAAAAAACTGCTCCGACCGACCACCCGCCTTCGCCGTTGGATGCCGCCCCATCGCCGTGGGCCACGGTCAAGCTCCACCCGCCACTACGGCCGCCGCCGCCACCGCCAACGACGGGGCCCTCTCTCTCGGCTACCCAAGTACACCGGTGCCAATCGAATTTCCTTTAAAATTTTGGAGGAGCTAGAAATTTGGGGCAGCGAAATAGCTTCCTATCAAACCGTTCTTGGGCGCTGGTGCTAAAAAAATCCGCAAAAAGCTTCTTCGATTCCTTCTTTCAAAGCAAAGCAAAATCACATCACAAGAGAGTTATAGCTCACAATTCTCGACCAAAGTCTCTTCATTCTAATGGCGGCCAAGAAGCTGGTCCGAGACTTGGTGCTCTCGGGACACCCTCTTCGTCTCCACCTTAGTTCTCAGGCCCAGGTTTTTTTTTTCCTTCTCGAGCTCTTTCTCGATTTTTCTCTCTATATTTCTTGCAATAGCCAGGTGAATTTCTAGGCTTTTATTCCCTTTTCTCTGTATTATTAATTCTTTTGATGTGGGTTTGTTAATTGAATTGTCTTATAGGCTTCAAGTTCGAGGCTGAGGTTGATTACCGCAGGTGGGCACTCGTGTAATCATCGATATAGTGTGTTTAATGAGTTCTCTAAGAAAGTTAAAGGCGAAGCTAGCGGGTATGCCGATTTTTTGTACCTTCACTCCTCTTTTTCTGTCTGTTCTTTTTCCTTTTTTGGTAGTAGAGACGCTAAAAATGAAAGTGTTCGCAACGCATACCGAAAGGATACCAATGAAGCCGACCATTAATGACTAGTTCGAACACCAGGAGCGGTCTGATCAGGGACTGCTCGGCTGTGCTTTTCGAGTCCAATGCTCTTTCTACTGTTAAGACTCTTGCCCCGTTTTTATGCCCTTTTGTGTTATCGTGGTGTTGGTTCACATTTTAGTCTCATTTGCTTCTGGTAGCTTGTAATTGGAGATTTAACATCGCTTACAATCATAGGAATTAATCTGTAAAGTGTCTTTTCTATGGTTTTATAGCTCAAAACATGCGTAAAGGTTTGACCTTTTTTCTTTTGGATGAGCTCATGATATATTGATTTGCCACCATGGAGCAATTTCCTTTAATTTGCTGTGAGATTCTACATTTGGGATATCGAGATGCAGATATACCAATTGAGTGTCTTATAGATTGCAAATACAGAAATGGTGAAGCTTCATTGAAGGAGCAAGAACTAGAGATACTTTTGATGTTGTCTGCTTCATTGTTTTCGGTACTTGGACTTTCATACAAATGATATTGCTTGCCTTTATAATTTATTGGTGTGTTTGGTTCCCTGAGAGGCTTATTCATGTTAACGATCTTCTTCAATCCTTTGGTCATAGCAATCCAGAGTTTCAAAAGTCAGTGAAGCAGCTAAAAGAAAAAGCAGAAGAGCTTAAAGGGGTGAAGGAGGAGCTTAAAGTTAGGTAATTTGCAGATCTGTTGGCTGAAAATCTTTCATTAGCGAGATTGTAGTCCCCTTAAGTAACCATCTGACTATCTGAGACATACTTGTTTGGTTGAACATCTGGATAAAGAGCTAAGGATATAAACTGGCTTTTGCAGAACGAAACAGACAACTGGGCAGTTGTACAAGCATGTTGATGGTGTTTGGACAGAGGCCGAAGCTACAGCAAAGAAGGTCTGAATATTTCTTTCCTTTCCTTTGCTTTTGGGCCAGAAGATGGCCTGAATTGATTCCCTTGGAATATGCACTGGTCCTGGAAAGGTTATTGAAGCAACAGACTCTCAAAATCTAGTATAGTATTTTCTTGTTCATTAAAGTTGATGTATTTAATAACTATGAACTTGATCGTGTTTTCTTGGTGAGAAATTTAGTATTCACAGAAGTTATACACTTGGGTACCTGGTAGGTAATATTGTGTTTCTGTGCAGCGATTCTTGTTTCTCTTCTGTTATGTCTGCTATGTGGAATTCATTAATATTCTTTGGGGTTTTTGGTTTTCTATAATTTTGCATTATCTCCAGGTTTCTGCCAATGTGAGGGAAAAAATATCTTCTGCAACTGAGGAGGTGTGGTCGCTTTATCCATTGTAATCCTGACAATGCTTACTTATATGCAAGTGACTGTTTGGAAACGTTATCTTTTTGTGTTGCTTTTAGGTCAAAGACCAGTTGGGGATTGGGAAGCAAGAGGAATCAGCATCTGCGAGTGGTTCAGCAGAACATGATGCTCACGCCAAAGGTGGAAATGAGGGAAAATCAACAGAAGAAAAATGCAAGCAGGCTGGTTCTGGTGATAACACAGAATCATTTTTTGGCAAATACAGAACAAGCTTCTTTTCCTCTTCTCCTAAGGTCTCGTCAACTTTCCAGAAGCTGAAGGGAGTAAAGGTTGTTGACTTGGCAAAGAAGGGATATGATATTGTCAAGGATGAGTTGAGTGGTAGCCCGAGTAAGAGAAAGCATATGGAACATGCACCTACTACGTCAACAGTTGAAAGAAGTACAAGAACTGATATAGTTGTTCTACCTTCTAAGCAGTCTCCGTGGAGTAAAAAGTGGGAAGCATTTAAAGAGAAAGTAATGTTATTTTACTAGTTGTTATGCATGAAAGCTGTTTGCAGATTTAAAGAATATTACATGGAGTAATCATGGTTCTTAAATCTAATGTTTTCTTTTTGTAGGTCAAAGGGCATCCCATGTTCAAACGTATTGGTAACGCGAGTGAGCCAGTTGTAACGAAAGGTCAGGAGGTACGCGCCGAAACCTTTTGTAAATCTTCCTTGGAAATCTTTACGCTCATTGTTAGATGTCTGTTCCATAGGATTGACTTTTTTGGGCGGAAGCCTTTTAATTGGAAGCTTTTTTCTGGAAAAGCATATGTTGTTTGAATCTGTTGACCTTTTCTTTGTTTGATCCTCCCTCTTCTCGTCTGATGCAATATCACCTCACATGTATAATAGTAAGGAGAGAGAAGGAGTTTTTTTGCTAATTAGGAGATTTTATGTGGTAGTGCTGAATTGATAGACCCCTTTAAGTCACTAGGGATTTGTGAACGTGGCTGAACTTACCGACAGCTGCTCAAATATTTCATCTGGACATTTGCCCTTCTTTTCTTTATTCAAGGACATCATATATATGCAATTGTTACTACAGAAAGAGTTGATATGGTTAGTCACAAAGCCCTGCTGAAGACTTGTGATATTGATACATTGAAAATTCTTACTCAGGTTAATTTGCATAAATTAGCCTCACCATTAGTGAGTAGTCAAGTGCTCGCTCCAAATCCAATGGATCTTGTATTTGATTCACAGTGTCACAAATAACTCTGGAACCATACCCGTGACCTATGGTTGAGGGTTACTTGGAGGCGTTTTTCCAAATGCCCCATGTTAAATTGTCTCACCCATTATATACTGAATTTAATTTTCTGGTTCTCTGGTTACAGAAGAAATAGTATCACATGTTTAACTATGTCCAACTTTGCTTGATTCAATAGATTGTCACATCTGGTCATTATCATGCTGTTGCTCGGTATATGTCTTCTTTATATAAAAGAAAGCAAGTTATTATATTAAACATTATTTGAACTCTCATCCATTTTGTGTTATGCCTGTTTGATTTTGCAGATTGCAGAAGATATGCGGGAGAGATGGGAAACTAGTGACAGCCCTGTTGTGCATAAAATTCAGGAGTAAGTTGTTCAAGTCGCTCTGTCCCCCCCCTCCCCCCTCTTTTCTCCTCTTTTCTCTTCCTACGGTTTCTCTGCTTCTTCTTATGCACATGTGTGAATGCACGCCAATGTGTGTGGACTCATGTGGTGGGTGCACTAACCTGGACATTACAAGCACACACTAGACAGCTGCACATAAATACAAGCATACTTCACGTGCAAGCTTGCAGTCCTTGTTTTGCGTGTCATAATTAAAGCTGTTATTCTACTGATTTTTATCTTTTTTAACAGTCTCAATGAAACTATCTTTCAAGAAACAGATGCTGCAGCATCAATGAAGGAAATACGCCGGCGAGACCCGTATGGTCACATTCCTATTTTTTTGTGGTTTCAGTTTCACTTGGTTCTCCTGTCAAATCATAGCTCACTGACATCTGGTGCTTTGCTTGTGGGCTAGATCTTTCTCTTTACCATAGTTTGTGGCTGAAGTCCAGGAAGTAGTAAAGCCTGTGCTTAATGCTTACATTAAGGTGGATAATGAGGCTATTTCCTAAAAATTGACTTTCCATTCTTTTGTATTCCTTGTGATGGATTCTGCTTAGGCCAACTGAACTTCAGCTACTTCTATTCATCATCATGTTTGTGTTTGCTTTGTGCAGGGAGATGTTGAAACTTTAAAAAAATATTGTAGCTCTGAAATCATTGAGAGATGCAAAGCTGAGCATGGTGCTTATCTGAGCCATGGCATTTTTTTCGACAATAAGGTATGATATAAAGCACATCTAATTTTCTAAGTGAAGTGTTTACTTGTTTACTCTAGCCTCTGAAAGAGAATATTAGGAGAAGTTGCTGACAAAATTAATTGATTTTTTTTTCTCAATAATTTCCTAGTTTCACTTATGGAGTAGTAACTGTGTAAGTCATAGATGTCAGAAGTTTTGTGAGAACAAAAGGAGAAATGAACACATTGTGTATATGCAAATTAACTGCAATGTGGGTTAGTTATGGAGGCACCCCCGCTGTCGGTTGTTACTTCTATTTAGGTGCCAATACAAGCTATTTTACTCGCACTCGGGTATGGTTGTCTGACAGAGATATATCCTGGTTTCTAACTCATTTATGAATTTAGATGGGTAATATGTTGAATCGGCATATACGTGTAATATATACCGGAATCTTTGTGATTTTCTGGGACATATTGTCATTATTCTTCAAGCTTAATGATAAACATTGCATAATATTATTCGTTATGATTGTTTAGATTTATAGCAGTTCTGCAAAATGACATGAATGATTCAATAGTTGAATTTTAGATGAAGCGTCTCAACACAGGCGTGTCAAGCTCATAGAATAGTTGGAGTATACAAATATAACACACAGTCTATGATCATTACATATCTTTATGTGCTTTTTGCTGGTTTTGAATTCTGATAGCAGCATCTTTTGAATTACTGTATTGCTCTGTTATCTCTATTCCGCAGTTTTCTTTTTTCACGTTCTTACTTTTGGTATGGCAGAGCGACTTGATTACTTTGTCCTAGCTCTGTTTTCTGTATAGTTGGAAGCAGTTATTTTTGTTTTTCCTATTTTTACTATTGCTATTAGATATTGCAAGTTCGTTTGCTGGACTATCATGGTTTGTTGGTTCAGATTGTCACATTCTGTTGTAGTATATTTATGCTTGTTCTAACTCTTCAATTCTATACCGAGCAGATTCTGCACGTGTCTGACGTTGATGTAAGAGAAACAAAAATGATGGGCACTTCACCAATTATCATTGTCAGGGTATGATCGTACTCTGCTACTTGTGCTGTTGCACACTCGTTATTTATCTGTAGGAGCTTCTTATTTACAAGCAAAATCTGACTGATTTCCCCCCAATGGCAGTTTCAAACTCAGCAAATATATTGCATACGTGACAAAAATGGTGCCATAACTGAAGGTGGCAAGGTAAGCCAAACTTTTGATTGGATGAGGCCAAGTGGTTAAGGAAAAACCTTTTTTTTTGTGTTGAATACAAAAAGGAAAGCTAAATCATTCAGTCAGTGCATGCTGTTTTCACAGTTGCATGTGCCCTCATTTGGACAATGGTTTCCGTTGTGTGTTAATTTCAACTTTCATGAAAGGGAATTATGGAGCAGCATAGTTTTTACTTATTTCATGAGTTCTGACAAAAGGTTTTCATTCCATAGTCCAAGGTGTAAGAAGTGAAAGGAGAAGGAGAAGAGGGAGAACACTTGCTTTAGTATTAGGACTTGTGCCTAAGAATGTATGAAATAAATGGCTGAATGTAGTTTGCCCACATTTATGTCAGGTTTTGCATAAAGATAAGAGATTATGGTGGTTTTAATTTTTCCAGAGTCTTCTTCCACTTTCAAACGTCCAAGGAAACTTGATCTTTATTGATTGTCAATCTTCATTCTATGAAGATCAAATCCTTTGTGTGTGCTTTGTTTCACTAATCTCTCTTTGAAGGGGAGAAATACGACCTATACGAGAGAGTACCGGGAGATTAAGCTATTAGGTGATCAGAAAAAATATTGAAAGGGATATTATGTTTCACATAAAGTGGCCTATATGTGGTTAGTCTGACTCGAATCCTCACTGAAATCTAGTGATGCTTTTGTTACTGTTATAGGCTGAATTTTTTAACATGTGAAATGTCTCAATAAACCAGATTGTCTCGATATCCCATGATCCACGATCTTGCTATAGGATGGAATTGGAAAGGCAACCATTAGTGGTATTAGACAACCAGGTTATCTAGTTCTTGGATTGGCCTGTCCTAACTGCAGAATCATTGATTCACCGTTTTCTTCTTTTTGAAATTCTCCTCCCTGTTCCTGATGATGACATGTCAGTCCGACTGGATCAATTCGAACCAAGTTCTGACATGAAGATAATTTTGCAGCACAACTCAATGAACTATGGAGCCACACTTTTTAACAATGACATAAAAGTCGTATTCTTTCTGCCAAAAGTGTTGCAAATATTGACGTGCATGGTTTAGGCATAAATCGCTTTGTCACCCTCTTGTTATGTTTATCAAGGGTATGTAGCCCTATTGACGTTATGTGCCTGTTCAGTGAGAAGGTACACCACAATGATCTGAAATGTTATGAAGAGTAATTGCATGTCTCAGAATGTAATCTGATATTGGTTTGTGTAAACAGGATACGATACACACCGTCTACTATGCTTGGGCTATGCAACAAGTGGATCCGGAAGAGCTTGGGGAAGGTGCTATCTTTCCCATCTGGAGGTTAAGAGAAATGCAACAAATCGGCGTCCAAGCTCTAATATGATGGTTCTATACTTATTTAATCATTGATTAAGACAGGCATGATTCCTGCGTCAGAGTAGATGATCAGTTGCTTATTCGTATGGTAATGAGTTCGATTTATTGCTGAGATTGGGATAGAAGCTCATCCAGTTAGGATATTCCCTTTTTTCATTTGGGGGGTTTTGATATCGACAGGCTGCTGCCAGTTTTGAGGGATTACCGTTAAAGAAAAGAAAGTGTATTTTTTGATGTTTCATCTCATGTAAAATAAATCTGGAAACGATCATGAGAATGATCGGAAATTGGTATGGTACTGTTTCCATTGATTCTAATTGTCGTACCTGCATTGTCACTTCTGATAATGTATCTGTAGCAGCGTGCTGTTAGACTCTATAAATCCTCATTTAAGCAAAATTCAGTTCCAAGACGTTTGGCTCTTGATGTTTGATTTTAAGTTGCAGCGTATTATTGTACGGCTCTGGCCTCTGGGCACTTGGCATGCCACAAGCATCGAGCCGTGAATAGGTTGTTGATCCTGCTTTAAGCGTCTCACGGTACCTCGCATCCAATTTTATGCTATCTGCAAACTCGAATTGCCTCGTGCGGTTCTCGATGTTTCTTTCCCTGTGCGCTCATGTTTTGTTTTCTTCATTGAAAGTTAAGTTTAATTGTCACCCTGCATGGTCTCTTCAGTCGGAATTTGGGCCGCAACTGGTGTATAAACAGTACCTTGCATGCTCTCAGTACAATTTAGGGAGCAATTGGTCCGCTGCAACTGCTATGTAAACAGAATTTATATTTTCCTAGAATTATCTGTAATTTCCCTTAAAAACGGAAAGATGTACAATTGGACTGCGTAATTATTGGTAGAGCAAAAATTGTAAGGAGTATTAGTGAAAGCCCATCTCTTAGGTTTACTGCCTTCGAACAATAAAATGTTAGTAAGTGCTTTTAGAGTTGAAAGTGATTGATTCTACAACTTGAAATAATTAGTTAAAAAAGTATATTTTCATTATTGACAATAATTTATATCTAAATATTTTCGAGATGAAAATAAATCATCCAATTTATGTAAAAGACATAAGAGTATTTTCCATGAAACTAAGTCTTTTGATGAAAATCATCTCTCCACCCCAAGAAATGTTTCTCTTAAAAATTTCTCTCTCATACCATGTTAGTTAGCACTTAATTCTGACTCTGAATTTTTGCTTTGGTTTTTGCATGTATGTCAAAGTTGAAATATGGATGGATCCACGGAGAGGCATGTCCACTCATTGCTGGAACTCCACTGGCCGAGATCGGGCCAAGGATCTGAATTAGGTTGGAAAGAAGGTTCGTGATTTCTTTGATCTTAAATTTGTCAATACTAATTGGCTTAACAAGAAGGAGAATTAAAGTAGAAATAAACCAATCGAAGGAAATTTTAGAGGAATGGACTAAGGAGGAAAACTCCCTTTTGCACTTGGAGTTCTGACATCAAATACTATCTATGCTAGCTTTTGGAGAAAGCGTGGATACTTGAAAGATACAAGGAAGTCAGTTGAACGATTTTTTCATATTAAAGATCGACATATTAAAAGGCACATAAGCATGATTCAATATGTTAACGATGAAAGGATTTGATTGACTAATCATATATGTCAAAGGACTTGATTGGACAAATTATAACTTCGAGAGCCCCATCACACAATATGAATAAGTTGGTGGATCAATTGTGGAGTTATCTCTTTAAATCAAACCATTTTCTATGCCTTAAGGGTAATTTTGTCATTTAAACGATACCAAACAATGAAAAATGAGTTCACATTTTAAAAGTGTTGTACTCTACTCCATGGGTATGAAGATTTGAAATTTGGATTAAAATTATTCTTGGAATCTGAATCTTCGTGCATTCATCAAATTGAGGGCTAAAATTGACATTTCATACATGTTTTCATGATTTATCAAATAAAGCATGAAGTTTCGTAGGTTTAATTCTTTTTTTTTTTTGGTTGAAATAGGTTTAAAAGTTCATTTGAAAGAAAATTAAGCACATCACAAAAATAGTGACTCTAGGGGGTAAAAAGGGAAATATCTAATTTTTTTAGCATCCAAAACAAAATTATCTTCTTTTCATATATTAGTGCAATATTCCACGTACATTGACACGTAAAAATATACAAAATTCAGGTTGTGGCATGGAATGTAATAGAGGTCAAATAATTGATCTAGAAAACCAAACTGTAATACAACAATTTTGAATCCATAAACTTTAAGGAAGTATAAATTAATTTTTACGATCTATAATAATTTTGCTTGGGTGTATATCACGTTTTGCCTCAACTTATGCAAATAACCATAAAAGCGATTAATAATTAATGAGTGGACTATATATAGCATTCCATACTATTGCAAATAATTCAAGTAATTACACCAAATTTATACTAATAAGAATGAACTAATCAAAATCAAAAGAAGGTATTAAAAAGCATTTCATAAAAATTTAAGTTGAACAAACAAAGAGGTCTCATAAATTGTGATATTAGGAATATTAAAAATATTTATTGACATATTTATCGACCTAAAAGTGTTTATAATTAGGTTAACACTTGTGGTTGTGCTTCACCCTAATAGCATGTATATTAGAAACTAAAAAGCCAATTAAACCAAACGGTAAATGAAATTGCGTCAAGTCATTAGGTCTATAGAAGGATTTATGATGGAAATTTACTCCTTATTGATGGTCTTAAATCGATTGGATTCATACTCCAATCTTATGATGTTTTTAATTCTAGGAGTGTGGTTGTCTGGATTTCTAATTATGATTAACCTAGATATAATACGGAATGAGATTATGGATTTTATTATATTCATCAACTGTTTAATAAATTGTAGTGATAAAACCTAATATTTTCATATTCTATCTTGTTTATTATTTGGTAGTTGTTGTGTATCAGTGTAAATCACAAATATGCCCTTATATCCATTCTCATGAAAAAACATACCATCCCTCATTATTATCGTGATCCATATCTAATGAGGAAAAACACAAAACATTTTGTACAGACTGTTAGGTGAGATAAGACCAAAATCATCCAAGTCCCCATAGTATAACTATTTTGGAAAAATAAAAAATTATATCATTGGACATAAAATCTTATGAAAATCTTGTCTAAATTTTTTTTTTTTAAAATATTCTGGTTAGATTCCATTTATATCCAATTTTATCATATCCTGAATAACAACCAAACATAGAGTAGGACATGGCTTTTATCTTAACTACCAAATATAACCTATGAGTAAAGTATAAGTTGGTGGTGGTTCTTGACATTCAATTGTTTTGAAATAGTTTTTCCCGATAAGGGTTAAGCATGTGCTTGTGCTTGTTGTGACTTTTAAGTTTCTTTTTAATTTTTGTTCTTTAAAATTAATTATCATTTTTTTAATAACCAAGAGGCACCGCCCCTTTTTAATTATCGTTCTTCAAAAGTAATTATCACTTTCTCAGTAGCCAAGAAGCATAGGTGTGAGGCATTAATTATCGTTCTTCAAAAGTAATTATTACTTTCTCAGTAGCCAAGAAGCATAGGTGCAAACGCCTCGCGTGAGATATCCTGTAAGTGTCACAGACCTATTAAATTTGTATATTTGAACAGGTGAATTAAAAAAAAAAAAAAAAAAAAAGGTGAATTCCAGTCCTGACCCGACTAACTACGCAAATTCCAGTCCTGACCCAACTAACTGCGCAAACTCTAATGGTTGGATTGCTTCACTCGACGAGACCAAAATGGGCTTAATTGAAGTGCCCTGGAAATTTTCGTTTTAACATAATTTGTTTGGACATGACCCCTTCGGCCGCGGGCACGATTGGCACCCGACCCCTCTTACTCTTAGTTCCGTCCTTAAATACATAAATTTGTGAATTCAAAAACAGATTTTCGAAAATACAAATTTCCCATCTACTGTGTGCTAGCTCAACTTAGAACAACTTGTCACTAAAAGAGCACATTAAATAAGAAACAAGCCCCTTTTATCATCAGAGCAAGCACATCTACATATAGAAAAAAGGCCACTTTATTTTTATTTGATTAACCCAAAAGTTTCTCATAAACATGCTCTTAGCTCTCTTCTCAATCCCGCCTACAATTTAACCTTCTCTTACTCTAGAAGAAGGATTTTTTGCATCACAGTGACCCTTTTTACTACCCTACCATACCATAATTTAACCATAACCTTCGTGCTGCTTAGGCAACGAAATGTACACCGTAATAAAACTAAGACATGGACTGACTCCCGCGGCTCGGCGACAAGAGGAACGTCTGGTGCTCGCGGTTGTACTTGAGCTCCTGAGCGTCCCTTGGCGACATCTGGAAGGAGTTGGTGATGACCTGGATCGGGAGGGCCCTGAACACCGAGGTGTAACCCGCCAGCGGGCTCTTCATGGGCTGGCTCGAGGTCTTGAAGGAGATCCACTCGAACCCGCTGTTGCCTGCCCTCATTATCGAGGTGAAGAACTGCGGGATCACGAACATGCTGCCCTCGCTCGCCTGCTCGTCGAACACGTTCTCCCCGTTCTGCCCCACGATCTGCACGTGCGCGTCGCCACGGGTCACGTACACGATCCTGTGGTCGGTCATCGACCAGTGTGGCGTGTACAGCGCATTCTGCAGCACAAAAGATGGGAGTTAATTGGACTCTAATTATCACTTGGCAACGTGCTTGATTTAGGACAATACAGAGAATCTAGTAGTATTGAGTCGCATAATCCGCATGGATCTCATTACCGGAAGAAGACGGCCTCGCTCAGCGCTCATGTCCATATAACGCAGGATTGGGAGCTTGTGCATGTTGACGATGTTGACCCGCCCGGCCTGCCTCGAGAAAACGTCGGCTTCCCTTCGGATGTCAATGTTCTGCTTGATCTTCATGGTGCAGAACGTCTCTTCGAACCCGTTTTGCGAAGTCAACGGCCCCCTTCGTCTTCGCATCCTCTCCTCCTGCTCCTCCTCGTACTCCTCATCGTACTCCTCATCCTCATCTGGGGCTACCACTCTCATCCTCTCACGGACGTTGATCATGATTCCCCTGTTGCTCTGCTGTTGCAACTTCTGAGCTATTTCGGTCGGAACGTTGAAGGACTCGGCGAGGATTTCGGTGTCGAAGGCTCGAAAGATGTTCTGGGAGTTGTACCGCCTGCTCTGGCGGCGGCTCTGCTGGCCCTGCCCGCGGCCCTGCCCGCCTTCGCCTCCAGCGAGGAAGAACGCCTGTTCAGTTTCCAAAGGTCAGCTACATGCTAATTGAACAAGGTAAGTTTGTGATAGGTCGAAGTAGAAATATTGCCTTATTTCCATTTCTTTTTCAATAAAGTGGATATAAAAAACTTTTCCGCCCAACTGATGTCAGGTAAGTCCTGTCCACGTAAGATCATAGATAGCAGTGGCCGTCATTTCGTGTTAATTTCACAACGCGTACATGCATTTCCAAAAATTAGATTCGAATACCTGTGCATGCAATTCAAATGGTCATAAAATTTGGGAATGTTCATTAGTCATTACCCTCAGTCTTTGATCGAGCTGGTTACCCTGATTGTTGAGGTCGACAACGGAGACGGCAATGAGTTCTTCGTTCCCGTCGTTGTGGCACCAATGAAGCGCACCTTCAGGGATGGCGATGATGTCGCCCCGGCGGATCCGGTGAACCTTCTGGTGTTGGTCCCTGCTTCCCCCCTCCCCTTGCTGGCCCTCTCCTTTCCACCTCCTTCCTCTTTCGCCGCTGCTGCCAGAGGATTGATCCGAGTGGTATGTCTCGGCACATCCTGGGTAGGTTATCCCCAGCAATCCCCTACCTGTGATACAATTTCAATGGCAAATTTCATGACATATAATTATATCAAGGAATAAGGACATGCAATTCCAGATCATGAAAGACAATTGGAAAACATTAATTATTAGTAAAAGGTTCCAATTTTATGATTAAGCACTGCTATTGCATAAGATGGTGTTTCCTCCTATGCGGTGGTCATAAATGGGAATGTAAATACGTCACTAAATTGATGACCTTGCTCAATGAAGACCAAGCGAGGGGCGTTGATGAACTCGGGCAAAAAGAGCGCGTTGGGGCGCAGGACAGTGCGGATGGCGGCAACACCAGCGCACTGGAACTGCTCGTCGTCCTCAGACCAGAGCTCGGTGACGCCGCCCTCGGACTCGATGCGCTGGTCTGGCTGGGTGGCTCTGATCCTCTGGAGCCTGCATTGCTGGGCCTCGCTGAGCCCGGCTGTGGCGTAGCCCTTCCCGAAGGCCACGTGCACGAGCAAGCAGAGGGTCGCGGCCAGGAAAGCTAGTCTTGAATTAGCCATGGACGTCGATGAGCAAGAGAGAGTGAAGAAGAAGAAGAAGAAGAAGCCCAAGAGGTAAATAGTAGTAGTGAGACAAGAGATGGTTGGGGGCGAGAGCGGTGGTTATATAAGGAGTGAAGTGGCCGTGTGGCGAACCGGTTCTGCATGTATTCGCATGGAGGATTGTCGTGATGCCGAGGGAGCGAAGCCACATTGCAATGGGGTTGGAGAGCGTGGGGACTGTGTGTTTATGTGTTGGACATGCATGGCGTTCTTGGTTACGTGTGGTAGCGGCGGCGGCCTGGCCTCTGCGAGAGGAGTGCGAGTGTTGCTGGGGAGAGAGGTTTTGGTCCTGACATTTGTCTTGGTCACTCTTCGATTTGTCAACTGTCATGCAAGAGACTTTAGGCCTAATTAATGACATTCATATGCGTCACCTAGGCTTTGATTCCATTGATGTTTCAGTATTTCAACCATTTATTGATTAATGTACTCGATTGCTATTTTTTTCCAAACGGATCACATCTGTATAAATTGACGTTTCGATTGGTTGAAACATCATAGGAGGGCAAGAATGGTGGTAGAAGATCCCCAGGGACTCAGTAGTGTCCCCATGTACTACATCCATCTAGTGGCTTCACTTAATTTAGCTTTTTAATTTGCGCACAACTTGATCTTATCGAAGGGAATTTCTTTCAACGATACCTCCGATTAGTGGGTTACAACTTACTAGATATCTCGATAATTCACATGCACACTTACTAAAAATTATGATGTAGGTGATATCCATATTTATAATCCATTAATTACAAGACTTGGATGAAGGAAAACATGGTGTTGCCCCAAATATACAACCCAAAAAATCCAAACTCTCTCCTTTCTTTCTCTGTCTCTTTCTCCTTCTCTTTCATACTCCTTATAATCCGTTTGGTTGAAATAATGAAATACAACTACAATGTAAAAGTAATTATTAATCTATAACATAGTGGAATTATAATAGTTATTATTAAACTATAACATTTGGTTTCATGAATAATATATGTGATAAGAAAGAACAATATTAAAAATCCCAATATACATTTACAATTAAAATTTGAGGGTATACAATAGTAACCACTTCAACAGTCCATCAAGATTCATTAGCATAATACCCCATTTTAATAATGGAGATAGGATGATGTCATATTAAATGATTATTATTTAAATCACTATTGACGTATAAATATCCTTTAATAGATATATGGAGATCTCCGTTTCATATTCATTCCCATTACAATTTCCTAACATATGAACAAATCACTATGCCAATTACATTTTCCCAATTCTTTCTTGCAAACGAGAGTCCTTAGTCCATTTTACTCCATCATTGCAGCATTCAGTTCCACCATATCAAGTTCAGAATCATGATAGCAGATGGAGGTTGCCACTCACAATAGGGACAATGGACCGGAATATAAAGTACTCACAGCCACCATATACATTTAGATAAGGATATTCCAGGGAAATTTCATCGGCTGATTCTAAATTCTCCATCTTGATCTTTGCATATGCACAAACAACAATTTGAGTAAGCGAGCTTCATTTTGAAGATTTGGCATACTGCACATGAATGGTTAGATCATATGGATCTCATTTCATATGATCAAATCACTCTTATGAAGTGGGCTTACCTAAATCGGGACCGCCTAATAATTGTACTTAGACGTGCCTCAACCAGCAAAATGCGTGCGTAAATTTCATTCGTGATCAGTGAAAATTCAATGACGTTTTTAAACTGCCAAATGCACTAAATTTTCTTCAATTTTCTTTTTGGTAATTGTAGTTTATTAATCGGGTTTCGGCCGATTCTTCAGCCAAACAATGATGTGGCATCCAAGTGGCATCCAGAATACTATGTACATGTCCATTGCACTGGCAATTCGCTAGAAAACTTGTCGAAATTCGATCAAAATGCATCAATTGCAAAAAGAAGAGTGAGTTTAGTGGTTCGGCAATTAAAACAAAGTTCTGCGATTTCAGTGATCCAAAAGTTATCACTGGAGACAGAATTACAAATTCGAAGCACCTAGTAATCTAGAAGGAAGGACCAACAGCACTTTAAGTTCGGGATATGAAGCCATGACCAAAGTGGGGTCAGAAATCTAGCGTGAGAATCAAGCGGATCTACGGAATCACGCAGCGTAAAACCTAAGCCATCCGCATAAAACCTGCAGTCCCCCGCCTAACCCAAGAAAAACATTAAAAAAACCTCATACGTCATACCCAATTTCTCGTTATAAAGAACCAATTTCTATGCACTCCCAGTCCCAAAACCAGAGCATCCGCTCTTTTCTTTGCTCTCTCCTCGCTCATGTCTTGCCTGAGTCTGAGTTTTCCGCCTCCCAAGAAGGCGTGGAAGATTCTCACCTCCAAGCTCCAGCGGAAGCTCCCCAAGCTCCACAGGCCAAGGCCCGTCTACAAATTGCCTAAAGCTGAAGTTCTCACCGCTGCTTCTTCAGGAGCCAATGAGCCTGTCATTGTCGTGAAGCAACCCCGTCGACGGCACAGGCAGAGAGCTCGGCGCGTCCACGCACCGGGCATTTTCAACGTCCGGCATCGTGTGTTCAAGAAGCAGCAAGCGCACATGTTTGTCGATAAGCTCTTCAAGGAGCCTCTGGAAGGGATCTTAGAGCACCGTTGCCTAGACACTCTTCCTGTGAAGTATATGCCGAGTCCCAACAGCTTCACTACGATCGATTGCTCTGCTCCAGAGGCAGGAAAGAATGACGAGGATCGCGGCGAAAGTGGTGCAAAGACGTGTGAAGCGGACGACCTGTGGGAGTCGGTAGGGCTGGCGTCTCCGCTGACTTACAGAATTGATGAGAGAGCCGAGGAGTTCATATCCAGGTTCCGAGCTGAAATGGAGCGTCAGGAGAGGGTGGCACGGAGTTTGTAGTTGATAACTTCATATATTTTCTCCTTTTTCTTCCATTTTTTTCCTCCCCTTTTGGATTTGTGATTACTGTCGTCAAGCTCAGCCTTCTGTTGTGTACATACTTTACATAATAGAGCCTGGATTTCCAATGCACCACAAAATCAAGCATGGCCTGAATTTGGCATGAATTAGCTCGTGAAAATAGCAGGCATCCGTTCCTCAATTCGAGTGATGTCCAGGAACAATATCCACAGACTGTTCAGAAACTTCTGATCGAAACAACAGCTGCAAGGAAAGTGAAGTACACAAGCTGTCTGTTTTAGAGGTCAAAAAGGCCCGGCCTGGCCCAACCCAAAATTTTCGGGTATTTTTGGTTTGGGTCTCATTATGATTCAATTTTTTGTTTTTTTTTTTTTTGATCACATTATTATGATTCAATTGAAAGATTAAAAAATGTGTATTGTCATAGTTTCGGTTCGGTTCTGGTGATAAGCTGAGGCGAGTCGAAACACAATTACTTTATCAAGTTTGAGTTGAAACTAAAATATTAATTTGCGATACTCTTCTTTCACCCTGAACAATTCGACTCCTTCCACAAACGTTAGAAGACAAGGGCCGTGACGATTAGAATGGAGTTGCACTTTCAGGTCGAAAAGCTAGATGATGTTGGGTGCTGGAGGATGTTGGGGCGGCGTCTGCAGTGGAGGATTGAGATCTCGTGCTTCATGTAGGCGATGAGGCCGTCCTTCAAGACCTTCTCCTTGTCAAAGGTCTTGATGGCAACGCCCTCACTGGACTTGACGTTGCGGGCGTTGTGGACCTTGGCAAAGGTGCCACGGTCGAGGAGCTTGCCGACTTCATAGCAGCTGAGGAGAAGGGGCTGGTTGTCTTTCCAGGCATTGGACCCGGCGATGGTTGTGGAGGGTGCTGCTGGCGTCCGCCTGGATGAGAGCATAGTGATTTGTCATTCGAAGGCGATGGTGATTCACCGTTGCGGGGTCTTCTTGTTCTCATTTCTTCTTGTTGGGCTAAAAAACACTTGAAAGCCCGAATCGATTCAGCTCAACCCGACCTGTGTTTTCAGTTCGAGACGGATGCAACTCAGGTCGCGTTTGGGTCAAAATAAGCACACAGAGCCCCTTTAGTATGGCTCGGGTCGCATGAAAACTCAGCTTGAACTGGACTGTTGACATCCCCTAGCCCGTGCCATATCCATCAGGCTCAATAATGGGAGACAACATCCAAATGAAACGGGGCAGAGACTTAGAAAGGCATTGCCTTTTTCCTTTTACTCCAAATATGACCACTATTCTGTTTGGAATCACGTGGGATTCCTGAATAACAGGACATGCAACCAATGAAGGAATGGACATACATAAGTCGATATAGAGGCGGAGAGAGTAATAAGTGTTCAGGAAAAATGGGTCTCTCTTAATGCTATGAACTGGACATATCCCTTGTCAGGTTCGGCAAAATATCACCACAGGTCACGCAGACAAATCAAAGGAGGTGAAATGAGGCACCATCCAAACACAGGAAAACAAATTAAGTGCAGCTAAACAAGACTTCTTTAAATACATCACCTTCATTATATCAATAAATAAACTAAACAACCAAAAAGCATAAGAATTCCCCAATATTCAGCTTTGTATTCATTCTGCAGCAGAAACAATTGCCACAAAACAGAACTCCCAACAGATGCCACGAGGCTGGATTCAATACAGAATACTAGGGGAACACACTAGCATATGGTCATTTTGAGGCACCACAAATGATCACATAACATCGATAGTGTATGTGTTCCGAGTAGACCAGCTGACTCTTACATGCTATCTATCTACCTAGCTTAAAAAGGCCTTCATTGGATCATCATGGTGTACCTTCTTCATCCGATACGCCTCCATCTCCTCAGCAGTAACCTGCAAGTAATAAGTGATTGTATCAACACATAAACCACAAAAAATTAGAGTGGATTTCCAGTTCTGTGGTACTCCAAAATAGAGAGGCAGAACTCCAAAATAGAGAGAAAGGAATACCTCATCCTCCCATCTAACATTGTACTTGCGCTTCCTTTCATCTTTCTCTTCTCGCTTTCTTATATCCTCCTGTAAAAGTGAATCAAACAAGAATTAGCAGAATTAAACAAGGACTGTCCATGACTGAACCATCACCTTCCCACTGCTTCCCAAATTAGATGCGTTTACCATAAATCAAACTCCTAACGTTCTGTCACCTTTCCCCTATTATTATACTGAGCCTCCCCTCTGCAGTACGTTATACACTACTAAACTAAAAACTAAATTTATTTAGAGCAACAATGACTAGCTACCCTCAATTTCATTGTCAACTTTCAATGGTAGCCAGACTCCAACATTGTATTTATTGATGATCTATATGAATTCCCACTTCTTTCTTTAATTATCAGTGGGAATAGGTCGGAAAGGAGAAAATAAAGAACAGACAGAGAACTGAAAATGGTCCAGTTACCTTCTTAAGTGCTTCGGCAAGAAGTTTCTGGTCCAACTCCAAATCATCAGGGACATCAGTTCCCCAGGTAGCCAGCCTCTTCTCCTCCACTGGGGCAGCTACATCTGTTTCCACATTTAAGCGGTGCCAGAGCAAAAATCAGCAAAGTGGTTATAGTATCAAAATTCCACTTTAAAAAAGGATATTACAATGGCCATGATCAAAACAAATCAAGCGACCAAGAAGCATCTGATAATTTTTTGATCAACACAATCAACAAAGCTGACTGAGACACGTAAAACTGAGGACAAAAGTTTTTTCCAGCAAATGATCCTCTAAAGGCAGAAAAATTCGGGTGAAAAAGTGGACTAACCTTCTGTGGCCCCTTTCCGAGCAATATTTGATTTCATTAGTTCATTTACTGCCTCGGCGGCTTCAATTCCGGCAGCGCCCGTACAGTAGCTATTTCTGATAGTCTGTTTGCAGCACTTGTAGCCCCATTGATGATCCTTCCACCATGAACCCCAAACACAAGTGTGATTATTAATAAAAACATCCTCCTCATACTTGCTTCTGGGCAGTGCTAACTCCTGAAATAGCAAAAGAAGCTGATTAAGTACCTCAATACTGTCGCATATATTGGTTATATCCTTATGATTCAGGAAAAGCAACCCCAATATTGTCAAGGAGAATGAAAATGACATAGCCAATTCAGGTGGAAAGTTTTAGCATCTTTCATGATTGAATTTGACAAATAAGAAAACCTTAACTAGAAACCCCACCTGCCCCTTAATGATCCTACCAGCACGATCATATTCCACTTCTCTCTCACTCTGTCCCAAGAGCAGCTCTCTTGGGAGCTCTTCCTCTGCAGCTGCATTGCCATACCTCTCCAGGATGGTATCCTTTGTTTGATACTTCAATTTTTCCTTAATAACTTTATAATTCTTGTAAAGCAACTCAGCTTGAGATGGCGCTGATTGCATGTGGATGTCTTGCCCTTTCTCAAAAGCTTCCCAAGCATGTATATTAAGCTGCTTAAATTCAAGAGCTTGACCGCTATTCCTGTATTGGTTATCACCCTGAAAGTAAGAATTGATTGATTAGTAAAATATTTATGCCTAAGAAAATAAGGAAATGAGCTAGAGTTACTGCCAAAAAACTTCAAAGAACTTACCCCATAAAACTTCTCATTTGGATCAGCATCTGGGAGGGGATCCTCACGCATGGACCGAGTTTTAGGATCATAGTGAGCTGAATTGACATCTAGATTCAGAAGGTACTTTGCCGTATCCTCCCGAATACGAAGGTTCCTAACAAATAAATCAACTTAGTACTGTCCAGAATATGAAGAAGAATGTGGGGGGGGGGGGTACTGACAGTTTAAGAAGTTTTAGTTGTTTACTAATGTTCCTAAAACATCAAAAGAAAGAAAGACTGCTAATATCTAAGCGAACCGATCCACCTACCTAACAGTTCCAGTACTTCCACCACCTGTTGTGCGAACACGCTTTTCAACCTTTGCAAAGTCCATCTGCTTGCTTTCATCAACCTTTGCCTCATCCACTCTTAAGTCATCATCATCATCTTCCTCATCATCATCTTCCTCACCATCCTCACCATCCTCACCATTTTGGTTATTGTTCTTCTCCTCTAATTTCTTCAGCTGTTGTTCCTTAAGATATTTTCTTCGAGCGTTATCCCTAGCTTCATATCTCTCAATCACAAGAGCATAGCTTGACGCATCATAGCCATTCCACCGGTCTCTCTTACCATCATAGTCAAGCTCAAAGGTCTCTATCTTTTCATCAGGTGCAATGTGTGTGTTTGTATATTTGGCTCCCACTTTCCGGGGTCTTTCCATGCATGCCTTCGAATCATGAGTCATGGCACCACAGCTGCAGGAGTCAAAGAACAATTGCATTTAGCCACCGTTTTCCAGCTAATAAGGGTACAAGACAAGCAAATCACAGTTGACAATATAAAAAAGGTAAAGGCCATGATCAGATTAAACTAAACACCATGAGGGACCAAAATACCTCATGATTCTCTTCCCCATTGACAACCAACAATAGAAGGAAATTGAGAATTAAAATAAGTTTCTGAAGAACCTTTATTTGCACTTTGTTAAGCCATAAAAACACAGGAAAAAAACTAAAAGCTTGCTTTTTGTAGATCCAAAGAGGAGACAAAGTGCGAATAAAGAACTGAAAATGTCAGCCCATGAACCTCCTCAAACATTATTATAATTAAGTCGAAGAAACAGTTCATGGTTTGTGACTCCTGGGACATATGGACTTAAACAAAAGGAATCCCCTAGACTGGCTAGGGGGTGTGCACCCACAGAGAGAGAGAGAGAGTCTTCCTTACTTCTGGCATGCACCTTTCCGGTACTTGTCAGCCTGAAAAATTTTTGCGCCTCTGTCGTACCAAGATTTCGTGTAATTTGGATCTGATTTCCATTTCCTTTGATGTTTCAAGCTCTGACAACATAAAAAACATAAGTCCATTCAGCCTTTTCTATCATACACAGAGTCATAAGAACATCTATAGGAAGCAAGAGGAAACAAAAATTCAACTTACAGGTCTCTCGGCATTGAGATACCATGGCGCAGACGACATGTACTGCGGAATATGAGGATTAATTTCCTTGCCATCTTCATCAACCTCAGCTGGAGCGAGTCCGGCTTTTCGTGCTTCTTCCAATTCAATCTGTTTCCTGTGGTCCTCCCTAGATTTAAAAGCCACTGCAGACACCATAACATAAGCTGCCTTTAAAAATCATAGCAACATACAATTTTTTTTTTTTTTTTTGGTACATATAGCAACATACAATTTAATGTCTTCTAACACCAAAAATCCCACATAAACCTACTCCATCATTCAATCAGAATCTGTTCTCTTCATCACAATCTACAGAACTCAATTCTATTTAAAAGGCACACGAGTGTCAGAAAAACATCATCCCATCAAAAGCCTGAAGGGCAAACGGTTTTGAAGTTTAGCTCGTACAATCGATACACGTATCCTCCAATTTAAAGGGGAACGAAAACGCAACCCTGCTGCAAATCAAAGGAAAGCCGCCATTGAATTTCAGCGACACGCAAACCAAAACAAGGCGAAATCGACCAACACCAAACAAAATAACGCCGGAAAAGCTCCAAAACAAGAAGATGGTCACGGCGCAGAAGAGCAAAGCGAAATCGAAACAACGAAATGGGGCAACCCCGAAACAAGAGAAGAACGAAATCAGCCATGACGGATAGGAATAATTTAGGGTTTCGGTAGGCACCAGAAGCCGTCGCCATGATTTCTCCGGTGCAAACTCAGCGCAACAGCAATACCGCCGAGGAAAGCCGCAATCGGTCGAGATCTTAGCTGGGTAGGAAGGGATTCAGAGAAAATCCAAGTTTGGAGATCGAGCGATGGAGAGAGAGAGAGAGGAGCAGATCGTCTCTCTCTTGTTTTTCTTTTTGATTGGTGAGATACGCGTCCGAGGTGGTTAAATACCTTTCTGCCCCTCAGGTATCAGATTTGGCCAAAGAGGCGGCTTTATCTTCTTCTTTTTTTTTTGTTCGAAAGAGGCGGTTTTATCTCTTCTTCTTTTTTTGTGTTATATACTTTTTTAATTGATTTAATTTTTTCGTTAAAAAATCAACAGAAATGTTAATTTGGCCATTAGATTACTCTTAAGTGCCACAGTGACGTCCGCGTGTTATATACGTCACAATTGAAAGCTAAAAATCAAAATAAAAGAAACATCTTAACCTTCACTTAAAAAGAAAACAAAACCTAAAAACATGTTTCTTTATTCGAATTATTTTTTTTTTATTTTATTTCTTTCTCTTTTTTTTTTTTTTTTCTTTTTCTTTACTTTGTTTCATATCCTCTTCTTTCTTGCCTACTGTCAGCCGTTCAAGCTCACGCTCTACGCTCTTGCTTATCTCTTTTTTATTTACTCTACCATGTAGTTGTATATTGCTTAAGCAAATGGCTCTACATGCTTTGCTTTTTTTTTTTTTAAATTATTATAACACAAAAGAGACAGGGGAAGAACATAATTGAAAATTCTCATTAGAGATGTACATGATTTAATTATTTTCTCTTTTGCTTCTTTTTAAAATCTATACAAACATTTTTTAGAATAGATAAGCATTTGGTGATAATAAGAGAACAAATATATGAAGCAAGTTTGCTTAGATTTAAAGACAAGTTCATATTTGATGGGCGGGGCTTATTGAATTAGTTAAGGGTCTTTAATTATCCATAAACACATGCCTAGGAATGCGGATGCCAAAACTAGGAAGCTTGGCAGAACAAACTGAGAGTAGTTTTGATTCTGTTTCACGCACTCTTTTTCTTTCGGGCGTGTCTGCTTATTGTTATATTTTCTAGTCTTCTCATGCTTTTATATGCTGCAGGATTGAGCTTCGGCGTGGATGCAATTGTAGCTTTGGACGGGACATTGTTGTTGAAGAACTAATCCAAGCAAAAGAGGTTATAAGTTTTTCTTATTAAACGTTTCTTTTTATTTACATGGTGAAAGTAATACTTTTTTAGGATCATGATACCACAATAGCAATTGGATCCAAGTCATATAATATCGATTCTATTGGACGCGTGTTTTCATGTCTTCAAGTTAATGTTTGATCTTCAAGTTCATGAATTTTGTGCTATTTGCACATTGTTGTTTCAACTTTTTTGTTTTTCTTTCAAGTTGATTTTGTTGCTTAGTCTTTTGAAGATTTTCTGAGCCGATATTATCAAGGGCAAAAGGAGAAAAATTGTGTTGAAAATAAAAAAAGAAAAAAAGAGGAAAACCCAGAAACCTGACCCTACCCAACCTGACTTGAATCGAATTTTTGATGTGGGTCTAATGTGTTTCAGGTTGGTTCGGGTTGGGTCATAGTATGTGACCCTTATGATTCGGGTCGGGTCGGGTAACATCAAAATCTAACCCGATTCAACCCATTGACACCTCTAAAATTTACCCGAAGCTAATCTATTTAACCACAAAAAAATCCTAAATTGATATATTCGTAACAAATATATCATATGTTATTTGAATTAATACCACAAAAAATTTGTAACTTCTTCAAAACTAATATGCTAGTCAATCACCACATGTCATTCAAATTAGTTTACATGAAAACTAAATAGGATAAACTTATCACAAATATACTAGTTTGGGATATATTTACCAAAAGTGTGCTAGTTTTGGATTTTTGGTGATTACAAAATTAATTTGCAATAAATTTGCCATAGGCGTACCTATTTGGGATTATTAATTTACATATTTAACCATTGATAAATTATCTATAAAATAGCTAATTGACTATGTTATGGAAATTACAAAAGGAGAATAGTCGGTTAAAAGTTGAAGCTCTTCTTTGTTTTATATACTAGTATAGATGTGATTGGACGGTTTAGAGGAAATCCATCGATATGCTAGTGGACCTGTAAAGCATGAATCCGCAAGTGTGCCCGCCGTGATTTAAGCCTTTGAAGGGTGGCTATTACATATTCAACAAAGGTCTTTCCCACAAATTTATTTGATAGATTTAATTTGCATTCGAATTATTATGGAAAAAGATCCTATCATAATCAATTTATCTCACAGTGGTGAAATTGAATATGCACCTTATAATCTTCTTCTTAGGTGTTGAAAATTTGCACATAAATCTTTCGAAGTGAATGAATGATAATGATGTACAGCGGCCTAGATGCTAATTTCTCGAAGGCGGTAATTTGGACTTGTTATTAGGTCATGCCTTTTGCGTTAGCTTTCTTCAGAGTCTACATAATCGTTTCCTTTGATCTTCTTTACTTGGGTGTAACTTCATACCAACACTCCTCAAAAGAGCAATTTAAAAAAAAAGAACAGTCAAAACACATCTTCTAAATTTAAATTTTCTGTTCTGCCAAAATAAGAAAAATGTATACGAATTTATGTGTTCTTACTTGTATGCTATGAATATTTAAGCGGAAGTGTGTGAGCACACAAGTAAAACTTTTAGCACGATTATATACCTTACTTTTAAAGAGAAGAAAAAAATAATTAATAAGAGCTCCGGACGTCTCCTGAGAAACAAAATACATAAAATTATTTTTTTTTTATGCTAGCTTTACTCCCGGAAAAAAAAAAAAAAAAAAGAGAGAATATATCGGTGCGTAGAGGTTGAAAAAGGTTCCACCGAGATTTGAACTCGGGTTACTGGATTCAGAGTCCAATGTCCTGACCACTAGACCATGGAACCAGGCGACGGAGAAATTTAGGACCAACTTATATAAATTAATTGATTTAGTAAACGAGAGTTCCAACCCATCTTCGACAAATCTCCCGTTCTCAAATATTAGTCTCTACTATATTAGTCTCTACTTATTTCCTTCGTCAGATCGAAGCCATGAAAAGATTCTTCTTGATGATAATCTTCACCGGTTGCTCTTTTCACCTCGGTTTAATTAAAAAAAATCCTTCACCTGTTTCTCGACATGCCCAACTGCAATTTTCTAATCCCCACAACTGAAGTAAATTTAATAGAGCTTTTGCCTTCCTATACGGACTAGTCATATCGCTGACTCAAAACGAATGCGCAGCAGCGCCGCTGATGCATTTTTATAATCCCAAACACACGCAAAGCAACTAAACTATATACCTCAATTATATCACTAAATTAAAACACGAGTGAAAATTATTCCACATATCCTTTGTTGGAAGATATGCATAAAATCCGATCATGGGAGATAGGCTCAGAATCTCTGATTGATCGGAATCTCTAATTGATTTTAACTGTACATAAATTAGTTAGGAATTTTAGATTGAGATTAGATTCTGATTACACAAATATTTCTTTGCCTTTTGTTATTTCATCTCTGTACTATAATTACGTAAGAATTGTACATGAGAATATTGACTGAATATACAAAATTCACAGATCTCTCTAGTCTTCTTCATCTTCTTTCATCCTTGACGGCTTGTATGCAATGGAATTGTGTCCATAGGTTTAATACACTGATATAAAAACAAACTGGCCTTCTCCTACGTCCTCGAGATGCCACCGAACATGGAAAATAACCCAACTCACAACCTGTTGACATGGCCCACAGGCGAAGCATGATCGAAGACTAACCGGATGGGGCTGTGTCATGCACGGAGGGTAGCCCATGAGCAGCCCATGATCGATCCATGAGCAACCCATGATCAACGCACAATTAGCCCATGCGCAATACGGACAAAAGCCTGTGACCGTTCAGCTATTCCATGTCAGGAGGCCCCGCTAGTCTTGCCCTTGTTTCTGACACACGCCCTAGACTTTCCCAAGGCGTAGAGCCATTGAGTAACCTAATATACAAACTTGTAGTGATGATACATGTTCAAACACAATTGCTGGATTAAAGGGAGGATCAACGAATGAGATGAGATCCAAATTTGTGTAAATAGGGGTCCCTCTCTCTCATTGTGTTCAACTTGTTCACAAGTAAATACACTCGTTCCTTGTTCATACGACGTTTGGGCGTGTGTGTGTTTGAGGATGACTAGAGATCGAAAATCCTAAGGCTACACGAGTTGTGTGATCAATTGGAAACAACTAATGTGACATCCCGATTTTCCAATTTTGGTTTCAATTAAATAAGTCGGGCATTTCATCTTCGCGCCTATAGCTCTCTTCTCTCGAGTTGGCCACTCACGAGATAACTAATCTATCGTGGTGAAGCCGTTAAGGCCCCGTTTGGCAACCATCCAAACAAAGTGCCGATTCTGATTTTTTGTTCCTAGAATCAGTTTGGGAACAGAATCGCGTTTGGTAAATTTTTTGTCCAAAACCGATTTCGAGAACAAATTTACTCCCGAAATCGCTTTTGGACAAGAATTCAGAATCGGAAAAAATATGATTCTCCGTCCGAGAATCAAAAAAGAGAATCAAAAGTGCCGAATCAAAAAAAAAAAAATTTTATTTCTATATTTTATTTTTATTTCTTCCTAGTATGAAATATATATTTGTTGTATATAGAATACATATTTAATTTTATGTTATAATTTAGTATTTTTATTTATTACATATTGTAGGGATATTAGTATAGTTTATACTATGGTTTATTATTTACTATATAATAAAATTTGATTAGTTAATATTTTTATTACTTAGTATAAAAATACAATTAATTAATGAATGGTTTATGAAAATTCAATATCAAATTTATTTTAATCTAAAAAGGTAATTAAAAAAGAATTGGAATAGAATTTTTATATAGTTACCAAACGCGTTTCTATTCTTTTTCTATTCTAGAATCGAAATTTTATTTGTTACCAAACGCGTTTTTTTACTCGGGACCGGTTCCGGAACGAATCGAAATAATAATTTCGGTCGAATCGATTCCGGAACGTAATCGTTACCAAACGCGCCCTAAGGAATCTAAATGCAATAGACTTGAGAATTCGACCAGAAACGACGCCGACCGTACTAATCATGCAAGGGTCATTACGGCACGGACCGATTAGAGACCGGAGATAGGTCGATTCAACGAACCATGTAATTCGGTGTGGGTGATTCCACCTAATTGCACAATTCTTGTTGATCGGCACTAGACCGATTTCTCTATCGTTTTGGTACCTTGTGTCCGTATTTGAAACCTCGAGATTTCTACGACAATTGAGAGTCGCCAATGTGTCGAAGATGCACTTTATGGCTTGAAAATAATCAACCGCAGTCAATTGCACATAAAATTCCTAAAAGCTACCCTAGATTAGGACACACTAAAGTCGCGCCGTTGAATTTAATCGAGAAATTGAACCCGATTACGTAAATTGGAAGTTCGTCAAGTCACAATTCATTTTAGGAACGTCGACTCATCCTCGAAGATTTTTCTACAAACCGAGATTTTTGCGGAAAAGCAAAGTAAGGCCGTTTTTGTTCGGAATTGTCGAGGGTCGTTTTTGATTGAATCTTCGAGATGCAAGTTGGATCATTTGATGGGAAAATGTCATGAGAAGGCCGAGGACACATAGGTTGATTTAATTGAGCTTCAATTGGATGAAATTGAGTGAGAATTGATTGAATTTGATGCACAAATGTCTAAAATTCGTATGCCATGGGGCTAGGGACATTTTGCACCTATTAACAAGCTTGTAGAGGAAGCTTGAGGAGAGAGAGTGGTTGATGGCATGTGATGTCATGGTGGGGGCAAGTGGAAGGAGAGATTGACAAGTGTTGCAAGCTAGAGAGTCACCAAGGGAGCCCCCCCTCTTCAGCAGCTTCTTCTTCCCCATTTCTTGGCTTTATCCATTGTTGTTGAAGGAGAGAAGCTCAGCAAAAACCAGAGGAACCGAGCAACACCAGCCCCTCCATCGTCGCACGCCCGGAAGGCCATCGTCGGCTGTTTTCCTCCCTTGTTTTCCCCTCGTTCCAGTTTCTGCTCCAGCCGACCTTTCGCCAAATATTCGAGTTAAAAGTTGACTTCCCGGATGAATCAGCGAACGCTCCACCCACGTTCGTGACGAGGACATCCAACCCGTTCCAGATCACCCCGCCGCTCGCCGGAACGATTCTCCGGTCGTCCCGAAATCCTGAGAGAAGTTGCCGTTCGCCGGACCGTCTGGTTCCGCCCTGCTCCGCCCTGTTCCGCGTCTTCTTGCTGTTTCGCCCCATTCCGACCATTCCTTTGCCCGTCCCAACCTCCAGCAAGATCCCCAAGACCCCCGGAGCCGCCGGTTGCCAACCACCTGCTTGCCGGAGCTCCGATCGGCCCGTTTTCGCCGTTGAAGTTCTTTTTTCTTCTGCGGTTATTCGAGATCGGCGTAAAACTAGAAAGCCGTGAGGTCTTCGAGGCCCGTTTTCGGTGTCTTCCCCGGCCTCCGTTGGTGTCGCCGCTTTGGGGTTTATCGACCGCCTTGGTGTCGTGGTCGCCGTGAACTCACCGGCGCGCAAAACCGGTGAGTTTATCCTCTAATTCTTGCTTAGTGAGTTAATGACGCTTAAGGGGTGTTTAGATTAGTCTAATTAGGTTTAGGTGGTTAGATTAGATTATTTTAATGTAAATTCGATTAGTTGTATGATTAGCTTAATGGATGCTTAATTAGGGCTAATTGTATGATTAAATTAGTATAATCTTGTTTAAGCCCTAATTAATTATTTTTAATTAATTATTTCGAATTTATAAATATTATTTTATTAAATTATATTATTATAATATAATATTTAATTATTTAATTTTCGGAATTAAATTTAATTATTTAATAATTTCGAAAATTATGCTTAGGGATGGCCGGTCGTTAGAATTTCCTACTGATCGCAGCGGTGCGGTCAGTTTGTGCTAATTGTATGTTTAAATTGAGAAATTGAGTGATTGATGATTGTGGTTAATAATTCCAATAATGTGGAATTAAGTGAAATTGGAGAAGTTTTGGTATTTAACTTGAAAATACCCGGTCGGCTATTGGCATCGTAATTGGTTGGTAGGACCAGTTTGAATCTATTGATTGATTTGATTGAGGATTGGTTTGGGTTATTGTTGAATTGATAGCTTTGGCGAGCAGTTGTTTATATATGTATCGCCTTGGTCGAGTAAATATTATATACATATATGCTACAGCTTCAGTGAGCTATCTCTACGCTACGGCCTTGAGTGAGCTATATATATACGCTACAGCTTCAGTGAGCTATATATATACGCTATAGCTTCGGTGAGCTATCTATACGCTACAGCTTCAGTGAGCTATCTATACGCTACAGCTTCAGCAAGCTACCGTCTATATATTACAGCTTGGAGAGCATTTGTCGTATTAAAGATTGGTTTGCTAGACGGTATGGAAAGATAGATAATATGATTGAATTGAATCATTGTGAATGATCGGAATTGGTTGAATTATGAAATGTACTGACGTGCAGGAAAGGGACTGAGGCGAGGTAAGTCCTCTATCGTATTTGTGTGGCTAGAGCGCCCGAGGCGTATTTTCTTCCTAATTGAGTTTTAGAGGGTAGGACTTGCGAGACGTAGTCTCATCCCGGTTGTGGGATAATATTTCAGTCCTTAGATGACGGTCGTGGAGGACCGGAAGTCCCGGAGTTCGGAAGGTGGAGGCTAAAGAATTGGCGAACGTGTCGACAAGTTGGTCATAGGACAGTTCCTAGTTGTTGAGCCTATCTATTTTGTAGACCATTCGGTGTTGTATATAAACCTATGTGTTTATAAGAAAGCTTGTTTGGTTGTGATTGATTACCTGCTTTTCTATCCCAAGTTAAATGTTGTCAGGGGATTTGTTTCGCTTCCGCATGCATAATAAAATTGAATGGGTCGGCGACGTGTCCTGGGAAGTCGTATTTGTATCGACCAGAGTGGGATGTGCGCGCGCTCGAGGTTCGGGGCGTGACAACTAACCTGTGACACTATCCTCAACAATTTAGCTATATTTGGAAAAACATTATTTTATACAAGAATGAGCTAATTAGGCAATAAGTAATCCTCTACCTCTACTAGTGATTAGAAATGTAGATGTATGCATAAATAGCTTATTCAATAAAAATCAATGAATAATTTAACACGGTAGATATATATCCACTTAATTCAGTAGATAAACACGGATAATATCAGTATAATCGACACACATGAATCATATATAATACATTAATGTACCTTGCTGCTGAGCAAATATAATCTTCTGCATAAGACCAGAAATGTATAATGGGATAGGTGTACATGCATAATCCCACCAAAGGAACATTGATATGACAGCACAACTATGAGAAACTATTACTCAAAATCATATCGAATACCATAACAAAATCCAATATCACACCATACTTTTTTTTTTTTTTTCAGGAAATACATTTGTTGAGGAGGATGAATTTTGAAAGCAGCCATAATAATCGATTGACAACAAGGCAAAGAGGGCTGCTTCTTGCAAGCAACTGGTTTTAGTTGATAGCACACATTTCCTTGATAAATTTGTTTTTGCATGTGATTTTGAGCTAGCATTCTTTTTTTAATGTTGTGGTGTAGTATCCAATGTCTTTCTTCTCTAATATCCTAAAGAAATATGGTCTACATACGTTGCACTGTACATTGAAAGCCTCCGGTCATTTTGCTGCTTATGTGAACACTTAAGGCTTAGTCTATAATAAGCGGGTGATTATCTTTTTCAGGCTTCTGCAATTCCATTATGCAAAATATAGAGCTTCGTAGCATCCAATAGGGACCGAATTGGTAAATATCTTTGCTGCTAATCTGAATAAGAGGAATGCCCGTAAGAGGTAAAGGGGTCTTCAGCTATGGAGTTGGACCTTCTAAAATCATAATCTGAATTCTTTATACTCTTCCTCTCTTTCAATAATTAACTTACTCAAGCATCAAAGGACCAATTTGAGCACTAATCCCTGACTCCTTAACCCACATTTTGTGTTACAGATTAACCTCTTTGGTCTGAGCTTTGGTTGACAAGGTGGAGCCTAACTTTCGTCCTCGAATGGAAAGCACGATTACTAGTTACTTGGGATGACGATGGTGCAATTATTAAGGAACGAAACTTTATTTCCTTTCAATTTAACAAAAGATGAGACAGCTAGAACTGTTGGCGTGGTTCTATTTTTCTGCCTTTCTCCTTTGGCTAATTTGTCGCTGATGTATTCCTACAATGCCCACGAGACCTACAGAATTTGAAGTCAAAGGACTCTTTGTTTTCACCTGTTTCTCTCTCCTTTATATGATTCAAGACAAATTTTCCATGTTTTCGGTCTTCTTTATCTGATAAACACAATTGACTGCACAACCATTTCTTATTTTACTCCATATTTCTCTTGGCTAATTTGGTCAATAGCACGAACGAGCAAAGCAGCTGTAACTCGTTTAAGGGGGAAAACCCAAGAAAAAAGGAAAAAAGCTGCACAGTAAAGAGGGCGCGGCAATTATGCAAAAGAATATGTATACCATCAAAATAACAAAAACACTACCATGCAAATCGACTTCCTGTTCCATCAAGAAATCGATCAGTATGCCATCCTTTGGCTTGTACTTCAGCTAAAAACGGGGAAAAGATATCACTCATCTTCACGTAAGCATCTTGCAAGACTTGCGTGCTCATCTCATGAGAAGACTTCTCCATACATCCAACATACGCAGCAACCAACCAACCCCTCAACGCATCTTCACCAGTTGCATTGTGCTCGAGGACCATGTCGATCCATTTACTGCCACGACTTAAAAGAAACTTCTCCTCTGGAAGTTTTTCCTTCCATTCGTTAATCTTCGAAGGCCTAAAAACATTATGTAAGGCTCTTCCAACTTTCACGTTCCCAGCTTCTTCTATGAGTCGACCAGGAAAGAGGAGATCTTCCCGATACCGTAAATCAGCTGGGCTCAATACTTTTCCTGTCTGTATCAATTCAAGAAATAGAATTCAGGGGAAAAGAATTAAATGGATAGTCTGTAACTTTGGAAATTGAGTGATGTTAATCCATAACAATCTAATGAATTAGCCAATCCAGACCACATAGCTTAGGATCAAACCTTAAGAAAGTCGGCTACAATCATAGCAGTTCTCTGTGGATTTAATGTGTTCACTGGGGTAGCTCGCATCTCTTCGATGACACTATATATGTGAATGGTAGAGAGGAGAGGTCCTGCAAGCATCTGCAAGAATTTCGAAATGATTTCACTGATATGAAAAAAAGAAGAAGTTAACGACTGGTAAACTAGATGCATTCATTTGTCTTAAAACTGGTAAGCTAGATGCAGAAACTTAAGTGATTTCTGGAATTGCCTGGGACTTGGGAATTTAATCTACATGAGAAGCTAAACCTGATAGTCTTCCATTAACTGAAGCAAATAGAGCTCTTTTGGAGATGAAGATACATAAGTATGCTTGACCTTTTCTGTCATTCGTTTTGGATCTACATGTGAGAATGATTGTATGTGCGAAAAACAGAAAGAAAGTGAAGCAAGTTCCTTAATGCACATCAAACCATTTTCATTTGAGTATCAAACTTTACTCAAAGAAGTAGAAGCAGTAGAGATAGGTCCAGGACCCATAATTGAGGTATTCAATTAAGATACAGGCATCAGACACTTACAACTGTCAAGTAGACCTCAAATTTCAAGAGACCCTTCAAAACTTTTTATCAAGTTCATTTAGGAAATGTACCAAATACCAGCAATGCCTAAACCTGACTGATATCAGATGAACTATAGACAATTTATCGGTAGAACACATGAACAGATACTGGAGCACTAATTTAAAATATATTTTGACAGAATTTCACTAGTTCAATAACCCCTTAGTTCAACTTACAGTCTGTATACATGACCTAACCATACATCTTGGGAATTACAAATCAAATCTCCCAACTCTCCAACAAGTCCTATTAAATCTGATCCAAAAGAACCCTTTTGGATGAAATTAAAGATAGAACATTCGTCATTCATCCTAAAGTTCACTTTAGTTCTGTCAAGAAGTTGCTGTTATTTACTCTTAACTTTTGGTTTCATCAATTCCAGTCTAGATGTAAGTAGCATACTAGACCTACTGAACCAATACCTGGCAAATAACACTGTATACAGGGCACTCATTGGTGCCATTTGGAATTAAACTTTTTTCCCTTATTGATGAAAAAGGGCAAGCTGTCCCAGGGATTTGGCAAACATTGTGTTTTTCAAAAAAAAGTAAAAGGCTGCTTTTTTTTTTTTTTTATAACTGGACAGATATTTGAATATGCAAAAAGCAGCTATTAATAAATGGCTGAACTATGTCCATTTGTCAGTGGGGGCAATAAAAAGACAGAAGTACTTTTAATGCAAGAGTAACTATGCTCTCAATTACAAACTATGGGTCTGATTTTTTTAAAAAATAAAGATTTTGGTCCATGTTTCACAACTTTCACATGCAAATTGAGCTAAATTACAACATTGTTACATAACCATACATACATTGCAAGCGAACCAACACAATTTGACTTATCTATCAAAGTAGATATTGATAAACTAGAAAGGGCATGATAATCCAATTATTTGGCACATCCAACAGATTCGATAATTTTGCAAAAACGAGAATCAACATGACTTGATTAAGAGGTTCAGGTACCAAAACCTCAATTTTCAATTGCTTCTGTTTCTGTTGAACTAAAAGTTGAGTGGGCTTATAGCTTGAATCTTATTTTTTCTTTTCTTATATTGCAACTTAATTAAGGGGGGCCAATTGCACCCACTCATTACATGCTGCCAACAAAAGCCTCAGATTGCATCCAATTTGCTCAGAGGACCGATGCAACAATATAAACAATGAAAGAAAAAATATTTGTGGTTGCCATTTCAAATAAATAGGCACTAATAGAGTTAATACCGAATATAAATGCCACAGTGAAAAATCAAGCTCTTGTAGGCACCATACCTTTCCTTGCATTGACGAACATATTGTTGATGCTAGCTGGATGCCTACACCTAAGCCAACAACATTAAAAAGAGTTGAGATAGCCTCCCCTTTAGCAAAAAGGTCACTGAGATTGCCTTCTTTAGCAAACGAAGAATAAATTGGTAATCTTGTCGCTCTTGCCGCCACAACTGCCATTCCCTATCAAGTCATGAAGCAGAACCTGAATTTCTGAAAGAAGAACTAGATGCACGAAAACAACTGGAGAAACTAATATTCACACATTGCTTGACTTGCCATGATAGAGATCATTCAATTCTTTTCTACAGATGCTCGTTAATAAATGATATCAGAACATATAGAGAAGTCTAACTATCTGTTAAAGACAAGTACATGTACCTTTGCAAAGTTACCGAGTCCGGCCATCTCAAGGAAAAGATTAGGACATAGGGGAGAAAGAACTTCCATGCCAGTACCAAAATCATACAGCACATCAGCTGCAGAGACAATTTTACAAATGAGAATATCCATCAAGTTGAAGATGGTATCACCTTGTTTAAAATATAGAAGGCACTAATGGCACAATAGTGACACAGGAGACTGATATATCCTACTAAAATACAAACCTAAAATCCTCCAACGTTTAGGCTCTGAATCCATTCTAGCACCCAAATTGCTGCATATAAGCTTTCCCACATGCTGCATCCCATCCTTTAGAATCTGCGTCGAGAAAACATAATCTTCAAACACCCCAACAGGCCAAAACTGGTGCCACTATATGATTATAACTTACCCAACTCACGACAGTCGCCTGAGCCGGGGTAGGCCTCAATCCTGCAGCAAAGAGAAGGGACTGCAGAGGAGTTAGCACATAGAAAATGGCCTCCCGCAACATATGTCGGTCCAACGTAAGTATCCATTCTCCAAGTAATGCTAAAACTCGCAAATAATGCACAAAATCACCAAAATTGACATGCCACCAAACTAGGATGGTCTGTTCAGGCATCGCAGATAGACCTGAGTTGATAACACGGAGAGAGCAGCACTCGAGAGGTGTTGCAGAGCCCTAAATTGTGTGTACCTCAAATAACCTTCGTTCACACTGTATAAAATCAGAATCGAGAAAGACATTTTACGATTAGCCCAAGGCAATCTTCCTCTTAAACAGTGAACAGAAACAAAATCAGACCCTTTTTTTTTTTATACCTGTAGGGGTATCCTGAAGGAAAGAACTTGTTCAGAAAGGAATCGACCACCCTATGAGCAACGGGTCTCGAGTCATCGAGCAATTTCACCTGACATCCGTCCCCACATGTTTCACGCTCCGAATCAGTCGACCGGAAGAACAGGCACCACCACATTCAAGAAGAAATTAGCGCGGAAGGAGAGAAAGACTTACGGAGAGTTGACCACTGGGCTCGAATTGGAAGCGGCGAGAGACGGAATCGGAGGTCTCGGTCCAGTGGACGGGGCCTGCTTCGTGCCATCTGAGCTGAAGCTGGGGCTGAGGCTGGGCCTCCCCCGCCGTCTTCTTCTGCATTATCTTGTCCTGATTGAATTGATTTCAAGAATTTGCAACGGATGACCAATGGTTCAGCAGCGTAGATAGAAATGGAAAGAGAGAGAGAGGGAGGGGGGCAAGATTATGTACCAGCAACTTCATGAGTTTTCCCCAAGTTGTTGGGCTCGGGATTAACCTCCCCAATTTGCGGGCAGTGCGGTGAATGAAATTGGAAAAACCAAGGAGCCCGATGAGGTTTCGAAAGAACGAATGTCGAGAAATTTCTCGGCAATGAAATATATAGCGGTTGGTGGAAAAATGACCCTACCCATAAAAAAAACCTAACGGGAAAAGTAAACAATCCAACCGGCTCGACCTGGCTCCAGTCATCCAGCCTAAGGTTTTGACGAATAGTTAGGCGGACGCGGATAACCCTCTTTTTAGCATACACCCTCTTTGGTTGCATTTGGGATCAGCATTTGCAAGTAACTTTGGATTACTTTAAAGACGCGTTTGGTAACGTTTCTATTCAAAAATTATTCCGTAAAACAAAAATAGAAAAAAGTGTTTCTATTCCGAGAACAATTTTTGACCGAAAGATACGTTTAGTAAACTTTTCTAAATAAAAAATAAATAAAAACACGTTTGATAAATTTATATTATTTTTTGTTTCTTTTAAATTTTTAATATTTTATTTTATTTTTCATTTTTTCCTTTCTTTTTACTTTTTCTTCTTTTCACCGTCGTCGGAGGCCGGCGACCATCCGACGAGGCCTGGGCACCTCACCTAGCCATAGCGAGGCTCACCCCCCGATGAGGCCGAGGCTCGCCGTGGTTGAGTGAGGCTCGCCGTGGTTGGGCGAGGCTCGGGCTCGCCCGGATCGACAGGTCGAGCCTCGCCATGGCTGGGCGAGCTTAAGCTTCGCCGGCGCGGGCGAGGCTTGGCCTCACCTTGGCTGGCAAGCTTGGCCTCACCCAGATCCGACGATGGTCGACCTCGCCGGGGCTGGTGACACTCCGGCGAGGTCGCCGGCCATGGCCAAGGCCGGCAACCGGCCAAAGAAAAAGGAAGAAGAAAAGAAGAAGAAAAGAGAAGAGAGAATAAGTGTTTTTTCAAAAGTGTTTATGGAATAAGAAATAAATTTTTTTTTGTTTCTCATTTCGTTCTTTTTGTGTTCTAACAAAAAATCAAATTTTGAATAAAAACGCAAACAAACGTGTTTATATTTTTTTTTGTTCCCGAGAACAAAAAACAAAATTTCTGTTCTTAAACAGAAAAAAGAAACGAAAACATGCAGCCGCTAAATATTAGGTATTTGGGAACATTTTTTAAATTCACCTTGAAGGAATCCTGGCCTTCCAAAGGCTGAAAGCCCAAGACATGTTAATGTTTGCATCTTGGGTTCCTTACTTATTATTTATCGAATTTAATTTAGAATAGTCACTAACTTTATTCTAAGCTAGGTTAGCAATCAACAAAGGGCATGCAAGCCTGCCTTACTTCTACGAACTAGAAATTTTGAATGAAGGGACCCGATTAAGCTAGTTTTACTTAAAGCCCATTGTCAATATATTTTCTCTTCTAGTAGAATATTGTTTCATGCAATTTTATTTCGATCTTTACTCCTAAATATATAATTTTACATTACCATGCATGAGTGCTCAAATAATGAATTTAACAATCGACAATAAAGATAAAGAAAAGATGAAAAAGAAAGACGAGTCGAGCCATAAAGGACCTGAGGCGGCTTTAGATCAAGTTAAGGAGTGATGCATCTATTTTTTAAAACAAATCTAAGGAATAAAACAGGATTTTTTCAACATACGACTCTTTCAACTTACGGAGAGAGCCTTTGACCAATAAATAAAAATAAAACTACGGAGAGCCTTGACTTACACATCTACTTATCATTTTTTTCCAATTCGTAATGTTCTTGTAAGTTTGAATAATTATTATGTCTCAATCTAAATGCATATATGCTGAATTAAAAAAAAAAAAAAAAACTACTAAGCATATAAGTAAAGCAAATAATAAAAAGACAACTCGATAAGGTTCCAATTTTCTTTGTTCCAAAAAAAAGAAAAAGAAAAACCTCGAACCTCATTGGGCATAAACCAGCCCCAGGCATCTTGGGTAATAATCAAAAATAGCCTCATAACCTAGCTTCGTTAACGCCATAAGGCAAGAGCCGTGAGCGAAATAAAAAATCTAAAATTATAATCTACCATATATGTGATGTGTGCAACATGATCTGGTTTCTTCATTAACCGCATCAGAGCAATCATCTTCGAATGGGTAATGGAATGTTGTCTTACTATTCGTTTGTCAAAAAACCTAGGTGAACTCCTATCTCTCCCAGGCCGTGCTTTTTCGACTGTGAAGAAGTATCATCATGAGGTTTGTGATAATTTTTTTTTGGATCTCTCTCTCTCTCTCTTCTTATGATGACAAAAATCACAGGAGCATAATCCTTATTATGTCGGGACACGTCAGTTTGAAGTTGGTATTGTTGATTGTTGTCAATGTGAAGTCGCCGAACTCAAAATCACTGGCGTCTTTCGTCGGCGAGCACAGTCTCCTCCCTCTCTTCGTTATCATGGCTGTCTTTAGACATTGATTGCAACTTTTATTTTTAGTTGATGTTGCCTAAAACGTATCTTCTTTCTTCTTTCCTTAAAATGGACAAAGATAAAAGAAATTTGTCTGTGAACTGGTTTATTACTGCCAAATTTTTCAAGCGGGTAATGAAAGACGTGATCAAGAGAAATAAAGTAGACATAATAGACATTCCGAAACTGAGGCAAACTCACGAAACAACGGTTGTCGTTTGTGTATGGTTGTGGTTTCAAAACCACAAGTATTAAGTCAACTTGTACCTGAATATCAATTTTTTGAGGTAAAAAACTTAACTGTCTTGAGGTAAATAATGAAAATAAGATTGCCAAACTAATCAAATGATCTAATTGGTATGTTTTAAAAAAATTAAAAAATGTGGAATGTGTTCATGGATTTGGATTTTAAACTAGGGGGAACGATGGCGGTTCTAAAACTTGTTTTAATAATGCATTTGAATTCTAAAACATTCATTTCATGTATTGAAGATAGAAATTTTGCCAACATCCTCTATAATTCTTCCCTTAGTTTCAAAAGAAAGGTAAAAGATAATATTTTGTTTGATTGGCACCCTCTAGTGGATGATTGATGGTATATATTATAATTTTAAAGTAACTACTTTTTATGGTTTTTGGCAATTGCATTTCCTCAGATAACTTCCGTGATTGCCTCCATGTTCCTATAACTCCACAACTCTTGCACCCATGGTCTCGAATGATTGCCCTTGCCATATGCAAACTACTCCATGATCTTCTATGGTGTACCGATGGTTGTCCCACAATCCTGCTTTTAAGTAATAACTATTTTCTCCAAAAATGTGTTCCCTTGACCTTAACCGTCTTGCCGATTTTAAGTTTCAAAATGGCGTTTCAATGTCCCTCCAATAATCATTCATTGTCGATGCTCATCTTGGCTGCTATGACGGTCATCGTGTTTTGATAATTAGATATGTAGCATTGATGAATACCAATGTTGATTAACACGTGGAGATCTATATATTTGTCAATAAGTTGGCATATGTGCAATGGCACTCATATGCCATGCACGTGATTTGTCCATATTCATGTGCTTTTTGCATGTTTATTTTTGTTCGCATGCTAGGCATGTGTCTATTAATGACCATATTATTTTTGGTGTGAACACATTTATCACATTCAAAAGTTTTAAAATCCATTAGAAGATTACAATACAGTTCTACACTCAGTCAATCTAACAAATGCATTATTATTGCTTAGAACCTTGAAGAAGATGCCAAATTAAAGAAGCAGTTCATTCGATTCTTTGCATTTGCCAGGGGACGAACTTGATTTCAACGTTTCCCGTCACTGGAGTCTTTCACGATCTTCTTCTTCCAACAGTTGTGACGCCGATTACACTAAAATGGTGGAAGAAGTAGCACCAATGTTCTCAAGATAAAAAAAATCCTTGAATTCCTCGCGCCAGGAGACGCTGTAGGGGGACAGTCACTGCTAAGTACATCATGCAAAGATGTTTTTTTTTTTTTTTTTTTTTTGGGTAAAAGGTAAGAATATAATAGCTTGAACCAACTATACAAAAATTGGCGCCGAAAACTTGCACTCAAATAACAAAAGTTAATGAGTGGAAGGGTGCCGGTGCAAAACAGCTTACAGCAATAAGAACAAAAAACGAAAGGCCAACAACAGTCGACCACACAGAAACACCAATACAACAACCAACGACAACCCAACTATGAACGCCAACAATCAAAGCGGGCGTACGGATTGGAAGCCGAGAGAAGGTTGATGCAGGAAAACGATAGGCGAAGAAACACCAGTATAGGCTGCATTAGGCCGACAAGGCATTGGAGAAGATGGAGGGGTCGAGACCCCAAGATCTCTGAAGTCTCCTATTCCTTGCATTGTCAGGCACATTGGTAAAAGTGAGCGTCTTATTTCTAACTACCTTAATGATATGGTTTTTCCATAACTAAAATCTCCAATGTTTCACAACGAAATATTAAGCTATTCCTTTTCTTCCAAATAAGGTGGCAAATCGCTCCAAAAGAAAACTAAGTGATGTTATGGTAGAAGTCCTTACCCAATAAAAACTTCATCGCCCAAGCAAGATTGTTTGCCCAAGGCCTATTATGCCAAGGAAGGTTACATCTTGAGGCCCAAAAATAAGCAATCGTAGCTTAAACATGGCAATAAAAAAACAGGTGGTCTATGGAATCTGGCGTAACATTACAAAACACACATAAGGCACGATCAATTCTTTCATATGGGAGAAGAGACACCTGAGTAGGCAAGCGATTCTTTGTGATAAGCCAAAGATGAAATTGAAATCTAGGGGCTAGAGCATTATCTCAAACAAAAGAAGCCCACGATACTCGGTTCTTCTTACTTCTAATGGTCTCCCAAGTTGAGCCCACCAAAAAAATGCTAGAAGAATTTCCATACCAGGAGAAACAATTCGGGTTAGCGGAAAGAACCAGCATAGAAATATCCCAACACTGCAACTGGGTTTTGAAAACAAGGCCTGCAAGGAATAGGAGATCCGCCAACATAGCAATTCTAGAAAGACCAGACGAATCAATGAAGAAATTAGATAATAATAAGTTTGAGGGGTCTTCAGGGTGCCAACGGTCAAACCATATTGGCAATTTGATCTGCTAACCGGTGCTAAACATCATTGCATTATGTTTAGCATCGGTTAGCAGATCAAATTGCATGATGTTTAGCACCGGTTAGCAGATCAAATTGCCAATATGAAGATGGAGAATTTTCACAAACAGATTCTGCTGATACTTTGTCGCCCCAATGTGGACCTCGAGGGAATTAATGGATTGCTAGGCAGCACAAGTAACCCTCGTGACATATCTTTTGAAGTTACCAGAGTGTTCTAAGAGAAAGGAATGCTGATCGGACTGATGATCACGTTAGAAGTTCATTCATTCGATACTTACCGTATCACGCATACGCTCACAGTAGAACTTAGAATCTGAAGTATGGTTGACTTGTAGCTTCTATCAATTTTCCGCATTAACCTCCACTTTGATGTTATATAACTTCGAAGACAATAATAGTCTTCTTCTTTTTTTCCTTTCTTTTTCCTTTTTTTTTTTTTCTAAAGACAATAGTAGTCTACAATGAGCACATATGTACGAATAAACTAAAAATGTCAAAGAAAGTCACAAGGGTGAATGGGCATCATACTTTGTGACTTTTAAAATGACCGATTCAAAGAAATCTAAAAGTGTGTTTGGTAACTATTTTGTTCCGAAAAATAATTTTTTATGAGAAATGATTTTTTCTATTTCTATTATTAAGAACAATTTTTGAGCAAAAGAATGCGTTTGCTAACTTACCAAAATTTTTATTTTTGGGATAGAAATACGTTTGGTAAAATTCTTAAATTTTTTTATTTCTTTTTTATTTCTTTTTCCTTTTTCTTTTTCTCTTTGGCCAGGCTTGGGTGAAGTCTCGGCATGCTTGTCGGAGGCCGCCCCCGGCCCGCGAGCCCGGGCTCACCCTGGCCTAGCGAGGCCCGGCCTTGAGCCGACTGGGGAGGCCGAGCCTTGCTATGGCAACGCAAGGCTTGACCTCACCTAGCCCAAGTGAGGCTAAGCCTCATGCGGCCACGATGAGCCACAACAAGGCTCGAGTTGACAAGCCTCACCGTGGCTTGATGTCTCCCGGGGCCGACGACGCTCCGACAAGGTCGCCGGCCCTCGTCTGGGCGATCGGCCGACACCAGCTATGGCTAAGGCCGGCGACCGGCAAAAGGAAGAAAAAGAAGAAAAGAGAAGAACAAATGAGAGAGAAAATTGATTCTAGAAATTGTTCTAGAAAACAAGAAATTACTTTTTTTTTATTTTTTGTTTTTGTTCTAAATCTATTCCCGGAATAAAAGTTTTACCAAACACGTTTCTATTCTTTATTTGTTCTCTGAACAAAAAAAAGAAATTTTGTTCCAAAGAACATAAATTGTTTTAACAAACAGGCCCTAATCAGCCTCCTCCATATAATTAGGAGGATGTTAAACGTGCTTCATTTTTAACGGGAATAGTCTTGAAAGGCAGGTGCAGTCGATGCTCAAATCACCCGATACGATTGCCCATTGCTTGATCCGCCGCTAGCTTGTGAATCCGCTGTTAATTTTTTAAATTCACTCTATAGAAGTATGAAAAGAATGAGACAAGCTCCTACCTTTTTTTTTTTTTTTTTTTGGGGACCGTGGCAGACAAGCTCTTACTTGATGGCAGGCAAATAGAGGGGCCTTTTATCGGTCATTCACGTCCTTCCAAAAGAGAACGAGCGGAGTGGAGCAAGTAACCGAGTAATAATCCCAATTTCCATCTTGCTTTTCGTGAATTCACAGCTTCTCGCAACACCCTGTCGTCTTTGTCCAGCATTACAAGCTACAATAAAATAAATGATGACATAGACTAAAGTTTGTGGAAAATTGTGTAAGTATGGCTTGTGAAATGGTATGTTTGTTTCTACCAAAGAAAAAAATGATATGTTTGTTTCATTGAAAATTTCAGAATAATGGAAAATATTTTTTATCAACATTTTTTTTAAAGAAAAACAGTTAGTTTTTATTTATTTTATGTTTTAGGAAAAGTGTTTCCCTTTTTGTTAGAAAAAGAAAATTTCTTCCCATCTAAATTGATTGTTTTCAGTTCATGGACAATATCTTCATAGATCGATTATTTTTTTTTTTCATTCAAATACTGAAAAGTCGGTAAATAATTTTCTGAGGACAGTTTTTTTGTCATGAAAGTTAAGAGGAGAAAGATGCATCAATCTCCCAAGACCATATAACTCACAAAAGTAATTATCGGACAAGAAACTTCTAGAAAATGAACGAATTGACATCGACCAACTTGACAAGATCATAGAGAATGGGAAGCATCGCCGGTGCTAACTGCTATGTTTGAAATTGGATTGACTGGAACAGGATTTTCATATGACCTGTTAGGTTAATAAGAGAGTGCCTTGAATGTGATGAACAAAGTCGTTGAATGTAGGGAGGCAGAAACTAGTAAATTATGGTTCATAACTAAATTACGCTAATTGGTTGTAAAGGTTGTATTTTAGTTCAACTTTGATTTTCAACATGGGCACTATTGAAACTTAATGATTATTTTTCACTTGCTGTAACTACATTTTTTCAATTGATAATAAGATTGCATTAGATTTGTGAAGTACCGTGAGGTTCATATATCTCGTATTATAGCAATTCATATGAGAGGTCACCCCTAACAGTTTTGGCCAAAACTCTGGGAAGTGAAGACCCATTCGAATGCACTTTTGACATTTCCAATATGATCCCACAAAAATAAACATAGATCAAATTCTTGCACATCTTACCAAAACTAATCAGAATTCACAGCACCGAAGAAGGTACTGACAAAACATTCCTAATTCAAGTTTTGCTCAGAAGTCTAAGACAAGTTTTATAGAAGTCTATCTCATTGCATAGTTCTATGAAGCCATTAAAACCCACCAACTCTTTCCACTAATATGAAAGATCATAGGAGATTGAGACTTGAATAGAAAATAATAATGATCAACGAGGAGCCACAACTGAGCCATGGATTGGTAACACAAGATCATGTAACTGGCATCAGAACATGCATTTTCTTGACTTACAAATATGTAATACAAAGCTCAACCACTCCAAAATGCAACTCCCCCCAATGAAAAGGCCAAACTTAAAAGATGAGGAAAAAAAAAACGAAAACAAAAAAACCTCAGCTGCTAAAGGAGATCAGATGTTCAAGACATTAGAAACTATATAACAGACCTGAAGATTTGCAGGATTATTTCCGACATAAACTTGACCGTGTCCGAACTCCAAATCTCCCATTCCAGGTATTGATCTGTAGATCTAGGACCTCGCCTCCTCCTCTGCCGCTTCCTCATTCTCTCCAGACATCTCTTCCAATGACTTGCCCTTGGACTCAGGCACCAAGAACGTAAACAGGAGACCCAGGAAGTTGACCACTCCCAACAAGATGAGCGAGTTCCGGACCCCGATGCCTGCCGGGTAGCCTGCATCCACCTTGGTCTTGTCCTGGTTCTGCGCCAGGTACAGGAATCCGAATGCACCCACGATCGCCCCAAGCTTCCCTGCGGCCGCAGATATCCCGTGGCAGGTCGACCGCAGCCTGGCAGGGAAGATCTCTGCCGGGACCACGAAAGTGGTGGCGTTGGGCCCAAAGTTGGCGAAGAAGAAAGTGAGTGAGTACATCACTACAAACCCGATGCGGTTTTCCTTGTGCGTCCAGTGGTCGTATGGGATAGCGAGTGCGAACATGAATATCGTCATGAAAGCGAAGCCCATCAGCTGGATGGCGAAACGCCCCATCCTGTCAATGAAGGCCACGGTGAACCAGTACCCAGGGACGGTGCTGCACAGGGCAATAAGTGTCTGCGCCCGCGCAATCCAAAATACCTCCTCAATTGCGTTCATGGTCTTCGCCCCAGGGATCCACCCAATCGCGCTGAAGATATCCTTCTGGAACAGGTTCTGGCTGTAGAATGCAATGTCGAGCAGGAACCAGGTGGAGGTCGTCCCAAGCAGGTGGAGGCCATGGCGTTGGAGGAACTGCTTGGTGAACAAGCCAAATCCACCGGCCTCACCCTGGGTCAGCTTCTCGATCTTGCTCTGCTCGGCCTCGATGTCGACTTGCAAGACCTTGGACATGTCCGTTGCGGCCTGCTTGGCATTCTTAGCCACGAGGGCAGTGTAGCGGGCCGTCTCCGGCATCTTCATCCTCCAGTAATAGGTGAGCGCCGCTGGGATCGCTCCCACCATCAAGACGATCCTCCAGAGATAGTCAGCCTGTGGAACAGTTGAGCCGAGCGGGTCCACCTCATAAGCCGGGGCGTCATACTTGGCCTTGAAGGCCGTCGACGCAATGATCGCAAAGACACCACCAGCGAGGATCCCGAAGCCCTGCATGGCAAAAACGGCGGCGATGAAAGCACCTCGGGTCTTCTTATTTGCGTACTCAGACATGATTGTGGCTGACAGCGGGTAATCACCACCGATTCCGAAGCCAAGCCAGAAGCGGAAGAAGCACAAGGTGGCCATCACCGACTTGGCGCTGTGCCCAAACGAGAGGCCCGAGCCGACGGAGCATATGACCATGAGCAACAGGGTCAGGCCATAGACCTTCTTTCGGCCCAACTTGTCACCGAGCCACCCGAAGAAGAGCTGGCCGGCAAGGGTCCCACAGAGCGCCACACCATTGACGGCTGCCGAAACATTAGGAGGCAGAGTGCCAGGCTTTGCCGCGCCATCAACATGGTAGTAGAGGCGGCCGAGCAACTTGGTGACAAGGGAGATGCAGAATAGATCGTAGGCATCGGTGAAGAAACCCATCCCGGCGATGATGATCGCGGTGAAGTGGTACCATTGGGTCTTTGCGACATCGAGGGCGTTGAGGACTTGCAACTGTTGTCCCGCCATGGCCTTCGACTCTCTCCGCTCTCTTCCTCTGTGAATAATTTCAGGATCGACAAGAAACAACTATGAGCACTTGCACTAACCGGCCACAGATTAATCATGTTTAGTCGCAAGCCAAGACCGTCAATAATTGCGCAAGATTAGGCAGGAGAAAAGAGAGCAAATTCTCATTCGAGTATAAAACTCGAATAGTCAGCTCAAGCAAGTGGGGCAGGTTCGACTGCTCCGCCGCTGCCTCATGAAACGTTTCCACAGGCAGCATAATGAGAAATTGAAATTCGACAGACAAATTGACTCGTACACATGTTCATACATGTTCATATATGGGAACGAGCTCCAGGATACCCAGTCAAAAGAAAAATAAATTTGAAAAGAACAAAGAACTAAAGGCAAACCTTGGGACCACAGTACTTTTTGTTAGGGTCAATGCAATCGGAACAGGAACGCCATAGACGAATAAATAGCCCTCTCGAACGGCACGGTGCACCAGGCCAAGGAGTCATTATCTTATGCCATTTTGACACCCAATTTTGCAAGCACAATTTGTTGTCGCGATGCATTGCAAATACAACGCATCGTCCATAAATTGAATCATTGCTAACACAACTTTCCTAAAAAACTTCGGAATGCCACAGAGCATTCAGAATTTCATTATCAAAAAGTATATCTCGACTCAAGCAAGAAACGAAAGATCTCCTTTCCATATCTTTTCCTTAAATGCCATTTACTTCTTTTTTATACGCGAATCCAAATCTGCCCTTTCCATCAAGGCAATAAACGACGAGTTCTTGATCTCCTTTCCGTATCTTTTTTCTAAATATTCTTTCACCGAAGACAAGTACAATCGCAGAAATGATCTCTAATGGCGAAGAAAGAATTCCCAGATGACTGAAATATCAAGAAACTCATGTCTCCAGAGTCGTAGGGGAAACGACGACGATACGCAACGACAATGTCATCGAGCTTTTTCTGGCGATACGAGACAAACCAACCAAAATAAACAAAAAGAAATTACATGCAAGAATAAACGCGACAAAGACCGGCGTACGGAAACGCACGAAGAGGATACACGTGCTTATAAGATAATGATTCGTATTCGATCGAGAGAGAGAGAAGCTAACCTTGCTTTCTGTCTGGGGAAATGATAGAAAACGACGGAGGGAGAGAGAGCGAGAGAGAGCGAGAGGGAGATTAAACGTCGAGGTTTTCTTGGTCGATAGCTTTGGGTGCTTCGTTTTGGGATGAGATGCGGTGCATTTATATTCGAAACAAGGTTTTAACAAACTTGGGAATCTCCACAGTATATTCCGGCTCATTTTCCGCTCTACCATATTTGGGACTTAATTTCTTTTTTTAGAAAATAGGATATTCGAACATTCCTATTTAGATTATTTCTTACATAAATTCTATCTGCACACAACAAGTAAAAGGTAAATCCATATGATATAAAGCTCGACAATAATATTACTTTGAGTAGAAGATGTTAGACATCAAAATTTTGCCCACTGAAATTAACCGTTTAATGGCTGAATGAACTTCGACGTAATATCGACAAAAAAAAAAACTCCGACGTTATAACTTTATACCTAAAATATTTGAGAAAAGATTTACTATCAATATTTACAAGGGAATTAATTCTGCTCCTTATGATTTTGGATTCGGATTTTGTTGAGAACATTTTAGGAATAAAATCATAAATGGAAATTAAACAATACTAGAGAGCACATCTCCAAAATTGCTCGGAAAGATAGAGTAGTGCACAAGAGCTGACACGACCATCACATGACAGTTGAAACAAAGCTAAAAAAAAAAAAAAAAATCATATAAAGGTCCCATCCATAAAATGAAGCCTCATCGTTGACACGTGGGACTTTTCGCTATTTTTCTCCCTTCTTTTGACACAAACAAGTCAAAGCAAGAGCTGTACTTGCCATAAAGGACGGCAGCCTGGGCCAACGGAGGTCAAATTTCAATTTATTTTGTCCGGTTGGTGCTACGAAAGCTCGGACTCGCAACAAAAAGGAATAGGGGCCACAGGGCTCCGAATTTTTTAAGTTTTCAGGGAATGAATTTGGCATATTCCTACCTTCTGGAATTCCGTAGAGGTCAATTACTATTGAAATGGGAAATGGGAAATGGATGTTTCTTCATTTTGGTTTTCAAGATTATAAAGATATGTATCCAAAATTCCCAACATGGTTCTTGATCACAATAATAACATTTCGATTTTTGACCTATGAGAAATGACTGTGAATCTGATGTGTTAGTGACAAGGACAGGTTGTGAATCATTCCCAGAATTGGCCATGTACTACTGGTCATGGATTAATCAAGGGAATGGTTGTGGACCAATCCAATGATTATGTTGATGGGTCCAAGCCGTTCGGTCGACAAACGATTGCCCGACTGTCAAGGTTGATCAACAAATGGTCACTCTCATCACGGATCAATCGATAATCATGAATCGATCCAAACGGTCATATTCGGTCGTAGGTGATTTTGCTTGGTCATGCATCAATTATGTAGCATCGACATGAATATGCGACATAACATAACACAACATGTCAACACGACACACCGACATGTCATGTCTAAAAAAATAGAGAATTTTTATACGTTTAAGTCACATTATATATTAAATTTATATTTTTATGTATAAATGCACAAATAACTAAATAATAATAAAAAGAGCCAATAATTAATTTATACTAAAAACATTAATCATACATTTATTAATATCGTTCATTGTTTTGATTTGACAAAATCAACTACATTCCATTACAATAATCCATAAAACTTTGAGAAAAAAATAAGTAATCCACATTCCATTATTAAATTTAACATTCAACAATAAGAAAAAAAATCAATATTTCACTATCAAATATAACAATAAATCATTCATCCATATTATTTACTTTAAAAAAAAAAACCAACAAACTCCAATTCCGGCTTATCAATTGAAAGACTTGCAATTTTAAGTATCCCAACATCTTCAAACGTATCAAATGCATCTTCACTAGTAGCTCATATTTTAATCTCTCCTTATGCATATTGTGGATTTTTTTCTTAATAGAAGACAAAGGTTGTTGTGAATGGAAAACCAAATCTTTTGGACGTTTTGGAGTCATCTTATTTCTTCTCACTAAGTGTACAAATGAGTAAGTACTTCAATTCCTCTTGACACATGATGAAAAATAAGGTTGGGCAAGAAGTTTTAAGGTTATACTTTGAAGCATTGGTGCATATACACCATAATTAACCCACAAAGCCTTATGATCCATAGAGTATTGACTCTGAATGGAATCAAATTTTTTAAAATCCTCATTTGTATTTGCAAAATCTATATACTCCAAATTTACCTTGTTGCGTTCATCCAAGTTAAGAAAATATTTTCTAAAGCATTTTAATTTTTCTTGGTTGATCTCCTTATTTTTATATGGAGAAACTCGAGTAAGATTTCATTGAGCCATTAATCATTATAGTACATTTATTTACTTAAATAAAATAAAAATAGAAAGTAATAATAAGTAAGATGAGTATTATATTATCATGTCAAAGAAAGAATAACTATTAAAGTAATATTCTCATACAATTTTAGAACTTACCTGGGATTTAAAGCATGTGCCAAGCCATAAAGCGGTGTGTTATTCCGTGTCCAATGACTCACAATAATTGTATGAACCGCCTCATAAAATGTGGACTTCTCATCTAGCTTTTTCACTTCATGTGCATATATAACTTTTTTTTCACTTTTTCGAATATTGAACCCTATATATCATAAACTAAGTGAAGACAAGGCTTGTTAGTGTCACAAATTCTAAGCATATCATAAATAAAAGCTGTGAATAAAAGTATATAATTAATCGAATCCCATAAAAAATCATCTAACACATTCTCCTTAATTAACTTAGTTTTTCCTTGATTATTATCTTGATATGTATTTCATTTGTCATAAATCATCATGTTTTGAAGATCAATTTTTATTAACTTGAATTTTCTAAGCATCATAGTCATTGAAGCAAAATGCGTATCCGCTATGTAAAGCAACTTCATTACTAATATCATGGAATGATTCATGATGAAATGTTTGATATACATAACTTTCTTCATAATATATGAAATCCAATTACATTCCTCATAAACTACTTAGTTAGTTTCCGTATTTTTTGCAGCACGAATATTCTTCAAAGTTAGATTAAGGGTGTGCACCACACAAGGTGTCCACATAATAAATAGAAATTTTTGCTCTAAGTTGTTCCACACTATTACGTTTGAAACATTATCCATAATTACTTAGACTATATTTTCATACCCAATTTCATTGGTAATTTCTTTCAATAAATAAAAAATGAAATGCATATCCTTTATTTCTCCTAGACAATCAACCGATTTTATAAACATCGGTTCTCCATCTAACACACCATAAAATTAATAAGCGGCCTCCTTTATGAGTTGCTTCATCCATCACTTATAATATTTATACCATTCTCCTGTCACATGTTTTTAATAAATACACACAATCTATTAATATTTGCCTTCTCTTTTTGTAACAAAGTAGTTCTCAACAAATTATATTTCGATGGTATATACTCAGTAATATTACGATTAGTGGCATAAGTGAAAGCGGATTAAAAGTTATGATTCATTGCTAAGTTAAACGGCAAGCTTGCCGAATAGAACATCCTAGCAATCTCACAATCTAGATATTCTCTTTGAGTCATATTGAATGAATCCTTAAGTGATTTTCCATTCTCACTTCAAATTTTCCTTTTTTGGAGTTAAATGATGAATTCATTCGATTACCATTGCCACTAAGCAAAAAACAAGAAAGGGATAAAGGTACATATCTAGATGTAATACTCATTAATATAGTATTGACATCTTCCTCTAATCTTTCCATCTCCAAAAGATCATTTTTTTTCCTACTTTTGTGCATTTTTTTATTCATTTTCCACTTATCATCAACAAATGGTCCCTCACTCTCATGTATGAACTTTTGAAATCTTTTTGATAAAAATTGGATCTCTAAGACAAGTTTCTTCTTGCATCACTATAATTAACCAACTTAGTAACATATCTCCATAATGGTTGTTTTACAACTTTATTTCTATAGGTAGGTAGTTGAATACTCGAAGTGCTACTAGCCATGTTTAAACTTGAAGACATTTTACAAAAAAAAAAAAAAAAAGAAGAAGAAAATTATGAGAATTATAAGTTTAATATATATTACAAGTAAATGTAATGATTAAAAAAAAAAAGCAAATTTAAACATATATAATAATAAGTACATCCAAATAAATAAGTTATCAGCAAAAAATGAATGACCCCATAACATATTAATAAACAAAACTCAAATTGTACAATATTCAACAATAAAGTTGAAGAAAAAAAATTGCAAGTTTTTTTAACCAAGGAAACAAATGGGGTACTAAAAAGCGCCTTTTTTTTTTCCATAGCCAAGGTAATAGCATAAACCATCCAAAGTGGACCAATCATAGAGCGAAGCAACTTATTGGCATGAAAGATCATCTACTTGAGGGAACCTAGATGCTTGGATTCTATTACCATGACAAGTATGCATGCTCTTCTTTGATTCATCCAAACCGTAGCATGTAACAACAAGCTTGGAGTAGGAAGATGTTGATGAGCATTCCAAGGGAAAATGCCACTTGACCTAGAATTGAAAGGAACTATCAATTAAGGTTACTCCTACATCAAGAGTAGAACAATATGGGATAGAAGCTTTAACGTGAGGAAAACTTGTGTTACTGGAAAGAAGAGGGCCTGTCCTTTGGGCAGATCTAAGTGAAAAAAAAACTAATATGCTTGATAAGATTGAGAAAGATAAAATCTATTGACTACATTGAGATAATTACAATAGCTCAAATTTGAAAAAAAACATCCCTCATTAAGGATATTTTTGTCTATTGATTCTCTCTCTACATTTTCATGCCACAATCTACCTATCACCATCTACCCATACTCGAATAGAATTTCATTGAATCTTGAAAAAGAAAAAGAAAAAATATAAATCCTAATGGAGATGAGGAGGGCCCTCGATATGTTTGTCAATGAGCTTTGGTTTACTATTGGCAAAAACATAGTGGGAGCTATAACAAACTATGTACTCTATATAACAAACGAAGGAAGATTGGTACTAACCAATCCAAATCCCCTTTCCTCGAACGACAGCAAAATAGCGGCAGCAATGATTAGAAAATAACAGAGATGATGGCGTAACAGCAATAACAAACGGTAGCAAAATAGCAATAAACAAATAGCAAACAAAATTGTGACATCCTTAATTTGATCTTGATTTTTAGAACGGGATTACAATGAGGATTGGTAGACCATGAAAACGCCGAAAAGGCCACTTTGAGGTAAAAACTTGAATTTTTCATTGGTGAGATGTAAAAGTTTGGAAAAGTGGAAATGGGCCACGAGTGACAACCTAAGCGGGCCTTAGCCCACGTTGGGTAGCCTAATGGGCCCAAGCCCACCATGGATGGCCCAAGGGCCTCATGCCCAAGATGAGCAACCCAAAGGAGCCCATGGGTCACCCAAGCCCAAGGATAGTGAAATTACCATTTTGCCTTTCTAGCCTAATAAAACAAAAATTATGTGCATAATCCCTATCCTATTTACCCTATTTCTAGCTTAGGCATGATGGGTGCGGATTTTGGAGCCCATAGATAGTTAGGTGGTAATTGGGTTAGTAATATTTTTTGGACCGCTCTCATAGTACTAGAGGTGCTATGCTCTACGGGGAGTCCGAAATTAGATTTGGCAGAAAGGCTCAATCATCCTTAAGGCCTATAAACATTTAACAAATAACAGTGAGATTAAACTCAATGAGTGAACTTCTTATACCTCACACAGAGAAGCCATTCATCTTAGAGACGCCCTAAACATTGAATTCCTCTATTGATAACAGATCAATAGCAAAGTTTCTCTTGTTTTGCCTTGACTATTTACAAGAAAGCATATCCACTTATTCAAGGTCATCATCGACAATACATAAGCAATTCCCATAAAACTTTCCCTGCTCCCGATCCAATCATACAAATGAGCCACATAGTATAGTCATGCACCCATGTCATGCAATAATCTAGACATGATCACAAATACATCTCATGCACTTTTCACACAATCTTGTCCAAATTATTATGGTCACTTAGGACCCAAGGCCAACCCGAAGGCTCTCAGTCATCTAGCATAATCAGGCATCGTCTCGCCCCATTGAGCATGGCATTGTCCCACGTAAATGCATCAAGACAATACTCTTGTAATGAGCTTCGTTCCGAAATCCATTCGCGAACGGCTTCCCTTTGACTTGGGGACATCCGAACTTAATCAGGCATCGTCCCGAGTAAACACATCATGACGAGTTCATTACCCCGCGTAAACACATCAAGGTCTTTAGGTGATCATATGGGCATACCATCACACGATTCATTTCTCATCTTTCTCACTAATCGACGTGATGCCCATGCAATATGCAACAACCTATGCCATATGCCATCATGTCACCCATGTGCCTCAAATTATATCATATAAAAGTACCACCCAATTTTACAAGTCCATGGCATATAAGTCACTCATTAAAGAAGGATTAGTCATTGCAATTCAAAATAATTCATGAAATTCACTTATCACATGTCATCATAAACTATCCAATAATTCATCGCTTGTCAACATAACACATCACACTTCACATATCATACTTTAATAGCCTATCACACAACTACTTATTGATAAACTATGATAACCTATTGACTTAAAACATGATAAGCTATCGACGAAAACATGATAAGCTATCAACAAAAATATGATAAGTTATCGACAAACATATGATAAGCTATCAAGATAACCTATCGAGACCTTATGATAACCTATCATACAAAATCCATTTATCACATTAACAAAACATCATTTAGCCTTAATTTAGCTCTAAACTAACTCAAAAATGCAACAACAACCCTATTCAAGGGCTAGAAAGCCACTCACGCCCAAGTCCTAGCTTTAAAAAACGTTGGGGAAGGAGCGACAAGATTGGACAGTGGCTAGGGTTGCTAGTCACGCCTCCAAAGCTCCTGTGAGTGGGCTGAATGGCGTCTCGGGCGATTGCACGACGGCAACTGGTGAAGGTGGGTAGTGTTCGGTTGCTGGTGAGGGAAATATGAGGAACAATGAAGAAGATGGCTTGAAAATGAGATGCAAATGGACAAGGGGTGGTTCAGCTATAGCAAGGAGGGAGAGAAAGATGAACTTGAAAGCCAAAGTGTGAAAATGAGAGTGAGGGAGAGGTATGGATGTATTTGGGGAGAGAGGAAGAGCAACCCAAGCTTGGGCTATTGGATGGCCAAGATTACATCTTCCCATGTCCAATCCAAGTTCAAGGGCTTGGATCACTTCTTACTTTACTTTTTGCTCAAGTCTCATTAATGTAATTTAATGAACCACTCATGGCTAGGCTAGAAGATAGGCCAGGTAGACTTAGACTAGGCTGGGGAATGACATCACCTCCCCCATCTTCAGCACATGGCGGCCCCTTCCTAGCTCCTTTCCCATCTTGCCCTTTTGTTCTTAGTTGAATGAAAGGGCAATTTGGTCACTTCGCCAAGATTGGGTATTGTTCACGCACATGGGGTGCATTAAAAGTCAAGATCTTGCATTGAAGGCTAGATGGACTTGGAGGACCCATGGCCCCATTATGGCAACCCACCTCTTAGGCATATGGGCCTTGGGCCACCCACTTAGGCTTAGGCCCATTTGGGCCATCCATGATGGGCTTTGGCCCATGGGCTATCTAATAGTGGGCTTAGGCCCACGCCATAGCCCGTTTCCACTTTTCCAAACTTTTGCATCCGTTGATGAAAAATTGAGTTTTCGTCTCAATGTGGCATTTTCAGCATTTTTGGGGTCTACTAATCCTTATTGTAATCCCGTTTGAAAATTGGATGCCCATGTAATTCCGTTCTGAAAATTGGGGTCGATTTGTGGATGTCACAAATAGTGCATGTGAACAGTAACTTAGCATCTAGAAGGCTTTGGATTTTGTGGCAAGATGGAGGGATATGATTTATTTGTGCTCCCCAAGTTGGAATGGAGGGCCAAGATGTGTTCTTGCTCCCCAAGTTAGGACAATAAGTCAAGGAGCATTAAAATGCCAACTCCTTCCCCAAGTTTTCCTCTTTTCCCATCATTTCTCTCACTTTCTCCTCTACCCCTCCCTTTGGATGACTTTTCCTCCATCACTCTCCCTTTAGCTCATACCCATTTCTCTCTCTTTTTTCCCCTTGGTGTTGATGGCCATGAGCCACCACGATCCACCGTTAAGCTCATCGGGCTACCCTTGCTACTAGATCTTATAGTGCCGTCCTTCCCACGCGTGTTGGCCATAAGTCCCAAGCCATTGCCGGACCCCCTCAAGCCGTGTGCAACTGTTCCTTGGCTGTTCTAGCCTTTCCATGGGCTACTGACCGCCAATCAACCACCACCGCACATTGTGGAGCTTCATTGTGAGCCGCCACCATGTTGTGAGCCTTGCCGCGGTGGCCGCCACTTGCCATGGCCTAGTTTTGGAAGCGAGTAGCTTCCTAACCCTTGATTAGAGCGGTAATTGCTCTTAGGAGTAGAGTTAGGATTGGTTTATGGTTAATGGTGATTAGATTATGTGATAAGTAGGTTAAAGTGACAAGTAGTGTTTTATAAGCTATCGCGATAGGTGATAAGTGGATGCGATAAGTATAGTTTGATGTGATAAGTTATCATGATAGGTTATTATTAAATGTGATAAGCTATAGTTATAAGTTATCGTTGGATGCAATAACCTATCTTGATTATGATAAGTGTTCTTTATGTTGTGAATTATAAAATGTATATGCTTGTTTAATGCTAGTTTTTAAAGATGTTACATGCCTATGCAATTCAAAAGTTGAAAAGGGCAAGCATTCGTAGCATTCTATAATTATAAGTAATGAGAGACTATTTTGAAAGGTAATATGCTAAGATTGTTCGATATGATATTGTCATTGGAAGCGACTTGTGATGTTATTGGATGTTCTTGTTCTATGTGATATTCTTTGTTATTAATGGCAATATTTTATATGTGTTCATTAGAAGTACTCTTTACACATATGTTCATTATCCATGGTCAATCAATGCACGAGAACACTCCGAGCCTCCGAGATGGGATATACAGTGGTTATTGGATGTGCGTGGAAGCATGCCAGGTCAAGTCTCTCTCTTGGATTGGCAATACTAAGGTGTATTGTTCCTAAACCAAGTTTGGCGATATTGGAAGCATGCCATGATGATCATGTCACGACGGGTCGGGCCTTCTTAGCCTCGGTGTGATATTGAGATGTATTGTTCCCGAGCTAAGTTTGGTACTAGGCCAATGATCATGTCACGACGGGCTTTGTTCTTTCTTGGTCTCGATGTGATTTCAAGGCGTATCGTTTTTGATTCGAATTGGACTTAGGCAGGTGCTCAACGTATCGTGTCAAACCATAGACTCTTGTTTCATGCTCGGCATATCATATTGATATAGTTTCGATAGGTCATGAGACACACTTTGCCTGGCGCGCCATTAGGGCATTCATACTTGGCTAATGAGAAAGAAAACAATGGGTTTGAGTGATGGTATGCTTGTGTAATCACATAAATACCTATGATTATGGGGGGTGATGGTTCCGTCTTGATACGTATGATTATGCGGGATGATGCTTAAATAAGTTCAGATGCCCCCAAGTCAACGGGACACCGTTTGCGGATGGATTTCGGAATGAAACTCCTAAATGGAACGTAGTCCTAAGGCATATGAATACACGGGATGTTGTTGCGCTCAATGGGACGAGATGATGCTCGGTTACACCGGATGACTATGAACCTTTGAGTTGACCTTGGACCTTGAGCGGCCGTAATAATTTGGACATATTTGTGTGGAAAGTGCATGAGATTGTATGTGATCAAGTCCGGATTATTGCGTGGCATGGGTGCTTGACTATATTATATTGGGCAGCATGGTCTCGAGGATAACATGGTAGTATGGATGCCATGATGATCTTGAGACATCAACATGTGTAAAGTGCATGCATGCTTAATGCATATGATGAGAATCATATCATAGTTTGCACATGTGTAGCATAGATTTATATGAGTTACATGAGAAAAATGCATGAATTAAATGTCATTTTAGTGACCTATGTGGCACATGCATGCTTTGATCGACCCTATTTATGAATTGAGAGACATGAAGAAGTCATGCAGGTCGATATTCGAGTCAGAAAGGCATAGATGAGGTTGTGGATGTGTATGCCTTTGATTATGACTCGTGAGATTTAAGTTGCATAGGTTTGCTTATCCTAGTAGTCCTTTGGCACATAAGTGGGCACTTACCCAAGAGGCCACCCATCCTAATAGTGCACTTTCTTAGGCTTGCTTATCCTTTAGGTTCAAGGGCACCAACTAGCTTTAGATGTTCAGTCGTAAACCATCCCAAAATCTCTTTGCCCTATCCATGGAATCCTCTTGTGTCCTTTCTCTTGGTATACTTGGGTTATTCATCTGATGTGTTCACCATGATTTCCAAATAGCCTTTAACAAAAGTGAAGGATGCAAAATTTCTTTATTCTATTTATACTAACTATTATGAAAAAAAAAATGATTGATTAATATAAAAAGATATGAAGGAAAATGCTGTCCTCAAATCATAAAAAGAAATGACTGACCAATATCTAAGGTTATATATCTTAAATAATTTCATTAATTATCTTCTTCTTCTTTTTTTGCATTAATTAGCCAGTTAAAAACACACAATGTTATTCAATTTTCATTGTTTGACCTTTTGGTTATTGAGACCTTTCTCAGCTGTTATTGATATTTTATTTTCCTAATATTTAAATTTCGGTTGATTTATTTTCTCCATATCCTTTTTCCATTGTGATGATAATATAGATTTACTCCTTAAAAGTAACAGGCATGGTACATGTTGAGGAAAATTGTAATTAAACTAGTTTAGGATTAAGCATATTCTATCCAAAATTTGGGAAGTTTATGCTTTGTTTGTTTTGCGGAAAATAAATGATTTGAAAAATAATTTCCAAAAATGGTTGCTTGTGTTTTTTCCAAAAATGACTAAACAAAAAATATTTTAATTGTTCAAGAAAATGTTTATATACAAATTGTTGTAAAAAATGAAAAAAAAAAATTCATTAACTAAATATTTTTAAAAATGAAAAAAAAATTAGAAAAATATTTTTTTTGACACTTGGATAAAACTAGAAATATAGCATGTGTAGATATCATCATGTCATCCTTATAACAGTAGATGTCTCTTTCCAATTTTAGACAATGTTGACCATGTTGATTGGCACTCTTCCTTTGTTTATTCTTTAAGTCTCTATGACAGGTGATGATCTTGATCGTTAAGTTTCGAAAGGATTGTCTAGCTCAACCAAAGTGTTTCATATCTTTAAATTTTAAGAAAAATTATAATCCAGAGGCTTAGTCAAATTGATTAGAAATTTCATAAATTTCATGGATCGGAAAAAATGCGAGCTAAGGCTCTGGCCAGCTGTCCAAACATGTCAGGCAAAGGATGATACTTAACGTGTTGGATGTGTCTTTATTTCTTTTTTCCTTCCTTCTTTTTTTTTTTTTTTTTTTTTTTTTTGCCTTTCTCCATTTGGGAATCACTTCCCAAAGTGCTTTGAAGGCCTAAAGGTCCTTGGGTAAATGCCAACCCGTTTGGCAAAAAAATTTGAACCCGTTTTCTCCAAATGCCAATCTTATGAAGTCGAAAGCCCAAGGCAGGTGAGGACCTGCCTTGGGCTTTCGGCTTTTTCGGCATGCCCACGCGGGCACTGTTCATATTTTTTTTTCCAAAATTGTCCTCACGAGTTCTTTGTTTTTCCGGTTCTTGCCCTTGTATGCGACATTGTTCATCTTCTCCGGGGAGGTTTGGTTCTGTTTGATTGCGAGGGGCCGGCAACTACTAGAGGGACGCCGGCGACCGTCGGTGGGTGGCGTGAACGACGCCGAGGGTGGCGTGACCGATATCGGGGGTGGCGCAACCGAGGTCTAGGTTGCCGCAACCCAAATCTGGGGTGGCAGGCGGTCTTCTTCTTCTTCTTCCGCGAGCGGTCGCCGACGAGCTTCTTCTTCTTCTCGATTTGGGTTGCGCAACCTCACTGTCCTCGGATCTGGGTCGCAGCGGTGTTGCCCTCGCGCAACACCACCGCGACCTAGATCCAGGGCGGCGAGGTCCTCCCGTGACCTCAACGCCCCAAATCTAGGTCGTCGGAGGTCGAGGCGACGTCGTGCGATGTCGCCGCTCTAGATCTAGGATCGCCGGAGGTTAAGGCGGCGTCGTGCGACCTCGCGCCCCGCATCCGGGTCGCCGGAGGTTGCAACGGCGTCGCGCGATCTCGCCGCCCAAGATCCAAGGTTGTCGGAGGTCGTCGGAGGTTGCGGCGACCACCGCCCTTGCTGGTCAATTTTTTAAAAAATTTTCTTTTGATAATTTTTTTTTTTAGCAAAAAGATCCTTTATAAATGTAATTCCCTAAATGCCATTTTGCTCAAAGTACTTCACAAAGAACTTTCAAAGTATAATTCACTAAACACGATTGTATTTTAGAAAACACCTTTAACTCAAAAGTATTTGCATTTTCCTAAATACTTTTCCCAAAAGTGTTTCCAAACGCACCCATAATGTATGACATTGTAACAAAGGTTTGATTTCCAAGTCCTCAATCGAAGTTTGTCTCCCTTCATCCTGCAACGAGGATCGCCTCCAATTTCTTTTGCTAGAAATTTGCGTTGATATTGTCCCACTTTCATGCATTGATGGTAGTTATTAATTTACGACTCATGTTGAGGAGGGTGACTCCACTTGCTATGTTGAAGCTTCTATTCTAGAAATTGTCATTGATCTAAGCATACATGATTTCGTGCATTCATTAATCCACAACCAACGGCAATCTCGTGCATTTAAAGTTAATTATTGATTTGGTATGTTGATATGACTTGATCCTAAACCATTAATAAATGGTATGGTACATCCATACGACTTGATCTTGACTAATAATTGATGGATATCCATTAATAGTGATTATGTTTCCACCTAGGTTGCTTTCCTTCACTCGACACAATAAATAAACATAATTTGAGATGCTTCATTGAGTTTATAAATAATGTACATGTATGTACACACATTAGAGAATAGAACATGTATTATAACATCAAACTATTGATGAAATTTTTTTATTAATTAATTATTTCAAAAGATATAAATAATTATTTTTAAAAATTATCTTTTAAATAATTTATTTTTTCTCGAATCAACCTGGTTAAGTAATCCACTCGTGGGCAACTGTGTTAGTTGAGAGTCTCTCCTTTATCGACAATATCAAAGGTTCCAAACCCGTAATTACTAGCAATTTAAGTGAGGCTTTGGCAGTGGGATGCTGGGCTAATCTTTCCTGAGGTATAGGGACCGGCCCTTCGATTCCGTCCGGGCACGGGGCGTGATGGAGTTTATAAAAAAAAAAAAAAAAAAAAGCTGGCTAAGTACGACTCGAGGGTCCCCATTTTGCTACTGTTCTTTTGAAAGTTCTCTTTTAATTTCTCGGACTGCTCAGGCGAAGCCTCCGGACTGGCGGTATGTTCACACTTCTTCATTCGCAAGCTCGTAATTCCCGAGCTGTGTCGCCTCTGTCACTCTTTGTTATTACATTTCGAGCTTCTCATCGTTCGTGTCGTAGGCGAATGTCCCCAATTTTCAAGTTTTTTGAGTAGGGATTTTGGCTAGTTCGTGAATGAATTTGTGCTGGTTCGTGTGGGATCTGAAATTGAGATCCAACTTCAATGGCAATTGGCAGATGGGAACGAAACGTCCGAAACGTGAAGAAGTAACAGAGAAAGAGAGAACGAAAGACCTGTCCGTTCCGCCGGGTTTCGCGTCTCTCACATCCTTCCTTCTCAAGAGGGCCGAAGAGGCGGATGCTGAGCCTGCCGTCCTAGACTTCTCCATCAATCGCAGACCTTGGGTGCTTCACCATGAAAGCGGAACCGGTCACGGTGCACGAGATTCCGACTCGGCGAAGCACGAGGCGGTTGTGGTAACTTTTCGTTTCCCCTTTTATGCCTCAATGTTGCCAAACAGAAGTATGGTTCATCAGGAATTAGATTTCATTTTCGAAGTGAACCAACAAGGCCTTTCTTTTGGTTGAGGCATCATACCAGTCACCTTTGAGTAATTATACTGGGTCTCGACAAAGTAGAAGTGCTTGGTGCGGAAAGAAGTTTTTCACATATATTTCTGTGAAGCAAGGTTGCTGTAAAGCTTTCTTGTAGCTATTTTACCTGAATAAGCAACTGCAAGCCCTCATGGACTATGAATTGTCATGTAATTTTGCCAATGTGAATTCCAGAGGTTCACTACTTGTGTGGTTCAATTGAGGAAACTGTTGCTCCCGCCTTGAGGACTTTGCTCTGGTCCAGTTCTTTGTTCAATATTAGAAATACGTAATCTGTTACGGGTTTCAGATTCTGGATGTTCGCTGACCTTCACTCGAAGTTAAGACAGCTGAATGTTGAACCTGTTTCTTTTCTCCTAGACTGATTTTCAATTAAAGTGTCAGTTCAAATTTGAATATGAACTTTTTAATAGGCCAGACTCCAGAGAAGTTGATATGATGCTAGCTTGTGAATCTTTTTGGGAGTCGATGCACATTTGAATTCAATCGCACAAATAGAAATATTCCCTCTAATTCGCCTGGTTTTTCTACCTGAGAACAATGGATATCTGTCTTCATGTTATTTTTCTACATGTTTGCTTATTTTGCACTATTTGACTTGGAGAGTCTGAAACTAGTTTAGTTTCCTATCTTGCTGTTCTAGAACAGGTACAAGCTGGAGGGGATTCTGAAAATGCAATAACTTGTATCTTTGAGGAGGCTCCTGTTTTCCGACCGACTGAAGAGGTAATCCTTCTAATAAACTCTAGGCTGATTCCAGAAAAATGTCTGTGTAAACAATTATAGTCAAGGGGACCACTAGGTTCCCCTGTCTAACCCACTGTCAAAATTTGGGTCATTTTAGATTTTTTGGAATTTGATTACCAGGAATTCGGCGACCCCCTTGGGTACCTGACAAGCTTACACCAGAGAGCAGAAGCATATGGGATCTGTCGTGTTGTTCCTCCCCCTTCTTGGAAGCCTCCGTGCCAATTAACTGAGAAAAACATATGGGGAAGTGCTAGATTCAGGACTCAAGTACAACGACTAGATTTGCTGCTAAATACCCGTTTGCCAAGGGAAACAGTTAAATGTAATGGAAATGCTGACTGTAAAAACCAAAATATCTTCACAAGGCACCCTTGTGAAGATGGGTGCCTTTGTACTGAAGGCATTCAATGGGAATGTGGTCCAGAATATACTCTTGAAACTTTCAAGAAATATGCCGATGATTTTCAGGAAAACTATTTCCTGAAAAAGGATTATGATATGAAGTCAGATGATGATGTGCAGAATATTGAGTGTGAATATAGACAGATCTGTGAGAATCCTATCAATAAAATTGAGGTAAAGGAATGATAGCAATTATATTGACTTCTTTGTTTCACTTGCTACTAACAGGTCTCCTATGCTCTTGTAGGTGTTATGCAGCGATGATTTGGATTCTAGAACTTTTGGCAGTGGATTCTCTTCTACCTTTAATTCTGGGTGGAACCTGAATGATTTACCAAGGCTTTCTGGTTCTCTTCTTTCTTTTGAGAGCTTCAGTACATGTAGTATTTTGGCACCTAAGCTACATGTGGGTATGTGCTTTGCAACAAGTCTCTGGGTAAGATTTTAAAGCTTCTTAGTGCATGTTAATTCATTTTTGTTCATTCTTGCTTATGCAATCCTGCTGTAGTTATATTATAGCTTCTAAACTTATATGGGTTTTCCTAGTCCTAGATATTGTTTTCTCAGTGTGCTCCTTGATATTTGCTCGGTTTTGCATGTTCATTTCTTGGCTATTATTATTGTTGACTCCTCTTTCATGCTAATTTATCCATGTCTTTTATATATTGTTTATGGCCTGACTTTGCTGCCAATGTTGGAAGCAGAAATGTGAAGAACACTGCTTATATTCAGTATGCTATACGCATATTGGTGCTCCAACAATTTGGTACTGCATCCCAGGCAGATATCGTGCTAAGTTTGAGGCTATTGTTAAGAAGTATTCCATGGAGTTGCTATCCGTACAGCATGGGTTAAACGTGGTAAGTACCTATTATGTAAAGTATCAGAAATTGGTGGTTATTTCATATGTTTGGTAATGATCACTTGGGTCACTAATATTGTTGCCCAATATATCAAAATGTCGAAATGATTATCAATCAATGCCCTTTGGGTTTCCGGCCAAATGCTGACATGTCCACCTTCAAGATATTTTCTTTATAGATGACATGTGGTGTTGCTGCCAGTATGAGTTGAATGTGATAAGTACCTATTCGGTATTAGAAATTGGTGGTTATTTCATATGTTTGGTAATGAATATCACTTGGGTCACTAATATCTGTTACCCAATGTATTGGAATATTGAAATGGCAATCAATTGATGCCCTTTGGGTTCCGGCCAAATGCTGACACGTCCACCTACAAGATGTTTTCTTTATAGATGACATGCGGTGCTGTTGTCGTTTTCAATTGGCAAGAGAGAGAGAGAGAGAGTAGTGATCACCACAATACACAACAGACTGTGACAATTGAATATTTTTGAATGTTTAGTGGTGATCTTTGCCATACAATTTGAATTCCATGGTGATAATGGAGAGAGAGAGAGAGAGAGAGAGAGAGAAGTGATCACCACCATATGCAACAGATTGGTGACAATTGAATGATTTTCGAATGTGTAGTGGTGATCTCTGCCATACAATTGAATTCCATGGTGACAATGAAAAATGACCTAAGGTGGAACGACCTTTATGGGAGTTACTGGGTATTTATATTGTAGATACTGTGCTTCTATTTCCACCATCAGCCAAAACCTCTTGACTTTTTGGCTGAACTTTTGTCTCTGAATCAGCAACTGTAATAAGAATGCTTGGCTCCTATATGTTTACCAGTTCATCAGAATCAGGTTGAAGATCTCGTCTACTCTTCAAGAGTTTTAATTTCTCTTGATTTTGAATCTTACTCTCTGTTTGTTTCACAAAAAATAACTTTTAGGAAAATGTTTCTCGAATTTTCCAATGTTTGTTTCACGGAAAATGAATTAGTTGGTGAAAACATTTTTCATTATGGGAAAAGTCTTCTAAGATAGGGGAAAATATTTTTCACTTTTGAGAAAGAGGAAAACAACTTCTTCACTCACTTTCTCTTATCTAACACCCATGTCAACCTTTTCATCTTTTTTTTATCTTTTTATTTTCTTTTTTCAAAGAATTCGAATTTTTAAGCCTTTTTTTTTTTGAAGTTCTGGTTGCCAGTCATGATGACCGGCCACAGGCAAGCCTCAACGTCGGAGGCTCGCTACTCGCCTGATCGGCGGCGAGCTAGGCAAGTTGCGAGCTAGGGCTTGAGCTTGCCGCTTGCTCGATCGATGGTGACCTAGGGCTCCAGGCTCGTCACTTGTCGATCTGGCTCGCTGCTTGCTGATCTAGCGAGTTGAGGCCACCGCTTGCCAAATCAACGATCTAGTTGAGCGGCGAGCTCGAGCTTGCTTGCTAGCATCAGGTGAGCTTGAAGCTTGCCTTCGGTTGATTGCTGGGCATCGCCGTGGCTAGCAACCAGCCGGAGAAGAAGAAGACAAAAAAACAAAGAGAAGGAAAAAAAAAAATTAAAATTGATTTTTTATAATATAAAAAATAATTAAAAATTATATTTGAAAAAAATAAAATAATAAAAATTATTGAAAAAGAGTACATGAAAGAAAAAATTTTCCTTACCGAACAATTGAAAATATTTTCTGCTTCTTTTCACGTTTCGGCCGAACATTAGAAAATAATTATGTTTTCTTGGAAAATGGCTTTTTAGAAAACATTTTCCAGAAACTGTCATATTTTCAATCAAACAAGCCTTAATATTATTCTTTGATCTATTTTTTAATTCGTCCACCTACACTTCTTGTGCGCTCTGTGTATTCTCTCGACTCTGTGACATGCTTTCATCTACTTAGACAACCTTTTAGCATCAAAACAAGACTTACCAATTAAAAAATTCACGTGCTGCTTGTTTTGATATTGTTATTGAATTGTGAAGAACGTCACAAGAAGAGTGATGTGACTGTTGGAACATTTTTGTGTTAAAGTTTTTGTCCTGGCTATGCTTGTGGGAAGTTGAGTGAATTAGTTGCTACTTCTTTTAACATTTCTTTCATTCTTCATAAAGTTGGTTATACATCGGAGAGATGTGTATAGTTACAATCCTACAACCTAAGTGTTTGATTGATGTGTAAATTTGTAATATTGGATGCAGTTTTCTCATTTATCCCCATCAACCCTGAAAAGCCAGGGTATACCTGTCTACCGTTGTGCTCAGAATCCAGGAGAGTTGGTTGTTATTTTTCCAGGGGCGTATAAATCAGGATTTAGCTGTGGATTTAACTGTGTGGAATCCGTTAATGTTGCTCCTCTTGATTGGTTATCTCATGGACAGAATATTGTTGAACTTTATCGTGAGAAAAGGAGAAAGACAATGATTTCCCATGATAAGCTGTTGCTTGGAGGAGCTAGGGAAGCTGTGAGGGCGCAATGGGAACTTTTACTGTTGAAAAAGGAGACTGCAGATAACTTAAGGTGGAAACATGCATGTGGAAAAGATGGGATCCTGGTCAAAGCACTCAAGGTATGTAAGTAAGATTATTTTTTGAAGCTTGTGTGGGCATTTGTTTGTGTCGTTAATAACCAACTCCTTTTGTCTTAACTTCTGTGGTGCACTTGATTTATTTTTTAACAAAGTCAATGTGCTTTTAATTTTGCTTCTCAGCCTTTTTCTTTTCTTTTCCCAGTCACGAGTAAAATGGGAGAGTCTAAGGAGAAAATATCTTTGCTACTCTTCACAGTCAAAGAAAATGGACCAGAACTTTGATGCTTCAAGTAAGAGAGAATGCAGCATATGTCATTTTGATTTGCATCTTTCTGCAGTGTCCTGCAAATGTTCGAGGGACAAATATTCATGTCTAGATCATGCTACACAAATTTGCTCTTGTGCTTGGACCAATAAAGTTTTCCTGTTCCGCTATGATGTTGGTGAGCTGAACCTCCTTATTGAAGCTTTGGAAGGGAAGCTCAGTGCCGTGTACAAATGGGCCAAATTTCTTGGGCTTGCTTTTAAGACTTCCACAGAAGATCTACCGATGAGTTCTGTTCTTGTAAGCAAGTCCACCTCAGATGCTGAACCAACTGATTCGGGACAAAAGGTTAGCACAAGTGCAAGCATCACCTCTAGAGCTCACCTCAAGGCTGAACCGAAAGAAAATTTGATTAAAAAAATGTCTTCAGATGGATTGAGGGGTGAAGTAAACAATGATTTTGGGAAAGCAGAAAGCTCATCGCATTCACACAGACATATCATCGGTGTTCTATCTGAAAGTGCAAGTGTATCAGTCTCCTCAGACTCTGAAGATGAGATAACTAATTTTGTATCCCATTCTGGGGTGAAAGCTGCAGAATCAAATAATGATATGGCATCAACCAAACAAAGCATTGTCGACAGTCCTACTTCAACTGTGAAGAAAGCACCTTCTTTTGGCAAACTGGCACCTGGGAAACTAATGGCAAAGGATGCTAGATCTTGTTCACCGCTCAATGTCATTGTGCTAAGTGATGATGACAATGACTAACACATCTTTGGTCAGTCAACTGTGCTCTTCCAGAAGTATACATGGTTTGCATCTAAATGTTGTGTTATAGTAAACTCTTGTTTTTTTTTTTTTTTTTTTTTGGGTGAGAATAATAAATATATTGAGCTTTAACCAACCTATACGAAAGGATCACAGCACCAAAACTTATACTCAAAATGAGACAGAGTCATAATGAGTGAAAGGGTGCCAAGATAAAACAACAGCCAAACAACGGCACAAGAAGCCACACGGCTAAACCAACACAACCAACAAAGCAGAACTAGTCCAAGAGGACCAGCCAACCAAAAGAAGGCATTCAGCCAGCCAAACAATGGCAACCTGCCCAGGAAAACCCCAAAAGACAAGCGACCCGCACCAACAACCAAGTGATCTGCGCCAGCAGCCTCCAAAGTCAGCAGCTCCGCCAATCGCATCACAGCCACAGCAGCGAGGACCCCAAAGGACCAGCACCCACAAAACAAACAGGGAGCCGAACCCACCCATCCGAACAGCCTCAAGCCGTCCAGCAGGAACCAACAGCACCCACACTAAGAACGTTAAAGCTCCGGTGGTGTAGAAGAGAAAATGTAAGGATCAATACCCTAGCTTCGTTGAAGTCTCCTATTTCTCAGATTCTCCTCAACATTTCTGAACGTTAAGGCCTTATCCCTCACCACTTTAATGAGGTGGTTTTTCATGGCCGGAACCTCTAAAATATGGTCTCTAAACAGAATATCGTTTCCGTTCTTCCAAATAATATGGCAAAGAGCACCAAAAGAAAAATGGGCAATGGAATGATAGAAATATTTACCAGAGAGAAACTTGATTGCCATTGAAGGTTCTTCGACCAAGGTTTGTTGCGTCAAGGGAGGTTGCATCTAACTGCCCAAAAGAAGGCAAAGTTGGCTATGATGCAACAACCAAAAAATAGATGATCGATCAAATCCGGTGTCAATTTACAAAAGGCACACACTGCATGCTCTATCCTACCGATCGATAGAAGCAAAGCCTAGGTGGGAAGCCAGTTCTTAGTTGTAAGCCAGAGATTGAATTGATATCTCAGAGAGATCATATTGTTCTAGATCAAAGCAGCCCAAGAAACCCGATTCTTCTTACTTCTACTGGCTTGCCACGCCGAGGCAACCGAGAATAAACTAGAAGAGTTTCCTAGCCAAATAAAGCGATTTGGGACCTAGGAAAGGATAGGGAGGGGGTGTTCCCATGATTCCAACACTGTCCTGATGGTCTGGCCAGATGGAGAAAAAAGGTCAACCACAGTTGCTTGCCTGGATAAACTAGAGCTATAGATTTGAGAGTTCGAGAATACAATATTAAGGGGGCCTCTCGGGAGCCAGCGGTCAAACCAGAAGGAGACAGAAAGGCCATCCCCTAATCTCTAGAGGAAGGAAAGACGGAATTCAGTCCTGAGATAGAGGATCCTCTTCCAAGCCAAAGAGCAGAATGTTGGTTTCCTTACCACCCAAAAACTCTTCCTCTTCTGGAAAGTCAAGTGGATCCACTTGCATCATAAGGATTCCTTATCCGTGAACAGGATCCAAATGTGCTTCAATATCGCTACCTTATTATAATCCCTCAATCTGCGAATAGCAAGCCCTTCTTCATCTTTAGGAAGGCACACGTTATCCTAGGAAACCTTCGCTCCACCCCTCCCTAGATCTGGGCCCTTCTAGAGAAATTGTCTTAGGATCTGTTCAATACGGTCCAACATTGCAACAGGGATAGTAAAGACACTCGCTCAATAAGCTTGGATCGCATGAAGGATTGACTTGATTAATTGAAGACGGCTAGCAAAAGAGAGAAAGCGCTAGGTCCAGGATTGCACCCTAGTCGTTATACGGTCCACTAGGGAGACAATCCACCTTGCCAAGCCATGAGGAAATAATGGGAACTCCCAGATAACGCACCGGTAGCTTCCCTTCTTGGAAACCAAGGGTATGAAGGATTTGACTCCATATCTCGGCCGAACCTTTAGCAAGAAATATCTCACTTTTGTTGGTGTTTGGCTTCAGACCACTCCATGCCGAGAAGGTATCAAGACCTTCCTTCATGAGAGAAGTCGAGACCAAATCAGCTTCACAAGAAAGGAAAAAGTAAACTCTTTTGTTATACCAGTGTTGGGTATAGATCATGCCAAAAGAAGTCTTGCAAGAAATCTTTCTGCTTCTTGTTTATAGTCTGCAACTAAGTGCGAATCTGTAAGTATAGAATGCTCGAGATTTTTTTTTTTTCTAGAGTTTTTGTTTTATCACTCTATAATCCTGGTAGAATGCTTATGCCTTACTTTTTTTCTTCTTTTGTCTTGAATACTCATGCTTTAGTTATATACTACATCTGTAGTAGGCACCTTTTGGCAATAGCTTACTCCCAGCTTTGTCTTATTGTTGACAAGTACCTTTAATTGTGTATTCTAAATTTCTGGTAACTTCCACCATCTTATTGCACTTTGTTCATCGAATTATATGGTTGATATCATACTTGGGTTGTGGTTTTCGACACAGGAATTCTAGATATCATAAAGGTTGAGGAAGTTCATGCCAAGAAACTCCTACTACACCTACCAATTTAATTGCTGCGATATTGGATGATTTGCATGTGAAGATTCGCTCATGAATCTTTGGAGAAGCATATAAAAAGGTATGAGATGTTATGGAAGTAAAATGAGGAAGAAATTATTATGAAATTGATGAAGGAAGATGAAATGGTGTATTATTGAGGTGTGCTTAATAAAGTGGAGAATTAAAAATTTGATGATAGATAGAATTGATCAGATCTGTCCAAGAATCACAAAGAGTATGGCATGAGAGATGGTACCTTACAAATGGAAAAGGTTTGGTTGAGTAGCCTAACATTTAATTTGGACCTGACAGGTTTCATGCTTAAACAGAACATCTCTTAATAAATGTAATCTTAGATACCCTATGATGATAGGAATCTTACCTGATAAACAAGACATGGAGGCTTCATTCATTGATGGAATTAGTTCAGTCAAAAGTGTGGTTATCCCATGTGATAAAAAGTTGGTACCCTGGGATTACAGGATATAGTGTTCGAAGTTATGCCAATCATTAAAGTTTCTTGAATTTGATCAGTAGTTGTTTAACTTTGATTCTGGACTATGCTATTTCTGGCTATCCATTATTGCACATCAATCGCTTATACAATTGATATGTTCAAATTACCTTTTCTTTGGCAGCATGAATTGCAGTAGTTAATAAGTTTTTTGCTTCAACTATATCAAGAAATTATTGCATTAACTATTTAGGCTATCCTACTTTAGTTTGGTTACTGATGGGCCACTTTCAGATTGTGTGGCTGTTTTTCCCATAATCCTTCTCTCTGTCACTGCTTCATCACACTAATGAATAACTGATGTTTCTTTGGCCCAAGAATTTCTCCTATTTTGGCAACATGACCCAGAGTTATTTTCTTTTGTGAAGAATTTTCTTCTCTTGTAGTCAGTTCTTCATAGGATGCTTTAGAGAATGCATGAATTGAAATCTTCATTGAATTTTATTTTTCTCTCATGCTCTGTGTTACCTTATGATGTACAGGAGTAGCTGTGATATTGAATGTTCAGGAATCAGTCCTACATGTACAAATACTGACTGAAGTAATGGTTTTGCAAATTATTATTATTATCATTATCATTATTTTATTTTAATTTTTTTCCGTTTGCTTAGCAGCTTCTGTTAGTCTTTACTCTCATCTCAAATCAAGTTTGGGTTGGCTGGTCTGCATGTGCATAGTGATGCAGCCAACAAAATCATTGAAGATGATTTTTTTTTCAAATATTGCTGTATCGTTTTGTTTATGATAGACTTTGCAACTCAAATAAGAGCCCTAGAAGGATTAAAATTATTTTTCAAGTTTAATTAGTAAACTTATGAACTTGGGTTTGAGAATTATTTGCTCAACTTTTTGAAGTTTGAGAAGTAGGAGATTGTGTTTCCTATTTCAACTGCGTTTCTTATTTAGAGATTTCCTATTGTAATGGGGAGTACTATTTAGAAGAGTCGATAAATATTGTCATAATTCTCTCTCCAAAAAGTTGAAAAAATGCCAAATTTTGCAAGTATTTGCTTTGGGATCGTGTGATGCAATTTTTCTTTTCATGTGATGCTTAGGAAGCTTTGGGTGTGAAGCCTCATTATTCTTTATCAGGCAACTCAGCGGTCCTACATCATAAAATATCCGGCTAATCCACAGAGCACTTGCTTCTTCATTTTGGTTTTGCTCAACATTCTAGCATCTCATTCTCATTTCTTCTGGTATATATAAATTCTGCTGAAGCCTGTTTTAAGTTTGCTTCAATGATGCAGATTATGTTCTTCTCTCCCCAAATTAGCTTGGACTGTTGCTCCTCTTTGCCTCATATGGTGCATTCGGAAGGATTATAATGCAAGACTCTTTAATGGATTTGAACCTTCTCTTGACTCCATCCTTGCTAATTAAGTGTTAATGACCTTCATGTTCCAATCCTTTGGGAATAAGGTTAGCCTTATCACTTTTTCTTACTGTTCTTGTATATTCCTGACGTACTCAAACAGTTTTTTTTTCTCTCAATAGATAAATTATTGCTTTACCAAAGAAACAAGAGCAAATATTGTGACTTTCGACTGGTTGAACGTTTCCAGAATTTTTTTGATCTTGTGCTTTACATCTTAAAAGGTGGCTATAGTTATACCTGGTTTTTCTGGGTAAAATTATAGGAAAGATTGTGTTAGCAAAAGGCATCAATTTGTGCAGGAAACAAGCTTCATTGGATTGTCAAGATTTGTAGGCTTGTAGGCCTTCCTTTGGAGTGACATTAATGATTATTGTAAGTTCTCATCCAAAGTTTATTTGTGTATGTTTATGTACATCACTTCTCTCTTGAATCCAATGAGTATATTGACCTTTGTTTACTGGTCATAGTCATTTTGCCTTTCCTTCACTTCAATATCTCTCCCGTCTTGCAATCTAGGAGTTCACATAATTTGATAGATTCAGTTGAGGCCTTGTGATACCGTTTTTCTTGCATTTCGATTTTTTCTTGTTGTGTGATTCGGAACATGGGGGGCTTGTAGGCTCATGACTAACACGCCCTTTGAATGAATACAATACATGCAACTGCTTGGAAAATGGTTGCTGCTATTCTTTCCTCCAATTAGTATGCGTTTGGCTTCAAAAGGGTGTAAACGCCTTGTGAAAAGCGAAATCCTTGTTGTGAAAAGTGAAATCGTATTCTTTTTTACTGCTTATGCATGTGTGCATTGTGTCTATTCAGATCAACTCGTAGAAGTATGATCTTGAGGCGACACTAACGCTTGGACCGGACATAAACTTGCCTTATCCTTTTAAAGGGTATGTCCACTCGAGGGGTCATAGGAACTGAGAGACCATTGGACATTAAGAATAATTTATCTTGATTGACTTATCTTCGTTATGTCATGAATTGAGACTCAAGATCTCAGTGGATTGGACCTTTTGGCAGCCTAAGATGAGCTCATTGAACCCCAGCTGCGATGAGGTATGGGACAAAGTTATCGGGACATCTTGTCCCCATCTCGATCCAATTTCCAATTGAGACAAATATTTATTTAGATTTTCCGTTTTTGGGAGAATCAATATTAGGGTAGAGTATGAGAAGTGAGAAGTATAGTCCTGAAAATTAACATTTGTTTCCAATGCGGTTATTTTTCTGAAAATTTCTTCAAGCCGACTTTTGATTGGGTATTGCACCTTTTGTCGTCACCCTCATGCAACCATAGCATTAAAGACAACCCAAAAACCCTATTTGAATCTGACTCCTTCGCTTTCACTCTCTATCCTCTCTCTATAGAGTCTACCCTCTACCTCCATGTTGGCCACCTGTTGTTCCACCAACTACGTACCAACTCCGTCAAGCGACCACGCCAAATGATCGAGGTCACGACCATCTGATGTCTCTTGCTATGTTTAATAAGAAGAGGAAATAAAGCATCATCATTTTTATTGTTTGTGGACCTTTTGCCAAGATCTATTCTCTAAGGGCACTTGTTGACTCTTCCCTATATAAAACGCATGGCAAGCGTATGAGACAATTTTGGACTGCTACTTGTCTATTTAGAGGTAAGAATCAATTAGTGCACTTTGGACCTATTTTGGAGACAAACTTTCTTAACTTGATCCTTGGGTTTTGTTTAAAACTCAAGCAATGAACACAATGATGTCCTTCAAGCAAGATGGTTGAAATTTCCTTTGAGTAACTGTTATGCATCTTTCAAATGCCACTCCTGCTCATGAGTGAATTGTCATTATTACAATATTTGGGGTGGTGGCTTTATGCAGTTGTGGCAGATATGATCACTGAGCAAATGATTTTGGATGATTTGGAGGCCAATCCTGAGAAGTACCAAAATATGAAAAATTATCTGAGTTGGTTGATGATGATTATGATGAAGAGAAAGTGTTGAATATACTAAGGCTTACTATAAGAAGTCCTTAATACCAAAAGTTATTCTGGTAGGTTATTTGATGTTTAAGATACACTATCTTATAATTGGTGATTTCTCTGAACTCGTATTTTTGGGCAGAAAACTAGTGAGAACTTCACTTGGAAGCAGCTTTAGCTGAGCGTGAGGTTAGATTGCTTTTGTTGCTGAGTACTGTTCATATGAAATTTAGTCACTGTGTACATATGTCCTTTTGTCCAGATTTTAGATGATACTCTGGTTTTGTTTGCCAAGTCACTTTATGAGATATCTGTTAATTGGCTTTCTATATGTAGTTCCATAAGAAAATGAGAAAAGAAGCAGAAGAAAGGGGAGAGGCATATAAAATTTCGAGATGGATGAGTATGACTTGATGCATTGGTGTCGGCCATTTGAAGAAAAGAAGATCAGGGGATATCAGCTGGTAATCCCATGTCATTATAACATATTTGACTCTTTTGATATTGAATCCAATTGGTGTTTCATTGTTACCGTCTTTACTAACTGGGCATCAATTGGGTTGTAATTAATATTGTTTGAGAAGAGAACTGTTTTGAGGTAACACCGAAAACGATCTCCCGTGGTTTGCAGTGAATCGGCAGTCTCCCAGCTATTGCTTTAAGCCCTCGATATCCTCTTTTAAGTTAAGCTATTCAGCATTATCCCGCACATGAGCCTTTTCAGAAGATTGCCCCTGCATCTCCTCAGTCATTGGTGTAACATCTTCAAAATTCAACCTTAATCAGGATATGGTAAGGGACTTCTATCAATGGACAATTAGTAGAATTACACTTTGAATTGGTTTGTGAATCATTCAAGAGTATTAAACCTTTTGGGAAAGACAATTTAAAATTTTGATGTGCACGACTAGAGAATTCAATAATGGATTGACAATTCGACCATAAGGATTGATGATGGACAATCTTAAGTTGTTTCAAACTGATCTAAGAACGGTCATACGTTGATTCGATAATAGTATATAATTGAATAGTAGGTGATTCCGCATGATTATTATATTAATTACGAATGACCCTAAACCAATTCTAAATGATCATGTACTTCAAAAAAAGCAATTGACCCATCACGATTACATGACAACCAAAAATCATTTATGAATTGAAAATGGCTTAAACGTGGATTGATATCGAATCAATCATGGGTCAAACTCACGAAACTCTTAAAGGCTGCCCGTTGGTTTTATAAAAAATTAAGAGACAACCATTGAACATTACTTAATCAAACTCCTTATTTATTGGTAAACCTTGAATTGCTAGATAAGTGATATTGGGCCAAAAATTGGAAGTGCAAAGGGGGCCCACAAATTTGGAGAGGTCCAATGGGCCACATTTCATTTAAATTTCGGCCACAAGGGCCCAAACAGATGGAAATTACAGTTTTGCCCTTTAAGCCATTAAGCTTGTTTAGGCCCAAATTGGATTAATTAAGCCTAAGCCCAAGTTTGTCAAGCCCATTAAGATAATTGGGCCATTTTGAACCTAGCCCATGTGCTTGAACAATAACTTACACGAATAGTGCATATGAATAGTAATCTAACTTCTAGAAGGCTTTGACTATTGTGGTAAGATGGAAGGATATGATTTATTATTGCTCTTCAAGTTGAAATGGAGGGCTAAGATGTGTTTTTACTTCCCAAGTTAAGATAATAAGTCAAGGGGTATTGAATGGCCAACTTATCTACCAAGTTTACCTCTATTTCCATCATTTCTCTCACTTTCTTTCTCTTTTCCCCCTTGGTTGTGGTGGTTGCAAGCCACTGTCCACCATTCACTTGCCGCGAGATCTCACTAACTAATCTCATATTAAACTAATTAAGAAATTTTCTATCTCACATTAAACCAACCCGGTAAAATGATAAATTATAGTATTAATTAATGCAGCCCACATTAACTCTTATATATTTTGCTTCTTAAAGAGCAAGCTCGTTTTCTTTAAAAGTTTCTATTTTTCTTAAAGAGCAATTTCTTCATTTCGTTAAATGAGCATTCTGAGTGCTATTATTTTGACACGACATACTATATTGATGAACCTAGATTAATTCGAACAAACAATTCGAGCACCACCGTTATTTTTTAGTAGGTTTAGGGTGGAATAAAGCTTCGTTAGTTGTGCAGCATGTTTGTATTATATGATATAAATAGATATTGAACACTGAATCTGCGTAGGGGATGTAGCTCAGATGGTAGAGCGCTCGCTTAGCATGCGAGAGGTACGGGGATCGATACCCCGCATCTCCACTGTTTTTCCAAGTTGTTTTTCCCTTTCTTTTGTCTCTTTTCATTTCGGATCCAATTCACATGAGCCCGATCCACCTCTGTAACATTCCCCTGGGCTCGGACAAGTCATTGGGAAGCGTGGGCCTCCATTCTCTCTCTATCACATACACATTTTCTTTTTGTTTTCTATATTATTTCCTCTCCCAGAAGAACAGCAAATATATTACATTTACTCCCTGGATGGTCATCAAACTTCGATATACTATCGGTCGGGCTGGGACGACATATTTACTGTTGAGGCTTAAAATCTTTATTTGGATCCATCCATGATTAAAGGAAATAGTAAATCGTGGATGTGAAATTGATCACATTCTGATCAATTATTGCAAACTCATGAAAAAGAATCAGCCCTCCAATTTAGCTGATTGTAAATTAAATTTGGGTGGTCGGCCCAACAGGCCTCAAGGCTAATGATCACCCATATGCACGATTGGCCTTTCGAACCAAGACATACTGGAGAGGTGAAATTAGCTTGTCACATAAAAGCCATCTTGAAATGCTACCCATTTGTCTCAAAGAAAAAATATATCAAAAATGGAAAGGCTAAATGATTTACAAACCCTGTGAAATTCGCCCATGCCTGAATAATTCTAAGTTTAGTTTGTGGACACAAATTGGTTTTTTTTTTTTTTTGGGACAAATACACAAATTGGTTTAGAAATTAAAAGTCAACTTATTATCATCCTTTTAAACCCTCCTATCAACAGTGTCTTCTTATCAACATACGTTTTATTTTTAAGATTTGGTGTCTTCTTATCTACCCTACGAACATTAGAAGAAGTGAATATTTGTGAACACATTGTGCACCAAATAATTAGTAATGTGACTCATGTTCATCTCTAGATAATGTTATCATTCGTTAATAATTAAAAAAATCTATTTATCATATGAAAATAAGGATGATTTAGATTAAATATGACTCATACATTTTATTAATTATGATTCGAAGGCTTCTATCTATTATCATAATAGAAAACTCGGATAATTGTTGCACCACATTTTTTGTTTTATTTAGGGTGCATTTGAGAGGTTTTTTAGCAAATGCTTTTGTATATGATAGAATAAACCGGAAAAATGAGTTTCTGTATATTTCAGTGTGTGTAATATTGATGATACAATAGCCTATTTAAAGGCTATTCTAGACAACTATCTAAAGTAATAAAATATTATAATATCAAAATGAGATCAATTATAATTAATATGAAATTAGTTATAGTCAATCGGGAAGATAAATATCTCTAACAATATAAATGCGGAAGACTCTGCATTAAATGGTTGTAATAATATTTGATTGAATGTCCAAACATCTTTGACATTTGAGTTGATCATGAACTTGATTTGAGCGGGCCACCGATGATCACCTATATTCACAATTGCCCTCTCAAACCTCAACATATTGGAGAGGTAAAATTAGCTCGTCGCACGAAACATTCTTGGAATGCTGCCCGTCCATCTTAAGGGGGAAAAAGATGCAAAATAGAAAAAGGCTATGAGGATTTATAAACTTTGTGATATTGGCAAATGTCCGAATAATTCCTAGTTTAGTTCGTGGATATAATATCCTCTTTTTCACCCCCCTCCAAAAAAAAAAAAAACCATGTGTACTATTCTCTCGTCCAACATTCTAATATTAAGATTCAGCCTCTTATTATCTACCACATGAGCAAGTCTAAGGAGTCGAAGAAGTGAATATATGGGTACACGTTGCTCACCAAATAACTAGATTATTGTTATCATTTCCAGATAATGTTATCATCCATTAATTTAAAAAAAAAAAAAGAGAGTCTAATTTATCGTTCAAAAATAAGGATGATTTAGATTAACTATAATTCATACGTTCTCTTACGATTTATTATGATTCCTAAGCTTCTATCTATTATAGGAATGAAAAAAAACTTAGATTATTGTCCCATCACATTTTTGTTACATTTAGGGTGCATTTGGGATAGGTTTTGGGAATATACTTAGTATAAATGCTAAAAATTCTTTAAGTAAAAGGGTTTCGACGAAATACAAATAGTAGTCGGTTAAAAAAAATAAAAACAAAAATTACGATAGTGACCCAACTTTGGTGAAGCTGGAAGCATCAACCATGGCCGTCTCGAGGCAAGTCACATCCGAGAACATCAACGAGGCAAATCTGAAAAGAGGCGACTCAGGCATTGTATAGTCGAGACCACGCAAATTTGGAATAGAGCTGCAATTGATGGCAACCTTATGTAGATTTGGAACAAAGGTGCAATCTTTATTGCACAGTGAATTGAGCCTCGACCTCTGTGACCTTCGCGCAATCTCAACAATCGGTGAGCCTCGTGCAATGATGAACGTCGGTGACTCTTGCTTTAATAGAGAGATGAATAGTGATTTCATGGAAGGGTACGAAAGGAATACAAATATATTAGTGAGAACAAAATTGAAATAACCCAAGCTTCAGCATTATGAAAATGTTAAAAAGTCAAAGCTACTCCGCCCTTGCCTCAAGAAAAAGGCCTCTAAAGATGCATTGCATTTGCCAAATGGGCTTTCATTTTTGTTTACCAAGCACCTTTCATTTTTGCTGAAGGTTAAACCTAGACTAAAAGGCCTTTGAAAACGCATTCTATTTTTTTTTTTTTTAAATGGCCTTTCATTTTGGTTTGTTCCAGCATCTTTACTTTTTGCCAAAAGTCTTTAGGGGCTCACTGGCCTTTGGCAAAATTGTGTCAACCATTATAAAAAGATTACCTTGCGGCTTGCATTGCCTAGCCAATTAGTTCATATTATCATGTGCACACCTTTTAATCAGAATTTTGCTCTGAATTTTTTTTTTCTAAAAAATTTACAAACTTTAACATAGCTCCAAGTCTACCCTTGTGTCTAAAGATGGCCATTGATTTCTTCAAAATTATTGACATTAAGCCCAGTTATAGGTTCATTATAAGAATTTCATCTTCACCAAACACTCTTATCTTCGTATAGAACCATAACTTCTTGATACCAATAATTTTGAAGAAATCAATGGGATTTTTTGGATAGGAGGTAGATTTGGGATGATGGTGAAAATTGATAATTTTTCTAGAAAAAAATTGGGGACAAAATTGGCAGTGGATATGACAAGCGCCATTCTTTCATTGACATGCCAGACTGGAAGCATTCTCACAAAGATAAATGGTAGTAAATCCCCATTTTCTCATTTTAATTGTTCCAATAAGCTCTTACGACAACACTCACTCAAAAAAGGAAAAAAAGGATAATTAGACCTCATATTCCAATTTGCCCCATACATTACCAACAAAAATACGAGCTAAAGTTCCGCTTGTACAAAGCAAAACTATTTTGGGGGAATTTTTTCTAACTTTTCGGTATTTGGATGACGGAAAACTAATCGATCTATAGGAAACGTTTTTCATAAATTGAAAACAACAAACTTAGAGAAAAGTGATTTCCCTTTTTAGTAAAAAGAAAATCATTTTCCATAAATCACAAGACAAATGAAAACTAACCATTTTTCCCAACAATAATTTTCATAGAAAATAATTTTTTTATCATAAAATTTTCAGCAATAAAAACGCATCTTAAATAATAAATACATATCTAGCACAATCTACCACAAGCAATGATACCCTCTCCTATCAAACTTACACATTGTTAACATATTCAAAGCTCCTATCAATACTGGCATAATTATGATATATGTGTTCTTCACTTGCATTCTTGCGAGTTGGTTGTGTAAGCCATTCTTCAATTGGTTTAGCAGAGATATCTTAACCTCATTCTTTCCTACCATCTCAATTTGGAGGGTGCTCATCTTTTACTCGCTTCTTTACGGTTATTCTCCACAATTCGCAAGGTCTCATTGCCATCATCAGTTGGCAAATCACTTCTTTCTCTTGCATTGTTAACTCAAGATGAATCCATTTAGAAAAACTCACAATCATCGTCCTGTCAAAATAAAAGCAATAGATTTTCGATCGAACTCCGGAGTCAGCACTTTGTTCAATCTTTTCCCACATACCACAACAGTCAGCAATTCAATGCAACATTCAACATTTCACAACATCGATTGATGATAAATCATTTTACCTTCCATGTTGAGCAACGCCAAACCTCCTTGCGGTATTTCTCAAGGTTCGCGAGGTGCAGAGGGTTGTTCGTGACTAATGCTTGCGGGAAACATTGCCATCCCCGCTCGTGAAATGGCTTAATGCTTCATCGTCCCTGTTCGAACTTCCCCGAAAGGACATTTTTCATTATAATTGAAACGATTTTTCCTTTCCCAAACCCTAAATTCCCATCTCAAGGCTCTTGTAGTTTGGGTGTCCGAATTCTTCACCCAATTTCAAGCGACGTTGCTGGAGTCAGTTGGCTTCGCGTTTTGGTCGAAACATCACTCCAGACATCTTAGTTTCAGGTCAGCAGGCAACATGAAAATAATGTACCTGTGAAATGACACTTTGAATGTCTAATGGTGTTGTTGGATGAAAAGCTATATTTGAATAAAACAAAAAATTGCTGTGTTTTTATGAGACAAAAAAACTTTTGGGCTAAAATTGGATCCAAGTAAAAGTTGATAATGCTTTAGGGACTTATGCCAATTTTTCATAATAAATTTGAGGGAAAAAGTTTAAATAAGGGCTTAAATGTTATTATTTTTTAGAATAAGAGCATGGGGTAGACTTATTTTAAATAATGGTCTCAAATGGTCATATTAGTATCAAATGATGGCCTAATCTCATTGGCTAATCAAAGACATTTTCACTCTTCAATTTCTTTATTTCTTTCCTTTTTTTTTACGTTTTTATTTTCATAAAAAAAGACAAACTCAAAAAGAAAAAAGAAAAGATTAAAACTTAAAAAGAAGAAGAAGAAAAAACATAGGCCCTTTCACTTGTGGCCGCCGCCCCATCTCTGACCAATGGCGAATGCCCCACTGGCAATTTGGGTGGTAGCCACAAGTGGCACGGCTAGGTACTTGCATATTTATATAAAAAAAATTATTTTCTTAATTTTTAATCTAATTTAACCAAAATTTAGATTAAAAATTTTAGATTAAAAATATCTTTGGACAAAATGCTCTTGACTGGTCGGAATTTGAGTTTAGACTTTTTTGAAACTACCATAACTACTTTAAAAGTTTGTTTGAAATAAGATTTATTTTGGATTTTTATTTGAAAAAAATGTGGATACTTTATACACTTATATGGAATATCCTCTAAATTTTAGGCATTCTTGGATTAAGAAATATGAAATATTCATTTTCACCCACCCATGAGCAGCGTAGATGGTGTGCGTGCTCTCCCTCATCGTTGAGGTCAAGGGTTCGAACTCTCTCATTGCATTCCATAACTTAAGTGGGGGTCTCAAGGGTGGATTAGGGCGCGTTTGTTTGTATTTCTGTTAAAAAATTGTTCAAGGAAACATAAATAAAAAAAAAAAAATTATTTCTATTTCGGGGAACAGTTTTTGAACAAAAAAATGCATTTGGTAAGTGTAAAAAAAATTCTATCCTTGAAATAAAAAAACAACAAACACGTTTGATAACTGCACTCAATTTCTGTTTTTTTTTTTTTTTGGTAAAGGTAAAAGGTATTATAGCTTGGAACAAAATTACAAGGAAGAAGAAACGGCTCCTATGCACATTCAACAAAAGAAGGAGAGTGGAAGGGAGCCGAATCAAGCAAGAGGGAACAAAAAGAACAACAACCAAAAGGGAGGACCGAAAGGTCAACAAGAAGCACGGGAGTGCTAGTACAAAAGAAGACCATTAGTCGCCAAAAGAAAGCCACAGTCGTTAGCATCGCATCAGATCGGAGCAAGGGAGATCATAATCATGGAGATTAATCATTTTCCTCACAAACATCGAATATGGCGGGGTCGAAGCCCCGGCTTCTCTCGAAGCCTTCTATTCCTCGGGGTGGCGGAACGGTAGAAAAAAAGTGGCAGCTTTATCTTTGACATTCTTGATGATATGATTCTTCATAGCAGCAAGAACCACCGATTCTCCACGAAAGATAATAGCATTCCTTTTCTTCCAAATGATATAACACATAGCTGCAAAGGAGTGGCGAGCTATACTGTGATAAAAGTCTTTGCCCTTGAGGAACGACACAGCCCATGAGAGGTTATCTTTCCAAGGCCTATGACGCCAAGGGAGATTACAACGAGTAGCCCAAAAATAAGCGATGGACGCCGACACGTGGCACTCAAAAAACAAGTGCTCAATGGAGTCAGGGACTTCTTTACAAAAGGCACAAGTGGCAAAATCAATTCTATCATAAGAGAGAAGAAATTGTTGGGTAGGTAAATGATTTTTAGCAAGAAGCCAGAGATTGAACTGGAACCTAGGGGTGATGTCGTTGTCCCAGATGAGCGAAGCTCAGGGTACTCGGCTTCCTTTACTTCTCAATCGGTCCCAAGCTGAGCCCACCGAGAAGCAGCCTGAAGGGTGCCAGCACCAAGAAAAACTGTCCGGACTCTGGTTAAGCGTCGAGAGGGAAAGGCCCCAGGTTCCCATTAGGTTGCGCAAGGAAATTCCCATCGGCGAGAGGAGGTCCGCTACCACAGCCGAATGAGGAAGGCCCGAGCTCTGGATGAGAGCCTACGGTAGGATAGCATCAAGAGAGCCTCTCGGGTGCCACCGATCAAACCATAAGGAAACGGAGAGACCATTCCCAAGCTTCCAAATAAAGGAAAGGCTAGAATCCCTTCTTAGTTGTAGTATCTTCTTCCAAGCCCAAGAGTAGGTTTTGGGGGATGAAGCGATCCAAAAGTTATGTGTCTTTAAAAAATTTGAGTGGATCCAGCGACACCAAAGGGACTCCTTGTCCGTGAATAGGATCCATATGTACTTCAACATAGCCGCCATGTTGCAATCTTTCAATTTGCGGATGCCTAGACCACCCTCCATTTTTGGTAGGCAAACATCATCCCACGATACCTTCGCCCCGCCTTTACCAAGGGCAGCTCCTTTCCATAAAAATTGTTGCAGAATTTGTTCAATACTATTAAGGACCAAAGCCGGTAATGTGAACACACTCGACCAAAAAGCTTGAATTGAATGCAAAACTGACCTTATCAATTGAAGCCTACCAGCAGAAGAGAGCAAGCGATGAGCCCGGGACTTAGCTCTAGCAGTGATTCACTCAATTAAGGTGATGCAGTCCGATTTCCCAAGCCTGGAAGAGATAATAGGCACTCCAAGATAGTGTACTGGGAGTGAACCTTCCGTAAACCCAAAGGCTAATAGGATGTAATTTCGGAGAGTTTGAGAACTGCCCGATAGAAATACTTCGCTCTTATTCTTATTCGGAAGTAATCCACTCCAAGAGGAGAACAAATCCAGGCCCTTCTTTAATAAGGTGATGGATCTCCAATCAGCTTGGCTAAACAAGAATACATCATCGGCGAAAAATAAGTGGGAAAGCTCGACTGACTTACACCGCCAATAGTATTTGAATTCCTTATGGGATGTGCGGTCTCTTAGAATTCCAAAAAAAACCTCAATCACTAGGGTAAATAGGTAGGGGGACATAGGGTCGCCCTGGCCAAGACCACGGCCGCTCGAGAAGAACCCATGTAGCTCCCCGTTGACCAAAATGGAGTATTTCGGAGTCTTCACACAAGCCATAATTAATCGAATGAGAAAATCCGGGAATCCAAAGGCCTGTAGCGTTAACTGAAGGAAATCCCAGTCTACAGTATCGTAGGCCTTCTGGAAATCCACTTTGATAGCACATTTTGGGAGATATAGGTCCAAGTGGAAACCAGCAAACAACTCATGAGCTAACAATATATTATCTCTAATTCTTCTTCCTTTCGCAAAGGCATTCTGGGAAGGATCAATGATATCACTCAGGACAGATGCAATGCGATTAGATATGATCTTCGTGATGATCTTGTAAATTGTATTGCAGCATGCTATGGGTCTGAAGTTGGTAACTGCACTAGCATTAGGTACTTAGGATAGTGTTGTTTACCTCATGCAGGAGCCAGCCCGAAGAGAAGAATTCCCTAACCGCCTCCAAGACAAACGGTCTCATAATCTCCCAATTTGTCTTGAAGAACTCCGCCGTGAACCCATCTAGGCCCGGGGCCTTCCCTATAGGGAGCGAAAAAAGCGTATCCCGAATTTCATCATCTAGGACCGGGGTAGATAGAGAACTAACCTGGTGCAAAGACAGAGGCCTCCTAATATAGTCTTTAACCTCTTGAAAGGAAGGCTTGGAGAGAGATGAGTGAGGAGCAAGCAGGTTAGAGAAAAAGGAGACAAAGACCTGTGGAACCATTTTAGCATCCGAGATCAGCTCACCCATATCGTTGGTAACCGAGAGGATTCTATTATGCAATTGTCTCTTCTTGACCGAAAGGTGAAAGAAACGAGAGTTGCGATCACCTTCTTGAAGCCATCGAATTCTAGATTTTTGCCTGTAGAAGGATTCCTCGTCCCGGCGCAAATCCACAAATAGGCGACGCCTCGTCTTCTCAAGATCAGCAAGGTCGAGACATGTTTGGTAACTATACAAAATTTCTGTTCCAAATTTTTCAAAAAATGCTCTTTTTTTTTTAATAAAATTTAAACTTGATATTGAATTTTCATTCTTATGAAATGCTCATTAATTTAATTTTGTTTATGGTGAGTGAAGACAAACATTCTGAACATGATCATAAGGCATACTTGGTTGAAAATTTTATAAGTAAAGTTTGTATCAAATTTTTTTCAAGTACTTTTTTTATTTTTTATTTTTATAAAGTGTAAACTTGATATTGAATTCTCATTCTCATGAAATACTCATTAATTTAATTTTGATCATGGTGAGTGAAGAAAAATATTTTCAACGTGGTCATATGTGCATACAATAAGAACTAGCAAAAAGAAGAGTATTCTATACATCTTAACATAAACCCTTCCATACATGACATCACAATAATGAAGCAATATAGTTCATTATTCAACTTCATTACAGTGAATACTTAAAAACAATATTACAAAAGTTAACAGATCTCATGCATATTGTGATCCCTTGCCATTTTATTTGCAATACTTATCTTAAGCATGTTTATCCTAAATGTCTGCTCATGCGATATATCATCTGCAACCTCCACTTCTGTAGGTCCAAATGGATACTCCGGATCTCCATATATGGAAAAATTTTTATCCATCCTATTTTGATCATGAATGTAATTATGAAGAGCACAACATGCAATTATAATAAGTGCTTGCTTTCGAATTGTAAATGGAGGTATATGTCTCAAAATGGTGAAGCAATTCTTTAATGCCCCAAATGACCTCTCAATTACATTTCTTAGTGAAGAGTGCTTATAGTTAAGTAACTCTTTTGTTGCTCTTGGCTGTCTCCCACTCCCTCTGTATGGCCACCACCATCATCACCATATGCATTGCCACCATTGTTGTCACCGGCTACATTGCCATCACCATTGTCATCTTCCTCCGACACTATCAAATCTTGAGCATTTCCCATGCCATATTCCCCAGTAGCATATGTACCACAAAATATAATACATAACTCGGGATATTGAGAAAATTCATTCTTCTTGAATTTTGTCCACTCAACATTCTCCTACAATTTTCACAATAATGACATTTCAGCAATATAATCATACATTTTAAAATTTACATATATAATGACATCAAAATGACCAAAAAGTTAAAAAAAAAAAAGATTGATGTGAGATTCCTATATACTTGGATCGTTGACAACAACTCTTTTATTCAAATTATTCCAACCAAATCCAGACTGAGACATAAGTTTCTGAAAACTGCTATACTGTTTTCTCAATTTGTTTACCTTGTTCCTTAGTTGGACCATGCTATATTGGCATCCTGTCTGTCTAACGAATTCAGTCTGTATATTTCTCCACCCTACTTTGTTGAAAGTAGAAGAGGTGCGATTTCCCTTTTTGACCTCATCCACCAACAAACCGATAAATAGGTTGGTTACAAACTTGGTCCACTTTGCACAAAATGTCTGTCTTTCATATACCATTTAATCTATACATGCCATACACAAAATCATTCTCAAGAGATGCAAGCGGAGAAGACTATAATGACAAAATTGACAATTCTTGAACTAACTTGTATAAAATAGATCATAAGTTGCATTTTGAGCTACAAGAACTACATAGTACTATGACTAGCAATGATCAATGAAACAAAATACTCAAAATAAAATAAAGAGCATTGTGAGAAACCTACCATGTCAAAATATAGGTCATATTTCAAAGAATACCATAAAAGGAAATGTGAAAAGTTCAATCTTGCTCCAAATGAACCTAAACAACTACTCTCTCTAACCTGTCTTTAAGCTGTGAAATCCAAATAATTAGCTTGACTATTTCATTGTAATGTTAGATATAATATGCAACCATGAAATTCATCCAACACAAGGCAAAGATTACCTTTGGTTCTTACCTTCAAACACAAAAAGAAGTTCTTGAAAGTGGCTCCAGTCTTTCCTCTATAAGTTTCTCAACTAGAGTCCCTCTTTGTCAAAAAGATAGCTCTCATGGTGATTTTGGATGAGCTCATAGTCCCTTAGCACAGTCTAAAGAAATTTACTGCCGGGTCGCTCGAGCGAGCAGAGCAATGAATTGCTCGAGCAAGCAAAGCATTGTTGCTTTGACTCGCGATGCTCGCTCGAGCGAGCGTTGTTGCTTTACCGAGCGAGGAGAGCAGCTCGAGCTCGGCAGAGTAGCTCAAGCGAGCAAAGCAGAGCAACTCGAGCACAAGGGCTCGCTCGAGCGAGCGTCTCACAGATCTAGGCAAGTGCTGGCTCAAGTGAGCTGTCGCTCTCGAGCCCCGAGCAGTCGTCGCCCAGATCTGCGAGGGGTGGCTCTCGCCGAAGCCTCGTCAAACGGTGAAGGAGGAGTAGCAGCTGGTGAGCGCAGAAACTTACCTCGAATTAGAAGCTTCAGCCGGTGAAGAAGCAGCAGTTGTTGACGCCGGAGAGTCAGCCAAGTGGGGAGGCGCTGGAGAGAATGACCAGTTGGGAGGCGCCGGATCGCTTGACAGTGATGAACCTGTGAGAGACGTCGAAAAAGGGAGAGCGTCGCTGCGCGGACACGAATGAGAAGTGTTTCGCTTTTGTTCTTTTCGGCCTTTCAAGAAGTTTCTAGAACAGAAAAGTAACTTTTTTTTTTTTCTTTTTTCGCTCTAGTTTTGTTCGAGAACAAAAAAAAGTTTTTGAACAAAAACACAAACAAACACGTTTCTATTCTTTTTTTTTCCCCTTTAACAAAAAATAAATTTTTTATTTATAAACAAGAGAAAAAAACATTATTATAATTTTCCGAAATTTTATGTCTAAATAGTGATTTACGACGATGTATGATGGTGCCACCGGACCCCGCAAAGGTTGGGTTTCGTCTCTCTCTCCTCGTGAGGAGCAGAACGAGCTGCACCTCCTCTCTCTGTTTTTTTCGCCGCATCCCACCCCCACCCCACGAGCGGCCCCCGCCTCCGGAGGGGCGCCTAAGCCCGTGCGGCCGGCGGAGGAGGCGGCGGCGTTGTGAGCGAGGACGGGAAGGCGGAGGAGGCCAAAGCGGCGCGGCGGCCGAATCCGAGGCCGAGGAGGGCGGTGAACCCTCCGCCGCTGTCGTTGAGGAACGGCGAGGCGTTTCACGACACCGCGGGCGGCACGCTCGCGGGGACAAGGAGAATTACGCCGCGCAGCAGCGGCGCTTTGCGCCGCGCCGAAATCCGTGTGGTTACGAGACTTCGTGGGGAGGGCGAGAGGAAGGAGAAGAAGAGGCTTCTCTCGCCCTCCCTCTTTCCGACCGGCAAACCGACGAACCACCGCACCGGACCGGCGAGAGGACCGCGAGACCTAGCTCTCTGGCTGCTCCCCGGCGAGAGGACCGCGACCTCCTTCCCTCTCTCTCTCGCCCTCCGTCCGGCCCGACGAACCACCGCACGGGACCGGGCGAGGGACCGTGAGCAATCGACGAACCACTACACGGATCGGCGAGGGACCGCGACCTCCCTCTCTCTCGCCCTCCCTCTTTCCGACCGGCGAACCACCGCGAGCAAATCGGATGTTTTTGTAGAGATCTCCCATCGTCGCCTTCATCTTCTTTTCCCCCTTTTTTTGTTTTGTTGGTTTTTTCCCCTAGTGTTCGATGATGGATCTGGAGTTGCATATGCTCGACGGCTTCTTCCCGCCGACCTCCCCGAGGCCAGCCGACGTCATCGGCGCTTGCTCCTCGACGAACACGTTGTCATCGTCTCCGGACTCGGGGCTCTCGTGGTTCATCGAGAACATCCCGATGAAGGACAACGAGACGGCAGAGTTGCCGGTGGCGGGATTAGGGCTGATTCGAGCCGGGAGTTCTGCGATAGGTTCCTCGCCGACGTGCTCGTTGACTCCCTGGAGATGGGTCCGCGGAGATAGGCTGACGGTCCGGCGACAAGGAGGAGCCTGGATCGTCATCCGACGGCCGGGTCGAGGCCGCGAAGGTTGATGGGGCTAACGTTGGTGGTGAAGCCTATGATCCCGCTTCTAAGAAGCTCGGGAGGTACGTTGATTAGGTTCTCTTGCACTTCTCGTGTGATTATTAAGCTTATTATATGATGCATTCGATTGCTCGGTGGGTTCACTAAAACCCGAGAAGGCAATTTCGATGCCATTTTACGACAAGCAAAAAGGCCTTGCAATTATTACTTGTTGTGAAAGTTGGTATGATGGTACCGGCCTTGTGGTTGCTCGTAGGGAAGACGGCTCATGGTCTCCACCTTCTACAATTTCTTCATGTGGAATAGGGTGGGGAGCAAAGGTAGGCTCGTTTTATCGTATCCCTGGATTTTGATTTCATCAACCTTAAGGGCCAAGCGTCGAAACCAACAAGTGTTTTTGGCTTTCATGCAATCTGCAGATTAACCACGTGTATCAACGTGCTCAAAATGACTGTTTAGATAATAAACATCAATTTGATTTTTTACTCCATCCGGAATGCTTGACGTATTGTCTGCTTCATTTCCATGGTCTCTGTGAGAATTTTCCTTTGTAAATGTCTGGTCATCATCCTTCTATTTCATGGAATGTGCCATTTGTTTCTCCTTTCGGAACTCTATCTAAGAACAGTATTTCTCGGGATGAGATTTGGACTTTTTGTTTGATTACCATGTTGCCATTGAGTTTTCAAGTTCCTTTCGCATCTCTCCCTTTCTCTGAATTTGTGTTTTGCTTTATTGTGGAAGTGGGAGAAGTCCCCGAGCCGAGAGATGTGTGCCCCTTTCATATATGTGTTTAATGTCTCATGATGCATTGATTTTCTAGAGTTGTGGAATGATAATCAATGTTCCTTCCTAGAATATTGGAGAAATACGTTACATTTTAAGTCCATTTGCATGTAGGTGAATGAGCTTAAGAAAGCTATGGGACCACTCTCCGGGCGAAGTTTGAAGTATTGTGATGATGCATGCTTGAGGAGATACTTGGAAGCCTGAAACTGGAACATAGATAAAGCAAAGAGATGAGACACCGAAATGGAGATCAACTCTTAAGCCCGAGGAAATCAGCTGGGTAAGATGGCTAAGTGTCCTGGTGAATGAATACCCGCGCGAGTATTGTGATAGATAATTTATGCCGATGGCTGTTGCCTGCATTAAACTTCAATAGACATCCGATCCTTGTTACCCTAACTATTGTGTTGACTGATAATTAATTTTATTTTGTAGACTAAGTTCCTGGTATGGAAAAGAACTGATTTTCTGAATGAATGCGAATGCGATTGGTGTTAGTCAACAATAATTGAGTGGCTCTCAACTTTTGTGTCTTCTATGAGACTGCCATGATGCAGTGATATGAAGCATTAGGTGTTGGAGAGTTTATTGTTCAAGGGACACTAAGTGTCCCAATATATTTTTTCACTCATGCTGTTTCCAAAATCATCATTTAGACCGTTTTAGTTGACAATATGGCTAATGAGCAGGTTGTGTTAGACATGCAATAGTACTTATTGGGACGCTGAATAATGCTTCCATTTGACAATGTGATGCTTACTAAAACAGGAAGAAGTTGCTATTGAAGGTGAAACTGGAAAAGTATACAGAGCAAGTTTTCATGATCGTTATGGAAGGAGTGTTCTTATATTGAGACCTGGAATGCAGGTATTTATCCATCCTGTTGTTGCTAATTTCTGTAGCTTTTATTTGCTCTTACCTATTAACTTGGCAATAAATCTTGCAGAATACTCATGTACTGTTTGATGAGGACTACAGCATGTACTGGTGGAGGTCGGAACTCATGGAATACGAAGATGGCGAACTCTCATGGTTCAATACCGGAGTGAGAGTTGGAGTTGGAATTGGAGACTCAATTACGGCGGTCTTAAGTGACCATTGCGACGGAGACGACCACCACCATGGGGGTTGTTGTGGTGTTGGTGTTGCCCGCCATCGAGGAGGATGTCGCTGTTGTCCTAGAGCTTCTTAGAAGTAGGATCATTTGGTCCACATTTTCTTTCAAATTTGTGCAAGCCGAGAAGCTCAGAATCTTTAATTTTCCCTTGTTTTCGCTTTGTGCGTGGCCGGCCTTTGGGCCGTTGGTTGCAAGCTCAATCCATATGATCTTAAGAGTGCTTACATGTGCCGTGTTGGAGAGGTTTCACTTTTGCTGGCTCCTTAGTTGATCAGGCTAAACTTGTCATTCCATGATCTCCAAGTACATGGCAATGTTTTTAGTTTCGAGCTGTGACTAGTGAGAGCATCAAACCAGCAGACACTTCCTGATATGGTTCGCCAGGTTGTTTATCACGACTTTGTTGCTGCTATGACAAACTGCTCTTGACCTACAAGTGCAGATTCCACACGAGGTGCTAGTTAATATGTTCCAGTCCTACGTTAGTCAGGCAGAGACATGTAGATGAAAAAGGCTTCTGGCCATTAACCATCTGAACAATCGGGCTCTCAATTCTAGATGGAAAATTTGCCGGAGCAAACCGTGTTCCCTCTCTCATTGCCATTGTCTTCAATGAGATGAATTTAACAAGCAACAAACCACAGGTTCTGAGGAAGAAAGAAAGAGAGTGAACAAGATCCTTTGCAAAATGAGCAGTTTTTCTATGTCCCGAGACTATTATTGCATCCACTTAGGTCTATATAAAACGGTTAATATCATAGGATACTATAATTCATTTTCACAAACGCCGCAACTCCACAGTGTATATGGTCGCTTTACGTACCCAATATTTTCTCCCAGTCTCTGGCTGCTCCCTGGTCTATAATATATATATATATATATATATATATATATATATTCATTTTCACAAACGATATGTCGCTTTAGACATTTTCCGGGACGCTGCTTCGCTCTTCTTCACGGCTCACGCGGAAGCGGAGTCCTCTTTCGTGGACGCAGTCCTGCTCGAATAAGAAGAGCAGGCAGGGGCCCATCGTCCGCTCCCTCGCCGCGGATTCAGATTTTACACATACATTCGCTCTGATCCATCGATCGATCGATTTCCGACCCACCATCGCTCGCCATGAAGACCCTCTTCAACCGAAAACCCAACCCCAAAGGTCTCTTCCCCGAACCCCTTTGGTTCTGCGATTCGTTTTTGTGTGAATTTTCTGGCGCTTGCTCTGGCTTCGATTCCTGAGCAGCTGAGGAAGGGGAATCGTCTTGTCGATTGATTTTTTTGTGTGCTGTGGTTGTTGTTTTTCGATTTTGCAGAGGCTCTTCGAGAGAGCAAGAGAGAGATGAATCAGGCCACCAGAGGTACGATTGATCTTCTCTCAATGTCCAATTCTCTCTTTCCCACGATCTGATTTCTGAATTTACTCTTCTTACTGGAGGACTGCGCTTTTTCTTTCGGTAGTTTCTGCTTAGTTAGTGTTGCTAGTGGTGATGTTTGTTTTCCTATTCTTGGGTTTTAAGCTTTGGTTTCAGATAATTGATGGGTGTTATGGATTTGTATTGCTTTACGATCTTGGGGTTGACAACATATATTGATAGGTGCAGCGGGTAACTTCTAAGTTATTGTACTTACGTGACCTTCACCTGAAGCAACTTGACATATCATGTTGGGATATATCCAAAATTCTACTGGGAATATTGTGAAAAGTGAAAAGTTGTCTGGTTGTTTTTCAAGTCCGATAGTTGTTACCGAAAGTAAGCATGTGTGCTTTCTGGGACAAACCTTGGCTGATCTTTTCAATGGGTTTTTCCTGCGGTACATGAAAAAGAATGTGAAAATAACGTCAGACCACGTATTTGTTTTGTTGAACTAGATAAAAAACATTTTGCAAACAAGTTATGGAGACACTCGTGGACAGCTGTTATAACCCATAAACTGGAATAAACTGCCTCTCTAGTTCATATCGACTTGTAAAAGTAATAGAAGAATGAGTCCTAAACCGGCTTAAATTTTGTTATCTCTTCTTATTTGGGAGAGATGCTCAGAGTATTTAACTTCCTTGGATGATGAAGTTAGGTCTATACTTGTTGTACTTCCAACTTTCTATGAAGAATTGGTCAAAAGAATTCTGTTTCCTAGGATTTTAAAGTGACTTGCCTTTCTTCTTCGGCATGCAATTTGAAGTATTTGATGTCCGCCTGTAAGTACTTTCGAAGATGTGTCTGGATTACTTTGCAAGTTCAAGCAGATCATTAAACCCAATTTCCCGATCCTGATATCTGAAATTGTTGATCCTCCAATGGATTTTAGGATCTTTTAGAAGCCACTTGGATAATGTCTTGTTGTTGTTGGTTACTCACATCATGTTTTGTTGGTAAAGCCCAGTTGGACTTGAAAGCTGTAATTTTTGTCCACATAGTTAGGTATTGTGAAATCCTTGACATTTTCTCCCTCCAGTACAAGGAATGAACTTTTTTACCAACTACTTTCCGTCATAAATGCCACTCACCCTGGATGGATCTTTTTGGTGCTCCTAAGTCCTATTTCTTTTGGGATAAGTTATCTGCTTTTAAAATTAGCAGATTAGCTAACTTTTAGCCAGTTATGACTGCATTTTTTTCGTGTAAAGTGGCATGTCCATCAAACATGAGGGTTGTTCCTGCATCATAGGCTTAATTTTCTTTCTGAACTTTGAATACAATTTATGCTTTAAAAGTTATAGCTTTTCAAATGCTTAATCTACCCAGTTCACTTAAAAAGGTTGTTGATTGAGAAACTTCCTGGATCAAGCTAATGGATTAGGTAAACAGCATCATGCCTTCTGTGATAACTATATGTATTGATATACTTTTACTGTGGGAGGTATGAATCTGTTCTTGTCTTTATAGAGATACAGACATAAGATTGATTCACACTGAGATGATTGATGGATTTATATGTAGAACCATTCTGATTTCAAGTCCATGATCATCATTATACTCTTGCAGACTTTGTATCTTTGGAAGGAAACCTTTGGCTATTTTAGTTTAACTTTGCTTGTGGACTGTTGTCAGGGCTCTTTCTGCTCAAATTCTTTAGCACAGTTGGTTATCTCTTGTTATTATGCATTATCCCCTCTGTGAATGAACTGGATGACCTTAATAATCGGTGATATTCTTGTGAGAATCAGGTTTGTGCTGCTGGGTATGAATCTTGATATGATAAGGCCCTGCAGCTGCTTCAACAATTTTTAGTCATCTTCATTAGTGGTTTCATGCTTGGTTTGTAGTAAAAAAATAGTTCACCTGTTGGAAGGTGGAAAAATTTTGCCACTCTCTTGTGGTTCATAATGCTAAACATCCTTCTTTCAGATCTTTTAAAAGCCTGAAATTTTTTGTAGATTTGACAATTGTATTGGAGTATTCATTATCTTAATAAAATGTAAATTTTGTTACTGTACTTTTGAATTTGTCCAGGCATAGAGAAGGAGATTGGAGCACTTCAGCTAGAAGTATGTTGTGAGCTTCCAAATAGTTCCTTCAATATATATATTTATATACACACATATATATTATGTGATATAGGATCTTGACATTATACTTTTTTCAGGAGAAAAAACTAGTTGCTGAGATAAAGAGAACTGCTAAAACGGGAAATGAGGTATCTAATACACTGAATTCACTAGTGTAGCTCGAATCATCATGACGTTACAAATTAAGTTGTTTGAATTCATACTCACAATGTTCTGTACACTTTTGATATTTAAACTGTAGGCAGCTACCAAAATTCTAGCACGCCAGCTGGTTAGGCTAAGACAACAAATAGCAAACTTGCAAGGTAGTCGAGCTCAAATGAGAGGCATCGCAACTCACACACAGGTCAACTGGCCAACCCTTCTCTCTCTCTCTCTCTCTCTCTCTCTCTCTCTCTCTCTCTCTCTCTCTTACTTATTGGAGCGCGCTCTCAAGAATGTTTGTCTGGTCTGCAGGCAATGCATGCTCAGTCTTCAATTGCTGTTGGCATGAAAGGTGCTAGCAATGCAATGTCAGCTATAAATAAGGTGAGGGTTGCTAATGAGCTTTGCGCATATGGCATGAACTTTCCTTTTGGGATTATTTTTTGATTTTTGGTAAAATTCAAGAGTCTCTACAAGTATCGAGACTCTTTTCCTTCCCCTTTCTTCTTGACTAATTAGCATGGTTTCTTTTAAGCAAATGGCCCCAGCAAAGCAAGCAAAGGTTATTCAGGAATTTCAGAAGCAGTCGGCTCAAATGGATATGACTGTAAGATATTGCATTTTGCTCTAAGTCTCATGTGAATACTTTTTGGCCTTGTAGTCTTGAAATTCAGATCTCAGCATTCTATATGTTGTTCTGCAGACTGAAATGATGTCAGATGCTATTGATGATGCATTGGACGATGATGAGGCTGAAGATGAAACTGAAGACTTGACAAACCAGGTAGATTTTTAATTGCCTTTGTTTAGGTGAACTGAGACTAGGATTGTTTTTCTGATAGTATGGCTTATGTGGAATGTTTATCTTGGAAGCCTTGAAGAGTGAATTGATTCAGCCATCGTAATGCGATTGCTCCTAGTGATGTAAAAATAGGAAAGAACTTTGGTAGAGATTTTGTATATCCAATTTGAGAATCCTTCCTGTCTACATATTTCATCGGTCAGTTGAGTTTTCGAGGAGCATATGATCTTCGTTCAGCCTATATATATTTTTCACAACTTTTCTTGAGATAATCGTCATTGTGCTCTAATTCGCAAACTGTTTCCAGGTGTTGGACGAGATTGGTGTTGATGTTGCCTCGCAGGTTAGTTTTTTTGTTGAACTTGTATTGTCACTTGAAATTTAGTAGTCGTAATATATTTGGCTGACTTCCATTGCATTGGAACTTTTCGCAGTTGTCAACGGCTCCAAAAGGAAGAATTGCAACAAAGCAAAGTGAGGATGTTGGCAGGTATGTCACTGAGTTTTTGTTCCTGTTGCATCTTGGGTATTATGAAATTGAGTTTAGTTGATCCATGCTTCCAAGATGTCGTCTACTTGATTATATTGGGAGTTTAGGCCTACAGCTTTGGATGGATAAAAATGTCTTGATTTAATTTTCACATCCAATGGAGACAAGGTGTAGACTTTGCTACCATCCAATCTTTCATTGCTATAGGGATCATTGGCCCCTGAGGAAGAGATTGGTTGTTCTAAATTTTGGTACAATTGCATTGAATCACTAAATGAGACTGCCTTGATCCTACCACAGCTCATACAATTAATATATTCATATTAAGATATAATGTTTTGAAATCTACTTTAGGGGCGTGCTTGGTGTTTGAGAATTTCTGGGCTGCTATTTTCATGCAATTAAATTCATAAGACTAGTTCGGTGACCAGCTTTCTTTCCTAGATGGATATTCTCCTGGAAACTGGATAGAAAAAAGTGGTCTTCAAAGTTTTTTTCCCTTGTAATGAGAAAAAATAGGTTTAATGTGTGTGTGTAGGATTTTAGCGATTTTCAACAAATGAAGTAAATTATGGAGAGGGTGAATTACATGAAGTCAAACAATTTATGACATTTTTTTCCTAGTAAAGTAAGATATGCTCTGGTTTCCGTTCGTTATGATACACGTCTAGTCATATATCTATGATTTTCTTGGGAAACTTGAAAATGACCTGTTATGGAAGATTCACATTCTTATAGAACTGGAGGTTAATATAGTAATGGTGTTTTTTGAATGTATGTCTTAGACATATTCTTTCATTCTCGCTTATTTGTTTTGGTTGCTGGGGTTAAATGACGGTTGAAGCACAACAGGTTTTAATTAAGAGCAAAAACAAGTGAAGCTGATTGTTTCCCCAGAAAGATATTAAATTGTGGATCAATTAACTTAAGATTGTAGTCAGATTATATTATTTTCTTTTTAAATAATTGATCATCTTTTGTTTGCTGAGAAATATGGTCTCCTTTCTATCTTTGGTGGAAATAATTTTTGTATCCCGAGTTTCTACCGTTGCCTGCTTTATCTTGTATTTGTTCTTGCAAGGTGAGAGTAATGAGATCATGCATTTGCAGATGATTGTTTTGGTCGACCTGGCTTGCACCAAGTGCCAGCATTACAATTGATTGCTTAGTCATCCTTAAAGCCTTACTGAAAAATTCTTCAAATTGTTGGTTGATTTCATTCTTATTATGCTGCAGTTCGGGCATTGATGAGCTTGAAAAGCGGTTGGCGGCACTGAAAAATCCATGAGCTGAAGATCGAGAAACAAAAAACTGTTGAATTGACTAGTAGAGGATCATTTGTATTTTCTCCAAATTGTGCACTGTAAATACCCTTCTTTTTTCATTTTTGTGATCATCATTTCTGTCATATCGATCTTAGAATTAGGAATTTCCCTGTATGACAGAATGATCAACTTATTTTGGGAAATCCCTGCCAAGTTCCATTGCTTTATGCTTTATGCGTATCAGACGTCTTCATGCTCACATTAAAGCTTCTTTAGGGTACAAAGCATAAGTTCCCGTAGATGTTCTTAGTCCCCTTGGGGCTGTGCAATTGCTTCGAACGAGAAAATATCAAAATAGAGGTAGCGGATATCTCTTTTCCTTACTAGGGATGGAAGCGGATTGGCTTTAATATTGTTCCCAACCGGCCACCCAACCCTAATAGGACTTAAAACTGTGTAGAGGCGCATTTGGTCATAGTAAGTATATTATCATTCTGATGATCTATCAGATCTGCTAACAAATGTCCTTTGTTTAGGGGGTTACTGCAGGTTTGCTCCGGAGCATTGCTCTGTGTGAAAGATAACTTATGACTAACTTATGACCGATGATAGGATTTGAGGTTATTTTTATTCAATTGGGATGTCTCAGAGAGTTTTGGCTTGGTGGGTTCGAAGCAAGGTTCGTTAGAGATATTCTAACTTTTGTCCTAATCCTTTCTAGTTGGCTCGGTGTTTGTCCATGTTCTCTTAAGGTCTGTTAAGAGATATTCTAACTTTAGTCCTTTTTCTTTCTAGTTGGCTTGGTGTTTGTCCATGTTCTCCTAACAAGTGATTACCCATCATTGGCTCGCATCCTAATGAGATGTGGCAAGCGATCAGTAGCTTGTGTGCTCCGGACATGCGGGCATTCTTTCCACCGTCAATGCCCTACGTTAGGGCTGTCGCACCGCATGACTCACAATATATACACCAGCAATTCACTCGTTCAAGGACTTTTGAATTTGTTCGACAAAAAAGAAAAGGCTTTCGAATTTTTGTCAACGTGGGCTTCTTCTAAATTTGGGACTTCGGTGGCCGATCAATGAGAAACAGAAACTCCCCACGGGAAAGCGCTCCACTCTGCTCGCTTATTACCTGGCTTTTGAGTCCACTTACCCGCTCAAAAGTCTAAGGATTCTCAGGAGCAAACCTACTTAACAAAAGGATTCTCAGTTTAGTGTCATAGGATGTGTTTGAGATTTATAAAACCATATACGGTCTTGCTCAAATTTTACGTAACTTAACATTTTAGAATTCTTACTAATGTTATGATTATTGTTGGAGAAGGTTGCGATTTTATTCTAAACTCCGATTCTAATTGATTCAGTTAGAGATATTTGGAAATAAAGTACGGAATTGTAATGGTGTATATTCTTTCCTCGATTCTCTTGTTCGTACTATATATATGTATACATGTACAAGAATGATACAATGGGATAAAATTACGATTTTCCCTCCAAAATACATCATCATCTTTAGTTTCTATCATGGTATCAAAGCGTAGGTTTTGACCTAACTTCTGCAAATTCTTGTGAACTGCCTTCAGTAGCTTTTTCAATTTGCTGTTGCAAATATCATCTTGCAGAACGGGTTGACACGCTAAGTAGGAATTCAATTTCTGATAACATATCCAAAAGTCAAGCATCAGCAAAGATTGAGAGAAGACCCTGCCTACAATGGAGGACTCATCTAACACCTTGCCGCAAAATCAAACCCCAGAGCAGACTGACCCACCGTAAGATGAACACACTTCCGATCAGCGCCCGCTGGTTCCAACTTCCGTCCAACAATCCGGCTCAACTCAGTGGCCACCAGTGCAATGGATTCCTATCCAAAGCCCATGGACCATTGGACATAATCAGAAATGGGCACAACACGGTCCATCAGGAGAAAATTCCAGCGTCGGACTGCAACCCAATGGATTGGGATGGCTCCCCTCGGGGCACCAACCTGAAACAAGTCCGGTGGGTCAAGTGGGGAATCCCTACCCGGGACTGCAACTTGGTCTTTACCTATGGTCGATTCCGGCCGACGGCTACTGTCTAGAACTCGAAGGTCCACTCTATACTTCACCGGCTGATGGACCGGAACTCTGCCTTATCACCTTGCAGCTTACAGGTCTCAACAACTACAATGCATGGGCTCGGGATTTCAGGTGAGCTCTTGTAACCAAAGAGAAGGAGGGATTTATTGATGGTATTGTCCCCTTTCCGGATGATGACCGAATGTGATGAGTTTGGCACAAGTGCAACCAACTCATTTACACTTGGATTGGGAACTGCATAGCCTCGATGTTGCTGCTAGCCTACCCCAAATTGAAGACCCGAAAAAGATGTGGGAGGACATACACGAAATGTATGGAAAATTAGATTGGGCAAAACTCTTCTTGCTCACTCAAGCCATGACCGAGTTGAAGCAAGGGAACTCTCGGTTACCATTTGCTTCAATCGGCTCTCGGCTCTGTGGAATGAGCTCGAGGCGGCTGAGGAGGAGCTCGAGGGGCTCGAAACCACACTCGCACAATACAAATGAATTAGAGAAAGAGAGAAAGTTACTTGGTTTATTTTGATGTTGAACAAAAGTTTTTCGTCATTCTAATCCTAGATTTTAGAGATAGATCTCGTCCCCTCTCTTGGTTGTATCTACCAACTTGTTGTTCAAGAGAAAAATCAAAGGCTCGCAACTGCAGAGTATGTGAAGATAGGGGAAGCCATGACGCTTGCTATTCCGGGAGGGTCATCACAGTGAGCATTTGACGCTCCTAAACTAATTTATTTGATCGCAAAAAACTCAAATTAATATATTACCATCAGTTGAATTATATTAATACCACGAAAAATCACAAAATTTGTATAATTGTAATAAACAGAGAATTAAAATGGTACATCAATCAATTGTCATATGTCATTCAACTTAATAATTTAACAAAAAATTTAACGGAAACTAACATAAGGTAAATTTGTTACAACTATACTAGTTTGGAATAAATTGATCAAATGGGTATTAGTTTTAGATTTTTGATAATCAAAAATTTAGTTGAAGGTAAATTTATCATATGTGTACTAATTTAGAGTTTTGCAAGATACTAACCTTATATTTAAATAACTTTACCAAAAAAAAAAATCCATATTTAAATGAAATCCACCTCGCGATAGACGTGCTTTGGTTCGCGTCCTACCCCCTCATCTGGAAGGGGACGGGTTCGAAACTCTACGTCCTCATTGCATGACTAAAGTGGAGTACCGTGGGAGGTGAACCCCCACCTAATGCTCCTCATGATTTATGCCGCCGATTGCTAAATTGTATGGTGGTTCCAGGGTAAAAAAAAAAAAAAAAAAAAAAAACCCCTATATGTAAATGGATCAAATAAAGCAACCAAGAAATCTAGGGAGGAATAACCAAGGGAGCTATTTTCTTCTATATGATTATCACAGTTTTACACTCGCACAATCTTCCCTCTAGAATAATCGAGACTCTGTGATTTCAACTGAAAATGTCATTGACCGCTAGGATGTACCTGTCTTAAGCCCCATCCTCTCTAACATCCATTTTATTTGAGTTTCGCAGGGCAGGAATTAAGATTTTGGATCCGCAATGGCGTCCACCGCAGCCCGTCGAACCCTAGCTTCGCTCCGCGCTCGAGCTCTCTCTTCCCCATCTCCATCTTCATCCTCTCGCTCCCGCCGCCTCTCCATTCCTCTCCTCAACGCCGCCGCCGCCTCGCCCTTGCCCGGACGCGGAGCCGACCCGCTCAACGTCCTGACCCGCCCCAAGACCTCCGGGTCGGGCTACTCGCCCCTGAACGACCCGTCGCCGAACTGGAGCAACCGGCCTCCCAAGGAGACCATCCTCCTCGACGGCTGCGACTACGAGCACTGGCTCATCGTCATGGAGTTCCCCACCGACCCCAAGCCCTCCGAGGAAGAGATGATCAACGCTTACGTCAAAACCCTAGCCTCCGTCGTCGGAAGGTACAGTACAGAGTTGAAGAACCAATCTCGATGCTAGTTCAAGCTGAGTGTCGTCGGTTCATTTGTATTTCTGTTTTTTCTTTTTTTGTGGTAATTTGCATGTGTTCGAGGTTTCAGTGAGGAGGAGGCGAAGAAGAAGATTTACTCGGTTTGCAGCACCACTTATACTGGATTCGGGTGCCTGATCTCCGAGGAGCTCTCCTATAAAGTTAAAGGTGATTCATTTTTATCTGGGTTTAGGATTTAAGGATTATTCAAATGGGTTTTGGATTCTAGTGTCTTCAATTTGCTTGGAAATCCTTGCGCCTCAGTCTGTTCATAGGTTTAATTTTTTATTTTTGAGTGATGTTCTTGTTGGAGATTCCAATCGATTCGATGATTGAGGATTGGCATTGCCTTGGTCTCAGATGGTGTTGGCTCAAGTCTGATTAGTGCTTTGTCTTGGGTGAATAGGATTACCTGGTGTTCTCTGGGTTTTGCCGGATTCGTATCTTGATGTGCCAAACAAAGATTATGGAGGTTGGTATTATAAGCATTTCACCATATTATTGCCAGTTATGAGGGCGTTGCTTCTGTTTAGTCGTGTCTCCCTTGCTAATTGTAACCAATGTTGGTTTCTGAATTCTCAGAGCATGTTTTTTTCAGGTGATTTGTTTGTCGATGGTAAAGTCATTCACCGGCCACAATATTGGTATAACGAGAGGCAGCCAACGAGGCGGCCTCGCCCACGGTATGATAGGCGCCGTGAAACAATGCAGGTTGAAAGGAGAGGTCCTGGAAACGGAGCGAGCTGGGCGCAGAGCCAGCCACAAGCTGTCCAGCAGCAAATGACGATTGAGTCCCAGAGTTCTGCTCAGGTTGGAGGGGCAGGCGTTAACATGGGAGAATCAAATACTGGAAGGACATAAGATGTTTTCGGCTCTAATATATAACTGTCTTGCTGAAGCCCTCGCCTAGAATTTATGAGAGTGACGTGAATAGAGGTTTGCTGTTCCTTTGTCTTATTGGAATTTTTTGCTTGTCAAGAGGTTAGCTGTTTTGCATTAGTAGCTGCTCTTCCTAGTTTATACTGAAAAGAAAATCATTTGGTGGACCTATTTTCTGCTAAATCTGCAAAATTGTGGATAATGTATGAACATCTACTGAAGTTGCTTTTGTAAATGTTGCTCTCCTTTCAGACATGTGCTGCTGCTGGTGAAGTCATTTATAAAATTAAGGTCCATCGCTTGTTCCTTTAATGGCATTGCTGGTGACTATCAATTACATTGACAAACCAGTTGTTCCTGCACCGAACATTTCAAAAAGGTTTCGCGACTTTCATGAGGATGTTCAATGTAGCTGCTTTGTGAGAAAGACGTGGTTCTCATCCAAATTGAGAAAAACTTATTTAACTCATGTTTAATTTGTGGAAGATTTTTGCTGATCATTACGGATTGTAGTTTAAAATAAGGAAATTTTATCAATTTTTAGTAGAATTTTTCCAGTGGCAAGGAAATCTTGGTTGAGTCATTTTCGATCAGTGACACTGCCTCTCTGGTATCGTAGGTTGCCTTTGGTTTGTGGGAAACTCTCTGTAAAGGACTGCCAGCCTTTAACGGGGTGGTTCCAATAGGGTGTCTAGGTCCCGGCTGATTGGTCTTGATCACAGGCAAGCCTGCCTTTCTAAGAATCGTCACAGTGCTTGTATTGTGGTATGTCTCGTTGTGAGACCATACTATGTCTTCATTTATCTGGGACATCTAGTGTCTCAAGCAAGGCATACATCTCTGTTCAACACAATGGTTGGCTTCAATCTATCATGACCATTACTAGAAGAGTGACATCAATTCCCAATCAATATGTGCATGGTAGCAAAGTCCGCCTTAGGATTATACATGATATTCATTTCATCAATAGATTTTTAGCTCATACTTTTTAATATCACCCTCATGATCTAGTCGTATCATCGAACTTGCATCAATCATGCTTTTTTTGATATGGTGGAGTTCACTTCCCTGCCTTCATGGAATGAAAAAATGTCAAACGATGACATTCTCTTGCAATGACCTCGTTAGGGAATATTTGGTCGCTTATTTGCATTCCTTTAATTACTATTGCCTCTCCCTAGGCCTTGGATAAAAGGTCAATGCTTGTGTGACAGGTTGATAGTTTCTTGGCTACGAAATAGCTTGTATGGTGCTTAGTGAGTTGAGAGCACTAGACTAGCCTTTTCTTATAGTTTTTCCTGAAAGTAGTACAGCAAATAACATCTCCATATTGGATTGTACCACAAACAACTTATTTTGAGCGAGAAACGTAGAACACTTTAACAATTGGTTTCAGCCTACTATTGTCTTATCGAGATCAATTTATGCATGGAAGGCTAATTCTACCTTCAAAACTTTGTAAAGGTTTAAATGTTCACTTCTAGAACCCCTAATGCCAATCATTCTAATGCTACTCTCACAAATCAGTTGTATCATTCATTTTATATCTCTCACTCTTAACCCAACAACCCTAAGTTCCACTCACAAGGATTTTTTAGTACAGGTAATTCTCGCATCACTCTAGTCTATGACATCATCCGCCACTCAATTTCGCAATGCCCTTGTCATGAGTTGTATTGTCTTCCTCTACATTCTTCAACTATTAAGTAATCACTCTAGGTCATATATCGAATAGCCTTTAACCATTGATGTGCCACTTTGGGTCATTCATCAAATGGCAACACTAGCCCAAGAGAACAGGCCACCACACTCCATTGGTAGCTTTCTCTAATCACTTATATTCTAATAACTGTAGTATTTGTAGCCAACTATGCTCCCTTAATAATACCTTATTTCGCCTACTAAACTTCTCTTGATCTCAATAGACCAATGGAGGGTTTTCTCATTGTTGGAAACATGAGAGCAAACCTCCTATTAAGGTTCACCAATTGATCCAGGATTGTTATCCATATTCATTAAGCAATTCAATTCCTTCCCATAGCCACATTGTCATCCTAGAAGCTAGATGAGAGCTGCACGTTGTCTAAGCCCTCATAGCCTTAACGATTACTCTCTACGCTCATAAGATTGGCTAGACCACAAGTTTTCCCCCACCTATTGGAGGAATTCTACTCTGATACCACTTGTCACAGACTGACAATTCTTTGGCCATAGAATAGCCCATGCAATGCCTGGTGAGTCGCAATGCCTGGTGAGTCCAAAGAACATCAAGGCCAAAACTTTCCTTCTATGGTTGTTCTAAAGAACAATACAATGAATAACATTTTCATATCGAATCATACCATGCCCTAGTATTATGCCTAGCTTAATTCGGGCATTTAGTCATTCGAGCGAGATATGAGGAACACTTTAGGCACAACAATTGATTTCGGCCTATTATTGCCTCATTAGGAAAATGACATCAACTCTGACTAGTTTGTGCATGGAAGACTAATCCCATCTTTAGAGCTCCATAGAGATATAATCGTTCTATTTTAGAATTCCTAGCACCAATAGCCCTAAACCTACTCCCACAAACTAGTCGTATCATCTCCTCTACATCACTCACTCTTCACTCCATAACCTCAAATTCCACTTATAAAGGTACGTAAATACAAGAGAATCCCTACATCTTTTGATCCATGACGCTTGTAAAACAGAATGCATCACTCACTATCATTTCCTTGCATATTGTATATCAATGCCTATCCATAGGCATTACATGAATGTTGCTTACCTAATCGAAACATGTCTTCCGTCTCTACTACTACTTACGCTTGAAATATGGTAATAGATGGCTCCACATATACAATTTGAGAACTTGCTTTAATACCATTTGTCATGGTTCATATAGATTTGCCTTAATTATGGAACCATAAAACACCCTATGAGCCAATTCCCTATGCTAGCCTTTCTTTTCAAAGATCATTCTAATGGCTTCTATCGCGGAATGTCTTATTGTGATCGGTTGTACCATGACTTCCTTTAATTGAGGCATCTCACATCTAGAGCAAAGGATGCATTTCGATTCAGAACAACAATTGGTTTTGGCTTATCGTGGTCTTCATCAAAAGAGTGGCAACATTACCTCCAGTTTATGCATGTATACCCAACTCTACCTTCAAACATTTTCCACATGATATTTCTTTCATGGGCAGATTCCTAACATTAGTTTTTAACATTACTATTGCAATCCATTCCTATCATCCATCACGTTGTGACCATATTTTGCAAAATCTCGAATGGGTGGTGGACGGCAATGATGCCTGGATATGATAGCCAATGATGGAAGTTGGGCGAAGGATATTTTTATATTCATCGTGAAGTGTTTTGTTCGTGTTCTAGCTTCTTATTTGTAAGCTTTGTCCAAGGCTTCTTAAACTCCTCGTTTGTTGGTTTGCCTCGTTAGAAGATGAGGACCTGAACGTGAGACGGCGGGTAACGGTGGAGAGGAGCGTGGAGGACAGAATGAATGAAGAAGGGAGTAGAGATTTTGGGCTGAACTCTAGCAATAGGATTAGTTGGCATTGGACTCAACTCAAGTTGAAGCTTAGCATGGGTTTTGATATTTAGTTGAGCTTGGGCTTTGGATAATTATTTCTGAAGGTGGGCTTAGATCATTTTGAAACGGAGCTTTTTAAAGCCTGGTTCGTATGAATCACCCAAATCCACGAAGTATCATATGGCAGTCTGTTTTCTGACCGGGCCCTAGGGCCCAGTCGAGTCCCTATTTTCGGAATAAAAAATTATTGTTATTAAAAATTCGAAAATCTAAAAAAGCATAAAATATTAAAAGAAGTAAAATTGAAAATTTCAGAAAAAAATCCTTAAAATTTTCTAAAAAATTAGAATTCCTTGAAAATGTTTAAAAATAGTCTTTCTAGGTAATTTTCCTTTTAAAAAAAAAAAATGGAAGTCTCTTGACTTAAAATTGCGCTAAAAAAATTAAAAAAGCCCTTAAGGCTTCAATTGTCCTTAAAAACAATTCCCTTGATTGTGCACTTACATTGATTTTGGCTTCCCTTTAGCCTAGCAAGGATTATCATATATTTTTTCCTCGGTGTTAGGTCTTTGCTATCCCATGCAACTTACTTAATGCTTTTCTTGATTGCTTGCACGCCTACATAATCGCCTCACGTGTTAAAGAATAGGTTTAGAAATAATTCAAAATGCCTAAAAAAATATTTTTAAAATGAATAATATTAGGTATTGAAAGGATACTAATTAGTTAAATAGTGTAATCAAGTCTCCGATCTTAAATTATCTGGTTGTGTAGGAAGTGAAGTAAGCTCCCATACTTCTCTTGGTTTCTTGCCGCCCCCTCTCTCTCTCTCTCTCTCTCTCTCTCTCTCTCTCTCTCTCTCTCTCTCTCTCTCTCTCTACACTACAATTAACGTATAGTTATAGACCATGATTCTAATTAGAACATGATTCTATTCCCATAAGAACTAAATTAAAAATTTATTTTTGGTGTTTATGTCTCTCAACTCCTCACGCTATAGATTCATTAAAAATTCATAAATTCTATGAATAATATTTGATTATGAGAGAGTTGGGGATAGAAGTGGTCAAGGAGAGATACCCGAGTCTAATTTTGAGAAATAACTTATGTATGGATTAGCTAACAATTGTGTTTCTATTCAAATTATGATTTTGTCCTTCTCACTATGATACATATCTTAATGAAGGTCACGAATGTTTCATGATTTTTTCTTTTAGATAATTGCTTGAAGATTAAACCCCCCATTGAATTGACTTATACATAGTAGAGATTACATTGCATATATCTAGTATGCGCACAAGTGAATTTTTATTCTACTCTACTTTCTTTAAGGGACAACTTTTCAAACTCCTTCCGTCATTTGGTCATATCCAAGCAAAATTCTCAAATTATCATAATCTTGCACTTTTCAATTTAGACATTAGGTTGTTCAATATGTCTATGTTGTCTTTTTATGGTAAAAGCATTAAGGACGTCGAACCTTCCTCCATAACTACATATGGAGTTTCACTGTGTGCTTATCATTAATGATAATATGTGACTCAATGATTGATTGTCAATCATTTTGCTTATATGTGGTCACAAATCTAAGTGTGATTATTTATACTTTGATTTCTGATTTTTGGTTTGTTTTAAAGCATTACGGGCTTGCCTTATTATGATGACTTTTGAGATTTTCGATATATTTTTACATGTATCATATTGGTAATGAATAAAAAAAAATTTAACCAAAAAAAAAAAATTTCGATGGAATGGTAATAGCTCCTGTTGCGATAAAGACTTTGAATTGGTCTTTATATTTTGTTTTTCTATTGCTTTGTAATGTACCTTGTCTGACGAGTAATTGAAAGAACAGTACAATAGGTATGCTATCAATGCCTCGATGGAAGAGGGTTTCGATTGGTGGGTCAGAATGGACGGCCATTCGTGTATTATTAAAGGCTCACGTGCGCCGTCGATACAAATGCGTTAAGAGTTCGCTCACGTCAAGATCGTAAAGAATTTGCTCCCCTCCGAAGGGTGTCAATTTATAAGATAACTCGAGCAAAAGTCTGTCCTCATACTTAAATTTTGATCGGATGCGTCATGTTCATATGACCCAAGTCATGATCATCTACACCCTACTAAGGCCGACATTATTTAATGGTGGATGGTTTGACTGGAAGCACCTAACACCCCTTTTCCATCTTACCTTCACTCTGCCACATCAAAATAAGCAATAAATGCAAAAACAGACGTGGAAGGAAAGAGGTCAGATAAAGATGGAGATCGAAACACCCGGCTGACAAGGGTTTTTTTTTCAAGCTTCCAACTATGAACAATACGTGAAAATAGACATATGCACATCCCAAATCCAAGTTTAGATCTTTCCAATGTTTGTATCTCCCGTACTTACAATGCAACTTACACTATTGTTACACTGAAAAGTTACAACAAAATAAAAAACTGCAATTGGACGTGTTGAGGGAAAATTTCAGGTGCCCTGTTAGTTTTTCTTCTGATACTTGGCTTTGGAGTCCTCCGTGAGCATCTTGGACCAAATCAAACCCCAAAATGAGATCCTTCACCTACATTAGGAAAAAGAAAATCCATTCGATTCCCCAAGGAGTGAGAGGGATTGGGATCAGCGCAAGTATCATATCCACTATGAATGTGATCATTGTTTAGTAATTTAATTTCTTTCCTAGCTAAAATAGCTTGAGATTTGATCTGACTCTGCAAGCACGCTTGGTTTCACACCTATGAGATATCACAAGTCCTACGTATTCATCTGTAATCGCTTCCTCGACCAGATTGATCGTCAATGCTGGTACCTGAAGACTTTGACTCTTCTTCTTCTGCCAAAGTTTCAAGACCGAGAGGGAAAATGAGTCAATCAAGGAGTCTCCAGTTGCACTTAAAATAATTTACAAAAGAGGAAGCAGAAAAGGAGTGCGTTTTTTACTTACTACTGTACAATTACCGCAGGTGAGGATGACTTACCAAAAAGTGCCTTCACGGATGGCCTTGTTGATTTACTGTTTTTCTTCTTTAACTCAGCTGAGATGAAAATCAAAATAAATTACCTTATCTTTCTTTTCGTTCACTAGAGCAAAATATGCCAAGGGGAAGTAAACGGGCAAAGAGAAAGAGAAGAAGACAAGACTATTTCGTCCCAGGGACTGGCTTGTTTTGATGCCCCCAACTGTGGTACATCAACAATCCACTCATCGTGAGACCCTTTCCAATTAAATAACCAGAATTTAAAAAACTTCCGTCGAATATGAGAATAAAATTTCAAACCACTCATGGTATAGAAATTACAAAAAATGAGTGACATGATACAGAAATTTCATTGTCCTTCAAAAACAAAGTGAAACTAACCCTTGAAACTTTTGCTAACCACAATCTTATCAAAATTTCAATCTGACATATAATACTGTTCTTATATAATCAAATGCAGTTCATGTATCAGAGAGAGAGAGAGAGAGAGAGAGAGAGAGAGAGAGAGAGAGAGAGTACCCATCCCAGGGACTGGGTATTCATTGACAATTTCAAAGTTCTTGTATGTGTATCCAACAAAATTTATGTCTTTAGAAGAAAGCATCTGCAAAACACAAGAAAAATTATTGGAAATAAGGTAAGTTTAATATAGACTTTGCTTGTTTGTCATTGGCAGTTCTCAAACTGGAAAGCCAACAACAAAGTGAGAGGCGATCAGCACGAAATCTCAATAATGAGAACACAGAGTGGAGTAATTGTGATCAACAGATAACAGACCAGCAGCTACAAGATTGTGATATGCTTGCTCTAGGCTCTAGTAGCAGGGGATATGCATCTCTTATTTCTAGATCTACAGTAACAAACCGCAATAAAGTACAAGAACAACAAAAGGTTAACCAGGAAATTAATATATCATTCTGAGAGCATGGATGGTAAGTAATTGCTAAATAAGGGCAACCACATTACTTTTTGAGTGTGTCAATGGCAAACACAAAATTTCTAAAGGAATGATATGCTACACCTCTAATGCTCAACTGCCTAAGTATCTGCTCAGCATCGCAAAGATTTGTCCTAACCATAGTGATTGATTTTGCATGATGTAGGAATAGCACTGGAGATCCACAGCTATTTAAGCTGTCTCTGAGACCCACATAGGCGCAGACATGCTCTTGTGGGAGAGTGGGGGTGGGTGGGCGCGGAAGGGGAGGAAGAGAGAGCGGGGGAGAAGGGGGGTTGAGAGTGATATGCATATAAGATGCATATAGATGCATGTGCCTGTATTGAAGCAAACTTCTACCAAACTAAACATTGAGAGAGAACAAGCAGAGACATAAAAGCAGACTTGCTTCACTCTAAGACTAGAATAAGGGCATTCGTATAGTTTTAGACATGGGGAGTTGAACTATGACAGGTCTTAATTTTGGACCATGCTGCGAAACATTCTTAAGCAGAACTCAAGATTAAGCTCAAATCAATATTGGCAAATTATTCAATTGTATGTCCTTACTTTCATGCAAATCTAATATAAATAGGATGACATAACTTGAAAACTAATTTTTGAGGTCACACTAACAGCTCGTCTATACATATCTTGAAGGACAGAAACATTAAACTATGTTCAAGTTGGAAGTCCAATAAATTCAGACATTGTTTGTATCAGTATTTTATTTCAAAAAATTGTCAATCATCATAGTATGAGTGAGAAACTTAAGGCAATAATGGTAAATCAGAACATATAATATTAACAGACAAGCGTGATGAGATGATGTGTGTTGATTGAACACCAATCTTGACATTGCTATAGAGTTTGACTCACCTTTCTCCATGGACCTGCTTTGCTCGATGAGTGTTCATGAGTATCAGACTGCTGCCCAAAAGAAAAAGGCAGAAGATCTCATAAGCAATATGAGAAGCCAATGGAGTAGGTAATATGGGAAACATGACTATAAGTATGGAAATCAAGGGAAGATGAAGTACAAGTTTACCTCTTCAAATTTTTCAAAATTTTGAGTATCCAACTCATCTTTAACCTCGGGAATAAATGCAGCTTCCATTTGATAAAGTTTATCCCATTCAGTACCCGCAAACCATGGATGAGCCTGGAAATGGAGAACCAGCTAGATGAATCTCTTACTTATAATTCATTCCATGGTAAGGGTAAGAGAACTTAGAATAGAACACACCGTACAACACCTTTATTTCATGTGCTCCTTTTGAACCCAATCTCTGATTTACATTACACAAAAGTTTGCTGATCAAGTCTTTTGCTTCTGACGAAAGCTTTGCTTCTTCAGGAAACTTCAGATTAGTTCTCCAGCTCACAATCTGCTTGAATAGAACACACAAAAATGAAACATTGCAAGCAAACAAAAGCCAGATGCAGGCAACCAGACCCAAACAAAGTAACAATAAAAAAATAAACACACACAGACGACAAAGCATTAGTATCAGAAGTGTAACCTAAATAGACTAACTGAAAAATGGCAAGAGAAACAGCTCCCCACTACCTTCCCTTAAATTCCTTTTCCATAATTTTCATGTGTCAACTGTATATAGTGGGATCGATTGCCATGTTCAATTTGCATGTTATATTTTTACCTTTTGTTAAGAACTTGGATGTTCAAGATGCTAAAATCAAAACCAGTGAAACAATTCACATGAAAAAAATACTCAAATTGCCAACTGATAATATTATCAGTACAACTTAGTCAAATGCAATAGGTCTACCACCACAGGTTAAAAACGTGTCCCAATAATTTCCCAAAAAAAGAATTCCAAAATTGTTGATGGTAGGCCTTTCTCGGTACCAATTCCTCATAGATAAGAGTAAAGCAATGGAAGAATTGAAAGTTGCATGAAACAATCCTTCCTACTGTTTGATCATTTGCAAGAAACCGCCAGTGCGTGATCTTAATTGATTTACTCCTAGTTCTTCATTTACTTCTCTGTTGTAGTCCAATTCCATCCTTTTTCTTTCAACCTCCAGCACACATACCGGAAAAGCTTCCCAAGCCCAAAGTAGTTTAAGAGAGCCTAACTAGCCCATGCAAGTGAATTCAAAGCTTGACTTGAACTTATTCAATTCTTAAATACTTATTTGCAAGGGTCCAAAAAAGGAATAACCTTATATCTTGTGCAAAGTAAATTCATACCAGACCATATTATTAATTGTTGATCTCACAGGCTGCACATAAATTACAAAAGAGTGAATTTGTGATGACCAGAAATGAAATAGAGATATTCAACCACAATCTACCACTAAGGGCATGGACATTACAGCAAAAGCATATCGGTGGCCAGTGATCATAGACATTACAGCAAAAGCGTATCAGTGGCCAGTGATAATTTAAATTTGTAGCACAAGGATATGTAGCCAACTAGACAAGCAACTGGATGTTGTTACACATTCAGAGCAATACAGGCTGATATCAAAAGCATTAAAAGTAGCAACTTCATTGTGCAGAAAAACAAAAGGCTAAAAGATTCATTAAATACTTACAAACACACACACACACACACACACACACACACACACACACACACACACACACACACACACACACACATATATATATATGATTTTTCAACAAAATAAGTGAAATCACAGTAACATTTTTTAACAAAACTTGTGATAGATGCATAAAAAGGAAAGAAACAAAACTAGGACAAAGTACATGGCATTTTTTTCTTCGAAAACTTGAATGGCTCCGAGGCTTACCTTCCTACAAGTAGACATTGGGTCATCAGAGTAAAATGGCGGATACCCCACAAGCATTTCATACATGATAGCACCAAGAGACCACCTTCAAATTAATAGTGAACAAAGATACGTAACTCTTTAAAAGATCCAGCAAAATAAAAACCAAGAGTGAATATAAAGTTCTCCAAATGCCAAATGTGCTTTTAGATTATCAAAAGCATGCTGTAGAAACTCAATGGGATCTCCATGGAAAAGATGACATGACAAGCAAGAAACTTCATTTATCTCATATAATAACTTCTATTACACAAATCGGAATACTCACCAATCGCATTCCAACCCATAACCTTTCTTCAACAAAACCTCTGGAGCGATATAGTCAGGTGTACCCACAGTTGAATAAGCCTACATTATTAGACGATTTAACCCTATAAGCCAAATTACACAACTTCATACCAAGACTGTGAATCAGAGCTACTATTAAAAAAGGCCAAAGGCAAAGCATCAAGATTAGTGCTCAGAATTCTTCTTTTGCTGGAATCATACTACTGTCAATCAAAGAACAGAGCTGCATCATACTATATTGAGCAATTATGGGATCTTACAAGCATTCTCCTGTTCTTCTGCCAGTGTTGTAATTGCTCTTGTTGTGTACGTCTTGGAGCTGCAGGTTTTGACGATCCATTAATGTTGTTTCCTACTGAGAAATCCTTTTCTTCCAGAGTACTGCAGTCTAATGGTTTGCATAATCCAAAATCTGACAGCCTTAGGTGCCCAAATTTATCTAGTAGTAAATTATCAGGCTTTATGTCTCTGGAACATAGAACATGAAGGGGGTAAATCCACATGTTTGTGCCATATAAAAGGATATTATCTTTCACATATAACATCAGCAAAAATGCAAAATAAGACGTCTCACACCGACCTGTGTATATAGTTGTGCTTATGAATTGATTCGATAGCTAAAACTGTTTCCCCAACATAAAACTTGGCTTCATCTTCAGTCAAGGTATCCTTTCGCATAAGTAAAGTCATCATGTCCCCACCCGGTAAATATTCCATTATAAGATAAAGAAACTCGTCATCTTGGAAGGAGCAATATAGTTTGACGATGCAATTGCTGTCAACCTCTGCAAGCAGATTTCTTTCGGCTTTCACATGCTCAACCTAGAATAACAGAATTCAACAACAATAAGAATGAAAGTACAAGCTAAACCAAGAGTAGGACATAAGTTCCAACATTACTTGGCCTCTACGAAGCATCTCTGATTTCTTGAGCTTCTTCATTGCGTATACTTGACCTGTTGTCTTCTCCCTGCAAACTCTAACCTGAAATCCAAAGCAGAAAATACTGTTTTCTATCATCTCTCCGAAGCGCTAAGAATGACATACAAGGCGAAGGGAAACAGTAAAAAAAACATAACATGTAATAGCTGTATATTAAATATATTGACCTCTTTCTAATATGAATTTACCCTAATGTTGATGATTATGATTCACATAGAGTGATAAACTATCATAACCTATTATATCAAAGTTGATTTTATAACTATTTAGCAGTGCTTTTATCAGTTTTTTCTTTCAAAAATCTAAAGTAACCAGAAGAAAATGAAAGATGGAGGGGTTAAAAGCTGATTTTCAAGCAGCTGGTCAATGCAGCTTTTGCAGTTGCATCTTTTCTTCATTATTATAAATTCTTAATGATACAAAATATTCTAATAAAATCAACTCATCATAATGATGGAATATTCCACTTTTATAATCAATTCAACGTATTAAAACTTCCAGCCAAACAACTGCTAGCATCTGATGCTATTGGACACCACAACACTAGAAAGAACCAAATCTACAACATTAAGAGTGACAGCAATGCCTGATGAACATTGAATTACAATCTTTTCTTTGTTAATGAATTAACTAATTTATTATCCACAGTCAGTTGAGTAATTAACTTTTTGTTATTGCCTGTTAATTCCATAATATACCATTGAATATAAATTGCCAAAAAAGTATAACTAAAGCATGATTACAATTCATAACTTCAGACTAACAAGAGTTTGGACACACATTCAATTGATCAGATTACTTTCAAATCAGATTGTTTCTGTGCAAGTTTAAAGCTGCTCATTTAAATCCCACTTTTGTCTGGAATTCTTTATGATTGGGAGCAAATTCTATTTGATTTTTTCTTATTTCTCTACAATGCTATGTCCTATAAGCTTTCTGTGCCAAATCTAATAACTTACCTTTTGGGACACTCCTTATATGATCATCTACTTATATCCTTGGTAATGCCATTTTGCTCTCCAATTTGCTCTATCTTTGTTTTAGTGCTGCTGGTATCAGAATCTCACCATTGAGCATCTCAGAGTGGAGTTTCCATCCATATTGTCCAAGCAGCTTGGGTAAATTTATCAAGGAAATCCACCAATCATTTGTTTCTTTCTGCTAGGTTCATCATTCATTCTGTGCTGTCTTGGTGTTCATCATTTCTCATATTTCATTCTTGCCTCTTGTCAAGAAACTTGAGGTACTTCTTATTTTATCCTATTCTTTCTAGTAAAAATTTCAGACTACCAAACACATCCTAATAAGTTTCTAGCAATAATGTTCCCTTCTTGATTATGGAGAAATAAAATCGATGAACTTAATGCTACTACTCCATTTGTCCTCCAGAGAACATATTCTATTCAATTTGTTTCCTAATTTGCACATTCAATACACATTTGTAAGTAAAAAGTGAAATCAAAAGAACTATCGCAAGAACATTCATTCAATGGTAAATAACTGTGCTTGATTTAGGGATAAGTGAAGCTACAAAGCACTGTTTAGTAGTCACTGAAATTAGCATGTTTGATTGAAAATAAATAGATGGGGCAAAACTTGCTAACGACATTGAGAAAGGAAATAGTTGAAGGAGTCATCGCAATCCATAAATCAGAACAGAAGAATAGAACAATTACCTCTCCAAATGCACCTTTTCCAATCATTGTCAACAAAATGAAATCATCAACACCCATTTTATGTCTTTGAATACGCATGTACTCTGTTTCTTTCTTCTCCAAGTATTTGAGGAGGTTGTATTGATCTTCTTGAGAGACATCAGCATCAGCCAACTTCTTTTCCAAAAAAATTCGTCTAGAGGAAAAAGTGAAGATTACTAATAAGCAACTTGAGGGAGAATCGAGAGTAAAGAAAGAATCAGATTGCTCCCAAGTATCAGAACCCTCTCAGTGACTTGATTGGTAAACTCCTCAAGAGATACTATTCATATAATGATTTTAGACACAGCAAGAAAAACAAGAATATATTTAGAAAAGTCTATTCTTCGTAATGAATTAAGTAGTTGCTAAAGTCAATGACACTACTCCTAAGACTTCAGAAACATCAGTATTGCCAATTCAAGAAATCTACAATGAAAAGAGAACAATGTCCAGACAAGCTCCATAGCTCAGGTCAAGCATAACTTCAACCCCCACAATTTTTATTTTTTTTGTAACATGGTCCCCTCAAGCTTTTCCAAGATGGACTAACCCTAAGTCTATTAGCTATCAGGTAGAGTCAAGAAGCGTCACCCTCATACTTCGAGGAAAAAACAAAATAATTCCTTACAATGTGGAGAAATTGAAAATCGACATTTGTACTTCAAAAACCCTTGTAAAGAAGCCCCATATACATATGAGTGAAATGGCTGTAACATAACAAGATACAGATAAAGCAGGAATGGACCTTTCCCAAGACGGATATTGTTACGATCTATCAATAAGGACCACCACATCCATTCATCCATTCTAACAATTCCAAATTCTTTTCAATCTCTGAGCAAAGAACTTATTTTCTATTTCTATTCGAGATTCGGTCCATACCTTTCCTTCCTCTCCTGCAGATTCTTCATTTGCTCCTTGTAATGGTTCTCGATGTACTGCTTGGCAGCTGCAACCCTCTGCTTGGTGACATTAGAGGGCGCTTCATCTCCTGAAGCCGAGTGCACGCTCGATCCTCTCTCCCGGACCCTCCCGGCTCCTTCTTCTTCGTATTCGGTCTCAACTTATCCCTCGGCTGGAATTTCTGGAGCCAACTCCTGGCTGAATCCATTCCCTCAACTCCAATCCGCCCCGCCAAAAGAGAATCAGTTTTTATTGTCACGCAACCTACCAACCATCCGTCACGATACCCACGATGAACAAATGCATATTATATGATGTCCCTGGAGACTAAAATATAATATGCCAAATTACATAAGCCGGCCTGCCTGCCAACAATATCCAAATTGATTCAGTCAAAACCGCTTTCATTTGTACACCTGCACACCTCGTAAAGAAACACGGCCAGAATTTTAATAATTCCATACGCATCCAGCACAAACAAAGCAGAAACTCATACGACACAGAAACATCTGCCAATCAATAAGGGGGGGCCAATTTAGTCGTCGTCGTCTTCATCGTCATCGTCATCGTCGTCATTCGACGATGAAAAATCAGACACGGAGGATCAAACCCATGATTGAATACGGAGAAAAACGAACAGGGTCGATGACCCACCGACGAACGGACAAGAGATTAAATCGAAGGAGCCAAAAGGGATATCGACTTACAGGAGTCAAGGGCGAGACGGATCGGACCCAAGAATATCTGGGGATTAATTTTAACCAGACAGAGACAGGGAAGCGTGGAAACGAGGACAACGACGAATTCGGTGGATTGGGAGAAGAGAGAGAGACAGAGAGAGAGAGAAGCTCTCCGATGACTCCGATGACGCCTCTTCGCTTTTGTCCTCTTTCCTTTCCCTTCCGTTCCCGCGAGAATCTCTCTCCTTCTCTCTCTAACTTGCATGCACGTCGCATTTATAGGTTCTCCACCATGTTCTCGCTCAAAATTCTTCCCTTCATTTTATTTAATGACTTCCTTTTCTTTTTCGGGCATGGGCATGATTGATTTGTTTAATACTCTCGTGGTAGATTTATGGACGTGGAGTGATTTCCTTGGCTTATTTGTAGATTGTGGGCAAGCAAAGTTTGAATCGGTCTTTCAATTATATTAATCATTGAAATCATACACTTTATCATGTACTTTAAGGATATTAGTCGGGAGGGGATGGGGAAAGGTTCCAAAACCGCAATGATGTTTCCAGAGAAAGAGATGGAGAAAGGATTGGCTTGATTTAGAAGAGACCAGAGGGATTGGTCCGATTAATTTTAAATACGTTTTAAATCTTTCTGAATACCTCGAGTTTGGAGAGATTCGGTGTAATTTGAAAGGATTCATGTAGTAATAGTTAAATTTGTTCTTTTTTTTCTCACTTATATTCTTAATTTAAATCTAATTATAAATACATAGATATTTATGTCATGAGTGTTGCTAAGCCAATGATACTGTTATTCACAAGGACTGATGGTGGCTTATCCATCACAATATGCCATTGAAGATTAATTGGTGATCCGAACCTATTTTAGCCAGTTTTTTCTGCTTAAAAATTCAGCGTGGGTCGTGTCCAATAATTTTGCAACACTCACTTTAAATAAAAAATAAATTATATATATGAAAACTCAGACACGCCACATATAAATATTGTTCATACGAAAAAACTCCCTTGCCCAAAACATGAAATGTTAAAAAATAGGGCTGTTAAAGCGTGCCTATGGCAATCAATCATGTCCAAATGATCAATTATAGCATAACATGTTAATCATCTAGTTTATCAAGTAGCTCAATTCAAAAGTTTTATCTCACTGTTGACGTCCAAAAATATCCCTGTCACTACATGCTGATTACAAGGAATAAAATATTGGAAATCATCCTTACTATCACATGTGGGTTGTGAATTTCATTAGCCCAACCCATGGTAATCATGAAAACAAAAGATGGCCAAGGATTTCAAGAGCCTTTGGGCTAGATTTCGATGAACCTATAAGAAGAGATACATGATTCAACCATAAAGTAGTTGATTGCTATGTATCCAAGTTAAGAGACACTATTGAATCCATAGCATTATGGCAGAATTTTGGCTAAGATGTTTGGGTTTGAGCTCAAATGCCTCAAATAAGCTAGCCAAATAAGTTAGCCCCAAGATGTCCTAGTTGAGCTAAGATGTTTAGCTTGGAGCTAGATGCCTCAGTTAAGTCGAAGGGTTTGATTAAGCCAGACTAAGATAAATGAATTTGTATGAGTGTTGATATATGCATAAGTATGATATGTTGATATGTTCATTGACAAGTTGAAGGTAAACATGCATTGAAGCATGTTGCGATAGACATATGCATGTGGTTGAGGTGTGGAAATAATTTTGCTAATAATATGCCATCAATTTTGCATTGCAAGTGTTGTATCTTTAGATTTTGATGATGAGATGTCTTTTAGTAGAGAATTAAAGGTTTTACTTATTGAGTTTCCTCAAAACTCACCCTTCATCCTTTTAATCTTGTAAGCATGGAAGTCTTACATCAATTTTGGAACTTGCAATCTTGCTAGAAAAGGTAAGGTTTACTCCGACGTTTTGAAGATGTGATGGTTGTAAACATAATGGCCCATGATAATGGGACCTGTAGATGTAACGATATAATTGTATATTTGTAAGTGGTTATTTTCCTAGCTACTTATTATTGTCTTGGTGTTGTTTGTAACACTTTCGCATGTACTTAATGAAAAGATAAAAATAATGGGATGGTAATATGCTTGAGATGTCGCAAAATAACCCCCGTCTCACGTAACCCTGGAGATGGAGTTGGGGTCATGACACCCTCTGCCACTGTCATCCCTTCAAAGCAAGCACTCGTCGGTAAATAAGCTCGACTCCTATTCTTTTTTGCCCTCTTTCACACGTATGAAAGTTTTTACCAACGCGGTGCAGGCCATGCATTTTGTTTACCACGTCATCGGGAAAGTAGTCCTTTGGCCGAGCAAGGTGGGGCCGACCGGGATAATGAGGATTAGGGTGATTTTTATTTTTTTAATGGTTTAGTTCACGATTATATTAGAATTTCGATACAATGATCAAGTAATCGCAAGCATATTTATATTGTTATAATATTGTTATAATGTTCACCCCAAAAAGTTCAACTAATAGAATGAGGGAGGCTATAAAATTACAAAATCCATATAGGAGTGATGTGAGATACTTTATGATTAGTAATTTTTCACAAGGCAAAAACACTTGTCAATAACATAATACAACCTATGATATCACATTTAAGATTAGTGATGGAGATGATAATTATCCCCGGTGCATAACCTAAAAATATTATTATCTTTTAATTGGTAAGTCGCCGCATCCTTTTCTCACCAATCTGAGTTTTTTTTTTTTTTTTTTTCCACAAAACCCCCATTCTTCACAAACCTTTTCTCCTCAATACGGCACTAACCTTATTTTTTTACCTATTAAAAGGATTTTGTGTTGTAAACATCCAAGAATCACAAAATGGAAATGCAAAATTCACGATCGTCTTGTTGAGGATGTGATTCATACTCTTTATTGATAAGAAACATTGTATTTCGATTTTTTTTTCCTTAGTTTTACTCTCTATTTTGTAGTTTTTATGCATCGAAACCTAACAAGTCGGAGGCATGCAACGTGCAAGTACTATCCTCCACAATACTCTCCAACTTTCAGTGAACAATGAGAGGAAAACACAGCTATTCTTCAAGATACAACAGACACTCAAATAGTGTGCACTTGACTATTTAGACAAAACAAGGCAAAATAACATCTATAGTATCAAAACTTGATATGATGGGATACTTAAGTGCTAAAAATTATGAAAGTGCCAAAATTGAAACAAAGTTGATTAGTTTAGTCCCAACGGCGAGAAAATTCGAATAAAATGCTAATGTGGCGATTTTCCGGTGAGATAAATATAAAACAAAGATGTTTTATACACTGACTTGGCTAGATAAATACAAAAACAATTTTGTTTTACTGATGTGGCTAGATAATTAATATTAATATTAATTAAATTAAATTAAAACTAAATTTATTTCTATATTAATTAAATATTTAAATATTTAAATTTCAAAAAGAGAGGAAGAAGACAAGATTGTAGGGCTCACCATCGCCTGCCCACCGTCACCAGAAGGGTTGATGACAGTGGGGGGAAGGTTGATCGGGGTCACCGGGCCCTAGCTAGGGACTGGTGACCCTGGCCAACCAGTGGCAAGAGCCTACGAGCCTCATTGAGATCCAACGCGAGGGTTGCTGCAAATCTCGCCAACTTAACTCGCAAGCTGAATCGCAAACTTAGAGTTCAATCAATGTGAAAACATGAGTTTCACCTACCTATCCAATGGTGTCTAGACGAACCTATGTAAATGGTACTGGCGCTGGACATGCTTCTTGTTCGGGACTGGTAGCAATTGGCGAGTGTTCTCCATGTTCAGCAATGACGATTGATGATGATGGTAAATGTATCAAAGACTTAAACTCGGAAAAATTAGCAAATTTTGAACTCTCGAAACACAATTTCAATGGAGCTGGGACGATGTACAAGTACGACAACAGTCACAGCCTCTATCACCAAGACAGCAACCTTTTTAACACATACCTAAGTCAAGAACGTCGGTCAACCTTTCTGACAACTTACCGTGTGGACCAAAAAAGGCTGGGTGAGAGCTCCTGTTACCCGCCATTCTTCAAGAATAAGGCGAAACCCCCAGCAATGCCTCCAAGCCAGCTAGTTGATGCTTCAGGAATTGATAAACTGATTCAGTTGTCATGGAAGCTACTCGAACAATGATACCTCCTCCCTGTACAAACCGAACCATCGGGCTTTAAACATTTCATTATCAGAGGCACCTTGAAAAACACCTACGCTAGTGGTACCTGTGTCTACAAATTTGGTTCAGACTTGTTTCTACCGTATGATATCAAAATGACTAACTAGGAAATGATCGAGCCATGACGACATTGATCCAGTTTTACTTGTTAAGGACCAGTAAAGGCAACCAAAAAACAGTATAAGTTGGCAATAAAAGATAAAGACGGCAAAGAATAACTTGTACAAAAAGCTTATTAGTTCTCTTGGAATAATGACCTAATTGCGGAAGTAAGAACTGAAAAGTGAACAAGCTGAAGCTTAAAGATCTCAGACAGGATACTGAAAAGCACAACGAGCAACTAAAACAAATATTATATGTCAATCAAACCAACTGAGACAGCATTGCAGAATGCAGCTCCCGAAAGTGACATCTATTATCTTTTCTGAAAGTTCAAACTCAGACGCCCACTGAAGGGTTCAATGATCGCATATCTAATGCCAAGCTTTTATTTTTCTCAAAACCAATTTCAGGAAAACAGCAAGAATGTCAACTTATTTCAGTGTATAACTACATTACTTTTTTCAATGATCGTTAGGTTCGTCACAGGAATGGTGTTGAAAAACTTGGGTCCAAAACAACCTAACAAATAAATTAGCAGTGTATAGTTCCTAAAACCTATTCACATGAAGCACCCTGATTTTCCGTTTGTCAATTAAAGAAAAATGGTACCTTATGGCCAAAGGCACTGCAAGACACTATTAAGGATGGTTTATTGGCAAAATCATGCATATTGGATGTCCTCTGGCGATCCCATCGAGCAGGAGAACCTTGTAGTTGCTCAGCCATCATCCTCTTTACATCTTCTTGAATTTGGCCTTGAATATGCCTCAACAAAGGCCTGCAAAGGAGCAAAGGTTCAATGGTATATATACAAATAGGTATCTCATGCAGTCAATAAACATGATATCAGCACTACAACTTGAAAGACTGTGTAATGGGGACTTCAAAGCCCGCTATACGTACCCTAAAAGTACAACCATTGCAATGACTTGATAATCCCGCATGCGCTTCTGCGAGAGGAACAATACTTCCATGCTCTAGCAATACCTGTTCAAATATTTGATTATTCAGATGAAGTCACAGAAGAGCAATCTTCATATGCATAAGCCGTAAAGGGAGGCTGTAAATTCATGTTGCTTCTTTCACAACCTATCCATAACACTGATTGCAATTATCATAACATCATTCATTGGAATTCACATGTTTCTATCCTCCTTTTTCTTTTTGCATACTGACAGGATAGGGTCAAAAGTATTAGAAACAGAAAGTACTCTTGATACAAAATTTTGAAACAGATTTTGAACTATGGAAGAAACAAAGCCATTACCGTATCGAGGAATAAAGGCTGATCACCCTCTAAGAAAATGTTGTTGGTGCTCTTATAAAGCGCAAAATCCCATTTTTCTCCACTTTCATGCCGTCCGCTTGTAATCCAGTCGACTAGGACCAAATTTGAATCCGAACGCACCCTAAAAACCTGCTTTTGGAAGTACCTCGCGGTGGAAAAACAAGTCACTGGATCTGGAATAAGGACCAACGTGGAGTCACTCCCGATGTCTGCCTACTGCATTGCAGAATATAGCTGCTGTCACATAGGAATGTAACACCATTTGAAAGTTACCCTTAATTTAACAAATTCACAGTCACTTCAGCTGACAAAGGAGGATAAAATCGCACTGCCATGTGACAACTGGGAAACCAAGATAGTAATGACAAGAAACCCTAGAAATAGGAGTATGCCACATCAATGAGTGTGAAATCATAATTACCTCAAGGTACTGTTCAGAGCATTTTGATCCCAGAGACTTATAAACCTGCAACAACTTTAACTCTCAAGCATTGGAAGAAAATTGGCATCGCCGAAATCCACAGAGACTGCACTACTACATTCTAAAGCTGTATAGCTTCAAGATTCCACTAACATATTATTACCAAAAAAAGAGAAGCTGAAAGAACCAACCTTAGTGGAAGATTGAGTCGTTAAGACAGCTGTGCAACCATCTCCAATCTCAAGCTTAAATGAAATAGCATCTCCCTAAATCAACAACAGATCAATTCCAATCAAACATACAGTGTTCCCCAACCCTTTGCCCTCCATCAAATAATCACCATGAGACCGCAACATGAACCCGTTGAAGAGATGCCAAACACGACACGACACGACTAACTCGAACCTCACACTAATCAACATGCTCTCACACATTTCTAGTAAAGAATTGAAATTCTTGAATCGCCACAATAAAAGATGGGAATGGCTTTGAATGTGGTAGGAAGAAAAGGGTGAGAAATGAAAACGCACGGAGACGATGCCGCCGCCATAGGTGAGAGCATAGATCCAAACGGCATCGACTCGCGAAGGACCCACCTGAAGAAAACAAGCGATTCAGTCTTAAATTTTGGCGTGAACAAGACCAGGAAGAAAAGACTTGAGACCTTGCGAGGGATGATGAACTTGAGTGGGTATTTGGAGAATGAACTGGTGACCGTCGACTTGCCCCTCACTTTCTCGATCACTATCTTCCCCGTTTCCATCTCCGCCTCCTTGTTCATGCCTCCCCCTCTCCAAACGAAGAGAAAACGCAACAGAGATACGACTTGTCAAGTGGGTACCGATGCGTTTGACTTTTTCTTTCTATTTTTCTTTGTTTTTTTTTTTTTTTTTTTTTTTTTTTTTTAATTTAGTTTATCGAAAATGGGCCTGGCCTGCTCTTTAGTTTTGGGCTCATTTTCCCTTCAGTAATAGTCCTCACAAATAGTGATGAGGAAGGCCATGTTTTTTTTTTTTTTTTTTTGATGATCGAGGAAATATGAAGATCATTTTTCGAGAATCACACGACCCTCCAGTGCTTGGTGGTACCGTTAGGCCTCACAGCTTGGGAATCACACGATTCTCCAGTACCTGATAGCATCAACATCAGGACCCGCTTAAGACACTTTAGTAACGAGAGGATTCGAACCCTCAACCTCGGCAATGAGGGAGAGAACGCACATCAATTGTGCTACCCGTGATTGGGTGAATAAGGTGACATTTCTCTCCTTTCAAAGGACTTTTGCTCTAGCGAAGAGTAAAAAAACTTTATACACTATGCATGACAAACACTTACAAAGATTCGTACGTGATGATATCGTATCGAACATGAAATAAGAGATAATTTTAGAAAGGTGATATTTGCAAGAATAATCCCTAGAGGTACTAAGTTAGGTATATTAGATTGATTTAAACAAGCTGTAATTGATTATTTAAGTTTATTGGCTTATTGTGCCATCCAACATAACAGCTTATAAGAAGCAACACTTTCAACAAAAAAAATGTGTGTGGCTATGGAACTGTGAGTTCAACTTCTCTCTTGTTTGACTCTCCAATTATTCAAGTGATAATGGAATCTTTGCATCAATTTGATTTGGATTATTTTCAATATGACACGACTCAACTTGATTTGATAAATTCATTTAAGAGCTTTAGCAAAAAAAAAAAAAAAAAAAAACTGTAAAATTAGATTAGGTCTTAATGGGTTTTTGGAGAACCCGTTTGTGACCACAACGAGAAGGCTATAGCTCGGGCTTTGAAGTAAGTGCATTTTGGACAGGCTGATGGGAAGCATTTTCAAGACACGTGGAGTAAGAGAAAAGGCTTTGATGTAATATCCCAACTGATAGATGATTCCTTTCGGATTTGGGTTGTTGGTGCAAAGTCCAAATCAAGGAGGTCCATTAGAAGAATATTGAAAATAAAGTAATTTGTGAATATCGAGTTAGTATTTATTAATATTTGGATGTTAAAAAAAATAAATGGCATTTTTTATTTTCATTTAAAATTAAATCCTTATCATTTGCAGAATATTTTTTATTTAAAATTAAAAGTACCATAGCCTACTATCATGAAAATAGAAATTCTTTATTTTTTCTATTGCTATTGTTTTCACGTTTAATTTGTTTTTCATTGAGTTTTTTTTTCATTATGTTATCATACATATATAAGGAAAAATTGCTAAAAATTGAAATATAAGTATGGATTTTTAAATTTATATTGTCCATAAATGGATTAATAGTGGTTGAAGGGAGCTAAGAATACTTATTTGGTTCAGTATTTTGTAAGGGGCTTTAAGTTCCTAAAGCCTTTTGTGAAAAATATTAAGTGTTTAGGTTAGCATTTGGAGGTGTTATTTGCCCAATGCTAGTATTTGGAGACCTGTTTTGGGCTTTATTTTCGGAATGTTAAGGCCTCAATTGGTTTGGCTATAGCTTTGGAGGCCCAAAGCTCATTGGGAAAAATATTTAGTGTTTGGGAGATATTTTTGAAAGCTCATTTGTTATTTGTTTAAAGAGTAAATTTCACGATAGAACGGGGCCTCCACTTGTCTTCTGTTTCCTGCACAATTTAGCTCGAACGCCGATCCGCGAAGACTCCGGTGAATTCTCAGCTCGAAACTGAATAGCGAGCAAAGCTCCGGAAACCGAACACCAAAACCGCATGTCCATGCAAGATCCCTCCTCCTCTTCGTCGCCATCGAAGGGAACGAAACGGCGACGGGACGAAGAGGATGCGGCGGCGGCGGCGGCGGCGGCTGATGACGCTGAAACTGCCGCCGCATCTGAATCTCTAGGTGAGCTACAATCTCCGATCATTCTGCGCTGTTTTTCTCGTTTCCACTTTTTAATTGATGATTCTTAGTGAATTTGATATTTGATTGGCAGAGCAGAGTCTCACTTTCAGCGACACGCTAGTGGCCCTCCGCATGATGCGAGCTCAGTTCCCTCGCATCGACAAGGTTGCGGATTCCTCCTGATCGTGTTACGTGCGCAAGTCATGACAATTATGTGTGTTTTTTAGCAGTTGCTTTTGCGTTTTTCAGGTCTCGATTCGGCCTTTTGTTCTGCGGTCGCAGTTGTATAGCAGCGTAGTGGACAGAACTCAGGTGGATAGAGAGCTAGAGGTACACTTGCATCTCTCACGACCAGGGTCCCACAATTAAGTTCTTTTTGTACATTCATCTGTAATTCTTTGATTCTTGGTGTCTTGCCTTCTAATAATAACTTTGGGTTATTAGATTCTTTTACATTTGGAAGTTTCTGCATGATGAGTTCTCTTCACAGATGTTAATACTTTGAGGTCAGAGAGGGTTGAATGGAAACTGAAAATGTCGAATAGGGCAATACATGCTGCTAATTTGATAATCACAAATAAGATCATTGTGCAATTATGTAGGACGGAAACAGAGGCTTTCTGGGATTGACCTTCCCTCCTATCTTGATTATAAACATGGCGATATTCAGTAATTAAGATTTTGACCCAGACACATCTGAAGGTGTTGTAATCTGTATTTGTGGAACATGGAGTTATTATATTTGGACTCTCTATTATTCCTGCCTCAGACACATTTCCATCCTCACATTGTTATCCAGAATGAGGTAATGTCTGTTGATGTCGTCATTTAATAAGCATGTCTTTGGTGGCATAACAGATGAAGATTATGCTAAGGCATATATATGTGGTGGGAAAAGAAAGCCGCAAAGAACCAATTAGGTGCTTTACATTGTGGAATTGTGGTTAGAAACTGCCATTTATAGAAGAGTCGCCTTTTTTAAGACTGCACATGTGGGTGGATCTTGTTGATGAGTTTCCTTCAGACATTTTCCAGCTAAACTATAGAAGAAACTTTTAATTTTCAATGCACTCAATTTTCTTGTGACGTGTGTAGTCAAAACCTTGACCAAATTGTACTTTGTATTCATTATGTCCCTTCACTTTAACCGTGTTCTGCCTTCCAAAGTTTTATTCAATTGATATTTGATATAAATTACTTCTTGTAGTCTCTGAGAAGAACAAAGGTTTTGCGCATATTCAAACTGAATACTGGACAAGATGATCATGCCATAATGTTCTTAGATGATTACTTAAATCAGGTGAGTTGCGCAGGATTCCGCTTTTACTCGTATAACTCAAAGGGACACTCTCTGTCATTTATGTTGTTGAAAGCACCTAGCTGGTGGATTTGGATTGTTCGAGTGTTATATTATGCAGGTGGAATTTGAGCATGCTGCACTTCGAATTTAGTCATGTGTAAGCTACATATTAATATATTCTCTTTGGTTCTGCTTTTTATCTTTGGCTTTCTATAGATAGAAAGGGTTGTGAAAAGAATGGAGGAAAAGAATGGACATGATCTTGAAGTTTTTGAGTGGTTCAAGATACATGTAATTGACACGAGGCTGGAACCAAACATTTCACACCTAGACCTTGTGAGTCAATCAATTTTCAGTCATTTCATTTCTGGTTTTAGATCTTTTAATCTTGGGAGTTGTTGAATTGGACATAGGCCAGCTGTACCTATGATGTGCCTGAACAAGAAGTTGGGAAGGAGAACTGGCAATTTTAGCTTTAGCTTGTTTGAGTTGTCTCATGCATATCATTGTTTAGCTTCTCTTCTTCCCTGCTCATCATTTTCCTCCTTCTTTATGTAATTACTTTCATGTATAGATCTTCAGGAAAATTAAGAGATATGTCTGTCACCTTTAGTTTTCTCAAAAATGTGAATAAGAGATTGGTGAAACCAAATGCTGGTGGTTGTTTCAGTGTTGCTCTTGACATTACAGATCCTGCCAAAACACCCAGCTTCCATGTTGATCCTAATGTTAGAGAACTTGTCAAATTTCTGTAATGGATCTGAGGACTGGTTCCATCAGGTCCACCAATCTTTTTAGTGTTTTTAGTTGTCAAAATGGAATGAAAAGTTTTTTGAAAACAGGTGGTAGATGCAGAAATCAGGTGTCAAGTTGAAACTTCACCCAGTTTCCATCTTAGGCATCATTTTAGAGACCTTATCTCATTTTTTTGATGAATTCCAAGACCGGTCCCATTAGTTCCATAAATTATTCTAATGCATTAAATACTTAGTCCATGCTGTGCTGTATGATAATTCTTATTGATGTGACAAGTTCTATGTTTTATTTTGTAACAGAGCACTTTATTAGGTGTGAACTCACCAGAACTTGTATCTCTACTGAACTAATAGGGTGCTCCTTTGTCACAAGTCCTTTGTGAGTCCTTGGTTCATACATGCTTCAACATAGGGTAGGGTTGTTTTAGACTTTGTATATTTTTCTTATCTCTCATAATTTCTAGATGATGCGATCTCTAGCACTTGTAACATTTACTCTTGTGAGAATAGATAATGTCTGAAGTTCTTAAGGGGGTTCAACTACTCAAACTCTCCTACCCGATAATTAGTACTGTTGACTAATATAATTGAGATGACTCATCTTCATTTTTGCTCACTACTAATGATCCTGCAAAGTGTGCGTGCGCCTCAGCTTTGAGGCATTACACAATTGAGTCACCTGGTTTATTGCTCATGGCTGATGATCATAGGTATCGCCCAGTCCTTGGAACTGGGCCACCAGCCCAGACCATGACACCCTTGTATTTAATGGCTTCCAAAGTCCAAACGCAGCTGGAAACTTGTCAACATCGTACTTGGTTCTCCGCAGCTGCAATTCCAATGCAAAGAAGTTCCATGAACATGTGAAACCTATTTTAAAGTGGTGCTTATATATACATATCATGCTTTTTAGCATGTTAAATTTGATTCTTTAATGATAGGAAAATTTCCCCCTCCATTATCTATAAGTGAAGGGATATGACTAGCTAGGTATGATGCATGACAGCAGACTGAAATTTTGCCCCAGTTAGCTGCCTGGTGTGGAGTTGCTGTGGTTCTTATTTTGCTTGAATTTGATTGAATTCTGGTGCTTGGTAAAACATGTGAGTCCAACTGTATATGTGCATTAGCATTGTTTCATTGTGAAAAGATAATTGGATGGCTTAGACTGTTGAAACTAAGATTAAGATAGCCCTGACCAAGCTGTTGTAACCCCGATTTTTGTCAAATTTTGGTTTATGCACCCTGCATGCATGATCATAATTCTAAAATCACTTGTGGCAGTGTTCGCTTCTGTCGCTTGGAGGGAAGGTGAAAGACAATCATATCTCTGTTCTCATTAATGGAGGAGTTATTGTAAGTAGATATGTGGTGATTATTTTATCGTCATAAAGTCCCCTTTGTCTGATAAATGCTTTTAAAGTTCTTACTTTTGTTATAATAAATAAGGTCTGAACTTTTGATGGTTTCCTGTCAGCAATTTGCTAATAGTTGCATTTTTCAGATGGGGATCATCTCTTTACAATTGCAAACTCTTTTGTTGGTTTATGTTATATCAACGTGAAAATAAGTGAAGTGATCAGTAAACCGAACCGATCTAGCTAGAAATGCTGTGTATCCTTCTGAATTATTTCTCTGCGTTTTATCCCTTTTCAATTTTTTTGGAAGGTCCTTGGTTCTATGGTAAACTATTTCAGCAGCTGAGGGTAGCTTATGCTGAATGAACAATGTCTGACTATTCTCTATGGATGTCTTATTCACAAATTATTGTAATCAAGTAATTCTCTTTTGACACATTCCACACAAAAGGAAAAAAATAAAGGAAGAAAGCACAGTTCCTTGTTCTTCTTGTTTCTTTGTTTGCATCATGGCATTCCAAACCAGAATGCATAAGATTGGGTAGTATTTGGAAAGACACCGTCAAGAAAAATTGATTTCATTTTTGGGATAAATTTGGTTGAATATTACACTTTCTTAGATTTAGAAATATGAGGTCCCTTGTAGATGACTTTGTTGAGCACAAATGTCTACTGTTCCTGTACATATCTCCATAGTGAATGCATCATGCATGTAACACTGCCTAATTCAGCAAAATTTGAAAAGATAAAGCGATCCCACCATCTAGATTTATTTTTGTAATCTCAAACAATGTCCGACTTTCTTGAGTATGTTTCCTTCTGACGCTATTGGTCACTTTTCAGATTCGCCAACTTATTGATCCAAGCATGTACTGGTTTGCAATTCCAAATGTGGGTTCGATACTTAAAGGGCTCTCCCAGGTACACAGGGGAAACATGTCATTCCTTCATTGTTGGCATCTTTAAAGTTTAATTAAAAGTCTAATGGGAAAGGCTAAAAATGATTAAAGGCACCCATAACCAAACTATATTGATTACTTGAATTGATAATTAAATGTCGAAAATCAAAAGGATTGTGCTTTTATTTTCATGAAATAGTTAATAATCAATCTTTTATAAGTACAGCAAGCTCCATCCTTGCACTCTAAGAACCTCCATTGCATACCCCTCTGAACACAAATAATCTACAGTTTCATCAAGTATATTCCCACTAAGTTTGGGTTGCTACGTGGATTTTCTTATGCTGTTCTGCTTTGTCAAGTTCTATAAGACTACACAATATTCAAGCTGTGGCGATCTTTTCTCCAGATACCTTCCCATGTCTTCTCCCTGCAATTTACCTTCTTTTGGCCCAACCCTGCTCTTTACTAAAAATCTTCACCATAATGTCACATCTTCTCAACTCCTCTGCTAGTTTCACTTCACAGCTGGTTCCAATCGGCAGACATAGGTGCAGTTGACAGCATTCTGGTGCCAACATGTTGCAACACTGATCATGATCACACATAACTTATGACCACATGTATTTAGATTCCATGGTACGTGATAATAGAATGAGGGTGGAAAAGTAACTTAAGCATATTATATACTCTTGTTCACAGTAAAAAGAGAAGTGCTTATAGTTGAAGATTTCTTCATGAAACAAAGTAGAGTGCAGATATTATATTCCACATGCATGATCCATTCCATTTTACCCATTGACATGCAAAACAAGCATGACCACGTCAGTTTTCTATGGTATATTAGGCGATGTCATAGACCGTATTAGTAAACTAATCTAAGGACATCTGGCATTACTTTTTTTCCTATTAAATAGAATAGGTGTTACATGTTGAGACACAAAACAAGCATGACCATGTCAGTTTTCTATGGTATATTAAGTGATGCCGTACACCATCTCAGTAAACTAATCTAAGGACATCTAGCATTTCTCTTTTTCCTATTTGATAGAATAAGTGATGGTTTTTTTTTCCTTTGGGTCAGGGTAGGTATACAATTAACTGCACAAATAACGACCAAATCTTAATCTGAATTCTTCCAAGTATTCCAATGCGAGCCTGAAGTGTATTTAATACATGGTTTCTCCATGGTCAAATAATGCCGAAATACTTTTGAGTATGTTGACTGCTTTCTCTCTTTTACGATTTTTTTTTTTTTTTTTTTTTTTTTGAGTAATTCCCATCAGTTAGATGAACATAATGGCTATCCTCTAGGTACTTGGTGACCCAGATTCCTCAATCTCAAATTGACTTTTACAAACAATGATAGGGATTAAATTTGATCTTTTAGAGCACTTAAGCATTTGTCACAGCCAGGTTGAACTAGGTGAAAGCCTTCCGGTTAAGGTATCCATTAGAGTGTTAATGTCAATGTAACCATTGTGATTCTTGTTGGATTTGCTCTAGCCTATAAATGTTGGATAAAATGGGTTATTACAATCTCTAATTTCAATAGAATTTTAATGATCAGACACGTGAAAAGAGCTTTTCAACTACTGGTCATGAGGTGCTACCTTTCCTAAGAAATCCATCTAAGAGATTGTGACATAGATAAACTCTTACTAATTATTTTTTGTTTCTTTTTTCTTTCCTGAACTAGGGGAGGAAGGAACTCCTTTCTCTGTTAAGCCGTAGGAGGTACAAAGAAATGATGTTGGCACCTTTGGAGAAAAAGAGACTCCGAGCGTCTCCCCTTGATATGAGATTTCATCTTCGCGATCTGATTGGTTCAGGTCACCTAAAACGGTTAAGACACCGAGTGGCTTAGTTGTCCAGATTTCAAAGGAATGGGATCTGTAGCAGCATGTTATCTGCTTTTGTACCATCTGGCAAACCTTCACACTTCACGCTCGGTGGTTGTAGGATTTGGAAAGAGGTTTGGTTTCTCAAACTCTTGTAGTTGATCTTATATGACTAAATAAAAGTTGCTCTAATGATTGTTCTTTCTGCTTATGACCGGATTAAAGGAAGTCTTGAGGTCCACTGATCTGACAATAGACCAAAGGCTCAGGGAGTTGCATGTCCCAGCAAAATGGCTGTGACAATGTAGGTGTATCCTCTTGTAGGTGTTGTGCTACATTTTCATTTTCCCCCACAGCTGTAGCATTAGTGTATTGAAATTTTATTGTAGCGATTGGGGAATTTTATGGAACTGTTGGCGTGTTGTTGCAAGTAAATAAGTTATATACTTCTTATTGGTTAAAAAAGAAGAAGTTAATATGCCTGTTCTCTTTGCTTGATGTGCCTCTATGTATACCTGTGTTGTGTTATATTCTTGTTAAATTGCACTTTTGGATCTACGGATAAGGGTCACTTTGAATTTTGGATATAGCATAACTTGCATCCTCTCAAACACTTAAAAAAGGAAAAATGCAAAGAGGGAAAAATCTAATCTCTTCCCTGACAAAACAAGATGTACCTAGGTATTTTTAAAGTATCCAGATTGAGCTGATAGAATGGCTCAAATAAGGTTCTTACAACCATAAAATGGCACCTTCCATAATTCACTCGCCTATCACAAGGCTCTTGCAAATCTGTCATGCGAGAGGCTACACTGATCAAGATCATGAGTGATGCCTGCTCAACATATGATGGCAAATGCTTCTTAGCATCCTGTCAATATAGTCAGTTTCATGTACATTACAGTCCTGGACCAGTACCGCCTTATTCATCATTCATAAACCCTACCCTTTGTCAATGTACTGAGGGTCCTGGACTGTTGCAGGAAATTGATATCTTCTTACTGTGATATTAAAGATGCCTCTCTTTGTTCTGAGGATTGCTACTCAGACTTCAATTTGAAAAGTTTCTCTGATCTCCTCAACAGATTTCATTTTTGATGGATTGAGCATACAGTTTATTTGATGTTGGCAGACATCATAAACTTAGTCTTTTATTTCCAACATGCATCGTAGCATTTGTGTCAAAATCATCCCCATGGTATTATGGTTCTGTTGAATTCAATGATTTTCGACAAAGAAGAGAGCATCATATCCCAGAATCTCTCTTCCAATGATGCACGTCCTGTTCTCATAGTATGTAGGTAACCATCATTTGAGTCACCTGTCTTTAGTTGAAGTTGGGATGTCCCTGTAAGATCATGCCTTGTGGACTTGATGATATCTGTCTTAACTGTGTTCTTAATGTAAAAAAAGTTCACTTCTGAACCATAACTCGGCTTTCCTTCTTTCCAATTACAATTTTTGTCGTCAATTGGCAAAGTTGAAGCAAGTGACTAGTATTGTGGGCTGTGCCATTTTGCTGGTATAACCAGATGACAGATTGGGCATGCCTGTTAGGGCCCCATTCGGCTGTATCTCGTGATTTGTGATGTGACAAATTGCTTGGCGTACTGAATCTGCATCTCTTTTCACCTCACCAATATTCTTTTGCGTACAGTCTCTGTTTTTGCAACAGGTTCTTCTGGTGCCGTTTTTATGGTCCACTTGGTAAGCGATTTTGTATGATGCGCACACAATATATTTACTCCAATGCATGCGTATTATGTGGAGAAACTTCATGCGTATGTTAACTTGGTAGGTTTGCTGTTCTTTCATTAGAAACCAGAAAAGATATGGTTAATAAGCCTAAAAAGTTCGAATTTCTATCGGTTAGTAGGCTCCACAGCTGAGGATGTTCATTGTAATATATATCTTTCGATGATCCTTCCCGGTAAGTCCGCATTGATTTTACTGGTCACCTTTGGTCATTCCATATTCGAAAAGAGGTTATTGTGAAGTCGCAAGCTTCCTTTCTTTAAAGGGAGAATTACCAAAAAAGTCCTAAACCTATTGCAATTGTGTCAATTTAGTCATAAACTTTTTTTTTTACCAACTTAGTCCTAAATTTTTTACAATTATGCCAATTCAGTCAATCCGGCCAAAATTAGCCAGTCGGTCTTGACGTGGACGCCGTACGGCGGTGAACGATTTTTTAATGATTTTTTTTTTTTTTTTTCGATTTATTTTTTTATTTTTTTCTTTTGTTTTTTCTTCTTCCTATCTTCTTCTTCCTTTGGCCGGCCCGGTCGAAGCGAGACCTCGCCGGCCACTGGTGAGGCTCGCCCCCGCCGGCCACTAGCGAAGGCGAGCCTCGCCCAGCGACGGCTAGGCCGCCGTCACCCAGCCAAGGCGAGACTTGGCCTCACCCGGCCATGGCGAGGTCGAGCCTCGCTAGATCTGGCGACGACGGCCTCGCCGTCGCCCAGCCAAGGCGAGGTCGAGCCTCGCCAAATCTGGCGACGGTGGCCTCGCTGGCGACCCTCGCCGGGGCCGGCGAGATCGCCGTCGGCCGGGCAAGGCTCGCCCTCGCCGGCCATTGGTGAAGGCGAGCCTTGCCCGGCCGACGGCGAGGCCACCATCGCTAGATCTGGCGAGGCTCAACCTCGCCATGGCTAGGAGAGGCTTGCCTTCACCGGTGGTCGGCGAGGCCGACCTCGCCGCGCCCTCGCCTCGGGTCGGCCGGCCGGCGCCGCGCAGGAAGAAGAAGATAAGGAAAAAAAAAAAAAGAGAAAAAAGATTAAAAAAAGAAAAAAATTCGAAAAAAATTTAAAAAAAATTATAAAAAAAAAAACTTTTGCCGGCCGGTTGGTGTCCACGCTCAGGCGTCCGCTGGCCAATTTTGTCTGGATGGACTGAATTGACACAATTGTAAAAGGTTTATGACTAAATTAGCCAAAAAAAAAAAAAGTTTAGGACTGAATTTGCATAATTGCAATAGGTTTATGACTTTTTTGGTAATTCTCCCTTTCTTTGAAGGAACTACTGTACTGTAGCATGTTCAGTTTCAGATATTCTAACTTGAGACATGTACAGATGATGTCATGCTTTAGGGGAATCATTTAAACGGCTTCATTCTATGCCAGATGATCACGATCCAATATACTTAAACCGAATATATTGATCTATTCCTGATTGTCTCTTTAAGAATATTATCCAGTATTGTATAAATAGGGCAGAGAATGTTTGAGCTAGATATCCAAGAGAGCACTCGAGCAATATGCTCATATGATTTGGTGACATGACGTCAGGCGCTTCTTTGTTATAGAGAAATCGATTTTAATTAGTTGGGAACACTGATCTCTACATCAGTAGTATGATTCATCGATCCCCTCCAATGGCACTGATGCTGAGGTTCTTTCGGGGGTTGAAAATGATTAAATTGGGTCGAAATCAATCATGATGTGGGACAGACAAATTGCGATTTAGACGTTGCAAGGCTTGGTGTGGGCGTGTTGATGTTGTGTACACCCGTGTGATATGTTAATCTGTCTTTATTTTTAATTGTGAGATTCTGTTGTACAACCAATTCTATAGGTCGTGCAGGAAATTTTATCGTGGTAAAACTTTGGAAAAGAATTAATTAATTAATCTCGCTTATTATAAGAGCCTTGTACCATTGTAATGAAGAATGAATAGTTAATTGAACTGAAAATTTTCCAAATATGTACTGAATAAGAGGAACCGTATTTTGTTTTGCTTGCGTGGTCAGGACCTTGCTTAACATTGATAGGTTATTCATAAGAATTGTACATAGTCACGCTCCTGGTAGATAGCTTTCGTTCATGGGAAGAAGATGAGTTCCATAATTTTAAGTGTTGGTGCGAAAGTTAGTGATCGCATTACATTTAGGCTGTTTAAACAAATCCATATCTCAACTCAAATAAATTAATGAGTAATTTAGAGGTCACCTTAGATTTTAAATATGGGTCATGATGGGTTCCAAAAGAAAAGCCCAAGAAAGATAGGTTTTAATAGGTATTACAGTAAACAGGTCTTACGATCTTCGCTCCTCTCTCTTTTAAGTCCTCCCTTGCCCCCTTTGATTCTATCTACCATGACTCGCCCATCTCTGTCCTTGGTGAGCACTAAACCTCCTATTTGATCTTGATTTCTTATTCTTTTAATATGCGCAACAAGATTGACACTATTTGTTATGGAATATGTTTATGTTGACAATCTCATCGAGGACCATGTTACGGCCGAATCAGTGAGAAAATTTGTCCAATGTTGTGGCAAAGACAAAGGACAAATGAGGGGGAGAGAGTGGAGAGTTTAGTGGGTGTAATGCATGTATGGAGAGCGAGAGTGCACATGAAGTGTTCGATATAAAGACAAGTACTCAAAGACAACTTTGAGATTCCACTGTCTTTTTTCTTTTCTAACTCAGTCTCTCGCTTGAGTGTAGCGAGCTGGAGTGACCCAAATGACCTTTATGAAACCTTTTTGCGGTTATCGCAAGCAATCAACACAAGTAGATTAATTGCCTAATTTGATAGCGTTTATGTAGTTATTGAAAGCTTATTTGAAGATAGAAAATATCATCAATTAAAGTGTACTACATAGAGATTCCAAATTCTGCATGACATACTGAAAATTCATTGAAAGAGTATAATAAGGATTCAATAACACAAGATCTAAAATAGCAATGTCTTAGAGTTGGATTGATCAATGTAATAGAAATATGAGGTATAGCAGCAGCAAGGGCCTTACAACTTAAAAGGTCTTATCAAATACCATCCCTTGCCTCATTGCCACCTTCACGCCCTTGTCTAGAACCTAACCTCCGAGCTCCCTCACTGACTTGGTGAGCTAGTCCATAAAGTCATCCACTCTTCAAAAATAACAATTTAAGGGGAATAATTGCTAAGAATTGAGCCTAAGTAGAGTTGGGTCTGAGTCGGGTCCGAGTTGGATCAATTATGAGTCAACCGAATTGTAATGTATAAAAATGAGTCAATTTAAGTCGAACTATTTTTTACCCTAACCAATTTTGAGCATACATACCTATTTGATAGGCCTAGTTACATTGTTGTACTCTGCAATCCTTGCCTAGAGTCTCAACCTTCTCGACGAGGGACCTTGAGAAAGGGAAGTGACTTGCTTGGCATTCTTTGTCTCGGCATGGATTGATAGATAGCTGGTCACTCATAGTATGATATAGCAAATTTCTTACCATTTTGTCATGCTTAAAGCTAAATGCCATGGATCTAGCACATAATTTTTGTCATGTGTGTCCGTCCAGAGAGTGAATGGGGGTCAACGCTCGCACAATGCACCGGTTCGCGACCACGAACTAGGCACGATTCCAGCCAACTCCACCACGGCACTATCCATTCCGCTCACGCATGCATACGGAGAATAGACATATCCCACAATCAAAGAGACAAAAAGCGCATTCAAGGTGTTTCATAGAATGCACTAGTGACTGGAATTCTTAGAATATTATTCTTCAAGCAATATAATGAGCACAATGCCTGCCTCGTGGCAGTTACTAATATATATATATAGGATGCGGGATACATGAATCGGGTGTTCTTAGGTCCACTAAATTTTTCCGTATGATTTAGAATAATTAATCATTTGATCTAGTGTCCACTGAAATTTGACCCATGTTTCACCAATGAGCTACAAGGTCCAAAAGAAATTCTTTATATATAAAAAAAATGGATTCTACTAGTCAAAACAAGTCTTTTAATATCCATAATACCACCAAAATTTGACGGTTGATATTTTATCCTTCAAAGACCGGTCACTATTTTTCAAAATGTCAACAAGTTCTTTGAATTCGATCACATGTCTCAACAACATGACTTCTCATACCACTTATTTTTTTGAGATATATTTATCACTTGCAATGCAAGCACAAAAAAAAAAAAAAAGATCATCATGTCGATTGAATGTCAGATGAGGGAATAATCGTCAGTCAAACATCGGTCAAACTTTCCTCATTCTCAGAAAAATCTCGATTCGTAGTCGACAATGCCATATCTTAATCATCATATTTGACATTTAATGATATTTATTCACCTTTATCATCATGGTCAGCTCTGAATGCTATAACTTTATTACCTTTTGAGTTACCTTCCTCATTTAAGTGCTCCACTTTGAAAGATATCAACGTGCAAAGCAACTCATTCATTGTGATTGGCTGGATCTTAATTGTTTCTCATACTGAAGTCTTCACGTTGCTCCATTCCTTTGGCAATGCTCTCAACAACCTGTCAACCTTTTTGGCATCAGTGAATAATTTTCCCTGGTTTGCCAGACCATTCACTATTTCAGTGTATCTGGTGAACATTTATGTCACTATTTCATCCGATTTCATCTTGAAGTGTTCATACTGTTTCAGAAAAATGTTCATCTTTGTCTCCGTAACTCAGTCAATTCCTTCAAATATCACTTGGAAATCACAGATTTCTTTGGCAGTGACATAAGAAGAAATTCTATTAAATTCAAATGGGGACAAAACACAATATAGTAGACGTCTAGCTTTAGCATTATGAGCAACTCTATTTTGATCTCGTTTTGTGTTAACAGCAAGAGCATTAAATTGGACTCGTTGTCCTTCTAATCGGTTGGAGCTTGAGCAGGTACAAGTACACCATTATGATCACATCCTACATGTCAAGGTCTATTGCCTCCATATAAGATTGCATTCTTTGCTTCCGATAGGCATAATTGCTTCAATCAAGGTAAGGCGCCTTATTTGGTGCTTGAGCATCATTGGAAAAGAAACCACCAAAGTTAGCCATATGAGAAGATCTTAATACTATAAAGATATACAACCTAAGGGGGTTAACCATACACTAAAGAGGTGAATTTAGAAAACTTAGACAAATTTATGGAAAGTATTAGCAACTTTTGCAAAGACTAGGTCAAGTAGATGTTTCAATAACGTGATCAAGTTGTGCGCTAATGCAAGTAAGAGCAAGAAAAAATATGCACACAATGATATATAGTGGTTCGGCTTAATTCCCAAGCCTATGTATTTCCTAACTAACAGTTGTAAGTCAGGCTGGATTGCACGAATAATTTGCTTAACAAGTTACAAAAGGCGAGTACCAATCCTTTTCAAATATAAATCACACTCTTAGGATTCAACTAATGCACTTGCGCTCTTGTACACATTATCTTTTATGCAATTACAAAGCAACGAGAGTACAACATATTAAGTAACATATGAATAAGAACTTTTAGCTTCGAACACAGCTTGTAGCAGATCTCAAAGTTTTGTATTGCACGTGCCTTTCACTTTAATGTTTTGGCATCAAAGATTTTCTCTTATATAACAATCTGCAATCTTCTTGTTGGAGATGTCTTAGAGAAGTAGAGAGATGTAAGATATTCGTTGGTGCTACCGTCCAAGGATGGAACAACCCATACAATTCTTTCGCTGCAAATTTGCAAACCACCCATAATCGTTACTACTGCTTTCCTGTCACTTAGGCTCGAACAGGTCTATTCGTCAACTAGTTTTCTGATTCTCTTTTTGACTTTTGGTTCTTCTACTGTGCATATCCACCTTACGATGACTATAATTGATGGTTAACAAACATCATCAGTTGACAGATGCTGTAACATCACTGGTGACCTTATATCTTCAGCATGGACACAACCATTGTCTTTAACTTGATCTCAGAAGCTAAATATTAAAGAGTAAGAGATGTGCAAAAGTTTGAAAATTTGCTATACATTGAGTTCCAAGCGAAGCACTCTCTTTTGACTTTGAGTATGGTATTCTTGTTGTCTTAGTGATTGCACTAAAGATTAAGTGTACAAGAGTAAGAGCGATAGTTGAGTCTTGATAATGTGAATCATCATGTAAAAAGATCAGCACTTGCCAATTATAACTTTTTGAGTGGATTACTAGTGCAATTCAACCGAACTTATGGCTGTTAGTTTGAAGAGTAGATGTAAGCTTGAGAATAAAATTGAACCACTATACATGTTTGTGTGCTACCGTTTTTCTTTCTTATTACTTCCACAAGAACACAACATGCTCACGACCTTTGAAACATCACATCGATCAAATTATTACTTAATGTCAGCTATTTTCTGTTAAAGATTGTCAAGATTTCCAAAACAACTTATTCACACCCCTTTGGTTTGTATTGATGCCTCCAATAGAAATTAAACCTAAGTTGTGAAGAGATATGAGCTTGGGAGAGTCCAAGTTAGATGTAGGCCTAACAATCCATTAATCTATATGAGAAGGTCGCAACATTCCCTTCACATTCAAATACAATGGCTAGAAAATGATACAACAAACGTGATGGAGTGCAAATGGTTGGCAATGAGAATTAGGGCTTAGATGTAATCCTAAGGGCAAAAGGTCCTAAAGTCATTATGTGACATCCCGGTTTCGACCTATGAGAAATGGCTATGAATCCTATGTGCCGTGGCAAAGATAAGCCATGGGTCATTCTAAGATTTGGCCATATGTTGATTATGGATCAATCAAAGGAGTGGTCATGGGCCAATCCTATGACCACAATCATGGACTCGAGTTGTTCAGTCGATGGATGACTACCCGACCGTCAGGGTTGATTGAGAAATGGTCATGACCACCACGGATCGGTCAATGATCATGGATCGGTCCAAACAGTCATGCGCTGGTCGTGGGTGATTTCACTCGGTCATGCACTGGTCGTGGATGACTGTAATTTGACTCGAAACGACCATGTGTTGCGCATAAATATGATTGATCTCGAACAGTCACACTTGGCCTATGACAACTACACCAAGGGAGGTTTAGCTATGAACCTCGAGTGTGTTGAAATGGTCTTTAGGGGATGTACATAAAAAGCCCTTGCTCGATCCCAATTGCATTTTCAATGGTCTATTTCTTCATGATTGCCATGTTGCCAAGAAATGGACAAAATAGAACTCTCTATAACACCCTAGCTTCTTCATGAAGGAGGGTGACTCATCATTCCACCTAGATTTTTCTAGATATGGTCATGATTACCAAAGATCCACCTGGGGAATTAAACAAAGTATCCAAGCCAAATGTCCCAATAAAAATAGGACACATGGGAGTTAATTATGGCTATCCTATAACCTTGATGCCACCTTATCCTTTAGAGTACCAAATATCCGTAATGAGTTGTCCCCTTAATAATGAGATAAATGCTCATGTGGCCCAATGAAATGGAGACAAACAAGGCCTTAAATGATGACATTAAGTCATTAGATCTCCACATCATGAAACTAGGTGCGCCACCTTTCCAAATAGGTGTGCCACCTTGCAACATATGCTTGCTACCTCAAGGTGATAGCCATGCCACCTTCAGAAATGTGATTGGACCGTTTGGATGGGTAATGATGAGCTTGGTGCTCATAAGGGCCAAAATAGATGGAAATTATAGTTTTGCCCTTCAAGGCCCATTAAGCTTGTTTAGGCCCAAATTGGATTAATTAAGCCCAAGCCCAAGTTTGTCAAGCCTAAGAACAAACCCATTAAGACAATTGGTGTCACGCCCGAACCTCGAGCGCGCCAACATCCCACCATAGTCATGCAAATGCGACAATCCCGTAGTGTCGCCGACCCCATTTATGAATTATTGTGCAAGCGGAACGTATTATAAACCCTTGACAATAAAATACGGGATAGCAAAGCAGGAAGCAAATTCACAACCAATCACTTACATAAACCAACAGAGTTATAAACGAAGGTCTACAACCAAAAGTCTACAAAAACCAGCTCCTAAAAATGAACTGTCCTACGACCTACAAGTCGGGCACGATCTCCAATCCTTCTGACTTCACCTCTACAACTCCTCAATGTCAATCAAAACTATCTAGTCTCTTCGTCCACCGAGGACCCGAAATTTTTAATCTCCAAACCGGGATGAGACAACGTCTCAGCAAATTCAACCTCCTAAACCCCTATTAGAAAGAAAATACGCCCGGGTGATCTAGCCACATCACACAAAGACTTACCTCGCATTAGTCTTCATCTGCAGGTTAGTACAATTTATATAATTCAATCACGTGCAATTATGATAACCAAATAATTGAGGCACAATCACATCATCAGAACAATTCAACCACTTGGATCGTTTCAGCGATCAATTGACTCAGCCGATTACATGTCATTCTAGAAAATTAATCACTGCCTCCAATCGTGACCCTATAGGAAGGTTTAACAACCAATGGGGAGAAAGGGGAAATGCATCTACAGCCTAACAACGGGTATACGTCAAGTCCTAAACAAAAAGGGTTTCACATCTAGGTCCTGTGAAAAACGGTCGAGATACAACAAGGGTTACGGATTGGCGATAGGAACGAACGCAAGCTACCTCTTAATCGCTATTAGGAAGTCCCTCATATGTCCTTCCATGTGGGAGTTGGCCTGCTTGCTTTGAGTTACGGATGGGTGCATCCTGTAGGCCTTTTCGAAGAGGTGGTCTAGCTCCTTCTCTAAGGCTTTCTGAAAATCAAAGTTATTCGATGCTTATATGTTACAACATTAACACAACACATTAAAAGATATGTACATTTCATATAGTGGGAGACATATTTACAAAACTAGCCCAAATATAAGGGCTAAAGGAGAAACAGTCAAAAATTAAATTGTTGACATAAGGCAAGAATGAAGCTTCTAAGCCACCACTCCAGCGCCAGGTTCTCTACGTAATATCGAGTCTTTCAGGAAGCTTGAGCTCAATGGTTATACTCAATCCCTCAAAGTCATGAGCAAGGACTACTATGACATCCTCAAATCGGTGAATGTCTTGAGCTAGTAGTCTAGCAAACGCCTCGATTAGCTCCATTTGTTGCAGAAGATCAGCCGAAGATGGGCTGTTTGGGTTGATGCATCGAAGAAGTGCTGACACCTCTTGCCCATTGTCATCTAACTATTCCATCCTGATTGTAAGTTCCTCCTGAAGTGTTGGGAAATGGATTCCCAAATTAATCCGATACTCAATCGAACCCCAAAAATAAACACGGAAAAACAAGTCTAGAAAATACATGTATCACTAATCAAAATGTACATTACGAAGTCAAATGTACTTTATATTTCAGATTAAAATACCGATATCGCAGTTCGAGAGGAATCCCGACATTATTCTTCCGAGGAGAGTACCGTTCTATTTAGGGAGAAATTTTTGAGAGTGTAAAACTGAGAGAATGTAATTTCTTTTTCTCTAAAACGCTACTTCAAAATAACGTAACCGCTCATATATCTTAACCGCTTATATATCATAACCTCCTCCATAGACCCTTCATTTATGGGCCGGGTTTTGGCCCAACATGGGCAGACGGGCTTAAATAAGCCCATCAAAACATAAAAACCCATCATGAAGATCATCCTTCTCTAACTCTTTGTGTAGATACTCAACTTCGAGTGCCTTAGCAGAAGCAAGCTTGACGCAGTTGTCCTGATAAACCTCAAAAGCGGAGTTGATGGAAAGGGATAATAAGTCCCCATATATGTGCTGAAAAATAAGACATGATATAGAGTTTATTAGAGGATCTAAGCTTGACAACAACTAATTAATTCTCACATCAGAAGTGGATTGGAAATTATACGGGGATATCCATAAGAGAGGATATTGGACAATCTCCTCCACTTCTCCAAATCACTGGAATCCGTGGGCGAGGACAGGACATCAAAAGAAGGGGTGGTACCATCATTCCGAGGAGTACTAGTCCTGCTCCTACTCTGATTGGACTTAAAAGAAAGAAGACTCGGCATGATGCAAAGGCATGGCTGCATATATGCCCATTCAGTAAACCAAAATTTCATGGGAAAGGAGCCTAAGGAAGGCGAATGGATGTACTTACCGGAAGTATAAGGTTGGTCATCACCCCGCGTAGTACAGGGATTACGAAGCTAAAGAGGGTGAGCTCTGGTCACCATAGAGAGAATAGCTTGCTTGCAGCAAATAGAATATCGCGGCACAAAGTCCACCAATTCTCAAAGTAGGGTGAACTCCAAGCATTCACGCAAAGTCTAACTCTGCTAATGGCGCATTCCCAAATAGGGTTGAATTTTGAGGATACCATTACAATTCTTTGTAAGCCTCCGAAGCAGCATTCGTCCCCCTTTCTCCCTTTATTTTTTTCCTAGAATATTTTCTTTCAACTTGAGAAGACTATGGCTTTCGAGTGTCTTTTCTTCTAGTTTGTACCTAGCCTCAAACTAGCTTCTAGACTACACTTATGATAAGTATCCAGATGATAAATACCTCTGGAGGCATCTGCCATTATACTTCTCTTGTAATGGTAAATTTTCTCCTGGGTTCAAAGTGTATCACCCATAATACTGCGTGAGGCAATTTAGAGCAACCCAATAAATTCCTATACCCTATGTGTATTCCATCGACTTTCCTTTTGGCTTGCTGAAACGCTGTCATCCTCGCGTAGCCTTTGAGTGCTAGAAAGCCATTGATGAGAAGACGAATCTGAGATCTTTTTTTATTTTTTTTTTCCCAATTTTTTGACTTTGGGTCCCCAGAAAGCCAATTAAATTGAAACCTAGCATAAAGAAGTAGAATAAAAGGAAACAAGGCTGACTTGGATAAGTCCCCATCGAAGAATCCTTTTAGTTGGTTTTTTTTTTTTTTATGTCAGATTTTCAAGGTTTGTTTGAGAGAGCTTAAATGAGCCATTGGTTGATGTTCGTTGTCAGAAACATTCATGTTCCAACCATACGGCAAATGACACGGGTCCTCTCTGGAAGGAAGTGTCAAAACTAAGACAAAAAGAAAAATAAAAAGAGAACGTGTCTGAAACGACTGATCAAATACGACATAATTGTCCCTTCAGTGTGGCACAAGCTGAAGTTATCTTTTGCGTTAAAGTACCGGAGCTGGACAAATGTTGACTTGCGGATCACGGATTCGCACACATCACCAATATTGACAGCAAACGTTGCTAGCAGCCTTACTTGCATTATTGTTTTGAAATGAACCCCTAAGAAATTTGGTCAAATGCAGCTCGAAAGCCTAAAAAGCAGGGAGTGAGAACAACATGTTAATTATAATGGGAAAAAGGGAAATTGCCTAGGTAGGAAATAGCTTTCGAAAGTTAGTACTTACTTCTAAGGGCTAGGGTTTGAAGGAGATTGGACTTTGCTTGAGGAAGTATCCTTGCATTATTTTAAGACAGACCGTTGATTAACAAGAAAGCAAAATCCGGACAACAAATTTAATATTTCACGCACTGCAGATGAGAGAGAGAGAATTAAAATAAAAAAACAAGTGTGGCTTTTTTGGTTATTTCATTCTCTGGAGAGCTTCAAGTTTAGGAAAAAAAGAATTATCTTGAACACATATATGTATGAAATGTTAAGTAGAGTCCAGACTTGATGCGAGAAAAACAAATTTGATGGAACAACTATGAAGCTCAAATCATGTTTCTTCGATTGATCTAGCTCAATCGTGCTTCTGCAAGCAAAAGCCAATTTCAATAGTTCCATTTGTTCAAAGTTGAAGCTATCAAAAGTTGTCCATTCAAATGACTAATAGGATACCTATCGACTACCAAGATATCAATTTACATGTTTGGTGTCGACTACAAGGCTCATAATCGACTAACTAGCAATCAGATGCTATTTTGATCAATTTCCATCGCTGTCAATTGATCTTCCAAGTTGGCTATTTGGCTTCCAAGGCTAGTGTATAAATTTATATTGTCTAATATTAGTTCCATGTATTTGGTCTTAGTTAAATGCATTTATATCTATTTCTTTTATGAGTATTTATTATGATGTTAGTTTTGAGTCCTGATTACATGAATTCTCCAAGGGTCATTTCAATTTATAAAATTTCAAGAGTCGTTTTCTTTTGTTTAACGAAATCTCATTTGTACGTAAATGGGTTTGAATATAGGTAAAATTTTCTTCAACCAAGTGAATTTCTTTTTTCAGTCCTTGATCCAAAATTATTTAATGGTGAACCGGCATTTCTTTTTCCTTAACTGGTGAGTTTCCTTTAAGCCTTAATGATAAATTTCTCCAATCTTGAAACCGGTTGTAATTAGCGGGTGGTGCTACATTAAGCCTTAGTGATAAGATTCATTTCTATTGATATTTATCATTTACTCGTGACGCGACTTTTAGATTTTGGTGGTGATCATTATTTATCAAAAGTCCTATTGTCACTCAAAGGACAATCCCCATCACGCGTCAAGACTGGATTCTGTGTGTTGTGATTAGTTTGGTTCACGTTCCCATCGACGGTTTCAATGATGTCAATTGAAAACCGAGCATTTTCAGGTGGTGGCATGGCATTCCACGTATGTGCCGAGCTGTAATGGGGTACTTCGATGTCGTGATATGGTGTGGGTCAGGAATTATTTTGCTGAAATCCCTCACGTTTCTCATTATTGGCTTTCATTGGAGTAGAATTCTCATCACTATTCCCTGTTTGTCTATACACGTTCTTCTCTTTTGGAGATCCCTCCTTGTCCAAAATCAAGTTTGTCCATTATTTTTTTCTGCTCCGCTGCTTGGAGATTCCCCGATACCAAAAGGCCAACGTCAACGGGAAAGGTCTGGAGTATTTGTTCTTTTTTCTTTTTGCAATACAATGGTCGGGAAAAATCCCCCGCATTTCATTTTTGGGCCCAAACGGCGGGAATTTCCTTCTCATTTTTTTTGGCAAACATTTTTTTTCATTGTTTCAAAAAATTTATTTTAAGATTTTCATACTAAATAACGAGTTATCTATATTATTAATTAATCAAAGCCAACGATCATCAATCTTAAACTTTTGCAGAAAAATCAATAAACAATCAATGCATGTATTTAAAATACACCACAACCGTGCATAACAATATATGGACAAAATCACGGTTTATTATGAAGATTATCGGTATAACATTAATAATATCTTACCTTTTAATTTGATCATTAGAATGCAATAATTTCAATTATAAAACAAAATTTTCTTTTGCCTTCAATTAGACTACGTAATATATATTTGATTTATTATTATATACCATGTGTGGTATCAATTGACAAAATTGAAATAATCATCCAAGTACTATTGCAACCTATAATAGGATTTCCATGTTTCTTTATGGTTAATTATAAAAGCAATATTAGTTTATTTACGAGAACAATTTTATTAATTTATTTGAAAGATGTATATGTAAGAAATGGAAACATGACAGCAGACCTATAACCCGGTGTAAAGAAATGTTCGAAGATCACAATCGACTTGCAAATCTAGTGAAGAGAATTTTATGGTATGAATAAATGAAGTTTATGCATTTGATTGCTTTTGTTTTTTAAATAACCTCAAAACTTGTCTGTCTGACCTATGATTGTTAAAAATGCACTAGTATTTCTGATTATACAAATTAATAGTTATTCCAACTTTACTTATATATCTTAGTGATTGGTTTAACCGTTACTAATAATTACACTTGTAATATATCCAATCACTCTACAAAATATTTACATTTCACTAATGATGCCGCAGGTGTAGTATTTGTTGACAAAGTAAAAAAAAAAAAATATTGAATTATTCTTTGCAATCTATGTGTTAGCGTCAAATTTTACTCCGGGATGACAATGACAATTCATACCACTTACATGACCTACATATTTAAAATGCGATACTATATTACGTACTGTTCAAACAAAATTTCCATCGCCAGATTTCCAAAGCTGACAAGAAGGAATCAATATTGTCACCTTAAAGTGTAGTCATTGTCGACGATTGTCCCCTTAGGCATACTCAAAGTTGACGAATTTTTCTTTTTGTCACCTTAGGATTAACAAAAGGCAGCAAACTCTTAGGTTTATCGCTTTAGGATCGAACAATGGCGACGAGTACTAGGTTTGTTGCCTTAAGGTTGGCCAAATCCCAAGTTCGTCACCGTTGTCATACCCAAAGACATGAAAAAGAAATGATTTTGTTGCTCTTCAATGTACTGTAAGGCTAAGAAATTTTATATTTGTGGTGAAGGTTTGAAATTTCCCTCCTCAACGGAAAACGCAAGGTCAAAACCATTTGTAAGTTTTATGTCCAACCTAAGGCAACAAAACCTTGATGGTCACTTTAGCTCTAACGTAAGGGGCAACAAATTCATATGTATTCTGTAGGTTCAAAATTGTTGGACCTTTGATTGAATAATGGCGATAGAGTATAAATTTTTATCGTTTAACTGTTGGCGAGAAACTATGATTTTGCAGCCTTAGGTATGATTATTGGTGAAAAGCTTACGTGGGGCGAAAAACTTATGATTTGTCGCTAATTGTAACCTTTGAGTAACCTAAGGTGACAAGAGCTTAAGTTTTGTCGTTAAGGGTGTTTTGCTCGTGGTAATAACTTTTACGTGATCCTTTAGGTAATAAATAGATATCCATGCAATAAAAGGGATGAGCATGGGTAGGGGACAAGATTACAAACTACGTTCCTTGTTCCAGCTCCAAAAGCTTTCTGTGCCGCCATGGCCCTTCCTCCGTGGAGGGCAGGGAAGTCTCCGCTTGTTGCCATGCGGGGCACTCCCCTGCAAAGGGACAAAAAGGACTTTATAATTTTTTTTAATTAATATATTAAATAAGTCAGCAGATGGCTAGATTTATTTCGAATGTTCTTGAGAATATATATGATATTTGTACTTCTAGATTGATAAAACCCGCCTACCCCCCGCCAAATTTCTTGGCAAATGAACAGAAAAAAAAAATCAAAAGTTCTTAAAAGTTAAAAAAAAAAATAGCTTGTAACAATCATTATGTTAGTACCAGTCATCCCACGTAGGATAATCGGCAACCACATCAGCAATTTCCAACCAATTTTGGTTGAAAGAACTACATCGGCATATTGTCAAAAGGTCTATGATTAAATTGACCAAATTGAAACATTGGGATTGGATTGAGTGCCGTATAATAGGTTTAAAATTTTTTGAATAATTACCCCGAATTAAGAATACTAATTGGAGAAAAAAGTAAGAACACTAGGAGTATAATAGCTATTGAGATTCATTACATTAGCTTATTAAATTGCCTTGTATTACAGTATTACTCCACATATTTCATCCACTGCTAGAAACCGTAATGATCGATCAATCCATGTGGACCTCTACGTCTAGACAAAAATTTTCTCGATATGGTGAAATCCAATGGGGTACCTAATTAATTCATGATGAAATGGATTGAAGTGTGAGAATGGAACTTGAAATCTTTTTACCCTTGTAAGGATGAATAGCAAGATTTCTATATCTTATCATGGAGAGATTTTTAAGAGAGACCTCAAGCCTTGACTTTTACCGGGATCAATATTATCAATCAAAAGAGAAAATTGGACCACAAGTCCAAAAATCTTATATATTGAATGCAATGGAGTCTAAAACCTTTTAGCTGATTCAATTAAAGCATAAACCTTTACTAAATGTGCGAGCTAGTCGAGAATTTTGTAAATTGTTCGATCAAGTCCTAAATATTCATTGAAAAAATAATGCAACTGAAGTAATTTAGTACTTGATTATATTCTCACAAATAAATTTTAGAACTTCTGTTGCAATTTTGTAACATCCTCGATTCCAACCCCGTAAGGATCAGCCATAAAGGTCTTGAATGGATCGTTCATGGGCCATTGGCCATGGGATCGATTGGTTCGATCGATAAGGAATTAAGGATTGGTCATGGTCCGACTGACCAACCAATTGGCCATGAACCGGTCGAGGTGTCGGCCGTGAATACAAGAACGATATCAAACATGTGATAGCAGAATTTCCTAATCTATTTACTATCCTATCTCTAGGTATATCAAACATACTCAACTTATTAATCCACTATATCTCTATGTGAATTAAAATAAACATAAGTGTATTAAAAATTATGAATATTTCTGGTTTATAATGAGTCTTTTGGATCACTTTATCACTGAAAGCTACACAAATAATGCAGTATATTTTCTATCCACGTTTAATTCATGGTTATATATTATAATGAACAATTGTATATTATCACTTCTAAGTCTCAAACATGCACATCGATCATTCAAGTGGTAGCCATCACTCAAAAGCATTAAATGCAATAATATATAACTCACATGAATGAAATTAATTGTAAAACATAAAAATCATGAAATTCATCATCATGGTTAGGCTACATCGTAGCCCTAACAAAAGAAAATTAGAACATAGTAGAATAAGAAATAAAAATATAAATCAAACCCAGCATCTTGAATCAAAGAACAAGAATTCTATCAACACTTTTGTCTTCTCTTCAAAATACTTGAAAAACTCGAAAAGAATGAAAAACGACCTAACCCCAAAAAACCTAGCTAGTCTCTTTGTTATCCTATTTATAGGATATATCCAAGATATCTATCTCACAATACTTGTAGATAACATTAGGGAACAAAATTAAGAATTTCCTAATTTGATATCCATCTTCCAACGCTTTTTTTATTTGAATTCCGATATTTGCCATTATTTTCCTTATCTTCTACATATCTCATTATTCTGCATAAATAAGAAAAATTCAAATAATCAAAAGAAAATCCAAATATTTTTCTCATAGATAATGTATTAATTGTTGCCTAAAATAGGTAAAATAACTATATTTTTATAGAGTTATCGGTGTCGGCCGTGAATTTTCTACCGACCATATTAATGGATAGGATCACCAGCTCATAAGATGACTTTTTGATTATAAGAATTGATCATGGGATGATTTTGGATTGGCGGATGGTCATGGTCGATCCGACCAATCATAATGCTTGGCTGCGAGTGATTCCGCCTCGGCTATGCACCGATGCACGAATGATTCGATTTGATTAAATGCGATCATGTTTCGACCAAAAATGCATCATTTCCTATTTAATTCTTAGTGATTGGAAATGAATCTTGAATCGGTGATGTCCGATTGTGGATTGGTAATGCACCGACCATGAACCATACGGATGGATTGGGTACTAATCAGAATGAGCCTTGGGATAGACCCGGCTATTCCATCACTAATTTTAAGATCTATGAGTGCCTTGACTTAGTGCTAAGCCATGGACAGCCTTAGGATTGACCTTGACCGACCAAAGAACTAAGGACTGTCGATTATGCTGACCTACCGTCCAAAGGAACGGTTTGGCCGAGCGTGGGGTACGATGGCCGACTCTCGAGTATATGTGATTCGGTTTTTTCAAGGTATACCTAATAATGTCTTTTTTGACCCCAGAACCAATTTAGATGAAGGAATTCTCTAGACCACCTTATTGATGAAGAAAATGACAAAATAAAATAAAACTATAGAACATCGTCATTAATTAAGGGGGTGATGTGTCCTTTGACTTTTCAAAAATAATGATGAAGTTGTAGATATCCTTGATGGGCAAGAAAGGGGTGGCGTACACATGGACCAATTGAAGAGCGAAACCTAAGCCTCTCATTAATGACCTAAGAACCTAGGTGCCGAGTTGGCAATCTTGATAGCCTTATCCTCAAACTTCATTCATTAAATGTATAAGTGGCCCAATGAAATGGCAAAAAGCGAGCCCTTATCGATGACGCCTATAAGCTAGAATGTCAACCAAGATCTTTTAGCTATGCTACCTCATTCTTTTAAGTACGGTTATTGGACAAGTAGGCTTGCCAACTAAGGACTTTAGGCGGGACACTTAGAAAAATTAGAGTAAACCATTTGGCTTAGTAATTATGGTGCCGAGTAGTATAAATAGGAGGATCCTCCCCATTTCCACCATTGACATCCACTTTCTCCACCTTCCTCCTCCATTTCCTTTCCCTCGACCTTGCATCACTAACCCTTCAAGCTATTCAAGTTAGTTTTTAAGGTTTGTCTAAGGTAAGTAACATTCCTCCTTTTCTTCTAAGAAAGTAAATCCAATTATTGAGACTAGTTAAGTGCTCACTCGTCAAGCCATGGGTAGTGTGCAATGTCTTTTGTTTAATCTTGCTTACCATGGGACATGGCTGTGTGCTCGAGTCATTTATGTCTAGAATGAAATCAAGGTTCGTTCGGATTGATTTCATCGCAAGGCAAAGTCGCCCAAGCTATAAAACCTTGGTTTTGGCATAAATAAGATGATGGGTTCAAGTCTCGCTTGGTGCAGGAACCACCAAATACCACAAGGTCCTAAATCGACATTGAGGCATGTCGATCTTATGCTTTTATTGGTACAGGGATCACCCAAATCCACAAGATCTTGGTAAGACACCAAGCATGCTAATTTCCATAATCCAAATGGGTGCAAAGACTTTGTGCTTGGCATTAAATGAAACCGTGAGTTGAGGGTCATTCTCGATACATGTATATTCACATCGAGATAGAGCCGAGGTCCGTCAAGCTTAAGATCATCACTAAAGCGAGGTTTACCCAAGCTTCAAGGTTTTGGATCGGTATTGAGGTGTATTATTTCCAAGGCTTGTCTAGTATGGGGATCGTCGCTAAGTGGTTGATTAAAGTTACGAACCAAAGATTGATCTCGAGATATTTGCTAGTGGAGTATAAGAAACTCATAACACACACAATGAATGAACATGCCTTCAAGCCATGCCTGTGTTGACTAAGAGAGAAGATAAAAACCAACTTGTACGATACATTCATGCGTGCACTTAAAGAGGAAAAAGTGCCCGTTGCCACACAGTGTTGGCGGCGATGCCTCATTCATTAAACAGGATGCCTCGGTTGAGTAGGGATATCCTGATTGAGCTAGGATGCCTAGGTCTTGAACCCAGAAGTCTCGGGAAGCTAGTCCCAAAAAGCCTCGATCAAGCAAGATGCCCTAGTCGAGCTAGGAAGCCCAGCAAGAAGCTGGAAGCCCCGATCAAGCCAAAAGGGCCTAGTTGAGCTAGGACGACGCTAAATAAATTTGCATGAGTGCTAGTATATGCATAAGTATGATATGTTTATATATTTATTGATAAGTCAAAGGTAAATATACATTGAAGTATGTTGTAATGTACATTTACATGTAGTCAAAGGTAGCAAAAAGTTTGACATCGATCTGTCATCGACACTATTTCCAAAAAAAACTTTGATGATGAGATGCTTTCCTAGTAAAAAGCTAAGAATTTTATTTACTGAATTTCCCAAAATCTCACTTTCTTATCTTTCAGTCTTGTAGGTATGGAAGTCTCATATCAATGTTGAGAGCTGCAATCACGCTAGAGGAGTTAGGAATTCCCTTGGCCTCTATGGAAAACTTGTAGTGTGATGCAAAAAGAAAAGATGGCCCATAGATAAAGTGTTTGTAAAAGTCTTATTATAATATAAATCGGTGTGTTATGTGTGATATATATCCTAGTCTTCCAGCTATTATTTGTCTTGGGAGTTATTTATTCACATTTCCGCATATCCATGGCAACAATATAAAAAGAATTGGGAAGACAACAAACTTGAGATATCGTGAAAATAACCCTTGTCACTCATGACTCTAGAAATAGAGTTAGGGTCATGACGATTTTTGTTTCAATCAAAAGTTTAAACATTAAAGTAAGGAGCCAAAGAAGCATGTTAATGGTTCATTTCGATGCCAAATATATAATGTTTTACATCATCATTAACACAAAGCATAAAACTTGCATTGGCAGTGTATTATTAAAGTCCCAAAAAAGCCCTAAAAACCAATCATAATTCTGTGTGTGTGTGCGCGCGCGCGCGCGCGTGCGTGCGCGCGCGCGCGCGCGTGCGTGTGTGTGGGGACGTGCCACCCAGATTCAAGCCATGGCAGGACAGATCTGGCTCCACCACCGCTAACAAAGTCAAATGCGTCTCTGCCACCGCGGGCAGAAGTAGACGCAACTCGAAAGCCGATATTGAACCCAAATCTCAACATTTCATCAAATGAGATAGAGCCAACTAACAAAGTACAAGATAGGGAAGAGATAGATGAGGGGGAGAAGGAGAAAGTACAAGATAAATCGAGTGGAGGGAGACATTTGGCAGTGCAATGACATTGAGTGGACAATAAGAGAGGGGAGAGACTTGAGTTTGATGAGCAACGGGCTAATTCGAAATACATATTAAGTTTTTTTGGTTAGTTTTTACGTGTGGATGATTAAAAACATCATCATTCTGGCCTTATATCAATATCAGCGAAATCTCAACATAAAAATAAAAATAAAAAATGGAGCAAGTTCAATAGGGAAACCAAACATTTCCTAATTTTCTACTGCTGTCTAGTCTTTCTCTTATGCAAAGGTGGGGTCGAACGGCAATTGCGGCGCTATTGAATTAGTTTGGCATGTAACACATTAGCTCCAACGCCGCACCCCTTCCATACACGCTTTCTTTTCTCTCCCCCTCCTTCTCCTTCTCCCTCTCGTCACGTTCCCTTCCCACCCGTCACTTTCAAGCCCCCGCAACCCGAGTCTCTTGCAACGTCACACATGATTGCCTACGTGTCACATCCAACCCAGCCTTAATTATTGTACTGTCTCTCCCCCATTCATTTGCCACATTCCAAATTTTTAATTTTCTTTTTGCAAATTTAATTATTAATTCAACTAATCATTCACCAACCTTTCTTCCCTATCACTGTACATCGCTGCCTTTCAGCTTCAGCCGACATATAAAAAACAGAAAAAACTGTATCTCTCTCTCTCTCTCTCTCTTCCTCCATTATTGAATAGGAAAAGCCAGAGAAAAAGCTGCAAATTTCGGCCACATTTTCCCGGGAAAATTCTCTGCTTTTTCACTGTTGACGCATCGCCTTGAAGGGAAAAATTCGGGTCGTCCGATGGGATTTGCTTTAATTCAAAGATGATTTCCCCAATCAACATCCACACCTCCGTGTCCAATGATGCTTGTGCTTGTAGAACACCATTTCCATGTTCACAAGTTATTCAACGAATCTTCTGATATGGAGACCCTTTTTCCCAAATTTAATTTACTTTGACAACGACATAAAGTTAACTATTATTTTTTCTTTTGCGGATACGTCATTTATTCATTCCGATTACTATCTTTATATAAATCCGTCTCAGCTTTACTTATGCTAAATATTCCTTCTAGATAGGGATGTATGCTACGCATTAAAGATAAGGACATCGTAAATATCTTGATTTTCATACGACACTCCCTTGAATCTAATAATTTTTTTAAATGATCACCTAGGTAACATGTTTTTTTTTTAAAATGGTGGACTAGAGTGTCATTACTTTTAGTCAATCACTTGATTGCTATAAGTTTTAATCTTTCACCGTAAGTGTCATGGCAAATTGGGATTTTTGAATATTTAAAAAAATTATATCATTCAAGTAATCAATTAAAAAGTTATGATACTTAAATGAATATAGTACAAAAATTCTAGTATTCAAGTGAACCTTGTACAAAAATCATGAATTTTGTAATATTCCTTTCCTCAATGCATAATGCTTGTGCTATTTTTATTTTTTTTTAATGTTTTTTTGGTCTGAATGCTTGTGCTATTTGACATGCTGAAAGATTATCCAAATGATCAGATTATCTTTTTTTTTTCTTTTCCAATTTCCTTATTTGTTTTACAGGTAATATGAACGGAAACTAACAAGCTTTTTTCGCTTCTTGTGGGTTATTACTGTCCAGCAGCATCATTACATTCTTTCTGGAGCCTTGACCACTCTGAGAATTAGCTTTGTTGACAAAAGCGGAAACACGATCAAATTGAACTGATAGAGATCTTTAAGACGCGTTTATACATACAATGTGAAATTGGTAACCTGCAAGTCTAAAATTTAATGCATCCCATGTCACGCTGAGTTGGTAAGGGTCTACTGGATAACATCACGTGTAACGCGTAATTAAGATAGACATTCCAAGAACCCGCGTCCGTGTCTTCACCATCATTCTCGCCACTTATATTTTGAACCGGCAATAATGCATTATTGTCGTTATAGTCTTAAGGGTTTCCAAAATTGGCGTCCTATGCACTCTTCTCCTCACGGGCAGTCGAAATTTATCATGCACCTCATAATCTCCACCAAGTGTGATAGGCCGATTGTCCCTCACTCTAGAACAGATTTCAAGAGCTACCCCAAGTTCTATTCTCTAATTTTTATTTGTAATTCATGGGTTAGTCCATGAATTCAAAGAGGGTGTAGAAATAGAACGAGCGATCGCTCCATTGAAGAGAGGAAAACATTTTTGATTCCACATACCTCAATTATATGAGAAAACGGTCCCAAAAATCTTGAACTTATTACACTTTTGTCAATACAGTCTTGAACATTTCAATTATGCCAATTAAGGCACGAACCTTTTGTCATTTTGCCAAATGAGTTCATTAGGCCAATTTTAGTCAGAAATCACTATATTGATATTGGTTGTCCTATGTAGTACAATTGGATTTGAAGTGAACAATTTTTAATAGTATTTTAATATTTTTTAAATTATGTTTTATTTTATTATTTCTTTACTTTTTTTGTTGTTGTTAAGGGTTGGTAGGGGTCATTGACACTGGCCAAGGCCTAGCCTTGTGGCCCTCACTCATAGCTAGGCGAGGGTTGCGACCTTAGCTTAGCAGCTGGCAAAGGCTCACTAACCTTGCACCAGGCCTTGCTTAGATCTAGGCAAAAGCTTTGGCCCTTGCCAACCATGTGTGAGGGCAACGAGCCCTCACCAAAAACTAGGCGAGGGATTCAGCATTTGCCCATGACCGACAAGATTTCATAGGCTCGTCCCAAGTGGCTTGGGGGCTCGTGAGGCCTTGTCCCCTTAAAAAAAAGTGAAGAAGGAAAAAGAAAATAAAAATATTAAAATATTATTAAAAATTATTCACACTAACACCTATTGTCTTGTGCTAGCAATGTCACGTTAGATAGTTAATGTTCACGTTAGCGATTTCTTGTCAAAATAAACCAAGTGGACTTAATTGGCAAAATATGAAAAGTTTAGGAATCAATTGACACAATTGTAATACTTAGGGACGAATAGGCAAAATTACAATAAGTTTAGGACATTTCAGACAATTTTTCCCAATTTTATTTCGTATTCGAAACTCTTTTCCATGAATGCTTGGAGGAACCAATTTAACTTACGAATATAATCAGGTTCTGAGCCAAAAGGACTCCCTTTTGTCTTTTCAATATATAGATAAAATTTGAAAACAAAATGGACGACTGCCCACGGTTCTATTCCAAGAAAAATGGAGAGAGACTGACGAAGATTATTGCGATCTAATGATTACAAATTAGATACTTTAACATAAACAAAATTTGAATGCTTGCCTTCAATTATTAAGAAACACAAAAAAAAAAAAAAAAAAAAAAAAAAAAGAGCTAGAAAGGTCGACTGAAGAGAGAGAGAGAGAGAGAGAGAGAGAGAGAGAGAGAGAGAGAGAGAGAGAGAGAGAAACTTATAAGATGTGATATATTTATATCTAACCACATCCATAAATTATTGGTCGATGCATGACTCTCTATGCCTCTAAAAAAACTTAAGCCATTGTTTAGGAGTAAATTAAAAGAAGGAAAAATTTTACTTACATCTTTGAATTTACGCACTTCTTTCTTATTAAGTTCTGAACTTTCAATTTTCTAATCAAAATTTTGAACTTGCATAAAATCCCTATTGAACCATGTCAAAGTATAATGTGGAGAAAGATTTTTCCTCCCTAGACAAACGATCATGCAAAATAACCGCAATTCTGGCCTCCGTAGACGAGCCACACCGTGGAAAATCATTTTTGCATGTTCATCCCGTAACATGGTCTGACCGTTGCATAGGCTCAAATTAACTGGAATCGAAGCTGGAGCAACTTGATTAAAAAATTATGCAAAGTGCAAGGATTTGTTTAGAAAAGTCAAAATATTTTATCAGGAAACGTGCGTAAGTTCAAAGACGAGAGTATAATTTTTTCTTTAATAACTAATTGCTCTAGCCATCATTAATTATTATCTAATGCGAGATTATTTCTATACACATAAATAGTTATTTTATTCGCGATAATATGAAGGGTCTAAGTTACATCTTAATTATACTATCTTTAAAAAGTTGGCGCATTAGCAATCAAGGATCTAGATGAAATCACATCACCCAAGTGCCCTTATATTTTATAAGAATCATGCACTCTCTCTATTCTTCCCTCCGTTGCTTGTCGTCGGAACCTTGCGCGAAGTCGCCGGAACCGATTGATGAGACTACAAACACCTCTATAGTTACCTTGCTCCACCTCTTCTCTTGTAGGTGTGTGAAACCTGAGATTAGCCAAACAGAGGTTGCAACCTTTTGATGACTTCCCTGCAAGAGGTCGGGGAGAGAAAGAGAGAGTTGGTGGTGGCTCCGCGCCAATGAAGGTTTGTGGTGACGGTAGCCGATGGCTGTGGTGAGCTTCAAGAAGGTTTTGGTTGGGAAGAAGAAAGGAATAAAAGAAGAAGGAAAAAGCACTTGAAAATTAAAGGCACAATAACAGTGTAAATACTAAAACTTGTAAATTTCATGCACTTGAATCTTAAAACTTATTTTGTTCATCTAGTCTTCAAACTTGCACTTAGTCCTCCCTCAATTTAAAATGGATGGAGTAAATGGAAGAAGTCAAGTAATTTGAAATTGCAAGTTTAGAAGTTTGATTCATGACATGAAAGTTTCATAATTCAACTACTTGAAAACTACTAGTTTTAGGACTTGCACTACAATCATCTCAAATTTAGTATTTCTACCCCTAAAACTTTTCACGAACCCAATTGTTTTTATTGATTCATAGATAATTAAATATTGTCTTTCTAGGAGACCGTTACTTTATAAAAGATATGTTAAACTATATGGGTTGATTAAAGGGATTATGTTGATGATGCAAGCGTTCATCTTATCTTGCATAAAACATTAGACAGAAATTTCCTTCAAAAGTGAGATTCGCTTTCCAATGAGGCATAGGACTCATCTCCGCTTGGATTGTCACATTTGCCTAAAGAAGTCTAAAAGCGAATAGCCTACTTTTGTTGAAAAGTAATAGAGGTGTCCACACAAGGTTTTAGGCTAAAAACATGACGAAAGTTTCTAAAAATCAACACATGCGAATATAACGCCAAAAAAACCAACGTCAATTACCGGTTTATTTGAACGGAATTGAAAGGCTGTCAATACATAGACACCCGGCTTGAGACTGCCCCCCACCTTGTCTCTCGGGATAATTACCTTGTATTTGGTGATGAATAACGCTATTTATGACATTACCCATAATTTGAATCTACTTAATGTTTTGAAATTGATTTGTTTCCAGATGTAATTAAGTTAGGGGTCTATGAAGAAGAAGTGGGAGGAGGAGGAAATCTTATGACAGTGATATAAATTAAACCAGCTTTGTTAGTTAACTGAAAGCACAACAAAGAAACAACATAAACACTCAAAAAACATTCTTGTCAACTTGCTAGGAGATCTTAGGATATAATCCTCGACACGATCCATCTTTTTGTACCTCTCCCGCAATTATTTAAGTATGTTGTCTTTGCATGGCATGGTACACTCAAGCTCTTAATATACCAAGTGGCCTTTTACAACATTTATTTAGGCGGACTCCACGTAAGTGGGTCCAATTGCACAGTCTTATGCTCTCTTGGGGGATGCAATGGGCGCATTCTGGATAAATGGAAGTACTTGAGAATATGAGATGATTTAGGGTTCTATCGTATGTATAGGCACAACCAGATAATAAACCCCAGCCAATTTTGCAGTCTTTAAAACATAATTTCTTACAAATGAGTGATGCCAACTTGGTCAGATGACCTACACTTTTCACCTGCATAAAATGGTGCTTACATACATCAACACCTATATGAATAAACCCTCTTTGCGTATGTTTTAATTGTTAGGGAACGGATGTATATTGATTTAATGTAGGACGTGGGTTTTTATTTTCCAAAACAGCGAGTGTAGTGCAATCTCATGTTTGTGCCACCCACTCAGACTTCAACTCACATATTACTCGATCTCTGAGATTAGCAGAGTCCTCGATTTTTTTCTCTCCGATTCACTTACCTAAGATGATTACCTGCCGAAAATTGATTTTAAATTGACAATGCGGAGATTGTGTAAATCTCATTGCAATAATCAATAGTCAAAATTGATTTAGTTGAGGGACTACTTTTAATCAAGTTGAGGAGGTGGATCAAGTCAAATATATATAAAGAGGCTCCTCAAAATAGGATCAAATTAATGGGAGTTCTCAATCAATGTTTCACTTTTTAAAGTGCCATTATCTATAACATGAGAATCAATATATGCATGGATGATTGCTTAGCAATTGCTCTGATAGCATTCATGCATTAAATTAAGTTCTTCATAATTCCATTTAAAATAGAATTGGGTGCAGTTATAATTTGAAAGATTAAGTTCAATTATTATTAAACATATCACTAAGATCATGAGAGAGCCATCAATACATCAGAGCCCATAACTCATGGAAGTGATCAAATAACAAAAACGACGTCAGAGAGAGAGAGAGAGAGAGAGAGAATATCAAGCCGTCACTCATTCTCTAACATCATCCACAGCAGCTAATAACGGCAAAAAATAAATAAATAAATAAACAAACAAATAATAGAAAAGAAAAAAAAATGCAACCCTAACCCTTTCAAAACCATCAATCATTATGAAGAAAATTCGCTTTCATGGGATTGGGCTGTACGTAATCATTTCATTTCATCCTTTTTTTCTAGATTATTATCACATTCGTCACCTTCCGATTACGTGTAGCCTTGCTCATATGCCCTAGCTGGTCTTCCGGCGCGTTAAGCTCCCGTGGATGATGGGTTACTTTTTCCATCGCTATCTTGCAGAGGAATTTAATTCTCATCATCACACTTTCATGGTGATAACCGATAATTATCACCAAATAAATGGCTCTCTCTCTCTCTCTCTCTCTCTCTCTCTCTTTAATTTTGATCTATTTGTAGTGTAGTGTCAACTAGATCAAGAACTATCCAGGACTCAAACCCAAGCCAAACGAAAGAAAATGAAAGAATCTTGAATCATACATGCACGCACCGTATGCCGCTTCTGTTATTAGGTAATTATTTTCAACTTATATATTGTGATCATTTAGTTTATACGTGTGACCCAGAAAAGAAAAAACAAAAGGACCACTGCAACTTTTATTCGGCCCCTTTAGCACTATCAGATTCATAACATCCATTCGTGCAGAATATACTAATTAATCATCAGCTACAGCATAACTATTTCCTTGTATCCATGTCATTACCAGAAATAAAGGCAGAAATCAAAAAGAAGAAAATATGCTATTCTAGCAACTGCGACGATAGCTACATGTTTCCAAGTTCCATAATGCACACCTGTCTATAAACGATATGAAAAGGATACGACGTCCGCAGGGGCCACCAACCTAGCTAATATAGCTCCATGCCGATCCTCCTTGAAAATCATTTAGAGCAAAGTTATATCGCGTGGTCGTTTCTGTCACGCTCATGCACACCGAACTGAGCTCCAATTATTTCCCCGACTATGTATTGTTCTGATTATAGAGACCCCAGTCGGGTCATCATCCTTAGTATATGTGTCCTAATTATTATCATGAGATGATACATAGGTGTGACAACCATGTTTTTGTCCATACTTTCATTATTATTGCCTCCTAGACAGTACTCACCACCAATGAAAATGAACACCCTAGAGAGAGAGAGAGAGAGAGAGAGAGAGAGAGAGAGAGAGAGAGAGAGAGAGAGAGAGTAGATCATGAGGTGGACCCGGAGATGGGTGATCGAAGAGGATGGTTGCGCCTTAACATCAGACTGATTCGATTATCCTTGTGTGATTGAAAAATCGAGCTGACGTGAGGTTATCTAATTCCATCGTATTATAATCACTTTTATTTTTACAGCGTATAAGATGATTTGTTTCCGTTAATGGTCGTTGCTGTTGCTGCTCAGATCAAATGGTTCACGTGCCTCAGGACCATATTCCTTTGGACAAACGTATTGTCGACGAGAAGATGGGACCCCCCATAAGAATGGCCAGACTAATTGATTATCAAATACACGTTTGTGATGTAACTTTAATCATGGACTTACTTAGAAACTAATAACCAATTTTTCTAATTCTGATTTGGCCTAATAAAAACACCAAGCTTCATATACGTCCGACAACAATGTAAACGGGTTAGCAGATTTTCCACCAATATAGAATAAGCAGCCACTTCAATCCCTTACAAGATTCAAGTGTTTGCTAACTTTTTTCCTTTTACTTTTCTTGTTTTTATGTTTCGTAGCTGGGGACGCTATCCAAAAGATTGATTATATCTCGCTTGATAGAGATAAAAATGGAAGATAAAAATAGTACTGAGGACCACAATGGTTTAACATATATCATCCAATAGGTGCTATTGGATTTTTCCTTGTTTAAGCATGTGATTCTTTGAGACAATATGTTAGGAAGAGGCACATCATGGGCTAGAGTACTTCTAGTGTTTTTGGTGGGTCTTGGACGTGTTTAAACATAGCAATAACCATTCATGTCCACTCTATTTAATTTGTTCATTGATCTTCTTGCATGAATAAAGTTAACAGCAAAAAGAATGGATATTGAAAAGAAGAAGCTGATCCAAAACTTGAACTTATCTAAAGTATGAATGGAGAAATTAATCACATACATTATTGCAAACTTGTTTGCTGATCAGAGGAGGCGAAAGAAAGAATAGCAAAATCATGCAAGATATTTTGGAATTTTGCATGCTGCCTGCGAATTATCGTCCACAGAAAAATCCATGTTATTTTAAGGCGCTTGACAAATATTGAGATCATAATCTTTTTGGGATAATATAACTGATAATTCACTACGTAGATGAAAAGGAGTATTTTGGAAGGTTTCTCAATAAAAATTGGGCTTGGCTTTTGTACATAGGTTGCATCAATTGCACCACTGAACAGTGCCCTCTCTGTCTCTGTCTCTCTGTCTCTCTCTCTCGAGGGAGATTTCTTGTAACTTTGGTTTTTCTTGTGACTTCATGCCCTAATTAAAAATAAATAAAGAAATGCTCTCTCAATAGAATAATGCGGAAATTTTCTTATAGGCAAAGGCATGCACCGTCGACCTTGCAGTATAAAAAGGCCATCGCTTTGTGCTCTTTAGAATATTTCCAAATCCCAAGAGCCAAAAGAAGTATAAACTTCCCCTCCCTCATAGCTTCCTTATTATTTTTATTATCATCATCTTCATCATCCACATCATCATCTGCAATCACCAAATTTATACCCACAAAAGAAAAGCGAGGATTTAGTTGGATTAATGGGGTTGAGAGACATTGGAGCAACACTGCCTCCTGGGTTTAGGTTTTACCCAAGCGATGAGGAGTTGGTGTGTCACTATCTGTACAAGAAGATCGCCAATGAGCAGAGCTTGAAGGGCACTTTGGTCGAGATTGACTTGCACACTTGTGAGCCATGGCAGCTTCCTGGTACTTCCTTCTTGTGTGGTTTTTCGTATCGGTGCCTTCTTCTTTTTTTCTTTCTATTATATTTTTTTTTTTGTTTCCTTCGGTGGGATAAGCTCGAGACATGCATGCATGTGCTTGGTTTCAAGGCCTCTGAAATCTTTTGCCCACATGTCTGCCTTGTTTCTTGGTTTTTTGCCCTCGAAATGCGCTGACACACAGACAACCTTACCCCAGAGAGAGAGGGAGACAGAGACAGAAATTGTTAGGTTTCTGAGGATAATTGGATTTAGACGCTGTATATTATTGGTCATTATAATACTCGCCTGTTTTTCTTTTTTCATGATGAACTTTTTATTCTCGGATGTGAAGGAATCATTGACCTGTGTATCTCTATTTTGTTTGCCAGAAACGCACACATACTCCACCCTTATTTTATATGTAAACTCAAACGGAACAGAGAAAAAGAAACATGGACGCTAGAAGTTATATATATCTTGATATTCTCTCTTTTCTGCTATGGTGTACATCTCAGTATCTTACTCCTATGGCAAATTGTTTTTCTTATTGTCATCTTTCTTTAGCATCTTTAGGCACTGTCTTTAAGAGGGCTTCTGGGGGAGATATGCATATATACACAACGTATCTATATCGAATATAGTATATTAATACCATAATCATGAACTCTAATCTTTTATTCGACATGAAACACTCAGAAAATTTCCAAAGTATCTGGATATATCAACGTGCAGAAGAATATTTGGTTGTTTCATGATTTTTTCGAACTTATCATGAAATCACCGTAAGACACGATATTATATTACTATATGTCTGAAACACCTGCTTGGTTTTCTTTTCGTTCCTTTTCTTTTTCTTTTCTTTCGTCTCCTTTATTCAGCCCAAGCTTCTAGTTTACAAACAGAGAAAAAGGAGCCCCAAAGGTCAACAACTTTTAGAAAAGTTGTCGAGATAAAGTAATTCTTTCTAAAGCATCAACAGGCCGCTTGAGCTTGCAAACCAAGATTCATTTCCTGCGTAGTGTTAATTAATATCTTCCAAAACAGTTGCCACATTATTATAGGCTCTAAAAGTTCAAATATATAGAAAGAGAGTATATTGTCTATCACTTTCACATATGGAGCATATTTTCGTCTTTAATACTGTCCTAAATTAATCTGCACTCAATAATTATATGCAAAAAGAAGACAAGGGCTTACTGAGATCGACTATGATCAAAGCATGGTTACTATGAGTTTATGGAAATCCAATCTCAATATCGTGGCCAATTATATTATATGATTACATGAGGTAATAACTTTGATTATAACTGATGGAAAGGAGAGACAGTAGATAAGATCAAGTAAAAGCAATTTCTTTTTCTTTCCTATTTTGATTCTTTTTTTTTTTTGGTTCCCCTATTTTGATTCTTGAATACATAAATTTGTACGAAAATACGGTTTCATTTTGAGAGCACCTATTTCTTTGGGGATGATGTGTTACTGTATACTTGTGATGTGGACCAACAGATGTGGCCAAGCTCAATGCCAGTGAGTGGTACTTCTTCAGCTTTCGGGACCGCAAGTACGCAACCGGGTTCCGAACCAATCGTGCCACGACAACGGGATACTGGAAAGCTACAGGGAAGGATCGAACGGTGCATGATCCGGTGACACGCGAAATCGTGGGGATGAGGAAGACGTTGGTGTTCTACAAGAACCGAGCTCCGAATGGGATCAAAACAGGGTGGATTATGCATGAATTCCGCTTGGAGACTCCACACATGGCTCCTAAGGTGCAAAGGCTTTCCTTTCTTTTCTTTTTTTTCCCTACGATTGTTGGACTTTTATTATTATGCCTACTTGAGCGAAAGAAAATGTTTTACACAAGCACCGTTCATAAGATTCGATTCCTTTTTCAATTTGTCGTACATGAATCCTAAAATCAAGGGTGTTTGTTGGAAATTTCTAATGGTCATCCATATTCCATTGTTCTCATTGTGGTTCCGGTGCTTTCAAGTTACGGCATGCGTGTGAGAAAGAGAACCGGAAGGGGGGGGGCGTAGATAAGATTGAGGTTGACAATTCGAGAAATGAAAACATCGTGTTCTCTAAATAGGAGACTAACCTTAGACATTCTCTTATTGATTCTCCACTTACGTTGTTACACGAGAGAGAGAAAGAGAGAGAGAGAGAGAGAGAGAGAGAGAGAGTTTTTCCCAGGAAAGTTGCAGGAAATTGCCCCTCTTGTCCATTTTTTTTTGTCTCCCAAGTGGTCACATGATCATGTCTCAGAGAAGTCATTGCTTGATTCTACCTTAGGGCTAATCCTATTTGAAAATAGTGTCACTCTTCCTCTTCGGGATACCGACTTATATGTAAGTCTCACCATCTCTCTCTCTCTCTCTCTAAACATTTGGACAGTGCGATCATCATGCATCCAGAACTAGTCGAAATGAATAAAATCTGAATACCTTTTGCTCTTAAAAAAAAAAAAAAAGTTTCTCATTCTTTGTCAAACTATGATTGTCTATATACATGCCTTTGACATAGCGAAATAATTCAATAACTCTGGTTAATATTCGTGTCAACCCTATTTGAATAATTCAATAACTCTGGTTAATATTTGTGTCAACCTATTTGAAATAAGAATCCTCACGTCTTTTGATATATATTGCACACAGGAGGATTGGGTACTGTGCAGGGTGTTTCACAGAAGCAAGGCAGAGAGCAGCGACAAACTAAGCCCACCCTACATGTTTGAGGCACCATCCACCACCACCACCACCATCAATATTGCACCTTCTCTCGAATCTCCTCCAAATGACCCAATCCCAACCATGCCTTATTATCATCATCATCATCACTCTTATCCCTCAACAGTCACCTCATCACTATCCTCAAGCTCAACCCACTACCATGACCATCCCCACAACCACAACTCGAATTCTCTCCTTCATCTTCTTCACTGCTCCAATAACAATCAAGAAAGAAACATGCCCCTGGTCTCCAATATGATGTTGGACATCGACTCCAACGTTGTCGATGACGACGAGTACAGTCTCCTTTGGGACGCCAACCTAGAAGAGAGTAGCATCGTCGATGGGGTTTCCTCGAACCTAGGCAGAGAGAACGTGAGATTTGAGATGGATCATAGTGTGGTTTTCCTATGATTTAGGCTACAAAAGAAAAATTAAAAGAAAAATGTACCCCCATTTCTCGCGTGTGATGTTATGATCTTAATCATGTTTGTTTGGTTACACATTAGGATAGAGAGAGAGAGAGAGAGAGAGAGAGAGAGAGAGAGCTTGTGCTAGGTTTGGTAGGTTGGTTTGTTTTACCTTACATATAATTCACAGCATATGGAATGTTGTAAATAAATGATGTAAAGTCAAATTCTTTATGAGTGATGGACAAATTTCCCTGTGCTTTTCTTGCTAATCACGGAATTTGACGCGAGTCTTTGAACTTTACCTTGGCAACGATGAAGGTCATCCCCTATAAATTTATGTGCGCCAAACATTAACTACTTATTAATTATTTAGCCGGTTCTTTCAGCGCACATATCTTTGAATTGTTAGCAATCCATTAATATGTCATAACTTTATTAATTACTTCTGTGCGCCAAACTTTCTTTGTTTTTTAGCTGATGCAAGAGAAATGATAAGATATATTATGGTAATATTCTATAATTTTGTTGAAGAATATCATAACTTTGGTGAAGGCCTAACACATTAATATGTCACAGAAAAGATGTTATGACGTTGTGCTTCCTCGGCACGTAAAACATAGATAATTTTTGTTTTTTTGGTGTACGATACTGGAAGTTGCGTATGAAATAAATCTATTCAAGAAAGTAGAAAATAAACCTAAACAAAACATGAAATTATCCATGTTTCACTATGTTGGAGCTTAACCTACTTTCATTTAAATGTTTTATCGCAAGTTTGAGATAAATAATTTGTTTCTGGACCGTAAAAGTAACATGAGTTATTTATTCTGTCAAATTTCCGCAGAATTAAAAGTTAAAAAAAAAAAAACTTATGAAGTTGTGTTATAAGTTAAGTATAATTTATTAAAAAATGTTTATTATTCAAACTAAGTGAATTTATTTGTTCAATGTAATATTTTACTGCACTAAATCAAATTAATTAAATAAAATCATTATACTTTAACTAGCAATATTTTTATTAATAACATATATATCAAAAGAGGGGTTTCTTCTTGTCTGTTTGTATTTTCTTGTAGCTTTTCTTTCTATTTGACTCTTTAGTGGATGCCGTTTGGCCTCCTGTTGCTACCTTGGTAGCTTTTGGCTTCTTTTTCCTAGCTTCCTTCCACTCAACCTGGCTTGTTACCTCGTTGAGTATAAGTTTTTGATGCCAGTGTCCGAGTTGTATTGTTTGGTTTAAATCAATATATTCTTACCTTACCAAAAAAAAAAAAGGGGTTTCTTCATTTAATAGTATAAGCTAACTTCAAATAATGCATGCATGTTTTGCATTCTAGAAATTATAGCGACTTAATCAAGTGAGACGGATGTAAGGAAATAGGCTATATTTTATGTAACAATCTAATGGGGTTATTATTGCAACATCTCAGGCACATCGTTGACCCATTTCCTTTTATACTATTCTTATGAGCATCCGGAAGCATGTATGGCAACCATCTCCTAAACAACACAAATCAAGTGGCCAGGAAAACACTACACAAAACGTATTGCAACTATATTACACAAATCAAGTGGACGGGAGGACCTTTAGGGCGAGATTGGGAAATATCCTGGTGGCTTGGCGAACCAGAGACAGGATCCCCTTCCTCACTACTACTACTACCAACAGCACTTGCATTATCCTCCGAATCTTCCTCAGAGGACAATGTTGCCGCAGCATCATCCGGGTTCGAGACAACAAGAGCCATTGAGTTTCCATCACTTCCTGGTATTTTGCAACTCCGATCTTCAGCTGCATAATGGATGATCGAGTCATCTAACGGTTTGGCCTTTAAGGCCGAAATTGGAGGAGTAGATACTGCCTTCTCTTTCTGCCCCTGAGGATGCTTATTCCTCCTATTAGTGACCTTCTTCCAACCGTCCTCCGAAGAGGATGATGTATCTGGATCTGCAAAAGCTAGATTTGCAGTAGCAGTAGATTGAACTGCAGCAACTGGATTTGCATTAGTAGCAGGTTGAACTGCAGCAACTGGAGGCATCTTGACATCCACCTTTGCAAGGCAGTTATGTCCGAATACACCACATTTGGCACAGGAGTTTGGTCTCCATTCATACAGCACCGGAACCAGGAAGGCTTTATCATCCACCCAAACTTCGACTTCCTCGCATCTCTCCAGCTTTGCAGAAATCTCAACACATATCCTAGCAAACGAGAGTCGCTTCATTTTCTCCGTTAACGGATCCACATATAAGGGTCTCCCCACAGCACTTGCAATTTCACTAATTCCCGGAGCCGACCAATACGCAAACGGGATGTTCTTTAGGCGAATCCAGACCGGAACCGATGCTTGAAGGTCCTTTTTCAGCTCCATTGTATGATGCCATTGCTTAAGGACCAGAGGAACTCTAGCCACTGTCAAGCGACCTTCTTCCAATATCTTCTTCCTGAATTCATCATCAGGAATGATGAAAAAATAGAAACCATCATCGTTGGCCAGCACTTCAGATAAATGTGCGCCCCAAGCCTGTTTCAATGCCATTTCAGTGATTTTGAATGGCACATTCTTCCCCACATAATAACCTACCAAGCAACAATTCCATTTCGGGTCTCCAGCAAGCTTAGCATTATCAGACAGCTGAACAACCGATTTCTTCCCTACCGAGACAGGCGGGGCAAAGTCTAGTTCATAACCTTTAGTAGATAGGCTAGCCACATTAACCCATGATCGGGATTGAGGAACTTTCGACCTATCGCGATTCAGAGTACCAGGGCGTCTTCCATCCTGGCCACGAGAGGCATTTCGCATACGGCTACGACTCCTATGAGGAGCCTGAGGCTTGTCTTTTCCCCGGCCCAAGGGATCATTACTCGTAGACGCCATTCACAGATCAGAGATGAAACCGAGAAGCTAATCGCACTAGAATTCTATCGCATAACAGGGGAGCCAGCAATAGAAGCCATGGAACGAGCAAAGCTTCGGCTAGAGTCCTAGGAGGGAAAGGACGAGGCTTACCTCCAAAGGACACGGCCAAAGGCTGGCTGAAAGATCGGCACGAAGCAGGGGCAGAGACAAGCTCGCATCCGCACCAGAACCCTAGCCACGAACCAGGAGATCTCACGATTAAGGCCAAGCCAACCAAAACGCTTTGGTGAAGATTTGAGGGGGGAGGAGGCGAGGCTTCCCTCCAAAAATCGCGGCCAATGGATGGCCGAAGCGGTCGGAATCGCTCAAACACCAAAACGAGCTAAACCGAGCCGGGCTTTGAGAGGAAAGTGAACAAGAACCGCGAATTCGAAATGGCAAAATCTTATTTGCTTTCACAGCTTGTTTTTTTTTTTTTTGTGGTAAAGGTAATTATATTAAGAGCGGATAACCGCTCGAATATCTTAAACGGTCGGCTTAGAAACATTCGATTTGGAGCCAATAAGGAAGAAAAGTAGTTAATGAATACCTGAGGAACCTGCATTGGGTCCGTAATGAGGAATCCAGCGGGGTCTTTGACCATGAGGATCCTGTTTATCAGCTCCCTCCTTTTCACTGAATGGTGAAAAAATTTGGTGTTTTTGTCTCCATCTTTAAGCCGGGTAATCCTCGATTTTTGACAGTAAAAAGACTCCTCTTACTTTCTTAATTCAATGAACTCTTGCCTGCTCAATCTCTCCCTATCGACAAGCTGCAGGTTGGAAGGATCCGCTTGAAGCTGAGCATGAAGAACAGATAGGGCCACTCTCGCCTGCTGAGTCCTACAAGAGATGTCGGAGAACGACTCCTGATTAAGAGTCCTGAGGCGAGACTTGAGAATTGTAAGCTTGGATACCAAATGGAACATTGGCACTCCAAAAACCGGAGTGTTCTAGGTTTGTTGAACAATTTGGTGAAGGTAAGAAATGAATAGATTTTGCAGAAGATTACAAGATGGGGATGCCGGGCACCAACAAAACAATCACTCAAGAAGACAAGAGTCAAGAAAGAGTGAGGGGGTGCCCTGGGATCCAAAAAACGCAAAAGACCCTAAACAACAAAGGCTAAGCTAAAACCGAAAAACCTCCATCATCCACCATGGAAGATAGAAGGACTCAAGTCCCAGCTCTGTTGCAGCCTTCTGTTCTTCGGGTTATCCGGAACACGCTTGAAGGTCGAAGCCTTATCTTTGATTGCCTTCTGGAGATGCATCTTCATCGCCGGGAGGAAGAGAGTCTGATTTCGAAAGATAATATTGTTGCGCTCTTTCCAAATGATATAACACATGGCACCGAATCCAAACCGAGCCAGAGAATGATAAAAACTCCTATCCGAGAATCGCCTGGACGCCCAATCAAGATTTTCCCGCCAGGATCCGTTCCTCCACAAAATATTAAACTTAGCAGCCCAAAAGGAAGCGAGATTACCCGGAACTTGGCATGCGAAGAATAGGTGGTCCACTGAATCGGGCCTGCTAGAGCAAAACGGGCAGAGAGCTGCCGTTATCCTAGCATACGAGAGAAGGAGCACCTGCGTTGGGAGTCTATTGCGGGTAATAAGCCACAAATGTGTTTGGTATCTCGGCGGCATGGACGGGCTCCACACGAACGAGGACCAAGGCACGGTATTTCCTTTAGGCCTCAATAATTCCCACGCAGAGGCTGTTGAAAACCGCCCCGAGGGGTGGCGGATCCACTGGAAACAGTCCGCTTGTTGGTTGAATTCAGGGAGGGGTTCCCACCAGTTGGCCATAATATTAATCACGTACCAGCCCAATGGCGAGGCGAAAGCTTCAGCTACTGAGGCTAGCCGAGGGATGCCGAACGGTAGATTTCCTGGTTGGAAAACAGGCGGTTGAGCGGGCCATTTTCATGCCACGGATCAAACCAAAACGAGACAGACCTGCCGTTGCCAATCCTCCATCTAAAATGCTGCTGATAAACATCCGAAGGCGAAGGAGCTTCTTCCAGGCCCAAGAACAATAAGTAGGAATCGGAACAATCCAGAAATTCTTCCGGTTTAAAAATGTGGAGTGAATCCACTTACACCACAGGGATTCTTTATCCGAGAATAGCTTCCAAATGTGCTTAAGCATCAATGCAATGTTGTTTTCCTTTAAGGTACGAATACCAAGCCCTCCCTCTTCTCTCGGGAGGCATACATCACACCAAGCAACTTTGGCCCCCCCGAACCCATCGTCGGTCCCTTCCATAGAAATTGGCGGAGGATTTTCTCAATATTATCCAACACAGCACATGGTAAGAAGAAAACGCTTGCCCAGAAGACTTGAATAGAATAAAGAACAGATTTTATGAGCTGAAGTCTACCCGCAAACGACAAGAATCTATGGGTCCAAGACTGGACTCGAGCTGTTATTGCATTAACCAGCATTACGCAATCCGCCTTGCCTAGCCGAGCAGAAATAACCGGGACTCCAAGGTATCGAAAGGGGAGAGAACCAACCTGGAATCCAAGCTTGTCCACAATATCATTTCGAAGGCGAGACGATCCACCGGATATAAAAACTTCACTCTTATTAATATTCGGCTTCAACCCACTCCAGTTGGAGAAACATTCAATTCCTTCCTTCAAGAGCTCAATAGACGGCAAGCTAGCTTCCGAGAATAGGAGGACATCATCCGCGAAAAACAGGTGGGAGAGCTTGGTCGATTTGCATCTCCAGAAAAAGCCGAATTCAGGTCTACCAGTCTGAAGGTTTAGTAATCCAGAAAAGACTTCCATTACGAGAGTGAACAAGTAAGGAGACATTGGGTCACCTTGACGGATACCCCTTCCGCTTGCAAAGAATCCATGAAGCTCCCCATTTAAGGATACCGAAAATTTAGGAGACCGAACACAAATCATAATTCGGTCAATGAACTGCTGAGGAAACCCGAAAGCCTGCAAGGCAAGTTTTAACGAAATCCCAACACACCGTATCATATGCCTTCCTAAAATCAACCTTGATTACACATTTAGGCCGATATGGATCATGCTGGAATCCACTGAACAACTCTTGGGCGAGTAAAATGTTATCACTGATGTGCCTACCCTTAACAAATGCATTTTGCGGAAGACTAATGATGGATGGTAAGACACGGGATATGCGATTCGCAATAAGCTTAGTAATGCATTTATATATGGTGTTGCAACAAGCAATTGGCCTGAAGTCATTGACAGTCGAGGCATTGGGGATCTTGGGCACTAGGGCTATAATGGTAGTATTGATTTGCTTTAACAGTTCACCTGTTACGAAGAAATCCTTAACAGCCAAGATAACTGAAGCACCAACAATATCCCAGGAGTGTTTAAAGAATTCAACATTGAAGCCATCCGGCCCAGGGGCTTTACCCACAGCAAGCGAAAACATGGTATCTTTAATTTCATCATCCGAGACAGGGGCGGATAGAAAACGAACCTGTTCTTCATCCAACGAATGCTTAAGCACCGCTTTTATCTCCTCCATAGTAGGACACGCCACAGCAGGAGTCGTGTTAAGCAAATCACTAAAATGATCCACAAATACCTTATGAACTTCCGCCGGGTCAGATGTAGAGGTATTCCCATCAGTCACTGAAATAATTCTGTTTTGAAGGTGCCGTTTGTTCACCACTTGGTGAAAAAATTTAGTATTAAGATCCCCTTCTCTCAAGCCAACGTACCCTGGATTTTTGGCGATAGAACGATTCCTCCTGAAGACGCAATTCAGTAAAAGCTTGGATCTGCTGTTTCTCGGCTTCAGCAAGAAGACCGTTTAAAGGATCGGCTTGAAGAGCATCCTGAGTAGATTGGAGAACCCTTCTGGCCTCGGCGGTTCTCATAGACAAATCAGAAAAGGATTCTTTGTTGAGACGTTTCAATTTGCATTTCAAAAGACGAAGCTTTGCACAAAGAATAAACATGGGCGAACCATGAAAAGGAGAACGCCACGCTTCAGCAACCATTTCAGAGAATTCCGGATGGGTCATCCAAAAGTTAAAGAACTTAAAAGGCTTAGAGGATCTGGGGGCTTGCATAACCTTTATAACCATCGGGGTGTGGTCCGAAATGCCCGGTGCTATAAACGAAGCTTCCGAGAATGAATATTCCGAGTTCCAGCAGCCATTAACCAAAACTCTGTCTATCTTCCTCTGTTTTCGGTTGAGACCCGACGAGGTAGCCCAAGTATATCTATAACCAGTGTAACGCAAATCATCCAGGCCAGCCTGAGTCAAGCAATCTCTAAATTCATCAAACGCTGGAATCCAAGAGTTCGAGCTTCCAATTCTATCTGACGGGTCGCGGATCGCATTAAAATCACCAGCAACTATCCAAGGAGCCGAGGACAGAATGCTACTCGTGTGAATAAGATCCTCCCATAGAGGACGTCTTGCAACGAAGCTGTGTTCAGCATAGACAATCGACAAAAAAGGGTCTTACCGGAGGTTAACCAAAGAAGTCTGCCGTGAATAACTTGCGCAGAGGAAGTATTCACCAAAAAATTAACATCACGGGGGTTCCACCCCACCCAAATTCTCCCCTTATGGGAGTAGTTATAATTATTAACCCAATACCAGCCAGGCAGCAAGATAGAAGTGATCGAATTAAACACAGCGGAGGAGATCTTGGTCTCAATGATGCCCACACAACAAAGGTTGTTGGACCTAACAAAATTCCTAACTTCCGCCTGCCTAACGGGGTCACCCAAGCCCCTAATATTCCATATGCCAAAATTCATTTCCAAAAAACAAAAGAGAGGGACGCATTACCGTCGTCTGGGGGGTCTCCTCTTCGACCCCTTCTTCGGCGCACTGGAAGGAGTGGCCATAGCAGAAGATTTATTAGGAACTTCTGGACGGGAGGAACCTTAGGGCGAGTATCCTGGTGGCTTGGCGAACCAGGGTCGGGATCCCCTTCTTCACTACTACTACTACCGACAAGCACTTGCATTCTCCTCCGAATCTTCCTCCGAAGACAATGCTGTCGCATCAGCATCCGGGTGAGGGACAACAAGAGCCATTGAGTTTCCATCCCTTTCAGAAGTTTCACAGTTCTGATCTCCAGCTGCATAATGGATAATCGAGCCATCTACCGGCTTGGCCTTTAGGGCCGAAATTGGAGGAGTAGATACTGCCTTCTTCCCCTGCAGTTGATTATTCCTTTTACTGGTGACCTTCTTCCAACCTTCCTCCGAAGAGGATGAAGTTTCTGGATCTGCAGAAACCGGATCTGCAGAAGCTAAGTTTGCAGTAGCAGTAGATTGAACTGCAGTTTCTGGATTTGCAGCTGCGGGTTGAACCGCGGCCACATGAGCCTGCTCGGCCTCTACCTTTGCAAGGCAATTATGTCCGAACACCCCACATTTCGCACAGGAGTTTGGTCTCCATTCATACAACACCGGAACTAGGAAAGCTTTATCATCCACCCAAACTTCAACTACCTCGCATCTCTCCTGTTTTGCAGAGATCTCCACACATATCCTAGCAAACGAGAGTCGTTTCATTTTCTCCGTTAAAGGATCCACATACAAGGGTCTCCCAACAGCACTTGCGATCTCACTAATTCCCGGGGCCGACCAATATGCAAAGGGAATGTTCTTAAGGCGAATCCATACCGGAACCGAAGCTTGAAGGTCCTTTTTCAGCTCCATTGTAGGATGCCATTGCTTAAGAACCAGGGGAACCCTAGCCACTGTCATGCGACCTTCCTCTAGTATCTTCCTCCTGAATTCATCATCAGGTATGATGAAAAAGTAGAAACCATCATCGTTGGCCAGCACTTCAGCTAAATGTGCGCCCCAAGCCTGTTTCAATGCCATTTCAGTGATTTTGAATGGCACATTTTTCCCCACATAATAACCTACCAAACAACAATTCCATTTCGGGTCTCCCGCATACTTAGCATTTTCAGACAGCCGAACAACCGATTTCTTTCCCACAGAGATAGGTTGGGCAAAGTCTAGGTCATACCCTTTGGCCGACAAACCAGCCACACTAACCCAAGATCTGGGTTGAGGCGCTTTCGACCTCCCTCGATTCAGCACACCAGGGCGTCTCCCATCTCGGCCACGAGAGGCATTTCGCATACGGCTACGACTCCTAGGGGGTGCCTGAGATTTGTCTTTCCCCCGTCCCAGCGGATCATTGCTCGTAGACGCCATACATAGAACAGGAACGAAACAGAGGAGCTGATCGCACCAATCTATCGCGGAACAAGGGACCCAACAATACAGGCCATGAACCAGGCAAAGCTTCCGCTAGAAACCTAGGAGGAAAGGGACGAGGCTTACCTCCAAAGACACAACCAACGGATGGCTGGAAGATCAACACGAAGCACGAGCAGAGACAAGCTCGAATCCGCACCAGAAACCCTATCCACGAACCAGGAGATCTCACGATTGAGGCCGAGCCAACCAAAACGCTTCGGTGAGGATTTGAGGGGGGAGGAGGCGAGCCTTCCCTCCAAAAATCGCGGCCAACCAACGCCCGAAGCGATCGGAATCGCTCAAACACCAGAAAACGAGCTACAGTGAACCAGTCGCCCAGTTGAGAGGAGAGTGAACAGTGATCCGCGAATCCGGAAATGGCAAAATCATAGCTTTCACAGTTGGTTTTTTTTTTTTTTTGGGTAAAGGTAAGAATTTGTATAGATTTTGCATAATAATTACAAAAGGGAAACCAGGCACCAACAAGACTAACACTCAAAAAGACCGAAGTCAAAGGAGAGTGTAAGGGTGCCAATGGCTACAAAAAGAGACCCTAAAACCTAAGCAACACAAGACAAAGCAAAACTAGAAAACCCTCCATCAATCAAAGATAGAAGGGCTCAAGCCCCAGCTCTGTTGCAGCCTTCTGTTCTTAGGAGTGTCCACAACGTGCTTCAGAGTCGAAGATTTGTCCTTGATGGCCTTCTGAAGATGCATCTTCATTGCCGGGATGAAAAGAGCCTGATTACGGAAAATGATGTTGTTTCGTTCCTTCCAAATAATATAACAAAGGGCTCCAAAACTAAACCGGGCCAACGTACTATAAAAGCTTTTATCCGAGAAGCATTTAATCGCCCAATCTAGGTTCTGAAGCCACGAGTTGTTGCGCCAAGAGACATTAAACTTAGCAGCCCAATAAGAAGCAAGATTGCCAGGGATTTTACAGGCAAAAAATAAGTGATCCACAGAGTCCGGTCTGCAAGAACAGAAAGGACACATAGCTGAAGAAAGCCTACCCACAGAAGCTAGCAGGACTTGCGTCGGTAACTGTTGCGGGTGATAAGCCATAAATGGGTTTGGTATCTTGGCGGCAAAGAAGAACTCCATACGAAGGACGACCAGGGGACTGCGTTCCCTTTCGGTCTCAATATTTCCCAAGCAGAAGCCGAGGAGAACCTGCCCGAGGGGTGCCGTAGCCACTGGAAACGGTCCTCTCGATGGGCGAATGCGGGTAAGGGATCCCACCATCCAGCCATTATATTGACGACATACCAGCCCAGCGGCGTCGAAAAAGCATCAGCAACAGAAGCATCCCGAGATATACCCGATCGATAGATATCCTGATTAGAAAATGACCGATAAAGCGGCCCATTGATGTGCCAAGGATCAAACCAAAACGAAACCGTCCTACCATTTCCGATCTCCCATCTAAAGTGATGTTGATACAAATCCCGAAGGCGGAGGAGCTTTTTCCAAGCCCATGAGCAATAAGTCGGGACAGGAACCACCCAAAAATTCTTTCGGTTTAAGAAAGTGGTGTGAATCCACTTACACCAAAGGGACTCCTTGTCGGAGAAGAGAATCCAGATATGCTTCAACATCGAGGCCACATTGTTTTCCTTTAACGAACGAATTCCAAGGCCTCCCTCCTCTTCGGCAAACATATATCAACCCAGGAGACTTTGGCTCCCCCCGGCCCCATTGCAGGCCCTTTCCACAGAAATTGACGCAAAATTCTTTCAATACGATCCAGCACCGCACACGGAAGGAAGAAAACACTTGCCCAAAAGACTTGAATTGAATGGAGCACCGATTTAATAAGCTGAAGTCTACCGGCAAATGACAGAAATCTATGCGTCCAAGATTGAACCCGAGACGTTATTGCATTAACTAAAGCAACACAATCCGCTTTTCCTAACCTTGTTGATATAACCGGGACTCCAAGGTATCGGAAGGGGAGAGTACCAACCTGGAATCCAAGCTTGTTCAAGATGTCATTCCGAAGATTAGGCGATCCTCCAGATAAAAATACCTCACTCTTACTCGAGTTCGGAACCAAACCACTCCAGGCCGAAAAGGAATCTAACCCCGCCTTCAAAAGCTCCACGGAGGCCATGCTTGCTTCCGAAAATAAAAGCACATCATCAGCGAAGAACAGGTGCGTAAGTCTAGCTGCTTTACACCGCCAAAAGTACCGGAATGAGGGGTGAGCAGTTTGGGCATCCAGCAAACCCGTAAAAACTTCCATCACCAGAGTGAAAATATACGGTGACATTGGGTCACCTTGGCGAATACCTCTCCCACTTGCAAAAAATCCATGGAGTTCACCATTTAACGATATGGAGAACTTCGGGGAACGAATGCAGGCCATAATGCGATCAATAAACACCTGTGGAAAACCGAAAGCCTGCATACAAACTTCAATAAACTCCCAATTAACCGTATCATATGCCTTCCGAAAATCAACTTTTATAGCACATTTGGGCCGATAAGGGTCAATGTGGAATCCGCTAAAAAGCTCCTGAGCAAGCAAAATGTTGTCGCTGATATGCCTACCCTTAACAAAAGCATTTTGAGGCAAACTAATGATACTAGGCAAAACCTGAGATAGCCGGTTAGCAATGAGCTTTGTAATGCATTTGTATATGGTGTTACAACAAGCAATTGGCCTATAATCATGGACAGATGAGGCATTAGGGATCTTGGGCACTAACGCAAGGATGGTAGTGTTGATTTGCTTCAACAGCTCACCTGTTTCAAAGAAATCTCTAACCGCCAAGATTACCGAAGCACCAACAATATCCCAAGAATGCTTAAAGAATTCAACATTAAATCCATCAGGCCCGGGAGCTTTACCCACAGCAAGAGAAAATAGAGTATCCTTGATTTCCATATCCGAGATAGGTCTAGATAGGGAACACACCTGGTCCGCATTCAGCGAATGCTTCAGAACCGCCTTAATCTCCTCCTTCGCTGGACATGCCGAGGGAGGGCCAGAAGCCAGAAGATCCCGAAAATGATCTACGAAAATTTTCTGAACTTCCAGGGGTTCCGAAGTTGTGACACCTCCATTAGTTACGGAGATGATTCTATTATGGAGATGCCTCATGTTCACCACCTGGTGGAAGAATTTAGTATTCAAGTCACCGTCTTTCAACCACCGAACTCTAGATTTTTGCCTATAAAAGGACTCCTCTTGGAGACGCAATTCTGAAAACACATTAATCTGATGCCTTTCCGCCTCCGCAAGTCTAGAATTCATGGGATCTGCTTGTATAGCATCCTGAGTTTCCTGAAGAACTCGTCTAGCTTCTGCAGTTCTTATAGATAAATCCGAGAACGACTCCTTGTTGAGTCGTTTAAGTCTGCATTTGAGAAGACGGAGTTTAGCACAAAGGGTGAACATATGCGAACCATGGAAGGAGGAGTTCCATACTTCCGAAACGATCCTGGTAAAGTCTGGGTGATCCATCCAGAAATTAAAAAACTTAAAAGGCTTAGAAGACTTGGGGACAGGCATAATTTTGACAATCATGGGCGAGTGGTCCGATATGCCCGGAGCTAAAAACGTTGCTTCAGAGAATGAAAATTCAGCATTCCATTGGGCATTGACCAGAACTCTGTCTATTTTCCTCTGTTTTCGGTTAGGCCCTGATGAAGTCGCCCAAGTAAATCTATAGCCAGTGTACCGAAGGTCATCAAGACCAGCCTGAAACAGACAATCTCTAAACTCATCAAATGCAGGGATCCAAGCATTTGAGCTACCAATTCTATCCGAAGGGTCACGGATTGCATTGAAGTCACCAGCAATAATCCAGGGCGATGAGGCAAGAAGACTACTGGTTTGAATAAGGTCTTCCCATAGGCGACGTCTCACCACAAAATGATGCTCCGCATAAACAACAGTGAGAAACAGAGACTTTCCAGTTGCTAGCCAAACGAGACTACCATGAATGGCTTGAATAGAGGAGGCATTAACCAAAAAGGCTACATCCCGGGGATTCCATCCCACCCAAATTCTCCCCTTATGAGAGTGATTATAGTTATTAGTCCAACTCCAACCCGGGAGTAACACAGAAACAACCGTGCTAAATGCAGCAGGGGAAATCTTCGTCTCAACAATACCGACACAGCAGAGATTATTGGAACGAACAAAATTCCTAATTTCAGCTTGTCTAATGGGGTCACCAAGGCCCCTAATATTCCATATACCGATAAACATCAAAAAACGACGGAAGGAAGGGAGATATTACCGACGTCTAGGGGGCTTCCTTCTATTAGTCCCTTGGGAGGCGATAGAAGGAGTGACCATAGCATTCCCTTTGCGCACAGCAGCTGAAGGAGTGGCCAATGCATCTCCAGAGGTGATTTTCTGGTTGGAAGGAGCCTTCGGGTCAGCCCGAGGCTCATCTCGTTGGTCCTTAATAGGCACCATTTCCTCTTCTCTCTGGTTTTCAACAGACACCAGTTCCCCCTTCCGCTGGTTCTCATCAGACACCAGTTCCTCTTCCTCCTCACTGCTGCTACCAACAGCACTCACTTCCTCCTCTGACTCCTCCTCAGAAGAATGAGGCATAATTGTATCATTTCCAGTGTTCACCACCAGAGCCATAGAAGGTTCTGTATTTCCAGATTCCAACCTATTCTGGTCATTCTGAATATCAACATCTGCAGGGGAATGGGAGATATCCTCTGCTGACTTGGCCTTCATGGCCGTGATTGGAGGGGTGGTCACCATCCTCTCATTTTGTCCCGAATGTTGTTTTTTCTTCCTGTTTATTACCTGCTTCCAGCCATTAAGATGATCTCCCGATTCATCATTCACAGGAAGAGTAACAGATTTAGCAGCAACAGTAGCCGGTACAGCAGATACAGGGGGTTGTTTGGGACTTTCCTTCGCCAAGCAATCATGGCCGAACGCACAACATTTCATGCATGAATTTGGTCTCCATTCATAGAGGACCTGAACCGAGAATGCCTTATCATCAACCCATACTTCAATCTCCTCACATCTTTCCAGCTTTGCAGAAATTTCCACACAAACTCTGGCAAACGAAAGACGCTTCATTCTCTCAGTCAAAGGATCAACATATAAGGGTCTACCTACTGCACTAGCAATCTCACTTATGCCAGGTGCAGACCAATAGGCAAATGGGATGTTCTTCAAGCGTATCCATACCGGGACAGATGATTGGAGTTCTTTCTTCAACTCCATGTTGCAGTGCCATTGTTTGAGTACCATAGGCACTCTGGCCACGGTCACATGGCCTTCATCCAAGATCTTACTCCTGAAGTCATTGTCTGGAACAATAAAGAAGTAGAACCCATCCTCATTAGCTAGGACTTCCGACAGATGAGAGCCCCACATTTGCTTCAAAGTCGTCTCTGTAATCTTAAATGGAACATTCTTTCCCACAAAGTAGCCAACCAAGCAGTTATTCCATTTCGGATCCCCTGCATATCTTGCATTATCAGATAAACGGACCACAGATTTCTTCCCAACCGTCACCGGGGGAGCAAAATCCAATTCATAGCCCTTGGCGGACAAGCTAGCCACATTTACCCATGATCGGGTTTGTGGATCTTTGGATTTATTCCTGTTCGGATTGTTCGTGCGCCTTGTATCACGGCCTCGAGAGGCATATCTAGCACGACTTTGGCTACGCCTATCATTAGCCTGAGGTTTACCTTTACCCCGTCCCAATGGATCACTGCTGGACGAGGCCATCACAGGGCACAAACTATACGCACCAGAACTCGAATGCAGCTCAACGAAGACTACCAATGCAGGCCATAGAGTGAATCAATTTTCAGATAGCTTATACGGAGAGAGGATGCGAGACTCACCTCCAGATATCACAGCTACTGGACGGCCACAGAAATCCAATCAGCTCAATCCCCAAACGCGAACCAGAGATCAGAACCCTAGAAGATACTGAGATCCCCCGATTCAAGTCACTACAGATGAAACGCTTCGGACAGGATTTGAGGAGGATAGAGGCGAGCCTTCCCTCCAAAAATCGCGCCAAATGAACGGCCAAATTGGTCGCACGAGCTCAAACACCAGACGCGAACCAGAATCACACCAGAACTCAAAAAACGGATACTGAGATCCAACGATTCAAGCCACTCCAGATGAAATGCTTCGGACAGGATTTGAGGAGGGTAGAGGCGAGTCTTCCCTCCAAAAATCGCGCCAAATGGACGGCCGAAGTGATCGCACGAGCTCAAACACCGGAAATGGAGCTACAGTACAACAGTCGCCCGGCTGAGAGAGAACGTGAACAGTGCCCGCGAATCCGAGAAATGGCAAAATCTTTGCTTTCACAGTTGTTTTTTTTTTGGTAAAGTTGCTTTCACAGTTGTTTTTTTTTTTTTTTTTTTGTAAAAGGTAATCATATTATAAAGCTTGGACACTATACAAAAGATTGGGACCATAACCTCCACTCTCGAGAAAGGAACTCAAAAGTGGAGGGGTGCCAATGTAAAAAGAGTACAAGACTCAATCATCGAAGAACAGAAGAAGCACCTCGCAAGGCACCCACCAACGACCCTCCTGACCTAAAGACAGAAAGGAGAATGCGGAAAAGGAACAAAACAGAAAAGACCCTAAGAGGACGCGAAGACGGACGAATGGAACCCCCATCCTCTCTGAAGCCTCAAGTTCCTCGGCGATGGATAGATATCCTTGTAGGTGAGCACTTTATCCCGAACAACCTTTATGAGGTGATTTTTGAGAGATGGAAGAACGAGTGATTCTCCCCTGAAGATGATGGCATTCCTCTTCTTCCATATTAGATGGCATAAAGCCGCAAAGGAAAACCGAGCAATATCATGGAAAAAATCCTTTCCCTTAAGGAACTTCATGATCCATGACAGCACCTCGTCCCAGCCTCTATTCTTCCAAGGTAGATTGCACCTGGCGGCCCAGAAATAGGCTAAAGACGCCGAGGTCCGACACCGAAAGTAAAGATGATCTATAGAGTCCGGGACTTCACTGCAAAAAGCACATACATTATAATCGATACGGCCATAAGAAAGGAGCATAACCTGCATGGGTAGCCGTTTCTTCACGATTAGCCAGAAGATGAACTGGTACCGCGGAGGAATAGCATTGTCCCAAACAAGGGTTGCCCATTTAACCGGAGGTTTCTTGTTTCTGATATGATTCCAAGCCGAACCAACCGAGAAAGAGCCAGAGGGATGTACAGCCCAAATAAATCTATCATTCATCGCAGATAACTCCGGGAGTGGAATGGCCCACCTCATCAACATCTCCTTGAGCGTTGAACCAATAGGGGTAAAGAGATCAGCCACTACAGCATGATCCGGAACCCGAATGCCGTTTCTAAAAGAACGGGGAATGAAAACATCCAACGGCCCACATGGTAGCCAATAGTCATGCCACAACGATACAGAAAAACCATTGCCAATTTTCCACATAAAGGAACTCCGAAATTGGAATCTAAGTTGAAGGATTTTTTTCCAAGCCCACGAACACGTACCTGGTGTGTTGGCAATCCAAAAGTTCCTCTTGGGAAGGAAGATTGAATGGATCCATCGGCACCACAAGGATTGTCTATCCGAAAAGAGAATCCATATGAACTTAACCATAGAAGCTTTATTACAGTCTTTTAGAGAACGGATACCCAGTCCTCCTTCGGATTTAGGCCTTAAGACATCGTCCCACGCTACCTTAGCACCTCCACGACCTAGTCCCGATCCCTTCCAGAGAAATTGTCTCATAATGCGCTCAATACCTGCCACAACCGCAGCCGGGAGGGTGAAGACACTCGCCCAAAATGCTTGAATGGCGTGAAGCACCGAGCGAATGAGTTGGAGTCTTCCAGCAAAGGATAAGAACCGAGTAGACCAGGATTGAATTCTGGCCGTGATACGATCCGTTAGAGAGATACAATCTGCTTTGGACAATCTAGAGGAGATAATAGGAACACCTAAGTATCTCACAGGAATATGTCCTTCTTGGAACCCGAAAGCCCACAAGATACGATTCCTCAAAGACAAGTCTCCTCCCGACATAAATACCTCACTCTTGCTCTTATTCGGAAACAAGCCACTCCAAGATGAGAAAATATCAAGCCCTCTTTTTAGCATGGTTACCGACTTCCAATCCGCTTGGCAAAAAAGAAACACATCATCTGCGAAGAACAAGTGTGATAGCCGAACTGGTTTGCACCTCCAATAATATTTGAAATCCTGGTTTGAAATGCGAGATTCCAAGATACCCGAAAACATTTCCAAGACTAGTGTAAATAAATAAGGAGACATAGGATCGCCTTGGCGAAGACCACGTCCACCCGGAAAAACCCATGAAGATCACCATTAACTGCTATAGAGTATCTGGGAGTTCTCACGCATTCCATCACAAGATTAATGAATCGTTCAGGAAATCGGAAGGCATGAAGAGTCTTTTCTAAGAATTCCCAATCAACCGTGTCGTAAGCTTTATGAAAGTCTACTTTAATCGCACACTTAGGGAGATATGGTTGCAAATGAAACCCCGCAAACAATTCTTGAGCAAGAAGAATGTTGTCTCTTATTCTCCTCCCTTTGACAAAGGCATTTTGGGATCGGCTAATAAGATCATTTAAAACCATAGCTATACGGTTGGCTATGATCTTAGTAATCACTTTGTAAATAATATTACAGCATGCTATAGGGCGAAAGTCAGAAACAGAGGTAGCATTTGGAATCTTAGGCACAAGGGCAAGGATTGTTGCATTTACCTCTTTAAGAAGCCTCCCCGATTGGAAGAAGTCTTTAACAGCCAGAAGCACCAAAGGGCCAACGATCTCCCAATTGGATTTAAAAAATTCAACCGTGAAGCCATCGGGGCCCGGAGCCTTCCCTTTTGCCAATGAAAATAACGTAGATTTGATTTCCTCATCTGAAATGGGCTCATTGAATATTCGAATCTGATCGGAGGTCAAGGGATGGCGAACGAACTTCTCCAGCTCTTCAACCGATGGCTTAAGCAAAGCATCATAAGGGGATAACAAAGAGGAGAAGAAGTTGATAAACACTTGAGGCACAACCCGAGGGTCTGAACTTACTATACCAGATGGATCCTTAACAGAGAGAATTCTGTTATTTAGCTGCCTTCTCTTAACAAATGATGGAAGAATTTAGTATTCTTATCACCCTCTTTGAGCCATCTAATTCTCGATTTCTGACAATAGAAAGACTCTTCATACTTCCTCAAGTTAACAAAACAGCAACGACAAGATGCTTCCTTTTCAGCCAGTTGAATATTCGTGGGATCAAGCTGGAGTTCAGATTGCACCGCATACAAAGCCTCTCTGGCCTCATTCGCTCTCACAGAAATATCAGAAAAAGCTTCATTGTTTAGACGCCTAAGCCGAGCCTTTAGCATCTTAAGTTTAGAGACTAATTGGAACATAGGGAAACCCCTAACCGGCGAGCTCCAAACTTGCTGTAGTATGGCTTTAAAATCAGGATGCTCCTCCCAGAATTGGAAATATTTGAAAGGCTTCTTTCTTTGTGGAGGATGGACAACTCTGACCACGATTGGAGTATGGTCCGAGATTCCTGGGTTGAGGAAAGAGGCTTCAGAGTATGAGAAGTCAGTATTCCACTTGCTATTCACCATTGCACGATCAATCTTTCTCATCTTCCTCGAATTTCCAGAGGAGGTAGTCCAAGAATACCGAAGTCCAGTAAATCTAAGATCCGAGAGCTCTGTCTGATTCAAACAATTTGCAAACTCATCAAAATAAGGAATCCAATTGGTGGAACTTCCCACCCGATCAGACGGGTCTTTTATGGCATTAAAGTCACCTGCGACTAGCCATGCAACATCCTGGAAAATTTCGTCATAGTGCTGGAGGTCCTCCCAAAGAGGCCTCCTACGGACAAAAGTGTGCTGACCATATACCGTAGAAACAGAGCACCTCCTACCGGAGAGGATACAGGTAAGAGAACCATGAATAACTTGTTCCGAGATAGAGATAGGACAAAAGGTAACAAAATCCGGGTTCCATCCAACCCATATTCTCCCACGGGGGGAGCATTCATAGTTAGCGATCCAATTCCATCCCCTAATGAGAGAGGAGGAGATTGAATGAAATAACTCCTCCGGAACCTTCGTTTCAATTAAACCAATAAGGCATAACTTGTTAACAGAGACAAAACGCCGCACTTCGGCACGCCTAAGGGGATCAAGAATGCCCCTAATATTCCAAAATCCAAAAAACATCCCAAAAAATGACAGGAGATAACTCACCTCTTTTTAGAGGCTTTAGAGGCCGTACCGGCCTTTTTAGAACCCATCGGAAAGGGAGAGTCTTCCAGCAGTTTGCTGAATTGATCCTGGAGATTCGGAACTCGCTGCATATTCACTTTTACCGGTGGCTGCTCATCTTCAGAAGTATCTTCCTCTGATGATTCCTGACTACTGGAGTTGGCAATTTCCTGCGAGGTCTCATGGACTATCATAGAAGATTCCCGCACCGGAGGGTCAGGTAATGGGGACGAAACAGCATCCGAACTATGCTCAATTTGGAGGGGACGTTTCTCTTGAGTATTGGAATCGGTTCTAGAGTCTGGCCTTCTTCCGTTAAGGGGGAGAGGGCGAAAGATGCAGTAGCATTGAGGGACTTACGAGCATCTTCAGCAGCCACTGCAGCTCTAGCGGCCTGCTTCTTTTTCTTTTTCTTATTCTTGCGCTTTACTTGGTTCCACCCATGCCCTTCCTCTTCTACCGGACCATCAGGATCAGAGGCTGGAACTGTCACCCTGGACGTGCCTGGTGGCTCCACGAAGTGAGTACTCGGCTCTCCTAGCTGGTGAGACGTAATGCCCTCAAGCGGACGAAGGGGGTTAGCCCGCATGTCTCCCCGCTCTGAATTGGCCTGAACAGCTACACCCTTGCCTTTTTCCAGTGAAAGGACTTCAGCTCTGACCGAAGTTTCAGCCTCTACAATTCGATCGGCTGGAATGGACGGTTCCGACTCCTTACTGGCATTCTCGCAATCGTGCCCAAAGATTCCACATTTCCTGCAAGCCAGGGGTTTTCCTTCATACTCGACATCTACTACAACCATCTTCCCCATAACTTCAAGCTGAAGAAACTCATGGATTGGTTGCTGCACTGTGATTTCAACACACACACGGGCAAAGGTAAGCATAGCCATCTGCTCAGTCCTTTGATCCACATATAACGGCTTTCCAAGAGCGTTAGCTAATTTGCTGATAGAATGAGCAGACCAAAACGAGCAGGGCAAGTTTTTTAACCTTACCCAGACCGGTATCGATTGGAGGGACTCCTTATTCAGTTCAATCCCCGGCTTCCATTGCTGCAACAAGAGGGGAACTCTAGCCACCGTTACAGTCCTTCCTCAAGGATTCTCCTCCTAAATTCCGGATCAGCAATACGCAACAGGAACAATCCTCTTCCATTGGACATTACCTCCAACAATACAGGTCCCCACGCTCTCTTGAGCGATTCATTCACCAATTTAAATGGTAGTTTCTTGCCTAAGAAACACCCAACCAAGCACTCAAAGAGTTTCGGGTCAGCAGCCTCAAAGTCAGATTCATCCATCCGGATAACCGGATTAACATCATAATGAGTAGGGGTGTGTTCGAGATCATAGCCTCTAGCGGCACCACTCGCAACCGCTGCCCAAGAACGGGTTGGAGGCTTGTTCGAAATATCCCTAGAAGCATAGCGATTCGGTCTAGACCGGCCCCTACTGGCTTGACGACTGCGCGCATGAACAGTCTGCTGTCGCAACCCCGCTGCACCAGACGGGTTGAGGGGTTTTTGGGGCCGATCCTTCCGCAGCTCATCATCAGCCAAAGAACCAGCACGAATTGAGGGAGAATACGACCGTTCGTTCGGCCTTTCAGCACCTGAACGGCCCCGCACAGCCATAGACTCCATACCAGACACGGGCGACAGAACCAGAAAGAAACCCTAATCCATCGGACACAAAGAACTCCACAGAACAGAAGCGTACCAGGGAGAGCTTATGAGGGGTTTGAAGAGCATCCAAGGGCGCCTCTTGGCGCCAAAATCCGGGGCCAAACGCCTCCTGAGTCGAGCGGAATCAGCAGCAGAAGAAACCGCAGGAACAGTGTCACGATCGCCCAGCTAGAGAGCTTCGATGAACAGTGCTCGGCTGGTGGCGAAATGGCCAAACTATATGTTGCTTTCACGGTTTTTTTTTTTTTTTTTTTTTTTTTTTTTTTTTTGGTAAAGGTAATAATATTAAGAAGGGGCGAAATTACAAAAGATCGGTTCTAAAACCTACACTCAAGGCCAATAGGCAAAGTGAAGGAGAACCGATGTAAAAGAACAAGGGAATAAACCCGACAACCAACAAGGAAAAACAGAAGGACCAACACGCTAGACAAAAGCAGCAACCTCATCCGCCAACCACACAAGCGAAAACGGAAATGAGGGATGCGAAGCTGCACATACAAACAAACCTCACCCGCCAACCACAGAAAGCGAAACGGAATGAGAGATGCCAAGATGCGCCTACGGACCGTTGGAGAAGAGCATCGGGTCGAGATCCCACCCTCTTTGAAGCCGTCTATTCCTCGGAGAAGCCAGGACAGATTTGAAAGTCAAGGCTTTATCCCTAACCACCTTGATCAGGTGATTTTTGAGAGCCGGAAGGGAAAGAGATTCACCTCTAAAAATCATGGCATTACGCTTCTTCCAAATAAGGTGACAAAGCGCCCCAAAGGAGAAGCGGGCTATACTATGGTAGAAATCTTTCCCAGCTAGGAACTTTTGAACCCATGGGAGCATTTCGTTCCAACATCGATTCCTCCAAGGAAGATTGCATCTGGCGGCCCAGAAGAAAGCCAAAGAAGCTGAGATACGGCAACCAAAGAAGAGATGATCTCTGGAGTCCGGAACTTCGCTGCAAAAGGGGCAAACACTGAAGGTAATGCGACCATAAGATAGGAGCAAGACCTGCGTGGGGAGCCGATTCTTGACAATAAGCCAAAGGATAAACTGGTAGCGGGGGGCGATCGCACCATCCCAAACAAGGGGCGCCCAGCTAACCAGAGGCTTACGAGGTCTAATTTCATTCCACGCAGAAACAACGGAGAACACGCCCGACGGATGGGCACACCAGATGAAACTATCATTACCGAGAGCAAGCTGGGGAATGGGAATACCCCATCTGACGAGGAACTCCATTAAGGGACGGCCTAAAGGAGAAAACAGATCCGCAACCACTGCATGGTCCGGGATATGGAGAGCAGTTCGGAATCGAGAAGGCACAAACACATCAAGAGGGCCGCAAGGCAACCAATTGTCATGCCATAGGGAGACCGAGAACCCATTACCAATCCTCCATCTAAAGGAATAGCGGAAGTAGGATCTAAGTTGGAGGATCTTCTTCCACGACCACGAGCACATCCCGGGCTGAGACACAATCCAGAAATTTCCTTTGGATAAATAGATGGAGTGAATCCAACGGCACCACAGCGATTCTTTGTCGGAGAAGAGGATCCAAATAAACTTCAACATAGAGGCTCTATTACAGTCCCTAAGATTCCGAATACCCAATCCCCCTTCTATTTTTGGAAGACAAATGTCCTCCCACGCGACCTTGGCTCCACCACGGCCAAGAGCTGTTCCTCTCCATAGGAACTGCCTCATAATACGTTCAACATTCGCTAGAACCGACGATGGGAGCGTAAAGACACTTGACCAAAAGGATTGAATGGCATGCAACACTGAACGGATAAGCTGTAGTCTACCCGCAAACGATAAAAAACGATGCGCCCAAGACTGTATTCTAGCAGTAATGCGGTCAGTGAGAGCAATGCAATCAACTTTCGTTAGCCTAGACGAAATAATGGGGACTCCCAAGTACCGAACAGGGAGCGTACCTTCTTGGAATCCGAAAGCCCAAAGGATTCTATTCCGCATGGCAAGGTCGGCACCAGCTATAAATATTTCACTCTTGCTCTTGTTTGGGAGAAGGCCACTCCAAGAAGAGAAGATATCAAGACTTCTTTTCAGCATGCACACGGATGCCCAATCCGCTTGGCAGAAAAGGAAAACATCATCGGCAAAAAATAGGTGTGATAGTTGCACCGTTTTGCATCTCCAAAAGTATCTGAACTCCCGATTAGCCGTTCGGGAAGCCAACACTCCAGAGAACACTTCCATGACAAGGGTGAACAAGTAAGGTGACATAGGGTCTCCCTGCCTTAAACCACGCCCTCCCGGAAAGAAGCCATGGAGATCACCATTGATAGAGATGGAATATCTCGGGGTGCGAACACAAGCCATAACTAACTTAACCATACCATCCGGGAAATTAAAGGCATAGAGAACTTTTTCCAGAAAGTCCCAATCAACGGTATCATAGGCCTTATGAAAGTCGACCTTAACGGCACATTTTGGGAGGTAGGGATGAAGATGAAAACCTGCAAAAAGCTCCTGGGCAACGAGAATATTGTCTCTAATTCTCCTACCCTTGACGAAAGCATTCTGAGAATGACTGATTACATCATTTAGAACACCGGCTATGCGATTGGCAAGGATCTTAGTGATAATCTTATAAACGGTATTGCAACAGGCTATCGGTCTAAAATCCGTAACAGCACTAGCATTCGGAACCTTAGGCACAAGAGCAAGGATCGTGGCATTTACCTCTTTAAGGAGTCTCCCAGTTTGGAAGAAGTCCCGGACAGCAAGCAATACCAAGGGTCCGACAACGTCCCAATTTGATTTGAAGAATTCGGCTGGAAAGCCATCCGGGCCAGGGGCCTTGTTCTTTGCTAACGAAAATAATGTAGCTTTGATTTCATCATCCGAGACCGGCACATTGCATGCATGGATCTGCTCTTCAGAGAGAGGACGACGGATGAGCCGCTGTATCTCTTCAGAAGACGGCTTAGCAGACACCTCATGGGGAGATAGCAGATTCGAGAAGAAATTCACGAACACCTGAGAAATCAAGGAAGGATCGGAGACGATGTGTCCAGAAGAGTCCTTAATAGATAGAATTCTATTTTGGAGCTGCCTCCTTTTCACGGAGTGATGGAAGAAGCTAGTATTCTTATCCCCTTCCCGAAGCCATTGGATTCTTGATTTCTGGCAATAGAAGGACTCCTCCTGTTTTCTTAATTGGACAAACGCCCGGCGAGAAACCAACTCTGTTTCAGCAAGCTGGGGGTTCGCCGGATCACCTTGAAGCTCCATCTGAACAGAGGAGAGGGCTTGCCTAGCTTGAGAAACTCTGGCCGAGATTTCCGAGAACTCTTCCTGGTTAAGGACCTTGAGGCGAGCCTTCAACAATTTAAGCTTTGAGACTAACCGAAACATAGGGACACCCGTGAAAGCAGTATTCCAAACCTGAGAAACAATGGATTTGAAATCCGGGTGGTCCTCCCAGAGTTTGAAGAACTTGAACGGCTTCGATGTGCAAGCAGGCCGGAGGACTTTAACAACAATCGGAGTGTGGTCCGAAATGCCTGGGTTGAGGAACGCCGCCTCTGAAAAGGAATGCTCCACATTCCACTTGTTATTGACAAGCACCCGATCGATCTTACGCATCTTCCTTGAGGTGCCAACCGACGTAGACCAAGTATACCGAAACCCAACAAATCTAAGGTCCGTCAACTCAGTTTGAGCCAAGCAATGAGCAAATTCATCAAAATAAGGTATCCAATTGGTAGAGCTTCCAATACGATCCGAAGGGTCTCTAATAGCATTAAAATCTCCCCCAACCATCCAAGGCATGTCTTGAAAGAGATCATTGTAATGCTGGAGATCAGCCCAAAGAGGCCTGCGACGGGCAAAGGTGTGTTCTCCATATATTGCCGAAACCGAACAAGAACAACCAGAAACAGAGCTCTTAAGATAGCCATGAATAGCTTGATCAGTAACAGAGATGGGAGAAAACGAAACAAAATGCGGGTTCCACCCCACCCAAATTCTCCCCCGAGGGGCGCAATTATAGTTTGCAACCCACTTCCAATCCCTAATAAGGGTGGACGAAATAGATTGAAAACGGTCCTCAGGAACTTTGGTTTCAATCAAGGCAATATAGCAAAGCTTATTAACCGCAACAAAACGCCTAACTTCAGCACGCCTTAGCGGATCAAGAATGCCTCTTATATTCCAAAACCCAAAAAACATCCAAAAAACGAGGGGCAGAACGAATTACCTCTTTTTCAGGTTCTTGGAGCCCTTGGAAGGCTTCCTCGAACCGCCAGGAACAGGGGACTCTTCTAATAGCTTAGCAAGCTGCTGTTGAATGGTCGGCGACAATTGCGAGATCCGGCTATTGGTTCCATCTTTAGCATTCAGAGGATCATCATCGGAGGAATCATCATGAGAAGACGAATTGCAAATATCCTCGGAGGTCTCCTGGACAACCAAAGCCAGATCCGAATTAGAAGGATCCTCCGCAGCAGTCTCTGGACGAGCAGGGGAACGGATGTCTGGGGAAAGCACATCCGAGGGGGGGGCTTCTTGGAAAGGGGGATCCCGAATTATAAGCTGGCCTTCCTCCGTAATAGGAGACAAGCCAAAAGAAGCTGTAGAGTTCGCAGCCTTCTGAGCAGCCTCTGCAGCAGCTTCTCTAGCAGCTTGTTTCCTCCTCTGTTTCTTATTCTTGCGTTTGATTTGTTTCCAACCCTTCTCAGCCTCTTCTGGATCGCAATGATCAGCAGTAGGATGGGCAATCAGATGATCAGGTGAATGAGGAGACAGCTGGTGAGAGCTAGATTCACCCCTTTCTCGAGGTCTATAAGCTTCATTGACAGCACCAGCATCAGCATAGACGAGATCCCGAGAAGGCTGAAGAGTTCTATCACCATTGACAGTAGGTGAGGACGGGGTTGCCACCCCTTTCCCCTTGATAACCGAATCAGCTTGAAGATTCATCTCAGGCTCAGGGTGTCGGTAGACACCATTGTCATTGGCTGCAGCAGCCGGAGCAGGGCCAGAGCTTTTGCAGGTGTGACCAAACATACCGCATTTACGGCAGACCAGCGGTTTCCATTCATACTCTACTTCCACAACATCTATTTTACCATCAGTGAGAACATCCAGAGTTTCATGTAAGGTTTGTTCAACCGATATCTCAACACAAACACGGGCAAATGTTAGCATGGACATTTCTTCAGTTCTTTGATCCACATATAAAGGTTTCCCAAGAGCACTAGCAGTTTTACTTATGCTCTGGGATGACCAGTACGTATAGGGAAGGCCCCTTAATCTCACCCAAATTGGCACCGACATATGGATGTCTCTCCTCAGCTCCAGTCCAGGTTGCCACTGTTGAAGGATAAACGGAATTCTAGCAACCGTAATCGGGCCGCCCTCTAAGAGTTTTCGCCTGAACTCCTTGTCAGGGATCCGAAGGAGGAAGAGTCCTTTCCCATTCGACAGCACTTCAACGAGAACCGGGCCCCAAGCTCTCCTAAGAGATTCCTCAACTAGTTTGAAAGGTAGTTTTCTACCAATCATAAAATAGCCGACTAGACAGTCATAAAGCTTAGGATCAGCTGCATCTATATCAGACTTATCCATAATAATAACCGGTCTGTTATCCACAAACTGAGGAGGGATATACTCCAGCCTATAGCCATTATTGGAGGCACTAGCTACCGACGCCCAAGTGCGGGGAGTTGGTTTCTTCGATCCAGCTCTTGACCGGGATCGAATAGGACCTGAACTGCCCCTGAACTCCTGTCGGCCTTTGCGCCCACCAAGAACAGGTCGCGAACCTGCAACACCAGCAGCGCCATGCGGAGCATTTCGATTCTCAACCATCACCGGAGGCACATCCGAACTAGGGCGATTAATTCTAGGAGGAGAGGGGTTTCGCAATCCCACACCCTTCTCATTTAATCGGGCCTCAGCCGATTCGTCCATCACAGCAGGAAGAACACAGAAGCGAACAAAACCCTAATCCATCGCCTCTCGATTTATCCAAGGAGAGAAGACGTACCAGGTGTTGCTTTGCGGGGGTTTGAAGAGCCTTGAAGGGCGCCCAATACCACGGATTTTCAGCTCCAACCGCCGGTCAAAGTGGCCGAAATCAGCAGAGACAGAAATCGCAGGAACAGTGCCAGAATCGGGCAAGCTAGAGAGGATCCATGAACAGTACCCGAGAAAACCGAAAATGGCCAAACCCTTGCTTTCACAGTTGTTCGTCTTTCATAAATCCAAGAATTTCACCTCTGACTATGAAATACGAATGCCCCCGACTGTCTCTGTTAATCATTACTCTAATCCCAAAGGTCAACACAATAGGATCAAAATTCATATGATGTTATCCCATGCTAATGTATATAGAGCGTAGGCTTGCTTTGAGCACTCTAATTTATTCAAAGTAATAGCACCGAAGGCACGACCCGATTAGTTTAGGCCAAGAGCGTATCGCTAGTAGAAGGAATGAGCCAATTGGTGCACACCGTGAGGCAGACCAATCGACCCAACCCAAGGTCTAATTACGAGCTTTTTAACTGTAACAACTTAAATATATGTTATTGGAGCTGGAATTACCGCGGTTGCTGGCACCAGACTTGCCCTCCAATGGATCCTCATTAATGGATTTAGATTGTACTCATTTCAATTACCAAACTCAAAGAGCCCGGTATTGTTATTTATTGTCACTACCTCCCCGTGTCAGGATTGGGTAATTTGTGCACAGCCTTCCTTAGATGTGGTAGTCGTTTCTCAGGCTCCCTCTCTAGAATCGAATCCTAATTCTCCGTCACTTGTCACCTACATAGTAGGCCACTATCCTACCATCGAAAGTTGATAGGGCAAAAATTTGAATGATGGTCGCCGGCACGATGGCCGTGCGATCCGTCAAGTTATCATGAATTATCAGAGCAACGGGCAAAGCCCCCGTCAACCTTTTATCTAATAAATGCATCCTTTCCAAAAGTCGGGGTTTGTTGCACATATTAGCTCTAGAATTACTACGATTATCCAAGTAGCAAATACTATCAAACAAACTATAACTGATTTAATGAGCCATTCGCAATTTCATAGTCTGAATTAATTCATACTTACATGCATGGCTTAATCTTTGAGACAAGCATATGACTATTGGCAGGATCAACCAAGTAGCATTCATTCATGATGTCTACCAAGCATGATCCATCGTGATGCCTAAGGGCTTCACGCAATCAAGGACAAGGCAAGATCGTCATTCCGGTTAAGCGATAAATGCTTAACGGTTAGGGAACAAGGGCCAATGATCCCACACCCATTATGAGAGTTCCACATCTGAGAGAACAAGTAGGTACTCGTGGTCCATTCAAACAATCAAATGAAACGCCATTCATGGAACACGAGCCCCACTATCCGGTCCAACCGAGCATCCAAGAGAACGCCGTGATGGAAGGGACGATCGAAGGCACACATTTCCGTCGCAATAGGTATGCAACACAAGAACCCATGTCTTGCATCCAATGTTTAGCTCGGAGCAACAACTGATCGAAAGTGAGGGAAGCAGTTCGATGCACCAGCACGAAGCCTACTTACGCACACATTCTTATCATCTCTCACACGCCATCGCGTACACTGGAAACAAACCAAGCCGATTCATCCGTAGCTCCTCAAGCACGAGAACTCAGGAACACACGGAGTCATCGAACGAGGTCGCATCCACACCGCTAGATGCGAGAACACCAATGTCTTGTTCAAGTCGTGATCGATATAGCGCGTGGCTTGTTCATTCATGCCCGAGGCACGATCTCATCTTATCCAAGGGTTTTCAAAACCTCTTGCTCCTCAAATATATATTAAACCTTTCGATGCCAAATATCATACCTATCACCATTCAGCTTCTCACCCTTATTGAGATTGGCTAAAATAGTTTTAGATGCTGAAACCATGATCAATTGCTATTGCACATTAACATAATAAACGTAGAATCAATATTAACACATTCTCCAAAATAACACATATATTTAATATGCAGCAAAAACAAACTAAATTAATTATAATTCAACAAACGACACAGAAATAAAAGTTTACTATGTTTCCAATCAACTTCTATGCACTATTATTGTACTATCATTAACTAGTTTAATTTGTGCAAATTTTAAGTTTCAGTGGAAACTCCTTTGAATTGTATCAACTGTCAAAGCGGTTTGATTGATCAAATCGGTTGAATTGGCCAAGAGCCTTATTGGCTTACTGGCACGTGTGCCACACATGTTGTGTACTCAGGCAACGCATATGGACACGTGCGAGCTCCAATGGGCACATGGTTGGTGATGTTTTGCTCGTATGGATGTATTCTGCATTATGGTGTAGTTATTAGGCTTTTAAATGTATAAAAATACATATGAAACCTTAAATATACATCTTTTGGGGTATAAGTGCATTATTTATTCCCTCTAACTTGTATTTCACTATGATTTTGGAAATACAGAAGCTAGCATACATGTAATTAATCGTATATGTGTTCTATAGAGCTTGTTTCGAAGATAGCATGTATATGGTTTAACATACTTGCAATTTCCTAGTTCCAAGCAAACTTGAACAATGATTGGAAATCCTTGATCATTTCATTACGTCTTGAATTCCACTTTCAATTATAGTTACTACATGATTATTTTGCATGTTGGTTTACATCATGCTATGCATTTTAATATAAATAGAAAAATGTGGAGATTATATGAGATCATGTAATTGTTTTTTCTAGTGGGATTTATAGATTGGTAGAATTCAAAAGAGTTCTCACATGAAACTTAAAATTTGCATAAATTAAACTAGTTAATGATAGTAGAACAATATTACATAAAAGCTGATTGGGAACATATTGAATTTTCATTTCTATGTCTTTCATTAAATTATCATTAATTTAGTTTATTTTTACTGCAAATTAAATATGTGTGTTACTTTGTAAAATGTACTAATATTGATTCCGCATTATTAGTCAATGTGTCATAGCAATTGATTATGGTTTCGGCATATTGACATAATAAACGCGGAATGAATATTAACACATTTTGCAAAGTAACACACATATTTAATTTGCAATAAAAATAAACTAAATTAATGATAATTCAATGAAAAACATAGAAAGGAAAATTCACTATGTTTCTAATCGGCTTTTATGTATTGTTATTCTACTATCATTAACTAGTTTAATTTATGCAAATTTTAAATTCTCAACAAGAACTCATTCGAATTCTACCAACCTACGAACTCCCACTAGAAAAAACAATTACATGACCTTATGTAATCTCCACCATTTTCTATTAATACTAAAAGGCATAGCATAATGTGAATCAATATACAAAACAACCATACAGCAACTATAATTGAAAGCAAAATTCAAAGATCTCCAGCCACTCGTCATGGAAATAAGCTCTACGTAACATATATGTGGTCATTTATGTGTATGTTAACTTCTATATTTCCAAAACCATGGTGAAATGCAAGTTAAAAGGAATAAACAATACATTTATACCCAAAACAATATGTATAATTAGGGTTCCATACGCATTTTTATACTTTTAAAAGTCTCAAACATGTAAAATAAGTACGCCACAATGTAAACCAAATGCCACCAACCCATCGAAGCCCGCACATGCCCACACATGCTGCCTAAGTATGTGATGCCAACGAGCCAATAAAGCTCCTAGCTGGTCCGATCAATCCAATGGTCAAACTGGTCCGACCACTTTGACCGGTCCAACTGTTGACTGATCAATCGGGTCGAGTTTTCGGGATGGGTCTTCGGCCGGGTCAGGTCATCGGTCAAGTCAAGTTTCTGACTAGTAGACAACCAATGAGTGACATCATCAATGACATCCATGGGTCGGTTACCGACCGTTGGCTAACATCATCAATGATGTCTACACACATTGATTCGTCGAAATGTGCATGGCACTCACACGCTAGGCTATCCTAACATCCCAACGCGTGTGGGCACATCTAGCGTCATCCAACGGCATGCCACCTATTGTCTTAATCATCAAAACAAGTACTTTTACCTTATGTATTCGAAATTGATTTTGGCCCAAAAAATTCCAAAAAAATGGCCAAAACAATACGGTCTTCCGCGACCTTCAAACCCATTCTTCGCTTAAGTTCTTTTCGACAATTTATGTTACAATTTCTGAGCAATGAATATCCAAACGATATGAAATTCATCCTCTTGATCTCTATATCCAAACAAGTACTTTTACCTTATGTATTCTTGATTTTGCAAAAAATATTCTAAAAAAATGAAAACAATATCCAAAACCCATTCTTCGATATTTATGTTACAATTTCTGAAATGAATATCAAACGATCATCCTCTTGATCTCTATATCAAACAGCAAGCGACAAAATTCGACAAAAAAATAAGGTAAAGATGATAACACATGCTCTAATACCAATGTAGGAAGAAAGTCGGTGAAAGAAACGATTAACCTTTTCAATGCACAATAAATTAATTACTTAGGAACGTACGTTAAATCACGAGCAAACAACGGATGATACAAATACAATCACAAGAAAAGTATTCACATTCCATAACATTAATGCCAATTCTCTTCTCAAAGTAGAAATGGAAACCTTTTGTTGGTTCATCTTTGATAGAAAGGAAGAGCGTTCTTTTTGCCAACCGTTTTATTGTCATTCATCGGTTATCTTCTAAAGTCATCATATTTATACTTCCTTTAAAAGATAACTACTCATATCCATTCAAAAAGTGCATTCGTAATCACATCACATCAAGATAAACCGGTATCTTAATCACACCCCATCATGAACATATCAATAAATTATAATAGGAAGAAAATATTTGATGTAGTTAGCATCAAAGTTATTTATTAGCTCTTTATAAAAGATATTCAATTTTTCTGGAGTATGGAAACGCTAAAGAAGCCAATCAATTTAATAAGGAGATACATGAAGGAGAGTATGACCCTTACATGAACTGACACATTCTGGCTAGAAAAATTATAAGGTTGGGTTGTTATTGGCTAACCCTAGAGGTCAATTGAATCCAACATGTGCGTTATTGCCATCAATGTCAAGTTTATGTCATAAGATTAGTCCTTTACTGTACAAAATATTAACTTTACCTAAGGTAATCTTGGCAAGCTTCATATCCAAAGGATTTTAGATCCTATTCAATTCATATCCAAGCGATCCCAACCCAGTTTAGACAAATATTGCAGTATCTACCTCATTTTCCAGTTATATTGCCAAATAAAAATGTGACATCTTATCCAACGTTATGTCTATCCTGTCGGACTTTTATCCCCCTTTGGATCTCAAGAGGTCGGAGAACACTTAATCTCGAATATAAATACGTGCATGGTAAATTGATTTTAGACATCGACCTCTGTTCCGTCGAAAGCTACATGAATCAGGTATTCACGTAAGGAATGCTTCATTCCTTCATCTGCGTGAAGTTCCCTGCAAATCGCGAAATTCCAAATGCTCTTGAATTGCTGAACGCATCGTGCGTCATTCCATTCTTTACTCCCCAGGTTAGATTCGCTCGCTGAGCGCGTCGATAGATTTTATTCAGTCTGATTTCTTGTATTTTTCCTTTGTTATATCCCTTCTCGTTGATGCGCATTCGCAGGTGGTGACAGATGGTATTAGGTTGTTGGATTTGAGGGGTCCGAATGTTTGGTTGCGGGATGATTCTGAAGAAATCTGATGGGGTTGATTTGAACGCATTCTACCCGGTCAGGCCAGAGTGCAGTGATGATTCTCGCAAGACCCGTTTTAAGGTTAAGGTAGATTTTGCCAATCTATTTGCTCTTCATGATTTGGGTTTTTCCATATGGAAGACTGTGACTGTGAATTGTTTTGGGGAGGGATTATGATCTGTACTTGATTCTAATTCTTGCTTTTGGCAGCCTGGGAAGACGCTGAGCGCGAGGAAGTGGCATGCCGCGTTTTCTGAGGATGGTCAATTGGATGTTGCCAAAGTGCTCCGTCGCATCCAACGTGGGGTAATTCTTCCTCTCTGTCTTCTTTCTTCCTTTCCGTCATGGCCTTTGCAGCTATTGGATGACCTAAAGGGAAATTGAGATAAGCCAAACTTTGTCCAGAAGAGAGTCAATTAATTGGAATCACCAATCTAGGTATGGTGTATGTATATTTATGTATCTATATTCGAGCAAAGCTAATGCAACTAAATGACAAGGTCCATCAAGAATGGACCTAGGATTTTTCAGTGAAGGACTTAGACATTTCTTACCCTGTTAACCAACCATTTGATGCTGGATCTGTTCAGAGCCAAGTTAAAAATGTTCCATCATAATGATTGGAGTGCAGCTTTTAGTATATCCCACTTTCTCAGAGATTTGGTTTCAAAGGAAATGAGCTCCATTATGGTTCCGATGGTAATCAATAGTCCGAAATGACAATTCTTCAGCCTTCTTTTGGGGGTTGTCATCCGATATTATGCAAGAAGATGGTAAAAGTTGGAGAAAAAATGGAATAAGATTCAAATCGGCACCTGTCATCATGAACTGTCTTGCATATGTATATATTTGTATATCCTAGAATTTACCTTTTGTTACTTATCTTTTGCCTTCCATCCCTTTAAGGGAATTCTCTTAATTTGATTGGCATTATTTTAAAAGAATACTTGTAATGCTAGTCAGGGGGCTACTTAAGTATATAAAGGTGCATGCCCTAGAGTCAGCAAGCTTCGTTCTTGTTCTGTGCCTAATCAAGTAAAGATTTATTTTCATCTGGTAACCTTGTTAGGGGGTCCATCCATCAATTAAAGGAGTTGTGTGGGAGTTCCTATTGGGATGCTTTGATCCCAACAGCACCTTTGATGAGAGAAATCAGTTGAGGCAACAAAGGAGGTAATGTTCTGCTTCTAGTCCTAACTGTGGCTTCACAAGATATGTAAACTGATACTTTGGGTAGTCTCAAAATTAATATTGTTCGACTGACAATTTCTGACCATTTCTTTTGATATATTTTTCACTATCACTGGCACAAAGTGCTGCAGTAGTCATGAATTAGTTAAAATTCAGTGTCCACGAAAGAGCCTCTGTTTGTTCATATCAACCTTATAAGAGAAGTTGCTCTATTTAAATCGTGTCCATGGATAAGCAGGTGATCAGAGCATTCAATGCTTATCAATGTAATATCTGTATTATTAGTTAGCTTATTGGACATTAATTGGCTCCCCATGTCAGCAGCTAACCAACCTAAGGATATGTCATGGCACTTCACATTGTCAGTTTTTGGTAGAAGAGTCTGTCATTGTGGCCTCCATATGCAGGAAGGTAATAGAAGTAAAATTTAGGAAGTCGGGATTGGAAGCAATAATAATGTGGGAGATCGAAGTAGCTTAATGTTTTTGGAAGTTGTGATGTCTAAGTTGTTGTGGGTTATGGTTTTTAGTAACAAAATATCTTCTGGTATTGAACTCTCTTATTGCTGGGGAGAATATTTTCCATTAGCTTTTGATACTCTTTCATTTACAATCAATACCTGTATGGCCATTACTTAAGAATGACGTTGCACTATAATCAGGCAAGGAAACCTCTCACAAGTGGGTCCTAAGTTGACTTGAAAAACATATGCATTTAACTACTAGACTTATATTCTTAATATTAACATGAAGGATAATAACCTTGCGCATGCTCACTTATCTATCTAAGGCTCAGTGTAATTGCACATGGTTAGTGAAATCTCGTCCATTAATTTAACACGTGTGTGTTTTTCCTTTTTACCTTTTTCTTTTTTCTTTTTTTTTTTTTTTTCTTTTTTGGCATATGGAGTAGAGTTTTTGCTTTTGTGCATTCTTTTAGATTTTATCCCTAGTCTAGGATGGTATTCGCCCTTTGACTTGGTTCTTATATTCTTTCTTTACTCATAATTTAATCTCATTTAGCTTGTTGAGTTATGCACCTTATGTCGATCTCAGAGAGCAGTATGGGATATGGAAAGCAGAATGTCAGAAAATGGTTCCACTGATTGGCAGCGGGAGGGTCATCACCTCACCTATCAAAAATGATAATGGCCAACAATTGAATGCTGATAAGGATTGCAATGGAGCTGTGTCGTCATCATCTCTAGATCCCTCCACGGGTCATGGAGGGCTTGTTCATAATACAAACGAAAAGAAAGTGACAAACTGGAAACTCATTTTGCACCAAATTGGTATGTGCTTCCATGATGTCATCTATTAGTGTCAATTAGTGGATTAGAAACTAAGGATCCTTGGGAGCTATGGTTGTTCCACTGTCATGGTGTCCATCCTTGGTATATTACTCTGTTTGCCTCCTGTTGTTTCTGTAGCTTTTGGTGCTGTAATGTTGGCTTTAATTTTCTCGTGCTATGTTCTAACTATGGCTATAGAAAGGTGTTTGTTAAATGATATTCCAATATGCTATAGTCATTAATAGATTCAGAACGAACAATATAGATATTGAAATCTATTGAAATATAAAGGAAACTTCAAATTCAATATTTGGAGTGACTAAAAATGCACTCTGACCTGCTGCTTCCAAATTAGCTTTTAAATATTTCTTCTTCCCGTTCTTCCACATCTTAAAACTTTTCACATGCTTCATTGGATCTACTGCAACTTTTTAAAAGCAGAATCTGCTGCCCCAGAGAATTCCCGGAAGAGTTCTCAATTGCTGTGGTTTTGTGGGCATCAATGCAATAGCTTCAGAATTGTTCACATAAAGTATTCTCATGTTGGTAGTTATGTGGGCTCAACCTTGCATTACCATAGAAGATAGGCTGCTTTAGTTAAAGCTTGAAGTGTTGGCATTTTTTTTCACACTTTTAGAGGTCCTAATTGTCTTTTTCTAAGCTGTTCCCAGAAAGTATTGTGAGTACATAATGTTTATTATTCCAATGGCATTCTTCTTTCCATGGCACTTGACATATGCTATTAAATTTGGAGATAGGTTTGGATGTTGTTCGAACTGATCGAGCTCTTGCATTTTATGAAAGTGAAATCAATCGGGCAAAACTTTGGAATGTTCTTGCTGTTTATGCTTGGGTCGACAGTGATATTGGATATGTTCAAGGTGGGTAAACACGCTCCTTTATTTTTATGCTATGAAGTAAAATTTACTTCATCATTTTACTTTAATGATTTCTGAGCAGGAATGAATGACATATGTTCTCCAATGGTAATACTTTTGGAACACGAAGCTGATGCTTTTTGGTGCTTTGAGCGAGCAATGCGAAAACTGGTATGCATTTTTAGCTTGAAATTTCTATTGTCAGTTAACTAATGCGCTCTAAGCTGGTTGACTTTGTTGTAGATCGAATATTTGGCTTTTAGCATTCCATCTTTGTGAGTTTGACAATCTCCGTTTGGTGTCTTGATGTCCCAAGTATGTTGCGCATGTAATATCATTTGTCAAGTTATAAAGATGAAAATTGCTCGCCTGCCAGTACAGCAAACACTTTTCCGAACAAAGCATTTAATATGCTGAGTCACTTTTGCTATTAAATCTACTGAACATATTTTCGGAAATGCCTCATTCTAGATTGAGAAAGAGAACACATGATGAAATGTAGATTTCGCTATTAGTTTACTAGCTCTTTTTCTGCAAACGCATGCTGTGAATGTAGAGTTGGTACAACTTTTTTAAAGAATCATAGACGATTGACAGGTTGATTTATACATCTGTGGTTTCTAGCTTGTTTATATTCTTAAAGTACTATTGAGTCTCAAGGATAGTGGATGTGTGAATGATGTTTGTCATTTATGCCTCTTTTTCTTTCAGTATTAAGTGGCATCTTTTCTTAGGAATTTGAGTACATCTAATTCCTTCTCTTTCTCCTTGGGAAGAGGGAAAACTTTAGGTGCACTACAAGTTCAATAGGAGTACAATCTCAACTTCGTACACTCTCCACAATTATCAAAACTATAGACCCTCAACTGCATCAACATCTCGGTATATTAGCTTTTCTTTTATTTCTTCATGTGGACATTTAGTATTTGTTATTTGGGCTTTACTAGAAGATGGCATCCTAAAAGAGACGTAATTGAAGTTTTAATGGATGTGAGCTTTTCTATATATGTACCAATTAAGTTCCAGGAAAAGCTGGATCCTGCATCTGCAACTGAATGATAGAATGAAGTGTATTGACCTCAATGCTTGTACTAATGTAGCTGCAAGATTCCATAACTCAGTGATGCTAAACTTGTTCATCTTTGTTTTTATGCATCTCTTTCTATATAAATTTGTACACCTTGTCCTTATGCATGCTAAATAGGATGTGTCTGAATGTATTATCATAAGAAGAAACGGGCCTATGTCTTTGATATGAATGTTAGGATCCTAAAAGCTATTGAGGTGGGAGAGGCCCAAGGCCATAGAAACCACACATCAAGATTCCACACTGTCATTGTGGGATCTCCATGCCTTGCAATTAGGATCATATAGCAATTTACCACACTCTGCAGTCCCAACGCCCATGTCTGGTTAGCTTTGCACTAGCCTTTTGCTAATCCTGAGCAAACGCTGCAATATCATTTTCGCCACCCATGTCACTAGATTGCAACTGTTTGAGATGGTAGACGGCCTATTTGATATGAAGCTTAGGGGACCCCACCCAAAAGTGGGAGAACCCAAGGTCTTATAAGCCACAATCAAGGTCCCGTACCATCAATATAGGATCCAAGTCCAATACTTTGCAATTAGTATCATAACAATCTTTCTATATATTAGTCAAGAAGATATATGAACTTTTTAGCATTAATTTGCTTGTAAATTGTTTCAGCTTGACACTTCTGGAAACTAAAATTCTAGAGTTTAATTGTAACAACATCAACTTTATTAGCTATAGATGGAAATGAAAAATTATTTTATTATAGCAACTGAAAATTGAATACTTAATAGTAATAATTTCTTATCATACATGGAATTAGCAGAGTATACCAACTCAATTAGGCTCAAAACTGCTAGAGTCAAGCGTTATCAAATTTAAGCTCAAATAGATTTGGCACGTGAGCCAGTCAATATTAAATGCTTTAACTCAAAATGAGTTTTGTTGTACACAGGCAGCTAAGCAGTCAGCAAGTCAAGCTTTGAGTTGTAAACAAGGAGCGTTCGTTAACAAGTTGATTCACTTATTGGCAGCTCTAGTTCCTCTCTGTAACAGGAACAGAGATGACTATAAAGATCATGCTCAATTGAAGACATGATGTGAAACTCTTAAATGAACCTCTAAGTGCTGAAAATGTTTGAATTAAGGTCTCTTATTTAAAAGATCATATACAGATACATATGTTGCTTTCAGATCTCCTTTGTGAACTTTTACATTCTTGGAGATTTTGAGTTTGAAAGCTTTTAGAGCAGCCAAGAAAGTCTCAGAAGGTACGATATTTGAAAACTAAGAGTGTTATTATCAACATACTGGCTACCTTCGTTGATGTCCCTTTCTTTGGTCTCCAGGTTACAGGGTGAGGGAAAAGGTTAAAAAAAATCCACATTGTTACTTAACATGTTCCTATATTTTTTGCAGTGGATCTGGATGGTGGGGAGTATTTATTTGCGATTCGTATGCTAATGGTTCTTTTTAGAAGGGAATTCTCATTTATTGATGCTTTATACCTTTGGGAGGTGAGGAGGCTACTTGAAATTTGAACTTTGTTGGCTTTTCAAATAAATAGATTACACTTGATTGAAACAGTTTATGAAAGTTTGGGTTTTAATGAGATTGTATTAGTATATATGCTTTTTGTCTTTGCATTGAGAATTTGATTGGAAATTGATTTTCAGCTGATATGGGCCATGGAGTACAACCCAAAAATATATTCAATGTACGAGGATACAGCTGTAGCTGAGACAGCACTTAAGGTGGATGAGAAGCTACTAATCAAGCAATGTGGTAAATTTGAGAAGGAAAAGGTAAAGACTGGACATGTAGACCATGAGAGTGCTCTTGCTGTTTTTCTTGTTGCAAGCGTGCTAGAGACCAAGAATAAGACCCTTCTGAAGGAGGCCAAGGGACTAGAGGATATTGTCAAGGTCTCTCTCTCTCTCTCTCTCTCTCTCTCTCTCTCTCTCTCTCTAAATGGGTTATTATTCATCATCTGTTATGATCTTGTGTAGATTTTGGGTGAGACAACTGGAAAATTAGATGCCAAAAAGGCCTGCAAAGCAGCATTAAAGATTCACAAGAAGTACCTGAATAAGGTAGTCATCCCTCTCTCACACTCACGTAACCGAATGCATAGAGCACTGTTGAATATAAGGATTTGCTTTTATCTTGCAGACAAAGCAATCATAGTCAAAGTATCAGTTTTTCAAGTCATTTCCCTAAATATGTTGTGGCGTTGCCCAAGGTGGATCCCGAGCATTAACTCTTGCAGAACAATACAGCACATGTAATCGCCATTTCTGGTCCTGGTCACTGTGGAGGATTTGGAGTTGGAATCACATCGGAATAGAATTATCGCCCTTGCAAGATGCATCTGCTTGGTACACAATGTTCTTGCCTGCAGAAACTGAGAGTAACGCTCAAGCTAAGCTGCGAGTTGTGTTTCTGGTTCTCTAGGCCTTTAAATCACAGGTCCATGGTAGCAGTATTAATGGAAAGAGGGATGAAGAAGTAAAATGTATTCTGTACATTGGTGTGTTGCAGCTTAATTACCAAAATCACAGAGGACGAAAAGGGAATTGACAAATGATTATGCAGATGCACCAAAATGTAATCACAATGTAAATCATAAAAGCAAATGGAAAATATTGACTGTGCCCCTAAGGTGCTTGTTAAGGGCCGTTAATTGTGCTTTGCAAACATAAACATTTCTTTTTGAAGTATTGAGACTTTTTGCAAATATATTATTTTTCATTTTCAAAATACTGACGTGTGTTATGTTTATTGATTTTACTTTAATGTTGATTGGGCTACGCCAATCACATTTCACAAATATTGGTAATTTTTGACAACTTTTAACTGTATGTGATCTTCATCGAAATCCCACTTCCTTTGAAATGAAAAGTTCTCTTTTTAGTTAGATTAAAGTTTTCGTATTTCACTTGAGTAATCTGTCACGTCACTTCCTAAATCCTCCAAGGGTGGAGCAAATTAGATCATGGTTCTGGAAGTCGGAAAGGTGATAACTGATAAGATTTCCATGGAGAAAGGAAAGGTTTTGGTGCCAGGACTACATTTGCAATTGACCCCTAATTTTATAGTAAAAGTTGTTAAAAAAAATTATAAAACTCAAAAGTTCCATACCTCATAGCTCAAGCATAGTGTGTGCAGACATTATGATATGTTGGGACTACAATTCAGATGCTTATAAAAAGAGTTGTTGTGCTTTTTCTTTTTCTTTTTCGCTTTTTTGCATTTATGGATTATTCCATCCTCTTGCAAAAATTCATATTTACGCAGGCATGTTACAGGAAAATATAAAATAAAACGAGTCGTCTTACCTTTTTCAGCTATGTTTTTGCTATTTTCAATAACAAAATAAAGTGTATACTTGTTGTCCTACATGATATTTGATCAAGATGAATATTATTTAATATGTAGGGCCACAAGTACAATGTTTAGTAATTCAGGTTATAATGTGATGAAGATTCTTTTGTTTGTCCTCCTTCATAAGTGCAGGTTCGTTTCTGTGCCTTTTCTATATATTTATATACGTATTTCTCTATAAATTACTTGAAGTCCTCAATTTCGCTTCTACATCACTTCAAATTAAGCTAAAGTCATTATGAATGTTGGCAAGATTTACTCACTTTTTATTGACTATATCAAGTCTTTAATTCTGATTGTGATTTTTAATGATTTCACCGAGCCTTTAATTTGGATTTTTTATGGTAGATAATGTTTAAGTGGTATAAAGCCATTTTAGTTTAAACGTTTAATTTGCAAGATTTTTCACTCTTACATTGGACAAGATTTAAGATCTATAGATCTTTGAGATTCATCTCTCTTCAATTTCATGACAACATTCTAAGCATTGAATTAAATCCGACATTGTGGTAGAAAATAAATCATGTGCGTGCATATCGCCTTCATAGAGGCTAAGCGTTGTGGCCTTAGGGCACTTTTTTAGTGTTTAAAGCATATCCGATGGGAAACGTTTTGATTTTCAAAGCATTAGATATAAAAACCTCGAAAATAATATAGACAATTGCATTAATTGGCTTCTTAACAAGTACCCTTTGAGTCAATTTTTAACAAAATCTTTAAAAAGACGGTCAAAAGTTCTAATAACACAAAAGGCTCTTGAAAAGGATTCACGAGCTTCGATAAAATGCAATTATTATATCTTTTATCTCAATAAAGTAGTAGAAATATACCAATTATACCACTTCTCATATGGATCAATTCCGTAACATTTTTTTTTTGTCCACATAACAAAGACAAATGCTAATTAAGCCTTCAGCGGTGCTCAGGTCACCAAAAAAAATGCTAATGAAGCCTCCAAGGCGAGTATATAAAAATTATCGCCCCATCTTCACTACAACTCCAGTTCCGCAGTGCATGCATACTTACCATTTTTTCTTTTTCTCTCTCCAGTTACCTAATCACAGGCAGCGCAATTGATGTAAGTTATTTCCTCATTGCATTGTTGCTTAAGTGTCTGAAATGGAAAATTCTAGTATTGGGAACCTGGGCTAGCCTCCCTCGAAATTTACGTCTAAATAGCGGTTTGTAGAGAGGCCCGACTATGCCACCGGGTACTGGAGGGTCGTGTAATTCCCAAAAAGTGAGAGAGAGAGAGAGCCTAGAATTATTGTATAGGGAATAATTTACCTTGTGAAAATCCTATTGAGTAACAATAACAAACTAAAAGGAAGTAAGCCTTTTGAACTCTGACCGTTGTTGCGAAGAATCAGTTAAGAGAATCGTTTGCTAATTTTAGCATCTTCCTAAAATTGCGACCCCCTTCTAGTTTTTATCCTTCTTTCTTTTTTCCCATCTTTCTCACTGCAAATTAATTCGATTTCCACGGGCATTCTTCTCAATTCCTCAACTTTGTCAGCTGCCCATCTTTCTCTTCTTTCCATCCCCATCTAATTCAATAGAGTTTGCATCCAAATCCCCCGAGGGTCATCCGAGCCTACTGATCTCGAAATCGAAAGCATCGGTAGCCTGATTTTCGCGACGTCTTCTCGGGCATTAATGCCGTCGCATGCCACCATTCGCGCGCCGGCGGTGACAAGAATTGGTATGAGAATTTAGGGGGGACAGACAAGGATGACGACCAAGGTGAAGGGCCTCCTCAAGGGCCTCAGATACATTTCTCAGATATTCGGTACGTCCTCCGTTTCTTTGATGTAACATTGGCGTATCAACTCTCGCTGATGAACTCGTACGTGTAGATGCAGACGATGATGGGAAGGAACGGAAATGAAGATCGGTTATCCCACCGATGTAAAGCACGTCGCTCACATCGGTTGCGATGTTGCCTCCGTGAAGAATAATTCACCGAGCTGGGTATGTCGAACCATTCTTGCTAGTCTCTCGTCCAATTTCTGGTCGACCTCGGATCGATTTTAAGCCTGTGAAGAACCAAAAAATATGCAGATGAATGATTTCAAACCATCTTCGCCCAGCCGATCATCATCCGCCCCTTCCGCCACCGGAGATGACAAGAAGGACGGTTCTTCTGACGGGGTTGGCAAAGGTACGATCACCATGTTGTCTACATTCCTTTTCCTCTTGATTTCAAATCACGTCGGACTCTTTGCCGGAAAAATTAGCCAATTTAGTGCAAACGATGTTCATCTTTGGGGGGCTCGTACATAGAAGGGGACAGTAATTATTCAATTTCGCTCCCTGTGAATTTTTTTTTTTTTTTGGTGTTGCTAATTTGGTCCTTAAACTGTGTTTTTCTATCAAATTAGTCCTATTTAAAGTACAAACGAAAATGATGGCGTGGCAGTTACACCACGTAGTGCCGGCACAATCTACATCGCTTATAATTTAGTTATAAATATATTAAACAAACCTAATATATTAAAAAATTACGAAAATAAATAATAAAAAGAGATTGTAATTAAGAAAGAATACTCAACCCTTGCAAGGGCCAACCACCACTGTCTACCGGTAAAGCAACCTCGAACATGGTCGGCCAGAGACCGGGGAGCATTTGCCACCCCTCGCCCCCTCGTTCTTCTCTCTCTTAGGGTTTGAGATTTGTTTTTTTTTTTTTCAATTAAAATATCTAATCTTAGTTGGTACAAAATTCCTGTCTCATTTTAGGTTTATCCGATCAGGGCTTATGTGGACATCCACATTAGCATCTCCGTTTGCATTTTTTGAAAGGATTAACCAAGATACATTGAATCTTGGAATCACACTGACTCCAAATATACGAAAATGAAACTGAACATTTGCGAATTACGGGAACTAACGAAATTACATATAATGGAATTCAATATATTAGGACGCCAAGATTGGGAAGCGCAATTGAGGTGTATCAGCGCTTGACATTATTGTTGAGTAAATTAATTTTGCCCAATTTAATAAATGACCAAACTCCTCTGTTTCATTCTCCAACTTCAGAGTCAAGCGGAGGAATTGCCGAGAAACAGAGTTACAAAAGCTCTCCGGCGCCCGAATTGTCAGAAATACCGAAGTCGTCCAGACGCCATAACCGTTCATTATCATCTGGCGATGCTGAATCACCAACCAAGGCCAAGTCGGAGAAACACCGGCCGTCAAGAAAATCTTCCAAGGGCTCTCACCAAGAACGGGAGGTATCGGACGCGAGCAGGCCTACCGAACAACAGTCTGTGGATCCCGCCCCTGCTGATGCTGTCCCGCCGCAACCGCCCAATCTGCCCAAGAAATCGAGGAGGATGAAGCCTAAGGACTCTGGCATGTCGACGAGATCATCATCGAGGCCATCAAAACCACAAGTCAAGGAGTCATGCTCTTCTTCCGCCTATGAGAACGAGTCACCGTCCACAAGAAATAAACGACAGGGTTCTCAGAGATCAAATGCAGTTGAAGAGGGGATGGGATTGGAGATGGTCTAGTATCTTGATCATTTCCTAGCTTTTTCAGCTCATTTGTCGTATAGTACCAGTTGTATTCGCCATATTAGGGAACCTAATGATCAGCTTGAGACTTGAGACTAACCTAAAATGCCATTTTTCTTACAGGGTTTATCATCACAACTTCTGCATCCTAGTACAGATGGGAATAATAGAATAAACAACACTTAGCCCAGCATTGTAAAAAAAAAAAAAAAACGGAAACCGAAGATAAGGAGAGTTCTGTAGATTTTATTCGGTCCAAAAAGCAATATCAAAGTTCGGTATCGTCTCCACGGTACATTGCATGAACAAGAATGCAACGCATTTGGCATCACGGACAACATTAAGGGACAGGAGTAGCTGCCAAACCTTGTAAAAGAAAAAACACGACCGCTTTTTCAATTGAATTTTGATTATCCGCCGCAGCCTTGCTGATGGCCACTGTCACAAATCTCAAAAACATTGGAAACCACCTCAAAGATGGATCTTCATCCGAGTGATTGCACCCCTCATCAGTAACAGTTCCATGCTCCTTTTGAGTACAGTGGGAACTAAATCCCGGGATGCAAATCCACCCAGTCCCCCAAATATATATAAGCTTGGCCACAAACTAATACACAACTCTGTTTGAATACAGATTGAAGTCACTTCTAACAAAGTTCTGCTTCTGCGGAGGGTAGATTCTCCCCATCTTCCATTGACTTGGGGCACCTCATTCCTCCACTGACCTCTCCGACTCGCTACAAATAGGAACTGAATTCTCATTCGCTAGCATACCATGGGGAGGGGTTGCACTCCCATGTTCAATCTCACTCCCATGTTCAATCTGCTCAGTTGATGGTCCATCAGAGTTTCTCATTTCCATAGCAGGATCTCGATCCTCAACATCCAATTTCTCCCTGCTCTTTGTGCTATCCACAACCACCTGCTCAGTAGATTCAAAAATCAGTTCTGTTCCCCCTGATACTTCATGAGGTTTTTCATCTTCCATATCGACAGCACCTACAGAGGAAGCTGCAGTCGAAACATTTATGTCATCTGCATGAGCATTCTCTGCAGCATGACTTTCCTGGCCCACATTTCCATCAAACAATTGATGGGAGTCCATAGGATGCTCAATTTCTTCTGTTTGATTTGATGAAACTGCTGCAACATCTTCTGTTTGATTTGACGAAACTGCTTCATCTGTTGCAGCATTGTCTACTTCTAAAGCTTGATTATTTGCCGCGATTTCCTCTTGCTTTTGCACCTCTGCTCTGTAACAATCAAAGAGATGCCTTCCTCTCTCCAGCTCGGCAGCAAGGGCACCATAGCGCATCTGTAGAGTTCGCTCAAGCTCCTTTTGTTTCTGAACTTCCTCCCACAAACTATTTATTCTGTGTGAAGCTGCTAATTGCTCTTGCTTCTGCAGAGCTCGGAAACACTCAAGTTCTGTCCCTGCAGTGTCCAGCTGCTTGAAGGTTGACTCAATTTGGTCTCGAAGAGTCTTCTCCCGCATCTGATCAAGAAAACAGTTCGCCAGGCAATTAGTAGACCTCATTACATGAATGGCGGTATATTTTAGAATCATTGGACAGATGCATGGCAATTTCACAGCAGCTCAATCACACCATCAATCACTCAATATGACCAACAAAACATTCAAGTATTAACAAAGCAAGTTTCTCTATCATGTGTTGGGAAACAAAATAAACAGTTTCCAAATATCACAATGAACGCTCAAGTTTTACAGCATAAATGAAGAAGGAAGAAAGAAGAAACTCCGAAGACAGGAGGAACAAACCAAAGCACAACAATTCAGATGAACTCGTTTCAGGTTGCTTATTTTACGGTTTCGAGTCAGTTCAGGTTATAGTTGAAAGAAAAAACAAGATGAATCAATAGGATCAGGTTAACATATATGCTCCTTTTTGTAAACCTTAACATATTGATAAATCATGAGTTCACTATTTATACTAGTATAAACTATGAACTCCACACAATCAAAAGAAATAAGGACCAGAGTCGACCAGTAAATACTACAACAATGAGATAGATTGGTTACGAAGGTGGAAGGGAAATGTACTAAGAAAGAATATTCTTCACGATACATCTTGACAATGAAGAGAACAATGATAGTTACTTGCATTATTATGAATGAAGAGAAAGCAACACGCAATCAAAGTTTGATTCAAATTCCTGGGACAGTTTGATTCAAGGAAGAGAAAGCAATGAGCAACCAAAGTTTAAAAGACATCTTAGGCATACCTGATAGCCAAATGTGAGAGTTTTGACCTTCTTCTCCAGTCGCTGCGCCTTCTCATGATCTTCATCAATCCTTGCTTTAGCAAAATGATATTCGTTCTGCAAGGCAGCAAGCTTTTCCGCATTTGCAGCAACACTTGAGAGTCCATAGGCATTACGAGTAGGGAAGAACATGAGATCATTCAAGCAAGTTTTGTGTGCATCAACAAACTCTTCAAATGCTTCACTTTCATGCCCCATGGCTACACGAAGGTACTGAGCCTCTTCCTTAATCATGGAATCAGCCTGCTTGGAAAACATGAGTAAGTTAACAATTTGCCAATAATATAACAAATCAAATCATGAATAGACTTTCGACCAAAAAAATATCATGAGAAGACAACAAAGCATATGCAGGACTAAACAAACAGCCACAATCCTAATTCAGCATCACCACTACACAATCATGAAATACTGCGAGTACCCTTAAACTAAGACAGAAAGATACTTCACATTCTGTTGAAGCGGTATGAATGTTCATCCTCATCTCGATAGTTAAAGTTAACCCAGTAAGCCTCAAAAAATCACAACTGACAATACCAATAGAATGTTCGGCAGAAAGATCATTTAAAACAACTCAAATACCTTATGATCAAAATGCACAGTCCCCTTTTTAGGTCAAAGGTATAATACATTGACACAGATGAACTTAGCTAGAAATCATCAGAACAGGTTCACCCCTTTTTCCTCCTCAACAAAAAATGAACCAAGGCAATAGGACAAATTGGATATTCTAACTCTATTCCCTCATTATTAGATTTTCAAGACCCAGCCAAATTAATGAATATTCAATTTACTAAATCAAGCAAGACAACATTTGTTCTCCCTCTATCCTATTGTAGCCAAATACCTTTTATATTTTGGCCATTGCAACCAAAGTGAAGATAATCAATTCTAACTGCAGACACGAGACAAATCATGTCTTGCTTGTTAGCTCATGTGGACAGAAACAAGTAAAAGGGCATTTCAGGGAGTTAAACCCTCTTCGAATAATTGTCTATACACTCTTCACTTTTGGAATATTATATTAGCATGTTCACTTTCAAACGTTACTTTGCCACGAGAATTACATAGTCTTTTGTGGTTGATGTTGTGTATAAAATAACCAAGGCTTCCCTTCTGAAACCATTTTGCATAAGAGGCATCGTTTATCATTCCAAGAGAAATAGCACTCTATTATAAATGTGTTAGCTCATCTTTTTTAAGTTCTCATTTGACTTATAGATAGTAGACAAACACCAAAGAGATAAAGGATAAATATTAAACTAAGTTAGCAAATCAAAAGGAAAATTAAAGTATAAAAGAAGCTGAAAACTGACAAATTGAGAGAATCGTTTGAATCTGCTGATCAAATAGTTCTAGGATAGCATTCTTGTTTGAGAATTCATTTTGCACTTCCTTAATGCTTTTGATTAAGAGTTTTAAATTGTCGAATATGTACAATGCTGAACTATAAGTTTTAGTGAAATTGGAGATATATCCATCATTTCAATGATTCTGTCCAATTAACTACCAATTGCAGTTAATTTTTTTTTTTAACTTGTGAGCAACTTGTCACAAGTCCTTTACATGGGACATAGAAACCCACGCATGAATAGCTTTGAAACTACCCTTCTTGCCTTCCAAAAACTTTAAAAATTTCCAAACTACTAGTTACTAAGGGAGGCGAGACACATAAACATGTTAGCACATAGATGGGATTGCTGAGATACCCAAACCTTTCTTGAATCATAGCGCAAATTTATAGAGAACAAGTTGGTTCCCCCAAACTACACCAAATGGAACCAAGTTCATGCGCATTTTTTGTCTCCACTTCCATAAATGGTACTTGATTGGTCAGAAGCACTCATCTTTAAGTGTATTTTGAGGCTGCAGCCAGAGCCAGAGTCTCACATTGGAGTGTCCAAGAGAGTCAAATGTATTTGACCTTCTCCCAACAACCCAAAGAAACTTCTTAACATCTCTTATCCATGGACTGAAAAGCCAGGGTAGACCATGTTATCATTACATCCTAAGTTTCATAAGCTGCTCCAGACTTAATGGCATAAGACGACAAGTCCCATGACAAAGGATAAATCTTTAGGCTCCAAAGCTTCCTAAGTGTCACAACTAGGGTTCACGCCTAGGGTTTCTTAAGCACACACCTAAGAGGAAATGTATCACACAGTTCCAGAGCAAAAATTTGCCAAATTCAATTAATCATCGACTCTATTCAGAAGAAAGAATTACAATCATATATACAGACTCTCTACGGTACTACTCCGAGTCAAAATAGGAAACACAAAATATCCTAATAAAACTAGGAGACACATATCCACTACCAACAAGGAAAAGAAAACATTTAATCCAATTCCAACTAGCAAAAGGAAACTTATTAACATCCTAATAGACTCCGATCACTTAAGAAGAGTCTTAATCAATCAAAGAAAATAATCAGCAAAGCTTCATTTGGCATGCCTTTTGAAAGTCTTCAAAGGTTGTTGCCATTGTTCTCCATCACTTAATGAAAAGAACAGAGGGAGTACAATAACAGATATAGCGATATTTATAAAAGGTGAAAAGCCAGTCGGAAGTATTCAATGTCATCTATTAACAGTATTGTCACTAAAGACCAAAGTAGAAGACAAGTTACAACTAATATAAAATGAAAAACTACCTTGTAATCCAAGACAAAAGAAACTGGCATGAAGGGCGGCCAAAGAAGTGCAAGAGTTAAAAGAATACAAACTCCCAGAATCTTTAGAAGGACATGAATATTAATGTTAAATGTACAAGTATCTTTTTTATCTTTTCTTGCATTAAACTCCCAGAATCTTTAGAAGGACAATCACCCCATATATTTCCTCAATGTTTTGCGAACTAAACTGTTACTTTTATTTAGAAAAGAGATTCAATAGTGACTAAGAAATTACAACTTGTAAGTCTCTAACCAAAAACACCATTACCAAAGCATAATTGTAGTGTGCATATGGTTCAGATCAAAACCTAATAAAATATATCTATTTTGATGCACTTATGAGAGGTCGATGAGGAGCTAACATGTAGTCCTCTCTTTTGGTGGCACATCTCCTAGCTCCAACTTTTTTTCTATTTTATTTTATTTACCAAAATTATAGTCATGGGCCAGTCACCCTCCTTTCCTAGTCTTAAGGTTTTTTAATCATTACTGTCAAATCTCCCATTACTCAAAACTCAAATATTGATCGTATGGAAAAACCAATCACAGAGAAATAAAAAATGAAGCAAAAAGTACCGGTCCTTACTCTTTTGTTGCACAATTGAGAAATAAGTATAGCTATTAAGTCTCTCACATTAATACCATTATAGTATCTCATACACATGTAAAAAAGAGGGAAATAAGATAACCATAGTGCCTTTTGAGTATCTTAAATTACAATCTATGCTCTTTAGAAGCTAATATATGAGGGAAAAAGGTTATAACTATGACAATATAAAAGATAATTTCACAATTCCATTTTGACTGGATTATATGACTTAATATTTGTTATGTGCACCTTTATTGAAAACTTGGCATTTCTCCCATGCACATGCCAATAAGTCTAGTTAACAGTCTTAAGGAGATAAAAGACAAAGAAAGATGGCAAGGAACATCATGCTGTATATTCACAGAGGGAGGGGCTTCGAAAGTGAGAAATACCTCTTTCATATCATCCTCCTCAATATCTTCAATCACAGGAACAGTACTGCCATTTGCAGAGCTCTTAGCTTTCTTTTTTCCCTTAGTCATATTATCCTGGAGAGGATACTTTGCATTATCGTGCTCCAATAACGAGAGAAGCTCCTTCCTTATCATTTCATCAGCCAATTCAATCAGGGTTGGTGGGACAAATGAACTCTTATCTCCCTCTGTCCGCAACAAGGAATCCTTTATCAATTGCAGAGAGGCAGCAGGAGGCCGAGGGAGCTCCCTTTGCAAAACTTTTGATCTCTTCCTAAGCAGTGCCAGCTGTCGTGCCTCTTCCTCAGCTTTTTCTCTAGCTATCCTATCAGACATGTCTTCCTCAATCTTCGCCTCAGGTTCCTCATTATCTTCTGGAATTGGTTGCATAACTATTTGATACTCATTCTTTGGTTGAGGAAGATTGCTTAAACCTGAGCGCAAATTCTTTCTCAGATCAGCCTGTCGCCTTAGCTCCTGCTTTGCACCCTCATTCATATCCATCTCTTCATTTATATGGAGCTCATCCCTGATGGGAGTTCCTTTTGGCGTCATACCAAAAGAAAGATTCTCCCTTGATGGAGTCATGCCAAGTCTGGGAGTTGAGCCCCCTCCTGGAGTCGAGCCCCCTCCTGGAGTCATTGAAGGTGTCATCATAGGATTTGGCGTTTGTATTTCCTTTTTCCTAGGCGTGACCCCCGAAAAATCCGAAGGATGCAAATCAGGATTTTCACCACCTAATAATGGCGTTTGTGACTCTCTCAAACGTGCAAGATTTTCAGCTTCCATCATGATAGCATCACCTTTACCAGCAGGAGTCCTTTGTGGTGTGCGTAAAGGTGTCATTCCCTGATGTGGTGTTTGAGCATGATTTGCAAGAAGAGCATGAGTTGCAGAGGTCCCTCCCATCAGTTCCTCATTACCCACCAGGTCACTAGCATAACCCATCTTGGCAATCTCTTCAAGTTCATGGTCTGATATTTGGGGAGCTGGAAGCATCAATTTTGACCTCTTCCTAACAGTTTCAGGGTCATTTAGCCTGTTGGCTTGAAGTATAGCAGAAGGTGCATCCTGCCGCTGTGCGATTTTATTCTTAGCCATGTCTTGCTTCCTTAGTTGTGCTTCCACATCCACCCTTCTTTTTCCTTCAAGTTCCTCTATCGTGGTCGGAAACTTGGGCTGCTCAACCGGTCTATCTTCATCAGCAACATCGAAAAAACCTGGAGGAGGCCTTTTCTCGAAGGGAATTTCCGCATTGTAGTCTATCCCCTTTCTTTTCCTTTTCCTGTGTCTATTATCGATACCAGCAGCCTTCAGCTCTCTCCTTTTCTGCAAAGAAGCTAGCCTCCTGGCTTCTTCCAGTTGCTTCTCCCTAGCTTTCCTCTTAGCCTTCTTGCCCCTAGTGTTGGCCAATCGAGCCCTTGCTTCCGAAAGCATTTCCTTTTCGTCCTCATCCATATCAACAGGATCCGGACGCGCAGGCTTCGACTCTGGGTTCGGATCGATCTCCCCAGGCCGCAATTTCCTGGGGTCATCTCCAGGCTCGTAGTTTTCATCCTTAGCACAGGCTGCATCAAGCAGTTTCTCATACCGCTCGAGGCACTGGGAGGGCGTACGGCCAACAATAGGCGCAATGGTCCTCCACTGAGTAGGCATGAGCTTGGCAAGATGCAGCAACTTCTCGTCCTCCTCTCGTGTCCATTCCGTCTAAAGGAATTAAAAGTGAGAAAAAAAAAAATCAGCATGCTCATCCACACAGCCCACAAAGTAGACCCATATACTTGCCAAAGCCTAGAGCAGATAATTCCGTTCCATCAAAATTAGAGCGCTCAAAACCCTTTCCTCACAGTTGTTTACAGACAATACAACACGAAAAATGTCAATCTTGAAGGTGCACTATCAAACGACTAGACCCGATAATTCCACGCGTTTACCTTCTTGATGGAGGGATCGAGCCACTCGTACCACCGGGCTTTGCACTGCTTGGCGGACTTACGGACGAGGAGGGAAGAGATGCGGGCCCACTGATTCTTGCCATACTTCATGACCGCGGCCTTGAGGATCTCATCCTCGGTGTTCTTCCAAACACCTCCCTTGATCATAATCCTCATCTTGCCTCCCTCTGCTTGTCCCTCCCTACCTCCTCCCCTTCCCGGACGCCGAGATCGGCGCGCCTAGGGTTTTCCCCGTGAGCTGCCGCTGAGCCCGCACGAACGACGGGCGACGAGCAGTATCGAAAGCGGATTTCGCAGACAGGTAGAGAGATAGATGGATAGATTTAGGGTTCTGCTCTCGGAGCTTCGCCGCTGTGGAGAGAAACGGAGGCAGGGCAAAGGCGGTGTGTTTTTGGGATGATGGGCGGATGGGGGGAAGCCGTGCGTCAGAAGGACCGGGGAAATGGCTCTTCGACGTCGTTTTGATTGATGCTCTGCTTTTCGTTTTTCCATTCATTCCCGGTGAAATTACATTTATGCCCATGCCCTTCCTCTTAAGATCCTTTTCATTTTGCCCAATTTTGCCTACGCCTATTAAGAATGTGCAAAACGGACTTTGTTCCCCAAATCGAACCAACTAAATATACTTTTTTTTTATTTTATTATTTCTTCGAAAATTAACAAAATGTGAACTAGATAATATCTCTTGTCCGGTTTCAAGTGGTGTGAAAAAAAGCAATGAGAAAAAAAAAAGTAAGGAAAAATAATAAGTAATTGGTTTAATTAGACTAGAATTAGAGCGATTGGATCGATAGTTTGGTCCAATTCCTAATCTTAGCAACAATCAGTCTAGTCCCCATTATCGTTCTTTGGGATCTGATCCTCTTGGTTCAATTCTTAATTCCACTTTGGAACTAAACCAAACCAATAACCAATCACCCCTAGCATTTATAGGTTTATTTATGACCTTTCATTTAAAATTTCAAAAGCTGGAAAAGTTACTACAATTGTAAAGAATTACAAAAATTATATTCAATTTTAATAGTTATATTTTGAAATGTTTCTAACTAGATAAAAGGTTAAGCCATAAAAAATAAAAATAAAAAAAAAAACTATGTCAATTATTATACATATACCCAAAATCTTTTTTTATGTCACTAAAACTCTAAGGGGGTGCATAACAACCCAAAATTTCTGTTAAAATAATTTTTCTGTTCCTGCACTGCTTTTCACGGAAGAAAATCTGTTTGATAAATTTATTCAGATTTTTTATTTAGGAATAGATTTATATTCCAAAAATAGGTTTGAAAGAGAAATCATAAGTTAAAATTTTCTTTTCTAATTTACGTAAGAGAAATCAAAAATAATTTATCTCACTAAATCCTAATTTCGGTAAGTCCTCCCTCATCTCCTTTACGTCTCTACCTCCTCCTCCTCCTCCGCCTCTCCTCATTTTATTAAAAATAAAAATAAATAAAAATAAATAAATTCATTTTATTCATTTAAAAATAAAAATAAATTTATTAAAATAAATAAATTATTTTTATTTATCATTTTATTTTTATTTTATTAAAAATAAATTTATTAAATTTATTATAAATAATTTATTTATGATAAATACAAATAAATTTATTAAAAATAAATTTAATAAATTTTTTTATTTGCCTCGAATGTTTTGCCAAATAATTTTTTTATTTTTTATTTTTATTCATTTTAAAATAAATTTATTCATAAAATAAAATAGAATAAATAAAATAAATTTATTTTTAAGGATATTTTTATTTTATTTTTTATTATTTATTTTATTTTATTTTATTTTATTCATTATTTTTTTTGTTACTAAATCATTTTTTGTTTTTATTTTTTATATTAAAGGTCGTCAATTGTCGCCATTGCCATCCGAAAGGAAGAAATTTTGTCTCATTATCAAATGAATTTCTATTTTTAAAGTAGAAATTTTGTGTCGTTATCAAACGGTTATTTTTTATTAAAAACTCTCCTAGAAATAGAAATAGAAAAATCTATTTCTGTTTCATAAACTATTTCTAAAATAGAATGGTTGTCATGCGCGCTCTAAGTGCCCATTATGACACAAATATCCTAAATCTTGCTTTTTTTTTTTTAGCATCATGAAAAATCACAAACTTATACCAATGGGTATATATTTAAAAGTGTATACATATGTAACACGTGTATAAGTTTGGATTTTTTAATTACACAAAAAAAAATTGAGGATATTTGTATCACGGTGGATAAATTTAGGGTTTTTACAAGATAAACAAAAATTTGAGGTATTTATCTCAAAATGATAATAATTTAGGATTTTATGTAATATTTAGCCTTAAATAAATGTCAAAAAAGTGAATTCTTTAGCATCTAAAAATTTAAATTTTTAAAATTAGATTTTGCTCCATACAAGCTGACTTTTCTCATTTTACAACCTTGAAGGAGAATCAATCTTAAAATGGCTTTGAGAGTTGTCTAATTTTGTTGACTAAACTCCCCAATTTTTTAAGAAAAAGAAAAAAAAAAAGGCTCAAAAAAAGTGGTTCAAACATGTTGCAATACAGGTCAACGGTCATCGATTTTAGATGTAACGTGATCACGAGACGGTCCGACCTATTAAATTACCTTCCTTATTGATGTTTCGATTTTATTTTATTTTTTGTCTTTTTATGAATATACAAAAAGTATGTTTTGAATATTAATGACTCATACATAATGTCCTTTTTCAATTATACTTCTTAAATCTAATTTTTCATTGAAAAATAAATTCTACTGAATTTTCTTATCATATTCTTTAAAAATCTCTTGATGGAGCAGTCAGTAATTTTATACCTTTAGGAACTATTTCGCCGGTTTTGAATATCACAATGAAATATCTAATACTAAGTGTTATATTTTGGTTTTTATTAAAAGGGACTTAGGTTCTGTGTCAGTTTGGACAAAAAGACTCAAATGCGAACGAAACTATACATCTTATAGTTTTGAATTCAAAGAAGTCATCGTCTTAACACGAGCTTAATATCAACAATAGTCAATGTCGAACGCTAATCAGTATTTTCAATTCAACTCATTCTTTTTATTCTTTTTCTATTTTTTTTATATATAATCTAGTCACCATAGTTAAACCTTTCAATATGTTAAATTTATTTAATTAAAGACATTATGTTTTAAAGACTTTTTATTATTAGATTTTGCTTTTGCATAATAAGTTACGTCAAAAAGAAAAATTCCAAGAATCCTAACCCTTTTTACGTCGTTGAGCAAATTTATGGATTAATTGTCAAGTAAAATCTAGAGATTAACATAGGCAATTTTTCAAAAGAATCTCATATTCATACTTTTATTGTCCATATCATCATCAAACCCTTTCTTATCTTGATAGTTTTTCAAAAGCACTTCATGGATGATGTTAATTTTTTATCAATGCAAAATGATGAGACCTCATTGACATTTTAAAAATGACATTTCTTATTTTATAAATGTTGTGATTTGTGTTCATCCTTTGAAGTTTCACATTGGAGAATGTAACTATGATTTTATTTTGGAAATTATTTACATTTGTTCTTTTTTTCCTTTTTGTTTCATAGAACACCCCATTATATGCATATGAATATAAAAGACGATTGATAAGAAACTATTTGAAAGTGATATGCATAACAAATGTTAGGGTTTATAAACAAGTGATTGCAGTAAAAAAATTTATACTTGTCGATTAATCTACAAATTTGTTAGACAACATTAAAAAAGAATTAGATTTATCGGAAAATATTCTTTTTGAAAACACTAATTTCTACATAATGAAAATATTGTATCTTTAATATATATATATATATATATATATATATATATATATATATATATATGGGATATATACGGTAAATAAACTAGGACCAAACATGTGAAATATTAATTATGGTAATTAAATTTAACATAAGAATAAAAATGAAACAGAAAGAAGGAAAGTGAATAAGTTTGGGCACCACTTTAAATTGCAATTAAATTATGGGATAATACCTTAAAAAACCCCAAACTGGTACATTTGTGACAAATTTACCCCAAACTATTTTTTTGACCACCAAAAACCCTAAACTGGCATACTTTTGACAAATTTATCCCAAACTGATACACTTGTGACAAATTTGCCCTATGTTAGTTTTCGTTAAATTTTATTCTCAAATTATTAAGTTAAATGACACGTGACGAGTTAACCAAAGTATATTAATTTAGGATTTTACATTCCGTTTGTCACAGTTTACAATTTTTATGATTTTGTTGTGGTATTAATCCAATTTAGTATAGGGTATATTTGTCACAAATTAACTAGTTTAGAGTTTTTTTTTGCAGTCGAATAAATTAGTTTGGGATAAATTTGTCATAAATGTACCAATTTAGGGTTTTTTATAATCAGTCGGGGTAAATTTGTCACAAATTTACCAGTTTGGAGTTTTTTATGGTTAAAAAAATAATTTAGAGTAAATTTGTTATAAGTGTACCGGTTTGAAATTTTTTAAGGTATTAACCCTTAAATTATTAAAGGCAATTTTAGCTGGGGAGGAGATAAGATAACTGAGAAACTTCCAAAAACGCCGTCAATGTGGATCAGGAGTCCTACGTGTCGGTCAACAAATCCCTAAAACCCGGTTTGACGATGGAGAGCAAAACCGACACGTAACTCACCGCTTCGATTAGACTCCCCAGAAAACTTCCCAGATTCGCGTTCGCCAAATTCGAATTCCTCGCCACTTCGATCGCAAATTCGCCTCCGCCATGGACGTCTCGGCCGTCGCCGAATCCCTAGGGTTCGCGAAGCTCCTCCTCCTCCGCCGATCCCCCGGCGCGGGTCCATCCCCGTGCTCCTCCGGCTCGGCCCTCCACGTCTCCGCCTCGATGAACCCCGTCGACGCCGTGGCGCCTCCGCCCGTGAAGTCTGACCCTTACAGGACCCTCACCCGCGCCCTCCTCCGCAGGAGCCGCCGCACGAAGCGGAGGTTGCTGCGGTCCCCCGGAGAGGGAGATGACGGCGCGCTTTACGGTGACGGCGTCGGGGACGGCCCGTTCGGCGGTGGGTTTGGTTTCAACGGCGGCGGGGGCGGAGGTGGTGGTCAGGGGTGGAATTTCGACGGGTTCGGGGGCCAGAGCTGCGACGACTCGTCGCGGCGGTGGCCGCGCTGGGGTTCCGGCTTTGCGTTCGATTTCATCTATGAGGTGATCTATTGGATCGCACTCTCAAATTGCATGCACTTCGCGTTCAAGAGGGTGGCGAGGATCGTGGCGGAGACGATGATTGGCAACGTGCGGCCACAGAAGGTTCCGGTGAGATTGACGACGGCCATGTGCTGAATTGATGATAATATTCACTTACCTCGGCAGTACACAATGTTCTTCGTGCTAATTGGCGGAAGACTAGTTGATTGATCTGGTGTTTTCTTCACCATTCCTGTGTAAATTGTGTACATAGTAGACAGCAATTGAATTTATATGTAGTACATCCAAGTAGACAGCAATTTAAGGTCAATTCTTTCTGATTCGAGGTATACCATAAATTCTTTTCCGACTGGCGTTGATGATGTGAGCAGATACTCGTGGCTGCATTTCATGGTCTGGGAAAAATCCATATTTTAGTGGGAGATGCATGATTGTTGATACGTATGTTTGGTCTTCTTATGTTGAGAAGATTGTTCCTAGCTTACTACCATGTTTCTGGAAGCTTGAGTATGATGGCTTGAATTGACTTCAGTGGAAATAGGTTAAAAGAATGGAAAGCTTCTTGTTTTAAGCTATTTGCCCAATTTGTACCAGATGTATACTGGAAGGTTCAGCTTGTTTATGTGTGTGCCCAATAATGGGTTGGAAATTATGAGGTATAAAGTGACTTCGTGGCATAGAAACTGTGCCTCCCTGTTCATTGGTATTGGTTCCTTGTGAAAATTTTGCAAATTCTTCTCTCTGAGTTTTGCAGATATTCAGGTTTAACTTTTGTTGATGCTGAAGAAGTTAACAGTCATGATTTGCAATCACGAGAGAAGTTTAATACCTGGTTTGGTAAATTAAATGGATGTTCATGAGATCTTGGAGGGTTTAACATAGAATATCCGGCTTCAAATCTGGTTAATCTTGTTGTGGTGCATGTTTTTGTCTAAGTTTGGAGGGCAACATTGATGTTTGATGATGGTATAGAACCAGTTCTTGTTTCTGATTGGTAGGGTGCGTGCACTTATTGTGCCAGGGCTATCGTTGGAAGCCAACAGTCTATGGGGTTGGTCAATTGACAGATTCTCGTTTGTGTTGTGTTTTGTTGCTAGATTAGCTTTATTTGGGGAGTACCATGCTTAGTTAGCTTGTTTGGACAGTTCCATGGTGCTCATTTGCTCTTTTGAGAAAAACTTTTGCATCTATTCTTTTTGATATTCAGCCTCCAGTTTTAGATGTCATATGAAAACAAGCATGAAAGGTCTTTTCTTGGTGATTGGCCATATGCTGGACCTTTTGGAGTTTCCACACGTTTGCTTTGTGATTGTGTCTAGACTTTTGGAAATTGTCTTTTTTGGCTATGGATGAGCACATGCCTCGACTGGAGAAGAATCGCTCAAGCATTAGGCATGCTTGCAATGTACATGGTTTTTCCGTTAGATGCCTTGCCTGCAAAGCTTGCGCCAAGTAAGGATAGGGTGTCCTATTTGTGGTTTTCCTGCTATTCTAGACTCTTTATGTGTTGAATCAAAAGTACAAGAATTTGCTCGGGTTTAATGGAGAGAACAGTAGAATTTATATAACTTGTATCGCGTTGTGGTGGTTCCTAATTGAGGGAAACCATGATGCACTTTGAAGAGCGCAGAGTGAATGTTCACTAACTCGAAAGATCGCGTAGCCCTAGAGGGTCTGGCACTTAAAACAAGGTAGTGATGGTATCGACCATAAGGAAAGCCGTAGACGTAGTTGATGGAACAGAAGGCATGTCGGGCTCACTTTGTATTGGAGTAGCAAATAAGAATGGTGCCCTCAACTTCAGCCAAATCAAACAGATTGCTGATTTTCTTTTCTCACTGCATTCTCTCTCTCTCTCTCTCTCTCTCTCTCTCTCTCTCTCTCTCTCTCTCTCGTTGCTGGATCATGGAATAGATGATGATGGTGACCAAAATTACGATGCTGAGAACATTGGTTAAGATGAAGACTTAATTGCTTTTAGGACTGGGATTTTTCTTGTTTTATGCCAGTGCTAAAATTCGGGCTCATGTTCTCTTCACATGTTGATTGGTGTAATTCATGCTCCAAACCGTATTATATTTCAATCTTGCGAGTGATGTAAAATTCAATATAATAAAAATAGATAACACTTCAGGTTGTATTATGTTGCCGCTAAGAAGTCATTCATTCTTCAAGGCTATGTTTGAGAAGTGGGAGAAAATGGAGGAACGAAAACGGCGGTGTAAAATTTGAAAAATCAAAATGAAAAAGCATTCCGAAAGGATTAGTGTGTCACCGCTGGAAGATGTTCTTTAAGAAGGGATTAACCCGGCCAATTTGGAAGTATTATGGTTCCATCGTAGAAGAAAAGCTACTAATGTGAAACCAAAAAATTCATGAAAAATCTTAAACTAGTATATTTTTGACAAATTTACTTTGAATTAAATTTTTTACCACAAAAAATTCCAAATTGATATATTTGTGATAAATTTATCTATAATTACTTTTTTGCTCAATAAAAAATATAAAATTATATATTTATGATAAATTTACCTTCTATTAGCTTTTGTTAAATTATATTCATACCATTTAAAATCACAAACTAGTATACATATGATAAATGGAATGTAAAACCCCAAATTGATCGTATCATCCAACTCGACAATTTGATTAAAATTTAAAAGAAAGTAGAGGATGGTAAATTTATCTCAAATGTACCAATTTAAGGCATTTGGTGGTATGTACCAATTTAAGATTTATCCTGGTATTAACTCTTTTGTTAAAAAAAAAAAAAAACCCTCATGTGTTTGTTAAACAATTAAATAAAGAAAGCTTATAGATCGTTTGTCCCATATTATGTATTGTAAGTATTTTGGAAATTAAATTACTTGTTTATTAAATATGTTTAATAAGCCTAGTGATTACACTCATTCATATGTTAGTTGAGTCCCTAATTCTCTAATAGATTGACCCGTAATAAAACTTACAACTTCTCCAAATTTGATCAGATTGCCATAAGTAGGACTCTTACCATGACATAATTGACAAATCTAAGATGTACTCCTACAAGTACAGGGGGTTCGAATAGATATCGGTTGTGTTCAAAAGGTTATGAATTGATTAGGAAGTCCAATTCCAATATCTTAATTTTGAATGGCAATGCATTGTGGGCCCATATAGATATCATTTGCTAATACCTAACCAATTAATGTTTGAGTAAAAATTCCTTCCATCATCGTTTTATTTCAACCATGAATTTTTTTTTTTTGGTCGAAAAGGAACTTCATTCATCATTCATAATTAAAAGTTAATAGGTACACCTATTGGGCTTCAGAGTATAATAAATCCCAAAAGGCTTGAGGTGGGTTAAAAACCAAATTAGAAGGGAGGATATTTTGAATTTAGGTTTTGACAACCTAGTCCACAACTTTATTTTGAGTCCACAAGCAATAGGCTAGTTGCAAGCCTTGAATATTGATAAGAAGCCAAAAGTATTCCTTGATAAGCATGTGAACATCCTAGGGTAATTGATCTGCAAACCTATTAAAATGGGTTATAAACCCATTTGTTAACCTATATTTTATCAGTTAAGTTGTTATATGAGTTAGTTATATTTGGCACATGGATTATAATGAGTTCAAAATGACAAAAGCCAAAATAATATAAGTGTTAAAGGGGTTCACAACCTATTTAAACCTAACCCACTTTTATGACTCTTCTCGCCCTTACTCGCTCCATGCTTTCACCTCAGTTTGGGTATGAATTTTCCTAAATTTGATTAAATAGAAGTGTTTTAGCAAAATAGGTTACATTGGTCGTATTGCATGGAAAGTAGTCAATTTGAGTCAAATCATTTTTGACTCTATCCACCCATTTGACCTGATCTACTCCTCTAAGTGCACTTACAAAGAATTAAACAATCATACTCTAAGATCACTCTTGCTAACCCAAGAGGACATTCATTTCACCGCTTGGATCAACATTAGGGTTTCGGCATGAAGAGCTAATTGAACTTGAACTTTTGCGTGGCCGTCGATGAGCCTCCCGATTAAAATGACCTTGATTTTTTTTTTGTTTTTTGGTTGGAAAAATGACCTCGATAAAAATGACCCTTTTAGAGCTGAAAAATGTTCGTTCTAGCATTGCAAAAGGTCGTTCCAGTGGTCGAATCAAATTAGGGGAGAGGATTCGAAGATGCTAAAAGGGGAGGGGAAAGGAGATCACAGTGGATTCGTATGTCTTTCGGGGGACCATGCTTGGTTCATGCACCTTCAGGTGTACTGTTCTTCTTAACACGTGCTCCATTAATCTAGTTTAATCTGATTCTAGAACTAACAAATTATAAGAAGTGAAACAACTTCATCCATATATATTGTAACTAACAACTCTATCCAATTTCAGCCACTTCCTCGAAACAATTAGATTAGAAAAAAAAAATGATCTCATTTTCATATTAAACCACAAACTCCATCCATTTTCTTTAGTAATTATAAATATATTCTCGTATATAACAATCTCGCTTCCCATGTGCATGACACGTACATTGCTTCCACTTACTAATCAAGAAAATAATTGCAAAATGAAAAATATTAGCCAGTGTGATCGATTATCTTCAATTTGGATGGCATGGAATTGTGTCTATCAAGAGGGACAAGGCATGAGCCAAGTGTAGCGGAGATTTCATCAAAATTTCGGTATATTCTAACCCAGACCAAATGTATTCTCACCGTTTTCGCATGACTATATGTTCGGCTCCCCTATTCAAATGGAGCAATCCGATGGGTTCAATTTTGCTTTCAAGGGACTTACTTTTAGATACTTTTCTCACCATATCCACCGGACAAACTTAAGAATGGCGTCTTACTATACTCTCCACAAAATTTTAGCATGATCCAATGATAAATCATAAGACGTTGTTGACTTCGTGAAGCTGCACGTTGAAACCCTGCTTTGGCTGAATATGAGTGTTTGTAAGTGTACTTGAGCCCTTAGCCGAATCGCCCTCGTAAACATCTTGTCTAGGCCTTTAAGTTTCCCATAAAATATAAGTCTTGAAAATTCCAATTCTAATCGAAGTCCAAAGTGAAAATTTAGATGAAAACTCTCGTTAAACTTCACCCAACAACCCTTTTAAAAAGTGCATGTCACATGCACTATGCAAACACGGCACACGCACGCAATTGCACGGCACACGCACAGCATATCAAGATTTCAGCTAAACCTTTCACTATAATTGGAAACATGATCCATTTTATCCAAATCATTTCGACTCCAACATCCTTGGGGTTAGGACCAAGCCCCAGAACATTGGATCCATCATCTTAGAGTTAAAGACCACTAGGAAACTTCATTCATTTTACCAAAAATAATTTTTGAAAAATGTTTTTTAGATTTTCTAGCATTTGTTATACGGAAAATGAATTGGTTAAGGAAAACATTTTTCACTATTGGAAAAAAGACCTTCAAAAATGGGGAAAATGTTTTCCACTTTTCAAAATGTGGAAAAAATTTACTATAACTTCTTCCACCTCACTTTTTTTTTACCAAAAATATTTTTTTTTCTTTTTTTAAATCGATTTTTTAATTTTTTTTCCTTTGCTTCTTTTCTTTCTTTTTTTTCTTCTTCCTTGGCCTTGTTAAGTTGCCGGCTACAGCGATGGTTGGCAATCGGCCATTGGTGAGCTCCAACCTCACCCAAGTCGATGAGACTTGAGCTCACCTAAGGCTGGCGAGCTCGAGCCTCGCCAAATTTGGTGAGTCCAACCTCACCCAAGGTTGCTAGAGGTCTGGGTGAGCTCTAGCCTTGCCATAGGCTAACAAGGCTTGATCTCGCAGGAATCTGGCAATCTCGAGCCTTGTTGGCGTACAATTAGGCTGAAACTCAGAAATGGCAAGTCACCGGTTGTTGCCATGGCCAGCAACTAGCCAAGGCCAAAGAAGAAGAAGAAAAAAAAAAAAGGCCAAGGAAGGAAAAAAAATAAAGGAAAGGAAATAAAAAAAAAAATTGAAAAATATATATAAAAATTTAAAAAAAATATATTGAAAATTGGTACATGCAGCAAAAGATTTTCTTATTGAAGAGTGGAAAATATTTTCTAGTTTATTTTCAAATTTTAGCCAAACATTAAAAATATGATTTTCTTCCTAGAAAATGGCTTCTTATGGTATATTTTTACAAAATGAATGAAATCTAAATCTCACAAATTATATGTCCAATCCTACTATGTTGGAGTTAAGCTAAGTCCCACAATTTTGGAGTTGTGAGTTATAGCCCATCTCTCGTATACCGGGCCAACCATTGGGCTGATTTAGATCAAATTTGTAATCAAGTCTTCCGTTTCACTCGATGCAAAAATACTTTGCTTGGTGGCTTGATGCCTACAACTAAATGTTTTTAATGTCACAATGTGGATAAATGCATAAATGACAGGAAAAAAAAAGCGTAAGCACTATATTTTCTCAACTTCCTACTTTCGCTACGGCATGACTTGTATCGGGTCACGCTAAACACTCCCCAATATCATGTATGCCGAGTTCCCATTTTGGGGTTCACCTATATTTTGTATCGTTTCTCTATTTATACCCAAGTGCCGTGGCATATCATAATCTTTCCCATCCGTCCCCTTTGTTTTCATTAAGTCTGATTTATAATTCATTTTCTAGGAAAATTATCATCCCTTCCATCGTCAAATCCTAAGGGGGACAACTTTGTAGTTTTGGCTTAAAGCTATAGATATTGATTTGTGAAGCCAATTATTGCATTCATAACTTTTATGTAGATTAAATTAGAATAGATTGTAACTATTTCCTTGTTATACATATGGGTATTTGGCTGAGTTAAACTATATGAATAGGAGAAATTGTTAATGGATGGTTATTGGGCCAAAGTAGGGGTGATCGGGTTCGGGGTAGGTAGGGTCTAGACCTGGACCCTATACCTTGTACCCGACCCTATTATAATCAGTTCCCATTTTTTGAACCATGTATCTTACCTTGTTTGTAATAGACCCTGTACCAAACCCACCCTGCTTTTCCGGTTCGATTCCAGGGTCAACATTTTTTCCATTAGAACTTATTTTACAATCTCCTAATATCCTATACAATTTTAAATTTTATATTAATACGCAAGAAAGTAACATAATCCTCCTAATTTGTATTGAAATATTAAGCACTTGTAATAAATAAATACATGAAATTTTTGACTAAACAAAAAATTAAAGATCCACAAGTCTAATTATAATAAATAAAATCATAATGCAAAGAATTAGCAACAAACATGAGTCTAATATTAGTCTTATTCCCACAACATGGGTCTAATATTAGTCTTATTCCCACAACTACTACATGAAACTACTTATTTATGCAAGCATAACTCCTCTTAAAAAGAGAAATTAGGTGAGCCAATTCACGTGGTACACAAGAATTTGGTAACAACGATCGCCGTCTATCTGTCGGATGATGTAAGAGGGAGTTAATGAGGGAGGGAAGCAAGTGAAGAAGAGGAATGATGAAGGAAGAGTGTCATGCATGTTTGAGAGAGCCAAAAGGAAAAACGCCATGTGATTGCGGGAGTAAGAATAGAAATAGAGAAAAAAAAATAGGGTTTTGAAGAATAGAAATAGAAGAAAAAATAGGGTTTTGGACCTATAGTTACAAAACGATTCCCAAACCGGTTCGAGAACCGGTTCTTAGGTGGGTAATCAATTGGACTTGTTCTCAAAACGGTTTAAATCGATTCTAAATTTTGGGAACCGGTTTTAGCAGGAACTTATTCCCGACCCTGTTTTCCAAGTGGGCCAGTCCGAGTTCTTGGGTATACCCAATCCGGTTACACACCCCTAGGCCAAAGTAGCACAAAAATAGGCTTTGCAGAATTTCATTATGATTGTTGTTTTTTCAGGTTTTTGGGCATTGCTCTTTTTTTCGGTCACACCCATTTTTTGAGCAAAATCTAAAATCGGAGTGGCTCTGGTTAGTTCAATGTTTTTTGTGGTCTCCTGCTTTAGTCGTGAATCTTTGTACTTTGCAAGCCATTCATGTAATTTATTTGCCAATAGACAACGCTCTTCATCTCTCACGTTCGCAAGCACGATCTTTGTCCTTTTAATTTTTGTCTCTTATTTTTTCCGTAGAAAGAGCTAAAGTATATATTGACCTCTTTTTTTTTTTTTTTTTTTTTTTTTTTTAACGGGGTATGTTTGTTTCACGAAAAACTCAATGATAAAGGAAAATGTTTTCCGAGAAAGCATTTTCCAAGAATACGCTTTGTTTTCCTTTGTTTGGTGATGTATAATTGAAAATGTTTTCTACTTTTTGAATTCCATTAAAAAATAATTTCACATTTCATCACAAGAAAAAAATGAATTTTTAATTTAAAAAACTTCAAATTTTTAATATTTTTGTTTTTATTTACTTTTATTTTCTATTTTTTTATTTCTTTTTTATTTTATTTTTCTCTTTTTCCTTCTTCTTGTCCTTCACTCCTTAGCTTCCTCACGCCATCCCTTTTGCTTCCTCGGCGGTTCGTTCTGTCTAGCTTACAAGGGGTAAGCTCCGTGTGCCGCCAAAGGCGGCGAGCTCGCTAGCTGTCACCAGAGGCGGCGAGCTCACCAGTTGGCCGCTAGAGGTGGTGAGCTCGCCCAATCTGGCAAGGCTTGAGCCTCATTGTTAGAGGCCACAAGCTCACCCGATTTAGTGAGGCTTAAGGCTCATTGGTCTCGAGCAAGCTCATCAAGCCTTGTTGTCGAAGGCCATGAGATCACTCGATTTGGTGAGACCAAAGCTCATCGGCCGTCCTTGTGGCCGTTGATAGGTGAAGAAGAAGCAAAAAGAAAAAGGAAGAAAAGAAAAAGAAAAAGAAGCAAATTCGAATTTTTTTTTGAATTTTTTTCCAAATTTTAAATTTTTTAAATAAAAAATTCAAATTCAACTGTTTTTTAAAATATATTTTTATAGGAATAATTTTTTGTAAACCAAGCATCAAATCTAAGCTTTAGTAGATTCGGAAAACGTTTTCCGGTCCTTTCAAAGGGGAAATCATTTTCCTAAATTTAAACTTTGTTAGGAAAACGTTTTCCGTGGACTCATTTTCCTAAGCGATCCAAACGCCGGAAAATGAGGAAAACATTTTCCTTGAAAATGTATTCCGTGAAACAAACGCACCCTTAGTTTCAATCACCATGTCCTCAAGATCATCATCAATCTTGAAACTATGGACATGAGATCGCTTTCGTGGTATAAGAGTCCTCCATTCCATGATAGAAGACCAAATTACTCAATTTGTCACAAATGTATGCGTGCATGATATTGTCACGGAGAATATAATAGAAGGGGATTTTATTGAAGTTTAAACATATATTTGTGATTTTTTCATTATATACACACGAAAAACAAAAACATCCATAAAATTGTGGAGATTAATTTTGTAAATTGTTTCTCTTTTGAATTCTTATAAAACTCAAGTGGACTGTGGCATATCATAATCTTTCCCATCAAAACCAGTCCCCTTTGTTTCAAATCCAAGCATGAAGTCTGAAACCCCTATGGGGCATAATTCATTTTCCACCGAACCGCAACAGTCTTAACCACCGGAAACCATGAGAGTTAAAGTAAGAATATAATATGACAGACTAAAAAAAAACCGCAACAGCGTTCGCATCACATTTAACTACCACTTCACTCATCTTTTATATATACATGTGACAATTGTGAAAGCCCGTTGAGATTTGACATTTATCTCCCACTTTTTTGCCGATCAATTGAATAATTTGGTGAAATAAACCTCTCACGCACAACAAGAAGGTGACTATTTTGATTTGCAGATTTCTCCTTTTTGCTGCTACATTAAAGAATTTTAATGCGCTGCACTGCTATTAATTGAGAACCTCAAATTAAAGAACTTGTTATTTATCGCAAGCAAATATCCACAAGGAAAGTTGTCATTTACCATTGCTGGTTAGATCTTTTCGTGATTCATATGTTGGAACAGTTTCTACAGCAAAAGTGTTTGGCTGGGTTTATTTGGATAAAATGACTTGAGAACTAAGGCTTACATGATGTGCATCCTTTAAATAACTGTCCTTTTCCTCACTACGTGGTCTCCTTTATATGAAATAGAATACTGCTTTCTATTGACACCCAAAATTGCTCGTACCATTACATACCGCTCATGAAGATAAAAATAGGATCAAGTCACATGTTAGTCATGAGGACGAAGAAAGGGTCAAGACACGCAGGGGAAGTTTGACCTAGTGTCGTGAGCCCATGAATGGAACCATATGGTTCGACACTAAGGGAAGGAATTTCCACGTGTCTAGATGTCAGAATAATGTCATGAGTACCAAATTCAAGCAATATTGGCATTGAAATTTGAGTGTGAATCATCAAATGTGCAAAGGACCTTGCAAAGTCAAGGAGCGGTTATTATTCAGTGATCAAGTCATGCAACCGCTATCGACTAATCAACAGTAGTATGGCATGATCAAGGATTGCGAAAGATAGTAGGAAGACAAAGGAATGTGTGAAGAGATCAGGGACAATTACCAAGGAAGAGATAATTGTTCAATGGTTGCCAAATTACTTTATAAATACCCAAGTCATCTAACAAAGAACCCTCGACAACATGTCAAATGCATTTACTTTATCTTTACTTTATCACATTTTAGTTTCATAGTTATAGCTTCCAAATTCCCCTTTTTTATTATATTCCAACGAGTGTCTACATTTTGGTTCAACGTCATTGATTAATTTTTTATGTTAAACCATGAGCTCAGCGTTATTGACTAAATTCGGCGTGTTCTTATTTAGGGGCATTACTTGTTGATTAAATTCCGGCTTTGCACTAAATTACCTTAAGTTATGTTGTTAATTAAATTCTGGCATAGGTTAGAACTAGAAGTGAAAGTAGCAAGTCGTCGACTATCAATGTTGTATTGCGAAGAAATCACATATATAAAAGTAGATTCCATTTACCATACCCACGCAAACCGGACTGATGAAAAAAATGAAGTTTGCGTAATTGTTAAGAATGATGAAAATCGGCGCAGACCAAAAAGTGCCTCGAGCTTTTCAACTTCCCATGAAAAGAGACTTGAAATTTAGCAAATATCACAAAAAATTTCAAATAATTTTACTTTGAACAAATACTTCGAACATTTTTATGTCACCAAAAAATTGACAGAAACACCCGCAAATATATCTGTGATGCATTATTCTATATTTCAGTTCCAATTTGGGTGTATTTGTGTATAAGTTAAGGATTTTCTATGACAAATTTTTTTTGGGGGTATTTATATTACAATTGGCAAGTTTAGGGTTCTTAGCATTGTAAAAAAAAAAAAAAAAATCGGTGTATTCAAGTGATAATTAATAAATTTGGCATTTTTTATAGTATTAACTCTTTATTTATGGATGATTAGGACGCGCAAATGGAAACCCATTTGCAAGAGCACCTTTCTCACTTCCTCCGGAAAGAACCACGGAAAAGCAGCCCAATTGTCCCAATTTTTGCTATCAACTCATTAAAAAATTTATTTTCAAATCACCAAATCATTAAAAAAAATGTACAATAAATCTTCCCCTCTCAATGCACCAACGAAGGTAACCCTATTTGAAAATGATTTAACAAAAAATAAGTGAGCCAAAGCTTAGACCCCCTTAAACCTTAAAGAAAACTAATAGCGAGAAAAAGTTTAGAGAACATTTATTGCTCCAAATAAGTCCAATTTGGTTGATTTAATTTTGGTCTTTGATGAAGACCACTGTTCTCTTAACTTTGAGAACGAGACTCTCAGTTGCATTTATATATAATTACATATTAGCGGACGTAGGTTCTTGTGTTCTTGCGGAAGGACAACTTTTTGCTAAGGCGCCATAAACGCAAATAAAAAGGATAAAGACAAAATAGTCAACTCATAAACTAAAAAATGAGAATTATTGAAAGGGTTAATATCATGAAAAACTTTAAATTGATACACCTATGATAAAATCTCAAATTGATATATTTTTGATAAATTTACTCAAGACTGATACACTTGTGATAAATTTACTCTTATTAATTTTCATTAAATTTTATAATTAAATTAATGAGTTGAATGACATATGATAATTGATTGGTGTATTAGTTTAAGATTTTACTCTCCTTTTGTCATAGTCATACCGGTTTTGTATTTTTGGTAGTATCAATCCAATTTAATAGAATGTATATTTGTCATAAATGTACCGATTTGAGATTTTTATTGGTAAAAAAAATAGTTTTTGGGTAAATTTTTAAAAGTGTATCAATTTAGAGTTTTTTTATGATCATTTAGAGTAAATTCATCAAATTAATTAATTTGAGATTTTGATAATCAAAAAATAATTTTCAATAAATTTATAATAAATTTATCAATTTAAGATCTTTTGTGATATCAACTCTTATTTAAATTTCATGAGGATCGACTCTTGATGCTCTCTTGTCCCTCTTTTTCTGTTTTAACAGATGACTAAAGGAATAATTCCGAAAAAAGTTTTATCTACGACTGTGTTTGGTAACTTATCAACTAGTAACAATTTTTATTTTTATTTTCAAAAGTAGATTTGGAACATAAATTCGTTTGGTAGAATTATTATTTCCGGAATAAATTCATATATATATATATTTGAACTAATCTCATTGGCCCTCGTCCGTCAGTAGGTCACCGGTCATCCCAAGGCCACACGATTGCGACGACCCTTAAAGAAGAAGAAGAGAAAGAAAAGAAAAAAAAAATTAATCAAATTATTAAAAAATTAAAAGAGAATATTTTAAAATATTTAAAAATTGTTCTTGAAATAGAATAAAAAATAATAATTTCTTATCGAAATTGTTATTGGAGCAAAATGGTTACCAAACGCATTCTACAAGAAACAAAGTTTTAGATTTATTTTACGAGTAGTTGGAGAGCAGCACAATAACCTGTGTAATCTCATCAATGCTTCTCCAAGTTGTCCTCATTTGCCAAGCAATGTTTCTTCTTCAATTTGTTTTCGAAGTCACATCTCACTCTATTCTTCTTAGAAATATGTCCAGTAACTAAAAAGCACGAAGCTCAGACTTTGGCATTCAATCCTCACGATCTTATAGTACATACTCAAATCAACTGCTTGACTGTGTTAAAATATGTTCATGTAAATAAAACCTAATTAGGAAACATGAAAAGTGTCAAAAAAGTCATAAACCATTTCCTATATTATTCTTTTTTTCATTTTTAATTGTACGTAATTTAATTCTAAATATTTTATTGATACCAATTTAGTCATAAACTTTTTGATTTGATCTACCAATTTAATTATAAACGCTTTTATGTAAATACCTAATTAGAGAGAAAAGTGTCAAAAAAATCATGAACCTATATGTGCCAATTTAGTTCTAAATATTTTACTAATCCATTTTAGTTATAAACATTTTGATTTGATACCAATTTAATTCTTTCAATTTAGGATTTTGCATTTTGATCGGATTTTGCTAACGTTGATAATTTTTTATAATATTTTCTTTAATTTTTTTGTCTAATTTATTATTTCTTCCATTCATTTTTTTCCTCTTTCTTTTGATTTTCCCCTTCCCAATCTTGTTTCTCCTCCAACAACCAGCTAGAGATGAGGATTAGCAGCACTCGGCCAATAGCAAGCTCGCTAGGGGTTGCAAGACGTAAGATTGGTGAGGTCGAGCTCAAAGGCTACGACCTAGTGGCCTTTGGCAAGGTTCAGTCTCACTCATGGCCGGCGAGGCTCCACCTTTACCAAATTTAAAGAGGTCGGGCCTTGCCCATGGTCGGAGATTCAATTATGTTGAGCCTCACTAGCCTTGCACAAGGCTGCTCTCTTGACCTCTAGCAAGCTTTCCAAAGGCTACATTAGGATCTAGTGAGGGCAAGAAAAGGAAAGGGAAAAACGAAGGAAAGAGGGGAAAAAAAAGAAATTAAGGAAATAAAATATCAAATAAATAAAAATATCATTAAAAGTTGTTAATGTTCATATCACATAAGCCAACCAACATCTACATCAGCAAAATTCAACCAAATTTAATTAACATTAGATTAAAAGGTTTATGAATGAATTGACTCCATTAAAATATTTATGATTAAATTGATATAAATGTAATATGTCTAAAACTTTTTTTGACACTTTTCCACATTAAAAATACCTGAGTTACCTAAGTTTGGGGATGACGCAGCTAGAGGGCCATGCATTCTCCAATGACTATGGCTTATATTTATATGATTTATAGCTAAGTCAAGAACTGCAGAATAGAAAGATGCAATGGCAATATTTGCCTCTGCTACAAATGCCCATCTAGTCAATTTGTGGAAAATCGGTGCGTTGACAATGAAATAGGTAAGGCGATTTCAAATATAGACTGTACTGTACGCTGAGGTCCCTTCTAAACTTGATAGTTTCAAATATTATATCATCAAAAGCCATGACTAAGTAAATTTTATACGATTGTTTGGGAGAGTCAATTGAAAAAACATATCTACATTTAACCTTTTCTTTCGAAACTTATCAACAGATTCTTACCAGAATTTGTGACATGCTTCTTGCAAAACAAGACCTTTACCCTTTTTATGTTGGTCATGAAGGCCTCTAACCCCGAGCTACAATTAGCTCAACATGGGGATTCGCACGGTGGTTGTGCAAGTTTGAAATTAAATTTCACACCTTAAGGAAATCCCAAGCAAGCCAACAAGAAAGAGCAAATGCCTCTGCCCAGACTAGATGGTGTTCCACTCCAAGAGGTTTCGTTCAAGAAGCCAACTAATTATAAGCAGCACTTCAAAAATCCCGAACCCAAGAAAAATAGAAAGAGGAAAAGATTTTAAAAAGTGCTTTCATTTGCAAAATATGCACTGATGTTAATGATATTCCTGTCTTAATTAGGGTTTTATTTTCACCAGGGAAAAAAATAAAAATCAGTCTTCCCCAGATGAAACTGGAATTCACTTGATATTGTCAACTATGAGAATCAAATGTTGATGATAATGACTGAGATTACGAAACAACGAGTGGATAGAATACCTACTTTGACGCGTCCACAGTCGAAACCAGGAGCGGAAAAAAGACGAAATAAGTTTGGCAAATGGAACACAAAGATTATCTATCGGCAGAAAGACATCCAGACGGCGATCTCAGAGCACATTACAGGCGAAACTAGGAGCCAAAAAAAAAAACAACCCGTGAAAATGTCCCATCTGAGAGATGAAGAGTATCCATTGGCAAATGGAACACAAAAGTTAAAGACGAGCAGAACCCACAAAACCGTTCTAATCTCAGATTTTGCCCCAAAAAAACCAAAACACTAAGTTTGGCCTGATCATCGCTGACTATTTTCTTGCCGTGCGGTACCCGTCCATTAGCAATTTGGCCAGGTCATTCAGCAGGATCGCTCTCTCCTCGGCCATCTGCACCTCCGCCATTCGGAGCTCCCGCAACCTCTCCTTGATTTCCTCCACTCTCGAGCGGTCGACCGTCCTCATCCCAACTCTCAAAATCTCCCCGTCAAGCCCGATTCCATTTAGCTCCAACAGCGAAGACACGCCAGCCAAGTCTCTCTCCTCAGACGACTCTTCCTCTGGCAATTTCGACGGGGCAGCAGCGTGTTTGCCCTTCTTCTTTGGGGAGGTGGGCACTCCGCTGCCGCCACTGCCCCAGAGGGCTCGGGAACGCTCAAAGATCTTCCGATCATGAGGCGTCTTCCCGATACGCCCGGTTCTAGTCGCCTTCTCGAACTTGCGCTTCAGCTCCCTTATCTTATCCCGCACGTCCGATTCACTCCTGTCAAGTCGCTCCGCAATCTCCATAACCATAACCTCGAACGGCCCGGCCCCGTGCCCAGCATCACCGCCCTTCCTCGCCCTCTTAGAGGAGGAGGGTTGAAACTGCCCGGCACGGCGACGGGTCGCACAGTGCCGGTCCCAGCTTTCGCGGCGGAAGAGGGCCTTCTCGTTGCTACTTCGAGATCGGAGTCGGAGTCGGAGTCGGACCCAGACGAGGACCCGTACTCTCCAGACGAGGCCATGAGAGGGGTGAGAGAGCGTGAGCGAGAGAGACGAGGAAGAGGAAGGGTTGCATGCGAGAGAAGGAGGGAGTGACGGAGTAAGGATTTGGGGTTTTCTGGCTTTGTTTCTTTAATATGGTCTTCAGTCCCTAGACTTACTAGGGATCATGGAAAAGGAGAAGATATTGGGTACATCCGGTGCTCCAGCGTGGCAAACAAAAATGCGGTAGGATGGCGACACGTGTGCTCGTGGGAGTGAGGCGCCATTTTGAAAAAATTTCGCTCCTGTAGCTGCAGCAAAAGGACAGACCCTCTACTTTCTTCACGCCTCTCCTCTCGCTTCCTTCCGTAAATTCAAAATTTCAGGTTTCCTCTCTGGCGCTCGCTCACTCCAGCGCTCGTGCTTGTGCTATATTTGAGCCGACGTCTTTTCTTCTGCGAAGTGGAAATCTATCTGGTGAGAATGAGACCTTTCTTCATGGATCAACTGCTCAACCTGGATGATGGAACGATCGAGCTCGACTCCTAAGGCTGAGACGAGGGCTATAGTCGGTTTATGATGCTTCCCGAGACCACCGACCCGAAAAAGAACTTTCAGAAGCTTCTTCGGCGTGGTTAAACTACTAACGACGTCCTTTAGAGGGCAAGTCAGCGACAAGAACCAAGACCTCATAAACTCGTGACTTCCATCCAATCTCTGAAAGGACAAGTCAGCGACCAAACTCCCAAAATTTCACAAGAAATGCCCAACTTCTCAGTACAAAAAGTTCTGCAAGCAAATGAAGCCAGCGACGAAAGCATTATAGAAGAAGGGGGTTTTGAAGGGCGAGGATGGGTTACCGCAGGACGAGAATGAGCAGCGAGAGGATCGGAGAAGGTGAAGGAGCGAAGGGAAATCTTCGCGATATCCGAAACGGCGACGTCGCGAACGCCCGGCACGTCACTCGTCAAGAACTCGTAACCGGTCTGGAAGGCGTCCCGCCAGAACTTGGGCAATCTACTGCTCTTGCTCTGCGTGTACACATCCCACAAATCTCGTAACCGGCCTGGAAGGCGTCGACGCTGCTCTGCAGGTGGTTGCAGAAATGGGATCTCCCAAATCTCGGCCGCCCAAGCAGATTAATACGCGAAGGAAAGGGCGCCGGATCAGAGATGGAGCGAGCAACGGAGCGACAGGACGAGCGAGCGCCGGGCGACGGCGGGGAACGGCCGCTTGACAAACGCAATGCCGGAGCAGCAACAGCGAGCGCGGGGTAGCAAACGAGAGCGAAACCAGAGATTCAAAATTTAAAAGCTCGCTCGCTTGGAATGGCTTTTCTTCTACTCCGGAGGAAAGGACGAGGGAAGAAGGAAAGAGAACACAATAAATGCGTGCAGACTCTGCGGAGGAGAGAGAGAGCGCAGGGCTAGCGTACAGGCGCTAGAGGAGAGAGAAAGAAGATTATTTCACCGAAAATAAAGGGTGGCGTTCGGACTCTAGCGTGGCTGCCGGGCGACACGTGTCGCCCGGTGAATGGATTTGAAGGAAGAGGGAGTTAGAGCTGCAGCGAATATTTTCTCCTCCTTCAGTCCTCTAGACTCACTAGGGATCATGGAAAAGCGTTTTGTTGACGTAACCCAGAGGACAAAATAAAATTAAAAAACGCAGCTTTCGCCATTTCACTTTTGGCAGTGCAGGGGGTGGTGAACCTAGGCTGGACTAGACTAGACTAGACTTACGGTACGCTCCTCATTACGGGTGATAATCAAAAACTGGTAAGTCGGCCTCCGTCTCTGCAACTTCCAATCCAAATCCTCTTTAAAAAAAAAAAATGAACAAAAAGAGGGAAAATCATCAAATTAGATCCAAATTTATTAGTTAAAAACCTTTTTCTGAAGATAAGGGACAGGACGTTCAGAAAATAGCCCATCGTTATACTCCTTTTTATCCAGCAATCGCTGCTAGTCTCCCAATGTTTTTTATTTTTTAAGGGAGCCCTTACGATGAAAGAATTGACTATTGTAAAGCGGAGCTTTCTTTGGTTTTACATTTTCATTGTGCGTATTATACAAGATTTGAATTCCATCTTTATATTTAGCATATACATTAGTAAGAAGAAAAAAATTGGTCCAGGAAAGATGTTCATCTGAACAGCTTGCAATTCTTGAAATATTATTTATTATTTTGTAACGGACCATACTATCTTCCTATCATTTTTTTTGGATCGATTAATTATGAATTGTAAAGATTGCATCAATTTAGAAGGAAATTTTATCTAAATGGGGTTGTGGAAAAATGTACTAGGTCGTAAATTACTTTCCTCGCATTGACGTATATGTGTGGAGAGCCAGTGAAAAAAAAAAATCAGCTGTGCAAGAGAGACCACCCTTGATTTGAAAAAGGAAAATAAAAAGAGAGACCACCCTCTCTACGGGAAATGGAACCACCGCGGACGGCTACTACTTGTGACGATGCTCTTTTTTTTTTTTTTTCTCCCGCTGCAATTTCTCTTTGCTTTTTTAACATAATTTTACTTTTTACATATTTCCTTTTCCTTGTCCCTCGTTTTTCCTTTCTTTCTCGTACCGTAACACCAAGAGATTTTGTCATGGCTTTTGGCACCTGCACATGCTCTCTGTTTGCCGATAACGACAGGCATGCTTGGACAATAAGGCCTGTTTGGCAACTTTATAGAAAATAACTATTTATGTTCTTGTGTCTTCAAAATAAAAAAAAGAATAAAAATTCCTTAAGATTTTATTCTTAAGAATAAATTTGGAACAAAATCAAAAAATAGAAAAAAAATTATTTTTTGTTCCCGAAAATAATTCTTAAAGTCAGTTCCTATTTTTTTTTTCTTCTTTTCTCCGATTGTCTTCTCTTCCCCTTTCTTCTTCTTTCTTTTGGTCGGCCTCGCCAGAGTGTTACCATTGGCGACGTTAACTTGGAGGTGGCCCAACAAGGCTCGACCTCACCAAACCAAGGCAAGGCCAACCTTGCGCGACCTAGTCGAGGTCAAGGTTGCAAGCTTACCGGATCTCGCCCAATCGGTCGCCAACGATTGGCTAGAAGGAGGAAGAATAAGAGAAAAATATAATAAAAGTATTAAAAAATTAAGAGCAACAAAAAAAAAAATTAAGAATCTTATCAAACGCATCTCTATCTTAGAAATAGAAATTTTAACAGTTACCAAGCGGATTCTTTTACTCAAAATTTATTATCGGGAATAGAATTTAAAAAATCATTTTTAATAAAAAATTATTCTCGTGAACAAAATCATTATCAAACGTGTCCTAACTCATCAATTCCTTCGCATTCTCATGACATGTTTAATTTATCTCCACTGGTATTTGACTTTAATATTTCGAAAGCATTGTTTGCCGAAGTCACGATGCTTATTGTAGCATAGGATCATGTAAAGGCGTTTCGATGAAACGCAAAGGCTGAAAAAAAAAAAAAAAGTAGAAGAAGAAGGCTTTGGAATTCAACTTTTGCGGGGTGCCGAGGGTGATGCCTAGACTAGACCAGACTAGGGGTATTACCATGACCACAGATCTGAGCACAGGGGTTTCCATCGCTCCAACTTCCCGTAAAAGTCCTCTTAAAATTAAAAGGAAAAAGAGGAGGGAATTTCAATCAAAATGGATCCCATTTTCTGGAAACAAAAAATCGAAGATAGGACAAAAGGACGCGGCGTTGCCCATCCACATAATTCTTTTTATTTTGAAATGAAGAAATCGTAAAATATCTCGCACTGCATAAACTTAGAAGGGAAAATATAGAGAAACTTACCTATATAATCGCTTCTAAAATTGCTCCAATTGGGAAGTCCAAGGCAATCGCCAGCAGAAATTAATGATGACCCTCCAATTCAAATTTTCACCACGAAACAAAATAATTAATATAGATCAGCCGGTTTTAATTTTTGAGAATAGAATTTTTTAATTAATTTTACTTTATTCTTATTTTAACACTCACTTTTAAATTGTTACTCTACTTTCTTATAGAGCATCGGAATCAAAATTTATATCTAAAATTAAATGGTCTCCATCTTAACTTCCTTGAAAATGTGGAGATTCGAAACCTCTATTTCCTTTTTATTTGGGCTTCTTATTTGGGTTAGAATAGATTAATGGTAAATGTTGTATAGGTTGTACACCCGAAACCTAAATGAAGATGGAAATGAATTTCAAATTTTGAAAATGTTGCTTATTATTCCGCAATGGACTATATTATTTTTCAATCACCTTTTGATTGGTGAGTTGAAAATTGTGGATATCACTTGCTTGCAAAATGAATGAAATATAAACACAAGATTGAATCATTTTTTTTTTTTTTTTTTGGTTATAATCCACCAATTCAAAGGATGATCAAAGGAAAAAAAATTTAATTAGGGTTGTGGAAAGTGTAATCTATTGTGATTACTTTTTCTTGCATGAACATATGAGTTGGTTGGGAGAAAATATGCAATGGTTGCTAACCACCATGTCATTTGCATGCGTGGCACTCGTGATCAATTAAAATGGTGACATATGTCGAGTGAGTTAGAAAATTTTTTTTTTTTGGATAAGAGAGTTAGAAATTAAAAAGAAGAAAAAATGATGACTTTGTAGGCAATTTGTCGGTGTGCGATACTCTCCTCGTTAGTTACACGGCGCTCTCTCTCCTCTTTGCGTCTTTCTCCCCCGCTCTCTCTCCTCCTTTATTTCAAATTTCATTCGAGACCCCTCCCTCCTCTATTTCTCCTCTCCTCTCTGCAAAATCCGACGACCACCTCCGGACGACCACCGCTAGACGCTCTCTTTTAGCTGCTGGGAAACGACGGAGGCTTGGTGGCGTTGGGTCGGAGGGCTCTATGGCACGAGCTTCCCCCTGAAGAAGGGGTCGGAGAGAAACAGACACGAATGTTGGCGAACTTAATGAAAAGGATGTCGTGATTACCCATTACGACAAAAACTCCCTTTTCCTCTCTATCTTGCTTTTTCTTTTCCTTTAATATTTCCTTATTCTTGTCCCTTGTTTTTCTTTCTTAATTTATTGGTTAAAACCCATCACCTTAATATCGATTGACCGATGTCATTAGAAGCAGATTGATCATCTATTGATCATGAACTCAACCCGATCTCTTATACATCGTTGAATACATCATTGTTTTACTACATATAGATGATAAAAATACCCTTACTCAACCAATATAATCAGACTCTTATTTGAGATTGAGACCGACATGACAATATTATAGAAATTATAGTATTTCGGTACTTATTTGAAATAAAATTCACTAAGGGTTCTTATTTGATAAAATGATGACACTTTAAGTTAAGATTTGAAATTTTCTCAAAAAAAATATAATAGGTGTCCCCATCCATCCTATATATTGGCTCAAATTGCTCTTAACGAGAACTCCATGGCAATTATTGGCAGAAAAAAAACTAATAAGTTCCCTTAAATCAGCCTTTCACCACAAAACAAATCAACCAAATTTCAATCTTGGATAATATGTAAGAAGAACATGTAAACCAAACAAAAAGAAAGAAAGAAAGAAAGAAAGACTAGAGAGAGGGCCGCTTGATAAATAAGTCATTTATAAAATAATCAACTTTATAAATGACATAAAAACAAATATATGTTAGTTAATTAGATAGTTTTGTTCGGGTCCGAAGTTAATTAGATAGTTAAAGAAGTAGATTCCCTGCTTGGCTCACCTCATAATTCAAAGTCAAGCTTCTCGCTGATCTTTCTTCTCTTCTTCTTGTTTTTTTTTTTTTCCAGAAAAGCTTATCCATTAACAATATTTGATGATAATCTTTAGAAACTATTAATTGGGGAACTTAACAAATATGGAATAAAAAAAGAATTCATTTTTCCGGGTGGTAGATTCGAATATGCAACCACCTCCCGTTGTTAATTGTATATTTGATTTTTCCAAGAGCATCTGAATTTACACTGGACTATAAATGCTTCTAAGTTCTTTTTTTTTTTTTTTTGGGGGGGGTGTCAGTAATGCTTCTAAGTTCTCACGTTATGGAATATGCATTTATAGTCGGTGGCTGAATGAATGCTTTTTCCCCATTTATTTGGCATTAAAAGACAGGCACACTCGAAAATAAAACATTAATATTAAATAAAAGAATTTGGAAAACATTTATCGGTCACAATGAGCCCACTTCACAATATTTAGTACTTTTATCTTAGGAGCGCAGTGCATAATATAGAAATAACTTTGGAAAACCAGTTTTGATTGCTAAATAAAAATAATAAGAAAAGGAGAGATCAAAATAGTCCACTTTTACGGTCATTAAAACTGTGATAATAATCCATAAATACGCTTTAAATGACTTTTTGATTGATTTACTCCCCAACATCTTTTAAATTAGAGCATGATATAAAGTTTACTTCAAACACTTATTTAAGAAAATGAGAGCACTTCAAACTCTTATTTGAAATTTTCCTTCTATATATGTATACAAACAAGTAACTTTTGGCTCCACCGTAATAAAACACCAAAAAAAAAAAAAGAAGATGTTAATGGCAATATATTAAACATGTAACTTTTAAAATGGATGAGTTCACTAGAAATCTTAAAATATAATTGAGTTATAAAATTTTCAAAAAATACAGTCAAGTTTTAAAACTTGTCACATTAGCACAATCAAGTCATTTTGTTAACATTGTCAAATTAACTAAAGAAAAATGCAATGGGGTGCTACCGTTGTTGCCGCCACCACCCATCGTTGGAGGGCCTAGCAATGATTGCTAACCCTAGGTGTGGTGATTGGCCCTCAACCGGCCCTAGGTGAGGGGGGGCAACCCTTACTAGACTCGGGTGAGAGTACCTAGATTTAGGCAACAGTAACCCTCACTTGGGGTTGAAAATCATCACTTGCCCCATGCAAGGTCTTGCTAGCCCCAAGAGAGGGCTAGGGCAAGGCCTTGTTGGCCCTCACTTGGGACTGGTCAAGGCTCGCCCAAATTTGGGAGAGACTAGCCTTTACCTATGGCCGACAACTCTCGTTGGGCCCAAGTGAGTGCCGATGAGGCCTTGCCCAAGGTGGGCAATGGTCACCAAACACAAGGAGAAGGCTTGCAACGCCTAGATCCGGGTGCCCTCACCGAGGCCTAGCAAGGGTTGCTAACCCGAGCTTGGGGCCGGTGAAGGGTAGTGGCAGCACACCCCATCCCACCCGAGGAGACCATCATGCCCCCTCCCATTCTTTATTTTTAGTTTTCTAGAAAGAATAAAATTTTAGTATTTCTTTTTTAGGTTTAAACTAATTTATTAAAATAATAATAATAAATGTCACATAGGAGAGATAAATTAATTTTACAATGCTATATCAGCATTTTCCATTAATTAGATCGACGGTATTCATGAAAGGATTTGATCACACCATGTGACAAGTTTTAGTATTAGATTGTATTTTGTGAAAATTTTAATACTTGATAGTATATTCATAATAAGTTTTAGAATTTTAAATGAATCTATTTTTTTCAAATGAGGAAGTATTTAATTTGAGAATAAAAGCACGCCCGTCAACTCAACCAACGCCGCTTTCCCTTTGCTTCTACGAAGATCTTTGAAGCCCTTGCGCCTTTTTTGGAGCCGTCAGTTCGAATGCTCTGTTTATATTTATTCATTCGCACTTTCCCTTTTCATGGTAATTTGGTTTGGGAAGAAGCCCGAAATTCGTGTTGCTGAAATTTTTTAATTAAAATATAAATATTTAATTAGTATAATAATTATGGTCCTTAAAAGTCAAAACATAGTGATTTTTCATTTTTCATTTGATTTGTTTAGGATAAGATAATCTTGAGTTAAAAAGAAGCTCCTAGTCATGATTTCTATCAAATAAGAACATATACTTGCGGTTATATTATTATTTACTAACTTTAGGGTCAATTTTTTTTTTTGGTTTTTTCCTCAGCAAAAAATATGTTCTTCGCTTTAAATTTTTTGCAAAAAAGGAACCAAACCACACGAGGATTTGACATGCAACTCCTGAGGAGAGTGTCTTGTTATTTTAATGCTGTTTTGTAAGTTCCAAACGTATTGCAGCGGTCAAAGCATTTGCCAAAGCAGCTTCCACGTCATCGCCTTCGAACTTCAAATCACCAAATCGGATAATTGTGTGTGTATTTTAGATTTTTATATTATCAGTCCCGAGGATGAGCTAATTCACCCTCTAAAGCCAAGATTTTCTGCGCATTTAGAAATTGAACTCCCATTTTTAACATTCATATGAAAGCATCCCACAAAGAGCATCAAAACCCATGCACTGAACAGCCAAGAAACCAACATGCGAATGGCTTGCTACGTAAAAAGATCGAGACAAAAGAAAGCCTAATTATAAAAACCTAAGGATCACAATCTGCTTCCTGTAACTGCTGCTTTGCTCGACGATAGCCATCCATAAATAGCTTCGCCTGGTGATTCATGAGCGTCGCTCTATCACTGGCAACCTGTAGTTCGGACAGGCGCATTTGCCGCCACCTCTCTTTTAGTTCCTCCATCTCTGATGAGTCGATCATCCCTATACCAGTTTTCACAACTTCCTCTCCTAGCCCCATGCTGGTCAGCCGCAATAGAGAAGGTTCGCTGGCCCAAACGCTATCCTCAAACTCCTCCTCCTCCAACTTAGTCGGAGGAGCAGCAAGCTTGCTGGCGTTTTTAGAAGTAATCTTCTTTAAAGACAGGTGCACTTTCTCGCCGCCATTCTCACCACCCCAGAGGACACGGGAAAGCTCAAAGAACTTCTGATCATGGGGCTTCTTCCAAATACGCCCTGCCTTACACCCGTTACTGAACTTGCGTTTCATTGACCTAATCTTGTTGAAGATTTGCGATTCATTGGGAGAGAAGTCAAACCTTACTGATTTCTTGTCGAGAAAACGTTTGAATAGGCTGAAGTTGGTCAAGGGATCTAGCTTCTTCTTCTTGTGGAATTTGATCATTACCTTGAGGAACTTGATCTCATCATTCTCACTCCAGATGCGTCGAAACCACGCCGACCCCTCCCCGGTATGCTGCGTCGTGGCCCCAGCCCTGGCTCCATCGTTAGCATCGCTGCCCTTCCTCCGCCTCTTTGTGGGCCGCTTCTTTAACTCTTGAGACCTGGCCGGCTCCTCCACCGGCGTGACCTCCTCGCCGGCGGCGACGGCCTTGGCAGTGCGGGGCTCGTCTTCAGACTTCGATTCAGAAGACTCCGAGTCTGGAGTGGGCTTCTTTGTACGCGAGGGCTTTAGGAATTCCTGCCTTGCTGCTTCATCATGGGATTCGGACGGTCCAGACGATTCTTCTCCTCCTTCGGCATTGCCGCCCCTCTTCGCAGGCTGCATTTCCAACTGTTGATGTCTGGCCGGCTTCTTTGATGCGCCCTCCTTGGCCGCGGCAACGGGCTCCACACCGCGGGTCACATTTCGGGGGTCGGATTCATAACTCGAACCCGAGTCCGAGTCGAAAGAGGACTTCTTCTTCTTCTGTTGCGAGGGCCTTGCTGGTTCCTGCTCATGAGCTGCTTCGTCGTCCGATCGGGACTGGGACCCGGATGGTGCTCCGGAGGATCCGCTTTCTTCTCCGCTTTCCTCGTCCGCTTCCCGTTGCTCTTCAGCTCTCGGGGGCTCGGGGCCGGTGCGCGACTCCTCGCCAGAGGAAACGTCCGTAGGTGGCGATTCGTGGGAAGGAGTTGGGCGTTTGCGTTTCGGCGCCATGGGAGTTGAGAGAGGGAGGGAGAGAGAGGGAGAGACAGAGAGGGAGATGAGGGGTTTTGGCTTTGCTCGAGTCTTGTAGCAGTTGGGGTTTGGCTTCGTTCTTGAAAGAGAGAGAGAGAGAGAGAGAGAGAGAGAGAGAGAGAGAGAGCATTTTTGGGAAAAGAGGAAGCTAATTAATTTTTGTGGCTTGTTCTTTTACTATGAACTTAATAATATAATAATCCATTGAATGCTAGCAGAGTCTTTTCAACTTCCTGTTTATATCTAAACATACTTTTCTTTTTATTGGTTCGTTTTAGAAGAATTTTTTATTTGAATTTCGATCGTGTTGCCGAATTTTTTAAATTAAGGTATTTGTACTATTTTTTTTTTGTTAATATGTTGATTATAGTGACATTGTGATTTTTCATTTACCATTTTGTTTATTTGAGATAATATGGGTTTTGAGGTAGAAAAACCAATTGGTTATGAATTCTACAAAGTACAGACCCGGCTCTATTTTATATAAAGGCTAAGCTTTGAGGAGGATTTATTTAGACTTAAAATTTTTATCATACAGTGAAAGTGTATTGAAAAGATTGCTTCATTTTCCATGTTTGAATACTTGATAAGCATTCGACCAAAATAAAAAGTACTCGATGGGCTGCATAAGATCACTATTTAACAAAAAAATGTGGGACCATTTGGCAAAAAAATATATATGAGATTTTCTTTTAGAAAATTTATGTAGGCCATATATACTTTTAAACTCATTATCATACTTATGTTAACTTCTCAAATAAAATTTAATGTTTCCATTATTAATGGATGAACTTATTTAAATAAAATTATTACTTGTTAAACTAACGATGGTGGATCTAAAAGTTATAAACCACATGTGACGTAATCCTGTATTTTCCATTAAAATAATAGGCACATAACAAACCACGTAATCCTGAATAAATAAATAAAAAGGTCCTGTGAACGACTTGTATAAATCCGAATATTCATTTCACTCACAAGTGAAATTGCATGAAATAAAGATTGAAGATGAAAATCACTTAAAATATTGTTTTGATTGATTTAAGAAAGAAAAGAATTGGAACCTAACTGATGCTACTAGTTATAAAAAAAGATAAAATTTCGCTTATACAATTTTTTTTTCCAAATTCTCGATGAACTAAAATGAGTCGGGAATTAGTTCAATAATTCTTTTTGAACTAATTGATTTGCCCCCTCTGCAGGGTAGGTTCTAACAAAATTAATTAAAAGACGTATTTCAGGCGCTAACTAAAAATTTCAAGGAAATATGTTCAATAAGACCCTGAAATATTGGGTATGGTGTATAAGAATGTAATATAAAAAACGCTCAAAAATTTGAAAGAAAAAGGGGGGGGGGGGATTTCGACTATTAATAACATGAGAATCAATTATCCAGCTTTTTCGTGGTCATAAAGACAAATATTTATTTATCTTTTCAACGACCCATTGCTATGAAAATGATGATGATTGGGGAAGCTGAAGCATCACCTTGACAAGTGAAAGATCCCTTTACTTGGTGCACTAACCGCTATCCCTCATCCGAGAGGACGCCGACTTTAATTAATCGTCATAAATGAATGCTTATGGAAGAATCGAGAAATAGGTGAACGTTGGAGTCGAATGCAAAACTACTGGTGCGACCAATAATTAAATTATCGTTTAGAAGATCGACGCATAGCAACTGTAGCCCATGAGTGGTTACTTTGCGTGGCATGGCCCCGCATGGATGTGTAATTACTGGCGAATGAAGGTGATTAGTGGTCGTGCCCAAAGATCGGGTCTAATGTGTCGCCTAAGTCCGTCGAATGCATAAAATCTAACTATAAATTTTCGAGGCCAGACCAAGTTAAAATTACCTAGACTCGCATTTTCTCACGTAAGGCCATTGCTCAAATTTGTGTAATTATCTTTTGATTCTCTCAGGATTTGGTGTCTCGTGTGACCTGCCTTTTTTTGTCTCTACCTGCCTGCCTGTTGATCACCTATAATCCGGAGCAATCTTTGAATTTCTCTGCAAGCAAAAACTTGGATTTAGCTTAAGTGCAGCGAAGGAGGGTCAAAAGTTGATCTTAATAAAGGGAAGCTGCATCCAATTTCCTAGTTTTTCACATTAGAGGTTTTATTATTTTGTCCTCACACTTTTCTGGCCCACCCTCGCGGCCACGGCCTTACCTCCCTCTCTCACTTTGGCCTTAATGTAATGGCCATTCTCTTGTTGTTATCGCTTGATTTCTGTAGCAGGTGTTGATGAATCTGCTTAGACTCTCTCATCTTTGAATGTGAATTTGGTATCTCTGCATTTTTATCTGATAGTCTCCACATGTCATCTAGTGATGGATTTCGTGTGCTGTGAGATAAATTCACCGCTTCTTATTCGTTACTCGACATTATTGAAAGCTAGGAAACTGATGGATCTTGGAAGGAACGATCGAAGCTATTGCTAAATGCCTTATTCCATTATCCTGCTCCAAGCTCTGTTCTTCCCCCCAGTGGGATAACGAGAATTGAAGCATGGAGGTTAAGAAATTTTCCGTGCCTATTACTGTTGCAACTAATAATCTAATTGAAGGCTTCCTAAATAACATGTTGAACTTCTGTCCTTTTCCGAAGAGTTTGTGGTTCCACTTCATATTTAATTTATCTCCTTAAATTGATTGCCATCTTTGTAGGTAAGGGTTTTGGCCGGTTCCTAGGTGGGGGTTCCATGGCTCACTCAGGAACCGAATTGAACTGAACCAAACCGATTCCCAATTGTGCCCATAAAACCAAGGACAGTTCACAGTTCCCATTTTATGGAATTGGCCCTTAATGAGTGGTTCTCAGTTCTCAAGTGGAAATTGTCCATTTGGGAACCGATCACCTCTAATGGGCAACGCTTGGCCGTTGGGTCATAAGAAAAGATAGTGATAAGTGAACATTAACGTCCCAACAAGAGCTTGTGCTTGAGGGGAAATTTTTTTGATCCTCTGTATATCAGCCCCCTCTTGCTCTCGTTCTTCAACATCTCTTTGTTCTCGCTCAAATATCACTTCCAATCACTCTAGCTCTCTAAAATTATTTGTCAATTTCATTTATTTTCATTTCATAATAATTATGTAATTGCATTCTAAGTATTGCAATTGAGAACAACAACAACAACAAATGGCAACAACAACCACCACCATATTTGATTATCCCAAATCAACGTGGCCTGCACCATGCAATTGACGTGGAACTTGTTTGGTGAGTTCTACAACAATGACGTACACTTCCTGGCTCAGCCCGTGCAAGTGCAACAATCTGAATTCGACAACAATTGGTAGGGATTATTGGGGTGAAAGCTGAAAGCTAGTCCCCACCAAGACGCTTCCTTGGACGATACCCCTACCATTGAAGAAAACCTTCAAGCAACTGCGGTGCAGGCTTCTCGAAGAAGAATGTCCGATTTCCTGCGGATATTTTTATATAAGAGTGTCTCGCTAATTGCAGATCTTATCTTACTGCTTACTGCAATCTTTTCTCGTTCCTCGTACATCCCAGACTGCATCTTCCCATAACAATGCATGAGGGTCAGGAATGAATACCCCACTTGAAAGGCCCCCACAGAGTGCAGAGCGCGGTTGGCGGTTTTCCAAATCGATTCCAACCATGCGCCGTGAGTTCACATCCCTCAATTGGCGTTGCTCTTCGGATCCGCTTGGAGCAAGGACAAAGGGAGATCTCTTGGCATCCCATTTGGGATTCACCGCCGCAAACGATGCAAGATGGCACTAGTCCCCTTCACAGTGAAAAATAAAGAGAGAAATTCTAGCTTGAAAGTCAAAAATTAGCTGTTGTAAACTTGTGATCTAGGCGCTTTTACTAAAATTCCCAGATAAAATTGGTAGGCTATGCAATTCTTGCCAAACTCCTCGAATGACCGCTTGGGGTTCAGCTGAAGAAGAGCTGGCCATCTAGTTGCATTAACATTCAAGGCACGATATTATTATTCCAGTCGATTCTAATGGACCGGTATAACTACAATGTAACTGAGATTCTCGCTAAACCCGTGCTTACAGCAGAGGCCACCCAATTTGCTGCGTAATTGGCTCACGTGTTGATCTCCCAAATACGGATTTTCAGTTCATTGAATGATATCTCTTCCTCTGTGGCAGAGAAAGCATCAACACAGTATGATTAGATAGAAAAAGAACCACCATTGCTATGACGAAATGTGATTCAGATTTCAAAGTACATTTCCAGCTGAAAAATCCAGTGCTCAGGAAGCTATTCAAGTTGTGGCATCAATATTGCAGACAGGAAGATAATACTTCAGTAAAACAGTCATGCAGTTGTTTTAGGAAGGCATTGTAAGATCACAACTAATGAAGAAGTGCAGTCAATCCACAATGCAGCAATCTAAATCCTCCGAAGTTCCCAACCGAATTTAATTTCCTTTCTCGAGGCATTCACAGTGACAATAGCATAACCTTCTCAAGAAGATAATGAAGGGTAAAGAGAGGGAATTTCAATCTCATTTACCTCACAACTGATAATGGATCAGCTTAAACATAACCAAATCATTCAAAAGTACGTGTGTATTACAGTGAAACAAAAAGAGCTACGCCTATTGAGCTTAAGGTGAATTGCCGCACATTGCATGGGACAAAGTGGAGAAAAACTAAAAAATCTCATACCTTTATGAAGTGACAATCAAGAATTAGTTGCAGGTAGCATCCGATGAAAACTGAAGAAAATACAATACGTGATACACTCAAAAGTTTTACAACCATTGTAAATCTCAATCTCGGACAAAGGATAAGATTTTTACTATTCCCCAAACAAAATTGGAGAAGGGGAAGAAGCAAGGCTCATCGCTTGAGGAGAAAAAAAATGAATAAGGTTCAGAAGGTTGCTTAGTCTGCCATTTTGTTCAAGCGATGAATAGTGCTTCGAGCAACTCTGTTACTAGGATCGATCTTCAGCACCATCCTCAGGTCTTCTGCTCCAAGTCTGTACTTCTCCATACTCTCATACAAAAGAGCTCGCTGTACAAGAACGGCTACATTTGCATCGTCATGTTCTAGCACCTGCTCAGCAGAAAACTGTCATGCCTTCTATTGATTTCATCCTTTTCACGAGGAATATCACAAAATCTTGCAATTATAATTAATAGAATGTCTTAAGAGATATTTCATCAATCCTGGTTCAAGACTTCATATGCAATCTTTCATAGCTGCCTACCTAGACAATAAAAAGATACTGCCTAAATTTGTTAAGCATAGGTAGACACATGACATGGAACTGTCATCGTTAATCTCCAAGATATGGAATCTTAAGCATAGTCAAACCTCACATGCCTAAAAAATAAGGCAGCTCACGGTGAGAAGATTGATTCTTAAGCTCCCAGACAGAGCAGAATGTTTTCAGAGTTCAATATTCCTTTCTTTGAAATAGTAGAAAAACATCTGTAAGTTTGTGTATTCTGAAATGTAGCTCATCACTGCCCAAATGACACGAATTATTCTCATATTAATGAAGTAATCTTACCTAAGGTACAAAAATATCTGACGGATACAACTAATAAACCCCAAGGAATCGCCATGCACCGCCTTCATCAAAATAAAGAAGATTTCAATCTGTGAGCAATTATTGGCACTTTACCTTTGTACAGTCTGCCACAGCCTTCTTATACTCCCCAACTTCTTTGTAACATGAGGCTCGGCACGACAAGACTTCCGTGGTGGCAGAATTATCTCCAGCCTTTTCAAGGAGAATCACAGCCCACGACAACCACTTAATTGCATCAGCATATTGCCCTTGCTTCTGATTATCCATGCCCTTGTTCTTAGCGGTTAAAGCTGATACGCCTGAAGGAGGCGGTGGAAGCCCCTCAAGTTCCGTGGTGGTGCCGCCACCCTCATTTCCTCCTCCAAAATCTGAATCCAAACCCCAGTCATCCACTCCCACAGCTTGCTGTTCTCCAGTGGCAACACCAGCAGAAGCCGAGCCAGAGGATGAAGAGAACAACACATCGAAACTGTCTGTGCCTGAGCTCTGGACAGGAGTCTGATTCTGCTGACTGAAATTCTTGGCAGGCATCCTGAAATCATCCATTTTTGAACCAAAGCTCATATTTGATGCCGCAAAATTGGTTTTATTTGCGGAAAACCCGCTCGATGAGAATGTGGTCGTACCAGATGAAGGAGCATTCTGAAAATCTCCAAACTCATGACTACCAGTGCCAGTCTTAGCACTGGCCTTGCTCGCTGAGTTGAGACTGCCTGACTGCTGTTTTGATCCGAAACCAACCAAATTACTGAATGGATCCTTATTGGTATTGATTCCACCTCCACCACCACCACCACCAGCCATATTTTGCATCGAAGGACCTCCGAGAGTCGCACTCTTACCGCTGGCGTTAACGCCATTCCAATTAATGCCCCCAACGCCACCAGTACTATAACCCCCAGATCCCCGACTTCCACTATTGTGCATCAAATTACCAGATTTCGGCAGCGAATCTGCTAAATTCCCCATCGAATATGTGGGCTTGCTAGCCGATGCAGCCGGCGTCGCATTCTTCAACGGGACATTGCCACTGCTGCCCTTACCCTGCCCTCCTAAAGCCGAGCTAACCAAATCCCCGAACAAGTTCGGGTCCTTCTTCGCGATCCCGATCCCCAACCCCGACCCCAAAGAACCCGTCGACGTCGACGACGACGACCAGCTCTTGCCGAAGATGTCCCCGACCATCGACGTGGGCCCGCCCAGGGACCCCGCCCCCGCCGACTGCGCCGGGCCGGGGCGCCGGCGCCGGCGGCAGGCTGGTGGGTCCACGAGGGCTTGTTGGGCTGCCACGCGGGCCTCGACGGCTGCGCGGGCGACGGCCCGGCGGCGGCGGCGTACGAGAAGGAGGTCGTCTTGTTCTTCTGATCGTTCAAGGACCTAGGCTTGTTCGAACCGATTCCGATGTCGAAATCGAAGCTGCCCAAAGAGCCGGAGCTGCGCTGCGGGTTGTTGGGTTTGCCGTAGTTGGAATTCATCTTCGAGGGGCTCGAGAGATAGAATCGGCCGATCGAACAAGATCCGCAAAGAATTCGAATTCCCGGAGTTTCTCAATCACTGTCGGGATCTGATCGAGAGAATTCGCGTGATCGGAAGCAGGAAATGAGATCTGCGGAAGGAAATTAAGGTGAACCCGCGGGCGTACCTGATGATGGAGCAAGGAGAGGGAGAGATCGCAGCTTTCTAGTTCTCTTCTTCGTCTCCGATGGTGGATGGATGCGGGTCTGGTTTTTGGAGCTGAAATGGGAATTTTGGACAGCGCTCATAGTGCTCCTCCAATTTGGTTTCCTAGAGTCTTCTTTCATTCCTTTTTTCTTTCCATTTCTTTTTTTTTTTTTTAAAATTTCTTTTTGGTGTTGCAAATCTCGAGATGATAGAATTAGGGGCTGTTCGATAACTATCCAAACAATACTCGATTCTAATTTTTTTTTTTCAAGGGAGTAGTTTGAGAACATAATTACGTTTGGTAAAATTTTTGTTCCCTGTAACAGATTTAAAGTAAAATCAAAATAAAAAAAATTAATTATTGTTTTCAAAATAAATTTTAAAATCAAGCCTCATTCCCTTTTCTCTTCTTATTCTTCTCTTTTATTCTTCTTCATCTATTACCATTCCGTGGTTGCTGTCCATTGCCGTAGTTTACCAGTCTTTGGTAACCGGTCTAGTGAGCTTGTCGAAGGCTCACTAGGTTAGGGCGAGATCTAGTAAGCTTGCCTTGTGATTTGGCAAGGCTGGCCTCATCGAGGGTCGGTGATGCTTTAGTGAGATCGTTGACCCTCGTTCGTCGACTCGGCCACTTGAAGAAAAAAAGAAGAAAAAAAAAAAAGGAAAAAATGAAAAAAAAAAAAATAAAATTTTATTTAAAAATAAAAATAAAAATAAATTGATTTGGAATATAATCAATAAATACGGTATCAAACGTAATTTGATTTCGAGAATCAGAAATTTTGGACGATTCTGCCAAATGACTTAAAATGCTTAAAAATTATTTTTAGAAATAGAATAAAAAAGAATAATTTTTATCAAAATCTATTTTCAAAATAAAATTTTTAAAACACGCTATTAAAAAAAAAAAGAAATGGAAATATATATATATATATATATATAGAAATGGTCCACTTTCAAATTTGGTGTCTGGTACCGAAAGGGCTATAATAATCCTTCAATATATCAAAGACGTAAGGTATTAGTATTAAGGGGATTTATGGTAAAAATTACGTGGGGGATGTAACAGCGTCTCCACGAAATAGCTCACTACAAGCAGTGACACGAGTCGCACGTTCCCCCACTGCTATCACTTTCTAAACTTTTCCTTATTTAATGTGCCCATACTTAAAAAATTATTAGAAAAAAACTATTCCCCTCCACGACTTTCACGTTCCAAATTACACGGTGGATACAACAACATGCGACTTCCCCCGGTAGTTTTAGGGTGCGGTAAAATTTTAAACAAAAATTGATTTTTAAACGATTTCTTAATTTCTATTTAAAAAATTTTAGCTTCGATTTTTTTTTTCAAATCTATTTATGAAATAGAAATTTGTTTCAAAAATAAAGAAATCAAATTCGTTACTAAACGGAGTCCGTGGAGCTATTTCAATTAAATAGAAATTTTAAAGGGATAAAACATCTAATTTAAAAAATACATTTTTATGAAACTTCTTAAAAACAATTTCGCACGTGTAGTCCGTGCATGGAGCTACTTCAGTTAAAGGAAAAGGGAGAAATTCACTTAAAATCCTAAAATTTGTGACAAAAATATAGTTGAGTCATAAAATTAAAAAAAAAAATGTAATTAAGTTGTAAAATTTATCATGAAAGTGCAATTGAGTTTTAAATTTTTTTAAAAGTATAATTATATTTTAAAACTTGTTAAATTGATGCAATCAAGCCATTTAAAAGTTTTATGACCTAATTGCACTTTCGCAATAAATCTTAAAACTTAATTATATCTTTTGAAAGTTTTAGTACATAATTATATTTTTGTGATAAATTTTAGAATTTTTAATGCATTTATTTTAAAGGAGAATTATCAATCATTGGACAAAACATCTCGTAATATGTACATGAGAAGGTAATTTTGATGATGTAAAAGCATCGTTCCAACCTCATTCTTGTGAATAAATCAAATACCTAAATTGGTGATGTCAAATAGAGCAGTAGGCTACTGTAGGCCTTGCCAGCCCACGTCCCAATCCTTTTGTATTGAAAAAAATAATATACCCTCACTCAAAAGTTAAAAATCACAATATCATAAATGATCATTCAACTTTAATTCAATATATAATGTCACCTGAATTTTTAAATTGTAAAATGCACCCTGAAGTTTGGTTCAATGTTTAATATGTGTGATGTTTCAACTTTCAAATATTTTCATATAATTTAAAAATTACATTGTATATTAAATCAAAATTTATGGATCACATTGCACAAATTAAAAGGTCAAGTTCATGAATCAAAAGTTCATTGACCATTGACCATCGATGGTATTATTATAAATTAAAACATAAAAGCTCTTGTGGCTATTTAACTGTTACTCTCTCCCTCTCTTCCCCTCTCTCTCACTCCCTCTCTAGTGGTGGGTGCTTTCGATATAGTGGCTTCATGAATCCAATCCGGAAGATGACTTTAACACTTAGAGGTTATTTTGGTCTAGGAAAATAAGTTAGTCCAATGCAGAAGGAAAAACTAGCTGCTACGGTAAAAACTAAATTTCAAGGGGGTAATCTCTAAAACCTCAAAAATTGGGGACTATTATACATCGGTGACAAAGTTTAGAGGATTCTTGAAAAATCATCTACAATATTTCGTAGCATTTTCCCGTTAGACATAATTTCTAGCCATTTAAGTAACTCTATGGAGCCAAGGAGCATTTTCTATTTATTTATCACACATTTTTAGCAATTTATATGTGGTTATTTTTCTTCTCTACTTAATGCTTTCTGGTTTTTATCTACAAATAAGTGTAGAAATAACAACGTGTGTAAAATGAGAACAGAGCAACAAATTTCCCACATTTATCATTCAATTGTAAATTGCTGGACAAGAATATGTGTTCCAAAAAACCCAAAAACATTATACAAGCAAAATAATATCTTACAGGCATTATTAAAAAAATTGCAAAAAAAAAAAATTCATTAATATATATACTTATGATTGTGGGAAGAATTAATTTTTTTCTGTTATCAAGTAATTTTTTTCCTCAGCATCTCTTGTCTGCCAATATTATAGTCTCTCATGCAGCAACTTTTCTTTGCAGCTAATAGTGTTTGCAGCAAATATTATTCAAAAACTTGCTGCTAAAAACCATCAGCAGCAATTTTCAAAAGGCCATTCTTGGCCACGACATTATCATCGTCAATGAAAATATTATAGGCCCTCTTGATAGGACTGCAAATCTTCCATCAGCTGCAATTCTTGTTGCTGCCTATAGCCAACCTTGCTGTCGTCTACTGCATACCGACCAAGGGCTTTGACCATGACATTGAGCCGGCCTTTGGGATGCCAATTCTTCTTCATATCAAACATGAGCTTAGGATTACATTAACCACACGTGACTATAGTTCATCGTTCATCTGAACAAAAGACCCGTTGCTCTGCGCACAGTAGAGAGAACTAAATTACTCAGAAGCACAGCAATCATTCTTTTTTCGCCACATCTTTCTCAAGGCCTTGCGTGAAACACAGTAGTTCAATGCTCTAAACAACCAATCCTCCCAAAGATCAAAAGTTTCCTTTACCCCACAAGAAAATGCCACCGTCTCCCTGCTCAATCTATACAAATTAAACGAATGGGAGTGAAATTTGAGATATCCAAAGATAACCCTAATGGCAAGCTGGGGGCTTTTGGATGCCTCCATAGGACAGTCCAGTTGCAAAAGTACATGTGGAAGTGCAAGTGGGAGGCAAAGCTTTCTTTGGTCTTCCCACGTAGTCCAAGTTTATGTTGTAGAATTGAAGGTTTTGACAGGGCACCATTCTGCTGCATGCCACCTGAACCGCAACTGGTGATGTCGATGTCCCCCTTATGTTGATGAAGTGAACATCACTGATCTTAACTGGCGATGGATTGGCCTACACAATTCAAAAGAAGAAGAAAACAATGATATGACGATAATGTCAGATTTTCTGATATCTGAGGAAGCAACTAGGGTAGGAACAAACTTAAAACGAGAGAGGTTAAAGGAATAGAATTTCGACCGACTCGTCGATTTAGGCACTGGCCATGCGATAGCAAAAACTCAGGTATTAATCACCAGCTCAACTTTTGAAAAATCCGAATCAACAGTACCTGATTCTTGCCATGAGCATTGTACTCTTGGTCTATGATGATAGGATTCTTCACATCGCGCATGATAATGTCCTGAAAAATTATGCTTGAAGCTCGGCTTGCTATTGCCTTTGGACCTCGCATTGTCTTGATTCTGAGTCCATTATCTGTGTTTGAAAGCGTGCAATTCTTCACGACGACCCCTCTAACATCTGCCTCATTCTCGTACTTGCCAAGGCTGCCAATGCTGTTGGAAAAAATGCAAACATAAACTCTTTCGTTAGCCCTTCAGAAAGACACAAAAATCATCTAATTTGAGCAATCATCTAATTCGGGAAATGCTGTGCAGTCTACAGATTTCTCCTAATCAATGTGTTATTACTTATATTTTGACATGTGGCAGTTTTCTCATGTCGATTCAAGAACTCCAACTGAACATACCTACTATAGTCCGGTCACGTACCTTATACCGTGGCCCGGGCCACATTTTACATTCTTTATGCTAATGGCAGTAGAACCTTGAATCATGCCGATGCAATCGTCACCGGTGCCAATCTCGCTCCTTGCTATCTTCACCAGGTTGGATCTGCTGATATGGATCCCATCGGTGTTTGGGCTGTCTGCAGGCGCCGTGAGGCGAAGGTTGTATAACCTGATGTTGTTGCACTGGACGACTGAGATGTGAAACCCTTTGGGGTTGACCGAAGAGAGCTTGCGAACCAATGCGTTGTTGACTTTCTGGAACATCAAATTCTACAAGAAGAGAGAGGAAAAAAAGGGGCAAGGCCATTAGGAATTTCGGGCGATGTCTAATCCTTCCTGCCGCGTTCTTCGTTGGCTTTGCTTCGGATAGAATCTGGGGAAACTTACAATTGGGAGGCCTGGACCTTGGCCACCAAGATCGTGCGACCAGAAAGCAGCACCTTGGCCATCGAGGGTGCCTCCTCCGATCACGATGAGCCCGTTTAGTTCGTAGAACTGGATCCAATATTCGACGTCCATGGGAGCGTCCTCCAATTCGTCCGGCGATGCGGACAGCAGCGTCCCCTTGATCTGGACAACTATGGGCTCCTTGTTGACACATGGGCCTGTGAAGGTGAGTGGGCCCACTAGGAATCTCCCCGGAGGGATCACCATCTTCGCCTTCCCTGGCCACTGGCACACCGCTTTCCACGTCCTCTGGAATTGCTGCCCACCCCCCAAAAACAACCCAAGTCAACGCGGTAAATCATAGTCACAAATAGCAAAACAAAATCGTCTCGTTCCGAACATCTCTTCACTATTTTTAAAGTGCTTCTAATTGCAGTTTATCCAAACATAGTATATGCTCCCGTTGCCTCTACCCTTTGGAGGCAAAGACGAACAATTTCCGAAACTGAATTCCGTGTCACCTAAAAAAAAAGGGCGAAAGGCGAAGAGGATTGGAGTGATTCCTGCATCCAATAATGCAAGTAGGAATATCACGTCATTGCTATGCAGAGTTTGAATAAAAAAGGACCGATGTGGCATAACTTTGATTAGGTTCAGATGCTTTTTGATGGCTTTTGTAAATGAATAAAGTGAATTGGTATTCTTCGTTATCCGAAACATCGAAATGGAATTGAAGAATCTCTCCACCCATGCAAACCCTAATCCATCTTTCCTAGCTGCTCCACCAACGTCAAATCTTTTCTTTTTCTCAGGATCTTTATCCTATCAGAGAGTTGTTCAATATTATAGGAAATAAACAAGAGTCTAGAAAGGCTGATGAGAAAAAGAGAGAAAAGGAAATCAAATAATCTTTCCTTGGGGAATAAGGAAGAGCTTCACCATTGCGCTTTCATGTCGTCCATCTGGCTTGGCTCCAAATTGCACGACATCAAAGATTTTCTCTTTCGAATCAACAACGCCGCGGATAGCTCCACGAGCTCGACGCAGCAATGGGTTGACTCCGCCACGGGCTTCGCAAGAACTAATTACCACGGCTAGACAAAAAATTAGAGCCGCTCCTCTTGGAATGGCCATCATCGCCACTATCTCAAGAAATTAAACAAGAAATTAAACAAGAAAAGAAAGATCTAGCGGAAGGGGCTTCTTCGTTTTTCCTTTGATGGAGTTGTGCTTGAATTTGAGGAAGAACGCCCCCTTTTTGTATCTGGGGGCAATAAAGAGAAGGAAGAAGCGATCTTTGTCTTCTTGTTACTAAATAGTTGATATTTTGTTGCCCAACTGAATCAATCGCTGTTAAATCTACCTGCAAATCCACGCAGTTTGAGCTAATTTAGGCGATGGATTCGTTGTGCTTGTTGTGAGTGATGATGGTTTGGTGGCTCTAAAATTGGCCGCAGTTAATCGTTGAAACTCCTGTCTGACAGGAGGTTTCTATTACCAGAATTAGACCAAACCATGTTGCATGGACAACCCCATTTATTTGCCGCCAGCTAATGCAAGTAAAAAGGAGAATGCATTAAAGAATTAAATAAATTATTGTTTTTTTTACCTATATATCTTTCTTGGCAGCGACGACAGTGGCCAAAGAAGTTTATGCGGGGTGTTGAGTACTTTATGGTAATGATAATAGAGGGGCGATCTACATATCCCAGGGAATTAGACTTCGTTTGGTAATGTTTATGTTTCTTCCAATTTCTATTTTTTTGTTCTTGAATAAAAAAAGAACATAAATTAATATGGTAATGTCAATTAAGTTTTCTATTCTTCGAATTAAAAAAAAAAGTGGCTAGGAAATATATTTGAAATAGAAACAATAAGTAAAAAAAAAAAGTAATTTTTTTATTTTTGGGAACAATTTCTAGAAATAAGTTATTTTCTCTTTTCTTTTTTTTTTTCTTTTCTTCCTCTTTGTTGGCCACCACCCCCGTTGCCTATCGTTGGCCGATTGTTACCGCTCTTTTGCTGTTAACCCCCACCGTCAACGACTATTGCCGATGGCCGATTGTTGCTTGCTTTGTCGTCACTTGTCGGCAACCAATCACTACGCCAACCAACCATTGCTATCCGCTAAAGGTTGATGCCAACAACAGATCGATGGCGGCATGCGGCGTTGTCGGTATTGTCATTAGTGGCGAAAGCAGCGGCAATAGCGGTGATAAAAAAGAATAAGAAAACAAATTAAAAGAAATTCTATATTACAAAAAAAAATTGTGAATCATCATATCAAACGTATTTATATTGTTTTTCCATTCCGAAAATAGAAATTATGTATAGTTACAAAACACGTTCTTTTATTAAGAAATTGTTTCAGAAAATAGAAATAGAAAAAATTTATTTCTGAAAAGAAATTGTTCCCGGAATAAAAACGTTGCCAAATGGATCTTTAGATTCTCAAGAGTTGTGATCATGGTTGGATCCAAACGAGAGTAAATCATGCCTGTCAATTGTATATTTATTAATTTCTTTAATGTATCCCCATATTTTATTTAAGAATTATGGAAAAATTAACATGATTAAATTGAGTTACAATAGGTGATCGATTTTTTGGTGGACCAAAGAGGGGAGCATGACAAGAGTGGCCAAAAAATGAACTCATTTTTGGTTGCCATATAAGAAGAGAATTTTATTTTTATTTTTGCTAAATCTAGTTTCGCACAACAATAGCATCATGTGTAAGTGCCCAAAGGAGAGCGATGAGAACTTTTTTTTTTTTTTTTTTTTGGATAAGTAGGCTAATGATAGACTCTGCGGAATGCCTTAAGATTTCACATAAAAGGTATATTTCATTAGTTTTAACGCAGGGTTCATACCAAAATATTTTTACTTGGTGATGTAATCTTGGAATGGAGACGTTGTTTCTTAAGGTTACATGTAAGAATTTGATCTTCAAACCCCTCTGCACTTAGATTTACACAAGCGTCTTCTCTGCTAGTCGAGTTCTTATCTAGGTGGCAGGCTTTCTTGTCATAAAAAAAGAGCGTGTTTAAAATAATTTGTCAAGAGTTTGTCACACTATATTTTAATTTTCTAAAACAAAACTCAGAATATTTAGCATTAATTTAGCTTTAGATTCCATGTCTTACTTTCTTAGCGAATAATTGTTCACAAAGTTCTAAATCTATCAATTTAATCTTCAACTTTTTAATTTGACAAATTTTAAGCATTTTGATAATTTGCTAACGTAGTCTTTCTAATCAATTTTGACCGGGTATAAAGGCTGCTTTAGGTGACATGGCTGGCATAAGATGGTTAATACTAAAGTGGACAATATTTGTAATTTTTAAATTTTTCCATATATTTTCCTTTTTTTTCCTTTCATTTTTTTTTCTTTTTTTCTTTCCTTTATACCCTCCATCAGTTGCTGGCCACAAGCAAGGGTTGTCCCACCCCTTGCCAAGATCTTGGTAAGGGAAACCGTCACCTGTGGTCAACGACCTTGGCTCGAAAAATAGGAGAAAAAGAAAAATAAAATAAAATAAAATAGAAGGAAAAAGAAGAAAAAATCATAAATTTTAAAAAATTGCATAAATTGTCCATATTGACAATGTTTGGTAAAAAATAGTTAAAATGACTATATTGACAAATCATCAAAATGGTTGAAACTAAATTAGTCAAATATAAATGTTTATAACTAAATTGATTGTAATATAATAGATTTAAGATTTTTTGGATAATTTTCCTTTTTCTTAGTAAAACATTCCTTAGAGTCACTACTTGCTAACATTTTATTTTTTATTTTTTAAATTCCACGACTATCATAATTCGATTTGTGTTCAACAATGAGCATCTAATACTTTTTCATTTCATATTTTCATATTTTCTTTCTTCATTTAAATTTTAGAGGGAAATGTAAACAAGTACTCTAAGTTCTACCAATTAATTTTTTTTGTCTCTTCACCGACTATGTATTTCTTTTTTTTTTTTTTGGTCTCACAGATGCATCCTTCTTGTTGACACGAGGCATGTCACCCTTGCAACGCACAAATGTATGATTTTCGTAAGTATTGATATTGAGAAAATACTTGACTAAATTCTACATTGTACCGCCACATAATGTTGATGCAAATATCGTCTTATTCTGATCTCATTTTTGTTTCGGTTCTCTTATTTGTATTTTTGTTTTGCGGAAAACGAATGGTTTGAAAGATAATTGTTAAAAAATGATCACTTATATCTCTAATAAAATTGATAACCGAAATAATTTTTCATCATTTACAAAAATATTTAAACATCAATTATTGTTCATAATAAAAATATTTTATTGACTAATTATTTTAAGCGATATAAGTGATTATTTTCAGGAAAATATTTTTTAAAATATTTATTTCCGGTGAAAAAATGAACCCTAAATTTGATTGCATTCCACTTTCAAATTTTTTCCCAAAAACTATATATATATATATATATATATATATATATATATATATATATATATATATATATATATTTACTTTTCTATTCAAGAGTCCATGAACATTTCTATTCTTTCTGGGGTTCCTAAAAAAATTAAGAAACTTCTGTGATTTTAAAATTTGACTTTGATTTCAAACTATGCTAATATGTTTTGTGAGTTATTACTCAAATGTTTATCAATTAATGTCACTTATAAATTAGTTACCGTATTCTATTATTATTTTTTTGGTCGAACTGTATTATGATGTTACGTTTTTTTTGGGACGAATTAGTTTCTTTACACTTACAAGTAAGAGGATTTGGCTGCGGCTAAAATTGGATTTCTTAGGGTTTTGTTGGGGGAAAAAGGTGGGGCAAACTCAGTCGTTACACGATGTCGTTTGGTTCGTGTTCAAAGGGCTTATTTCGATGGCTAGCTATGTTGAGTTATTTATTGCAATAGTAACGGCACATGAAATTTTACAAAAATTCAATTCATCGGAGAAATTCAAATAGCCGAATTTTAGAAGTTATTGGTACAAAGTGGTCATTCAAAAAGTTTTCAAAATAATAAAGTGTGCCCTTTACGATCCTTTTGGCCTGTCATTTGCCCTTTTATTGGCCATACGGGCTACGTATTAGCTTTAGAGCAATATAGCTTGGCGTAGTGTACTCAGTCTTAATTAATTTTGTATGGACTCTATCATTCTCAGTCAATTTGTATCTCATTCTAATTAGTTACTCTCGTTTTTACCCTATCTTCCAATAAAGTCGATTCGAGTTAAATAAGGATTCTTAATTTTATCGACGCCTATTTCTCTCAAACGATGTGAGTTTTGGTGGGTCAAATCGTTGAACACGAGTTAACTAAAAAATAAATAGCTATAAATGAGTCAAACCCAATTACAACCTAACTTGGACTTGATTGGACTCACTCATTTGCCAATAACGAAATGTGCATTTTAGGTTTTGTTTGTTTTGTAGAAAATGTGACATTTTTGGAAGATGTTTTCTAGGAAGCAATTTTCTAAGAAAATGATAACATTTTTCGATGTTTAGCTGAAACTTGAAAACGAATTATAAAATATTTTAAATCATTTGGTATAGAACATCTGATTTGATTTTCCTTTGCGCACTCTTTTAATAATTTTTTATTTTAAAAAAATAAAAAAATTAATTATTTTTTATTTTCTTTCTATTTGCTCTTTTTTCTTTTTTCTTTCCCTCCCCCTCCTCCTCCTTCGTTGGTCGCCGGCCACGGCAACGATTGGTGACTAGCCAAAGGCAAGCTCAAGCTTGTTGGAATCTAGCTACGACCATCTTGAGCTTATTGATCTAGCAGATAGCTTGCTTGTGGCTAGTCTTTGGTTGTCATCGTGGTCGATGACTAATCAAGAAAGAAGGAAAAAACGAAATAAAAAAAGAAAAATAATGAAATATTAGAATTTTTTTAAGATAGAAAAAAAAAAAAAAGGGGGGGGGCTAGCAAGGATTGCGAGAGAGTGTGGGATGAAAGAGTGATTGTGGAAAATGTTTTCTCCTACTTAAAAAGTGGAAAAAAATTTCTCATTCTAAAAAAATTTTTTAGTTGAAAGAAAATATTTTCCCCGACTAATTTATTCTCATGGAAGGAACTTATGTAAAATTCAAAAAAACGTTTTCTTGAAAATTATTTTGCGCAAAATGAACGGAGCTTAGGCTCTCTATTGATGTATATCCTCACATATTTTCTTGCTTCATAGCTCAAAATCCCCTAGCTTTTGTATTCATTCACAATAGCATACAAACAGTAGAAATTCCAGATTGTGGCCCTCAACTTTGGCACCATTCCACAATAACCCCTAACTCTTGAAAATTTATGGATTTCTCTCCTCAACTTTGTTGGTGAACAACTGGAGCGGCACCAACGAAACTGGAATAAAACGGACAAGGCACTGAAGGGGTTTGTCGAAGGTGGCTGAGTCCGTCCACGGACCTGCAAAACAATGAAAGCTCGCTAGTGCAAACCCAAAAACAGGGAGTGGCATGGGCTGAGACCCAGCAGCGATGTCGTCTTAAAGATTACGTTGAAAAGATATAAAAAATTCGAAATTAAATAATAATAAATAATAAATAATCGTAACTTTTCGTCAACAATTGCACTATTTTAACAAGATTTATAATTAATTTTTTATAGAAATAAATCCGAATTTTCAATAAATAAAATAATGATCGTCGGTTAGTACCAAATCTCGTGCATGTGCGCATTCATATTTTTTCGATGTGGGACAAGGCACCTTTTCATTTATTTTACAAGCAAACTACCAACAAACTTTTCATGCGGTCATCCATTTGTCCGTCTGCTAAAATGCTTATGTGTTACCAGAAACTGAACTTCATTAGCCGTGCGTGATGACTTCATTAACTCCATTTTCCAGAAGCACTTAAGTTATGCAGGCAAAAGATAGTGACTGCAACAAAAACCGAGATTTGAGGGAGTAATCTTTAACTTTTCAAAATTATGGGGCCGTTGTAATAGTCGTGTCAAAGTTCAGCCTTCAGGAAAGAAGTCTGTAACTTTTTAAAGTTGGGGAGCCAGTGCGCATTGCCAAAGTAATTAAACCTATCTTCTTTAAACGCGATGGTTATGAGCATATATAACCCATAGCATGCGTTGATTGAACAACTCTTCCGCAATCTTGCAAAAAACCCATGAAAGAGTCTCGATAAAGGCATAACACAGCTAATTACAACCCCACTACTTGACATAATCTACTCAACCACATGACTTGACAGACTCTATTCGTTACCAAACTACATACTTGAGACAGCTTCATGTGTTCTTCTTCACACCGAGCACCATATTCCTACAACAAAATAGCTAAAAAGCTAGAAAAATCTATCAAACCCGACGATACTCGACGATCTTCGTCCCCCTATACAAGACGGCTGCTGTAGTGCTGTCCATGGCATCGGCATCGGCATCATCCTCTGCAGGCGGGTAAGAATGGTGACGATGGTGGTAAGTGCTGTTGTTATAATGGTGATGAGGAGGGACTTCACTCCTGCGGAAAGACGGATAGCCTGGCTGTTGATACTGGTGCGTCGGATGGGAAACGACATGTTCAGGAAGCCTCTGGGTGATCAGAGGCACTTCGGTCCTATTGTAAACGCAAGGTTGAGTTGCACTGTAAACACGAGGTTGAGTTGCAAGGTTGGGCCTCCTTCTGTGGCCCCAGGTCTTCTCGAGGAGATCAAAGGCTTCGCGTCCTATATCAGCGAGATTCGGACGGGCCATTGGCGTTCAAGATGAGCTTGTGAAAAAGCTTTCTACAGAGATGTTCTTGTTAGAATCTAAGGTTGAGGCTTGGTAAAGCATGTTAGGGCACCATATATATTTATAGGCATCAAGGGAAGAGGAGTGATTCTCACGGGAACCGCTATTCTCTCGTACACGCGTATGGATAGATTTTAGATGGACCATCGATTTGGTATTCTATCTATCGCCTGTTTTTTTTTTTTTTTTTTTGGCCGAAATGTCGCACGTTAAGAGATTGTGGACACGCAGCCTTAGATACTTTATTTGGATATTTTTGCGACAATTGCAGGGTTCCATCAAGTTAAATCCACCTAAGCAGGCTTCATAATATGAAAAATGAAAATTATCTTATCTAGTACCTCTCGTTTCTTTTGGTGAATATCTTGACTGATATTTGGGATTCTCAACAAATTATTAGAGAGTCCAGTCAAATGATTCTCTTAGCAAACTTATCTTGTAAGTTGCAAGGGAAGGTAGGAAAGAGTTAAAGGAATATATTCCACCGGTCCAAAAGAATATTTCTAAAAACCAATCAGTAGAAGATGCGTATGAACCTTCACTCTTTATATTAGTTAAATCAACAGGCACTTTGAAATTTTTAAAATCCTAAAAACTTTAAATTAAACGAGCAAAATATGCAAATGTTGATATGTAGATATGCATATGATTTTTCATATTTTTGATGGGAAACGTAAAAAGTATTTTTTTTTTCGCTTTTATTCAAGTTGAGATGAAGAAAACCCAAAGCTAGATAAGAGAATCTGAAATGACTAGTTAGGGCAATATATAATTCTTCAAAAACAGGAAACACAGATTGGAATAAGAAAAAGAAATTATACGAGATATTTATGTTTGCAAGGAGCCCCACATTGGCCATGGAGCATATCTCGTCATCATATGACGTTTGACATGATGAGATGCTAAAGGAATTAGAATGAGAATAATATCATCAGAGGCGGATAATTCCTGGCTTCTTATCCTTAGCTTGCACAAGAAGAGGACAACAAGAGAAATTGTAAAGATGCGTGAGAGCTAGACATAAGAACCAATAATGTGCCTTCTTATCACTGTCTAGAAAGCAATGGTAATAGATGAAGATTGGATATCTTATCGGGTCAATAGGACACTGGACAGAAAAGATATTGCAATATTCAATAACTAGTTAGGAAAATTTTACATAATGTTTCAAATTTTGACGGGAAATTTAAAAAGTATTTTTTCACTTTTATTCAAGTCAAGACAAAGAAAACCCTCAAGGTAGATAAGACATCTGAAATGACTAGTTTGGACAATATATAATCTTTCCAAAACAATGAAATAGATTGTAAAAAGAAAAATAATTATACGAGAAATTATATATGTTTGTGTGGCATATGAGAGTCCCGGCGACCCGAAATATTTACTCTTGAAGAAAAGGGAATTCGTCTTTGAATGGCCATATGGACAATTGCACCAATGGCCACATTATTTTATCTCTTGGACCAAACCTCCTACGTACATTGTCGTGACCCCGTGCAGCCTTGCCGATTTCTTTCTCCACGCAAGAATTTCAATCATGTACTTGTACATAAAGCAAATTGATTATAGAAATTTTAATTGATTTCTATAGAAACCAAAATGCCATATGATTGTGCATAAATTATGGGCTTATTATTATTTTACTATGGGCCATTTAAATTGGACATTTTGGCCTCAATTTTTAGGGCCCAAGCAAGCCCAAGAAGCCCACAAGGCTGTCGACCAAAAAGGGGGGGGAGGAATCTAATGGGGAGGCCACGCCACCCTCCACTTGTCTTCTCCTTGGAGCCACTCTGTCACCTGCATGCAAAATTAACAAATCAATTAACCAAAGGAAGCAAAAGCATTCGGATGGAGCAAGTGAGAGAGAGAAACCAAGAGAGTTCAAGCAAGTGAGCAAGTGAGAGAGAGAAAGAGAGTTCGAGCGAGTGAGCGGGCATGCGGTGTGAGCTGCGAGGGAGGAAGAGGAGGATCGCCTTCCGCCGTGTCCGAGTTGCCATTGTCGTTGCCACCGATCTTCGTCGTCGTCGAGCCAAGCTGAGAGCCCCCGAGCCCCTGTTTTTGCTTGCATTCGAGTAGAAGAGTTAGAGGCAAGTGGAAGTTCATCAACCTATGTCTTTGCATGCTGAAATTTCTGGTGAAATGCTGGTAGATGTGAGAAAATACAGAATAGGAAGCTGCATGTTGAGTTTTTGGGATGTTTGAGATGAAGATTGAATGCTGAAATGTGGTGAATTGAAAATGATGTTGCTGTTTTGTGTTGGATTGAACTAAACGAGTAATAGATTGAAGCTACCGGTCTTTGCATGTGGCATTCGGGTCTTGAATGTTCAAAAATTGAGTGTGAGATGGTTGTATGGATCGAGCAAGGTAAGGAAAGGGTTGCTAAGGGAAAAGATGTAGTATATGTTGAGATGAGTGAGTTTAGGGATGAATGTATGCCTTAAACTAAGCTGTGGAAGGTTTTTCTGTTGATAAGATCTTGATGAAAGTGTCCTTAGATGCTGTGGAAGAGATTTAAAGGATTGTAAGATAGATTGGTAGAGGAACAAATGACTTGATTGAATTAGAAATGAAGAAAATTGTATATGCTGGTTCTATTTTGGAGAAAGTTAGATAGAAAGTCCTTATAATTGTATCACCTTTATTTATAATGATGAAAACAAGGAAAGAAACTATTTTATTTAAAGATTACATTCATTAGATGGAGTTTAAGATATAGCTATAGCCATGAGAATGTGAAATCATGAAGATAGAAGCGAATCTATTGAAACCAGTGTTCTGTTTTGTAGAGGACAGCTCGACCTTTGATGATTCCGTGAATTTTATGTAATTTTATAGATAGAATTTGACTTCAAACCCTTAACAAAAGTTGTAGAATTATAAAAATTTAGGGCCTGTTTGGCAACTTGCCAAAAAGGTGCCAGATTCTGATTTTTTGTTCCCAAAATTAGTTTGGGACAAGAATCGCGTTTTGTAAACTTTTTGTTCCCGAACAATTTTGGACAAGATTTGAGAATAAAAAAAATTTGATTATATGTCCGAGAATCGAGAAAAAGAATCAAAATGGTAAAACCCTTGTTCTTCTTTTTCAACATCTCGGTTGCCGTTCGCCATCGCCCGCCGTCCGGTCCGCCGCCACCACCCGCCGCCGCCGCCGGCCGCCGGTCCGCGAGGCAAGCCGCCGGAGGCTCGCCGAGCCGGGCGAGCTCCGGTGAGCTTGTCGGAGGCAAGCCCGGCCACCGGCGAGGCCGGCCTCGCCCATCACCGGTGAGGTCGACCTAGCCACCGACGGGCCGGGCTAGCCTCGCCCGGTTACCGGCGAGGCTCGGCCGATGAAGGCCGACCTCGTCGAGGGCCGACGATGCTCCGGTGAGCGTCCACCGGCCCTCATTTGGTCGGTCGCCGGTCCGGCGACCGGCCAAATGAAGAAGAAGAAGAATAGGAAAAAAAGGGAAAAAAAAAAAAAAAAAAAAAAAAAAAAAAAAAAAAAAAAAAAAGGAAAAAAAGAAAAGAAAAAGTAAAAAAGTAAAGAAATTATTTAAAATTTATTTAAAAATCAAAAGAAATTAATTTGGAATAGAATCAATTAATACGGTACCAAACGCAATTCTATTCCGAAATCAAAAATTTTGAACGGTTACCAAACGCGCTTTTTTACTTAGAATCAGTTCCCGGGAACAGAATCAAAAATAATTATTTCTAGTCAGAATCAGCTCCCGGGAATAGAATCGTTACCAAACGCGCCCTTAAGGGCAAACGGACAAGACTTAGTTGGTGAAACGAATTTTCTTCTCGTAGGTACGAATCGAAAGTTACTACTGAAATTTTTGAAGGAAACAAAAACTATTACTCTTTATACACAATGAATTTGACTTAGTTTCCTCCACGACTATGTATTTTCTTTCTTCATTTAAATTTTAGAGGGAAATGTAAACAAGTACTCTAAGTTCTACCAATTAATTTTTTGTCTCTTCACCGACTATGTATTTCTTTTTCTTTTTTTTTTTGTCTCACATATGCATCCTTCTTGTTGACACGAGGCATGTCACCCTTGCAACGCACAAATGTATGATTTTCGTAAGTATTGATATTGAGAAAATACTTGACTAAATTCTACATTGTACCGCCACATAATGTTGATGCAAATATTGTCTTATTCTGATCTCATTTTTGTTTCAGGTTCTCTTATTTGTATGTTTGTTTTGCGAAAAACGAATGATTTGAAAGATAATTGTTAAAAAATGATTACTTGTATCTCTAATAAAAATGATAACCGAAATAATTTTTCATCATTTACAAAAATATTTAAACATCAATTATTGTTCATAATAAAAATATTTTATTGACTAATTATTTTAAGCGATATAAGTGATTATTTTTAGGAAAATATTTTTTAAAATATTTATTTCCGGTGAAACAAATGAACCCTAAATTTGATTGCATTCCACTTTCAAATTTTTTTCCCAAAAACTAATATATATATACTTTTCTTTTCAAGAGTCCATGAACATTTTTATTCTTTCTAGGGTTCCTAAAAAAATTAAGAAACTTCTGTGATTTTAAAATTTGACTTTGATTTCAAATTATGCTAATATGTTTTGTGAGTTATTACTCAAATGTTTATCAATTAATGTCGCTTATAAATTAATTACTGTATTCTATTATTATTTTTTTGGTCGAACTGTATTATGATGTTACATTTTTTTGGAACGAATTAGTTTCTTTACACTTACAAGTAAGAGGATTTGGCTAAGGCTAAAATTGGATTTCTTAGGGTTTTTTTTGGGGAAAAAAGGTGGGGCAAACTCAGTCGTTACACGATGTCGTTTGGTTCGTGTTCACAGGGCTTATTTCGATGGCTAGCTATGTTGAGTTATTTATTGCAATAGTAACGGCACATGAAATTTTACGAAAATTCAATTCATCGGAGAAATTCAAATAGCCGAATTTTAGAAGTTATTGGTACAAAGTGGTCATTCAAAAAGTTTTCAAAATAATAAAGTGTTCCCTTTACGATCCTTTTGGCCTATTGTCATTTGCCCTTTTATTGGCCATACGGGCTAAGTATTAGCTTTAGAGCAATATAGTTTGGCCTAGTGTACTCAGTCTTAATTAATTTTGTATGGACTCTATCATTCTCAGTCAATTTGTATCTCATTCTAATTAGTTACTCTCGTTTTTACCCTATCCTTCCAATAAAGTCGATTCGAGTTAAATAAGGATTCTTAATTTTATTGACGCCTATTTCTCTCAAACGATGTGAGTTTTGGTGGGTCAAATCGTTGAACAGGAGTTAACTAAAAAATAAATAGATGTAAATGAGTCAAACCCAGTTACAACCTAACTTGGACTTGATTGGACTCACTCATTTGCCAATAACGAAATGTGCATTTTAGGTTTTGTTTGTTTTGTAGAAAATGTGACATTTTTGGAAGATGTTTTCTAGGAAGCAATTTTCTAAGAAAATGATAACATTTTTTGATGTTTAGCTGAAACTTGAAAACGAATTAGAAAATATTTTAAACCGTTTGGTGTAGAACATCTGATTTGATTTTCCTTTGTGCACTCTTTTAATAATTTTTTATTTTAAAAAATAAAAAATTTAATTATTTTTTATTTTCTTTCTATTTGCTCTTTTTTTCTTTTTTCTTTTCCTCCCCCCTCCTCCTCCTCCTGTTGGTCGCCGGCCATGGCAACGATTGGTGACTAGCCAAAGGCAAGCTCGAGCTTGTTGGAATCTAGCTACTGACCATCTTGAGCTCATTGATCTAGCGAGACAGCTTGCTTGTGGCTAGTCTTTGGCTGTCATTGTGGTCGATGACGATCAAGAAAGAAGGAAAAAAAGAAATAAAAAGAAATAATGAAATATTAGAATTTTTTTAAGATAGAAAAAAAGAAAAAAGAAAAAAAGGGGGGGCCTAGCAAGGATTGTGAGAGAGTGTGGGATGAAAGAGTGATTGAGGAAAATGTTTTCTCCTACTTAAAAAGTGGAAAAAAATTTCTCATTCTAAAAAAATTTTCCCGACTAATTTATTCTCATGGAAGGAACTTATGTAAAATTCAAAAAAACATTTTCTTGAAAATTATTTTGCGTGAAATGAACGGAGCTTAGGCTCTATTGATATATATCCTCACATATTTTCTTGCTTCATAGCTCAAAATCCCCTAGCTTTTGTATTCATTCACAATAGCATACAAACAGTAGAAATTCCAGATCGTGGCCCTCAACTTTGGCACCATTCCACAATAACCCCTAACTCTTGAAAATTTATGGATTTCCCTCCTCAACTTTGTTGGTGAACAACTGGAGCGGCACCAACGAAACTGGACTAAAACGGACAAGGCGCTGAAGGGGTTTGTCGAAGGTGGCTGAGTCCATCCACGGACCTGCAAAACAATGAAAGCTCGCTGGTGCAAACCCAAAAACAGGGAGTGACATGGGTTGAGACCCAGCAGCGATAGCGTCTTAAATATTACGTTGAAAAGACATAAAAAAATTCGAAATTAAATAATAATAAATAATAAATAATCGTAACTTTTCGTCAACAATTACACTATTTTAACAAGATTTATAATTAGTTTTTTATAGAAATAAATCCGAATTTTCAATAAATAAAATAATGATCGTCGGTTAGTGTCAAATTTCATGCACGTGCGCACTCATATTTTTTCGATGCGGGACAAAGCACCTCTTCATTTATTTTATAAGCAAACTACCAACAAACTTTTCATGCGCTCATCCATTTGTCCGTCTGCTAAAACGCTTATGTGTTACTAGAGACTGAACTTCATTAGCCGTGCGTGATGACTTCATTAATTCCATTTTCCAGAAGCACTTAAGTTATGCAGGCAAAAGATAGTGACTGCAACAAAAACCGAGATTTGAGGGAGTAATCTTTAACTTTTCAAAATTATGGGGCCGTTGTAATAGTCGTGTCAAAGTTCAGCCTTCAGGAAAGAAGTCTGTAACTTTTTAAAGTTGGGGAGCCAGTGCGCATTGCCAAAGTAATTAACCCTATCTTCTTTAAACGCGATGGTTATGAGCATATAAACCATAGCATGCGTTGATTGAACAACTCTTTCACAGTTTCACAAAAAAACCCATGAAAGAGTCTCGACAAAAGCATAAAACGTCGCTAATTACAACCCCACTACTTGACATAATCTACTCAACCACATGACTTGACAGACTCTATATGTTACCAAACTACATACTTGAGACAGCTTCATGTGTTCTTCTTCACACCGAGCACCATATTCCTACAACAAAATAGCTAAAAAGCTAGAAAAATCTATCAAACCCGACGATACTCGACGATCTTCGTCCCCCTATACAAGACGGCTGCTGTAGTGCTGTCCATGGCATCGGCATCGGCATCATCCTCTGCAGGCGGGTAAGGATGGTGACGATGGTGGTAAGTGCTGTTATAATGGTGATGAGGAGGGACTTCACTCCTGCGGAAAGACGGATAGCCTGGCTGTTGATACTGGTGCGTCGGATGGGAAACGACATGTTCAGGAAGCCTCTGGGTGATCAGAGGCACTTCGGTCCTATTGTAAACGCAAGGTTGAGTTGCACTGTAAACACAAGGTTGAGTTGCAGGGTTGGGCCTCCTTCTGTGGCCCCAGGTCTTCTCGAGGAGATCAAAGGCTTCGCGTCCTATATCAGCGAGATTCGGACGGGCCATTGGCGTTCAAGATGAGCTTGTGAAAAAGCTGCCTATAGAGATGTTCTTGTTAGAATCTAAGGTTGAGGCTTGGTAAAGAATGTTAGGTCACCATATATATTTATAGGCATCAAGGGAAGAGGAGTGATTCTCATGGGAACCGCTAATCTCTCGTACACGCGTATGGATAGATTTTAGATGGACCATCGATTTGGTATTCTATCTATCGCCTGTTTTTTTTTGGCCGAAATGTCGCACGTTAAGAGATTGTGGACACGCAGCCTTAGATACTTTATTTGGATATTTTCCATCAAGTTAAATCCACCTAAGCAGGCTTCATAATATGAAAAATGAAAATTATCTTATCTAGTACCTCTCGTTTCTTTTGGTGAATATCTTGACTGATATTTGGGATTCTCAACAAATTATTAGAGAGTCCAGTCAAATGATTCTCTTAACAAACTTATCTTGTAACTTGCAAGGGAAGGTAGGAAAGAGTTAAAGGAATATATTCCACCGGTCCAAAAGAATATTTCTAAAACCAATCAGTAGAAGATGCGTATGAACCTTCACTCTTTATATTAGTTAAATCAACAGGCACTTTGAAATTTTTAAAATCCTAAAAACTTTAAATTAAACGAGCAAAATATGCAAATGTTGATATGTAGATATGCATATGATTTTTCATATTTTTGACGGGAAACGTAAAAAGTACTTTTTTTTTTTTTTTTTTTTGCTTTTATTCAAGTTGAGACAAAGAAAACCCAAAGCTAGATAAGAGAATCTGAAATGACTAGTTAGGAAAATATACAATTCTTCAAAAATAGGAAACACAAATTGGAATAAGAAAAAGAAATTATACGAGATATTTATGTTTGCAAGGAGCCCCACATTGGCCATTAAGCATATCTCGTCATCACATGACGTTTGACATGATGAGATGCTAAAGGAATTTGAATGAGAATAATATCATCAGAGGCGGATAATTCCTAGCTTCTTATCCTTAGCTTGCACAAGAAGAGGACAACAGGGAAATTGTAAAGATGCGTGAGAGCTAGACATAAGAATCAATAATGTGCCTTCTTATCACTGTCTAGAAAGCGATGGTAATGGATGAAGACTGGATATCTTATCGGGTCAATAGGACACTGGATAGAAAAGATATTGCAACATTCAATAACTAGTTATGAAAATTTTAAATAATGTTTCAAATTTTGATGGGAAATTTAAAATGTATTTTTTCACTTTTATTCAAGTCAAGACAAAGAAAATCCTCAAGGTAGATAAGACATTTGAAATGACTAGTTTGGACAACATATAATATTTCCAAAACAATGAAACATATTGTAAAAAGAAAAATAATTATACGAGAAATTATATATGTTTGTGTGGCATCGAAGAGTCCCAGCGACCCGAAATATTTACTCTTGAAGAAAAGGGAATTCGTCTTTGAATGGCCATATGGACAATTGCACCAATGGCCACATTATTTTATTTCTTGGACTAGACCTCCTATGTACATTGTCGCGACCCTATGCATCCTTGCCGATTTCTTTCTCCACGCAAGAATTTCAATCATGTACTTGTACATAAAGCAAATTGATTATGGAAATATTAATTGATTTCTATAGAAATCAAAATGCCATATGATTGTGCAGAAATTATGGGCTTATTATTATTATTTTACTATGGGCCATTTAAATTGGACATTTTGGCCTCAATTTTTCGGGCCCAAGCAAGCCCAAGAAGCCCACAAGGCTGTCAACCAAAAAGGGGGGGGGGGGGAGGAACCGAATGGGGAGGCCACGCCACCCTCCACTTGTCTTCTCCTTGGAGCCATTTGTCACCTGCATGCAAAATTAACAAATCAATTAACCAAAGGAAGCAAAAGCATTTGGATGGAGCAAGTGAGAGAGAGAAACCGAGAGAGTTCAAGCAGGCGAGCAAGTGAGAGAGAGAAAGAGAGTTCGAGCGAGTGAGTGGGCGTGCGGGTGTGAGCTGCGAGGGAGGAAGAGGAGGATCGCCTTCCGCCGTGTCCGAGCTGCCATTGTCGTTGCCACCGATCTTCGTCGTTGTCGAGCCAAGCTGAGACCCCCCGAGCCCCAGTTTTTGCTTGCATTCGAGTAGAAGAGTTAGAGGCAAGTGGAAGTTCATCAACCTATGTCTTTGCAAGCTGAAATTTTTGGTGAAATGCTGGTAGATGTGAGAAAATGCAGAATAGGAAGCTGCATGTTGAGTTTTTGGGATGTTTGAGATGAAGAATGAATGCTGAAATGTGGTGAATTGAAAATGATGTTGTTGTTTTGTGTTGGATTGAACTAAACGACTAATAGATTGAAGCTACCGGTCTTTGCATGTGGCATTCGGGTCTTGAATGTTTCAAAAATTGAGTGTGAGATGGTTGTATGGATCGAGCAAGGTAAGGAAAGGGTTGCTGAGGGAAAAGATGTAGTATATGTTGAGATGAGTGAGTTTAGGGATGAATGTATGCCTTAAACCGAGCTGTGGAAGGTTTTTCTGTTGATAAGATCTTGATGAAAGTGTCCTTAGATGCTGTGGAAGAGATTTAAAGGGTTGTAAGATAGATTGGTAGAGGAACAAATGACTTGATTGAATTAGAAATGAAGAAAATTGTATATGCTGGTTCTGTATTGGAGAAAGTTAGATAGCCCTTCTAATTGTATCGCCTTGATTTATAATGATGAAAACAAGGAAATAAACTATTTTATTTAAAGATTACATTCATTAGATGGAGTTTAAGATCTAGCTATAGCCATGAGAATGTGAAATCATGAAGATAGAAGCGAATCTATTGAAACCAGTGTTCTGTTTTGTAGAGGACAGCTTGACCTTTGATGATTCTGTGAATTTTCTGTAATTTTATGGATAGAATTTGACTTCAAACCCTTAACAAAAGTTGTAGGAAACATCCTTAGAATAACATATAAAAATTTAAGGACAAACGGACAAGACTTATTTGGTGAAACGAATTTTCTTCTGTAGGTACTAAATCTGAAAGTTACTGCAGAATCTTTGAAGGAAACAGAAAACTATTATTCTTTCTACACAATGAATTTGACTTAGTTTCCTTCACGAAATTTCTTCCTTTGGGTCTCATCCATAGCATATCAAAATTTCAGAATTTTCTGAGTTCATTTGAGAATTATTCCGAAATTTTTACCAGAACTGTGCATTTTCATGATTAAGCTGTTTTGTTTCGAAATTGTACAAATTGTTCCCAAAGATGAGTTTATCCTGAATTGTTATATGACATGATGATACTAGCATTGGCATATCATGCAATATTGAGATTTGATGAAGGATTCTTGGGACATCTTGTTATTGCAACTGAAAGGTGTTTTTTTTTTTTTTGGAAATTAAGATGTTAATTATTTTCGTTGGACCCTCGGGTCAACAATGCCCTGGGAGTCAGGATGCCCAAAGGATCGAATGAGTCGATACTTTGTGGATGCCCGGTGACCCTAAGTGGCTGAATGCCGGAGGTCTTTCCTTGAGAGCTTCGGGATGCGCGGTTGTATGCTAGTTAATATGTAAATCCGGAGGGCCGAGGTAACCATTCTCATGGTGAGCCTCAGAAGGTTTTTCCTCGTGATGCCAAGTGGGATACGAGATGCTTGGAGGCATGATATGCTTCAAATGCCTGGTGGCCCTAAGTGGCTAAATGCCAGAGGCTTTCATGATGCCAGAGGGATGCGAATGCCGAAGGGACGCAAACATTGGTCCTCTAGGGGATGGAACCTTTTGAATGATAAAATGGAGGATTCTACTATATGCATGCGTGGTCTGGTTATGGGACTAAGTGTATGGCATGGAATGGGACATGTTACTATAATTTGGCCCTATAATCGAGACTTGTTCATCCTGGACATGTTGTATTTGATCCATTGAGATTGCATTTGCCATTACATTGAAGGATTTCATGATTTTGATACATGCTTATTCTTTAACTACTTGTTTTTGTCTATCTTGCATGAATCTAGATATTAATGGTAATGCTTGATATAGTTTGATGAATCTTTTACTGCTGAGTGGTTGTACTCACCCCGTTTGGGGACTAACATTTCAGATTAAAAGATGCCTCTACTGCCTATAACTCGTGGTACTTTTTACGGCATCCCAGTCAACGTTGAGTGCATGTGTTCAGAGCACACTCATGTAGGGATTTGAGAATTGGTTTTCATCCGAGTGCGGGTTCTAGTCATGTATGACGTCGGTTTACCTGATGGCCCCGTGGTTTGGGAGTTTCTGTCGGTGCACGTTCATCGTGATGGGATCATGCTAGGGATGTTGCTGCCGCCGCCAGCCGATGGACTGGGCTGGGTGTGATTGTGTGTGATGGGTAGCAGATGAAACTTTTTGGACTATCGGTACTATTTGATAGACTTTTGTATAGGGCTGAATGGAAAGAAAAGCCAAGGGAAGGTCGGGTTATCTTTTGTGCATGTAGCCGGGTATAGAAAACCATGGCAAATTTTGGTGTACCGACTTATGATGTCTATCAAGCTTATGTAAATAAAAGTGCTTGGTTTTATCTTATAAAACTATCTAATGGGTGTGCATCATTTCAAAAAATTTGGGATAGGGAGATGAGGTTTTCGCTTCCGCTACACATTTATATGTTGCGCAGGGACCGATCTAAAAGTTTATAAACCCCTAGGATTTATAGACCCTTAGGTCTTGTAAAAGAGAGATAAGCGAGCTATGACGACCTAAACGGATTGGGAGCCGTTCGAGGGGTGCCATAGTTTGAGTTAGACAAGTCATGTATGCTTGTGAGGAGCCCCACATTGGCTAGTAAAGCATACATATCTATATGATGAAGATGCAAGAGGACTTGGAATAAGAATAATATCATCAGAGAACGGGATAATTCCTGGCTTCTTATCCTTAGCTTGCACAAGAAGTGGATACTCCAACTGGGAAATTGTAAAAGATGTGTGAGAGCTTGAAATCAGAGGGAAGGGAAAAATGTGCTTTCTTATCGATAAAAGCATAACACATAGCTAATTACAACCCCACTACTTGACATAATCTACTCAACCACATGACTTGACAGACTCTATTCGTTACCAAACTACATACTTGAGACAGCTTCATGTGTTCTTCACACCGAGCACCATATTACTACAACAAAATAGCTAAAAAGCTAGAAAAATCTATCAAACCCGACGATACTCGACGATCTTCATCCCCCTAAACAAGGCGGCTGCTTTGCTGCTGTCCAAGGCATCAGCATCGGCATCATCCTCTGCAGGTGGGTATGGATGGTGACGATGGTGGTAAGTACTGTTATAACGGTGATGAGGAGGGACATCACTCCTGCGGAGTTGAGTTGCAAGGTTGGGCCTCCTTCTGTGGCCCCAGGTCTTCTCGAGGAGATCAAAGGCTTCGCGTCCTATATCAGCGAGATTTGCCGGACGGGCCATTGGCGTTCAAGATGAGCTTGTGAAAAAGCTCCCTGTAGAGATGTTCTTGTTAGAATCTAAGGTTTAGGCTTGGTAAAGAATGTTAGGGCACCATATATATTTATAGGCATCAAGGGAAGAGGAGTGATTCTCACGGGAACCGCTATTCTCTCGTACATGCGTATGGATAGATTTTAGATGGACCATCGATTTGGTATTCTATCTATCGCCTGTTTTTTTTTTTTTTTTTTTTTTTGGCCAAAATGTCGCACGTTAAGAGATTGTGGACACGCAGCCTTAGATACTTTATTTGGATATTTTTGCGACAATTGCAGGGTTCCATCAAGTTAAATCCACCTAAGCAGGCTTCATAATATGAAAAATGAAAATTATCTTATCTAGTACCTCTCGTTTCTTTTGGTGAATATCTTGACTGATATTTGGGATTCTCAACAAATTATTAGAGAGTCCAGTCAAATGATTCTCTTAGCAAACTTATCTTGTAACTTGCAAGGAAAGGTAGGAAAGGTAGGAAAGAGTTAAAAGGAATATATTCCACCGGTCCAAAAGAATACTTCTAAAAACCAATCAGTAGAAGATGCGTATGAACCTTCACTCTTTATATTAGTTAAATCAACAGGCACTTTGAAATTTTTAAAATCCTAAAAACTTTAAATTAAACGAGCAAAATATGCAAATGTTGATATGTAGATATACATATGATTTTTCATATTTTTGATGGGAAACGTAAAAAGTATTTTTTTTTTTGCTTTTATTCAAGTTGAGACAAAGAAAACCCAAAGCTAGATAACAGAATCTGAAATGACTAGTTAGGGCAATATATAATCCTTCAAATATAGGAAACACATATTGGAACAAGAAAAAGAAATTATACGAGATATTTATGTTTGCAAGGAGCCCTACATTGGCCATGAAGCATATCTCGTCATCACATGACGTTTGACATGATGAGATGCAAAAGGAATTGGAATAAGAATAATATCATCAGAGGCGGATAATTCCTGGCTTCTTATCCTTAGCTTGCACAAGAAGAGGACAACAGGGAAATTGTAAAGATGCGTAAGAGCTAGACATAAGAACCAATAATGTGCCTTCTTATCACTGTCTAGAAAGCAATGGTAATAGATGAAGACTGGATATATTATCGGGTCAATAGGACATTGGCCAGGAAAGATACTGCAATATTCATTAACTAGTTATGAAAATTTTAAATCATGTTTCAAATTTTGATGGGAAATCTAAAAAGTATTTTTTTTTTTCACTTTTATTCAAGTCAAGACAAAGAAAATCCCCAAGGTAGATAAGACATCTAAAATGACTAGTTAGGATGATATATAATCTTTCCAAAACAATGAAACAGATTGTAAAAAGAAAAATAATTATATGAGAAATTATATATGTTAATACATGTTGAGTTAGACAAGTCATGTATGCTTGTGAGGAGCCCCACATTGGCCACTAAACCATACCTATCTACATGATGAAGATGCAAGAGGACTTGGAATAAGAATAATATCATCAGAGAACGGGATAATTCCTGGCTTCTTATCCTTAGCTTGCACAAGAAGTGGATACTCCAAAGGGGAAATTGTAAAAGATGTGTGAGAGCTTGAAAGCATAGGGAAGGGAAAAATGTGCTTTCTTATCAATCTCCGAAAGGCTAAAATATTGCAATACTGGTGCGGGCCCGAGCTTACGAAGGTCCCGATTATGGGGCCTAGTAATACCTACAATTCCTTGCTACTGGGCCTGTTCACTTGTGCAAGTCCTCTTTGGCCACGTGCAACCTGCTTCGTGGCATTGTGGAAGACCGTTCAACCTTGTGCAAGGTCCACCTTAGAAAAGGTTTTCTTTTGCTTGAGATATTTGTCTATAAATAGGAAGCCAAATGGTCATTTTCCTCGAAGGTAAGTTCATTTTACTTATTTTTGGGATAGTGTTCTCCCCTTTCCAACCAAATTTGACCAGCTAGCATTGGAGGATAATTTTTTAATAACATTTTATTTTTAAATTTTTTATTAATTTTTTTTTTTTTTTTTTCTTCTTCCCCTCCTTTTAGCCGATCATAGGAGAGGGCCGATTGTTAGGCTAAGTAAGTGCGAGCTCACCTTACCGTCACTAGGCAAGGGCAAGCTCGCATTGGGGAGGGCAAGCCTTGCTAGTGGATTAGTGAGCTTGACCTTGCCATCATTGTGTGAGGTTGAGCTTATCAATCCACTGGCATCATTGGGAGAGGGTGAGCTCACCCTTGCTCAATTCAACGATCAACCCTCTCCTATGGCCAATCATCGGAAGGAGAGAGGAGGAGCCAAAAAAAGAGAGAGAAAAACAAAAAAAATGAAAAAAATAATAAAAAATTTAAAGAATAAAATATTAGAAAATTGTATGCTAGTGTCTTTGGCTAGCCAAATTTGGTTGGATAGACTGAATTATCACAATTGGAATTTCTTTGAGCAATTTACAATGCTTGACTTGTTTATGAAGGTTTGTCTAGTCCTCTTTTGACGCTATCTATTTATTGGCCAAAGTGTTGTTCTTGAGATCGATTATTGGAGATGATTAGTGAGCGGGCCACCCTTGCATTAGGCCTGAAATATTGGTCAAACCCGTCCATTGAGAGGAAAAATACAGCAGCCATACAAACTGATCTATCATATACATCAAAAATAGAATGCATAAGAATCCAAAGGAAAAAAAAAAAAAAATGCCCAAAGAGATAAAAGGCCAATAAGAATCTATAGGTCCCTTAAGTTCTTCATGACAATTTAGCGGCCGTTTGGTTATGTTTTTTGTGTTTTTGAAAGAACAGTCATTTTTTACATGAAAAAGCTGTTTGGAGACTATGGATAAAGATAGTTATTATAAAAGCAAAAATCGACGCATATATAATTTTGAAAGTAGAAGCTTTTTGCTTTTCGTAAAAATATAAATTGAGTTTGATTAGCTTTAACATTATGTCAACGAAATAAAGCTTTGAAGCCAAAAGACTTTCTTATCTAAGAACCTACATCTTTTACTTGCTCATCATAAAAATAATAAAAGCTTTTGGTGCCTTTGAAAATTTTGCGGGGCATGCAATTTCAAAATTAATGGCAGCCGCATCATAGTGATGCCTCTCATATCATATCATAAGAGGCTATTAGTGCTTTGAATTTGTGTTTGTCTTTGAATTATTAGAATTTTCTCATGTCGAGTAAGTAATAAGTAGTACCACTCGTCTTGAATTAGCAAATGGAGTATATTACTTGAAGGCTATCAACAAATAAAGATTGCAATCCTTTCATCAGTTCTTAGGGTTAATGTCAAGTATTTAACTTATGAATGAAATGTACTACAGAGCACTGACATTAATGAAAAGTATAATGTCCAAGTATAAAGGACATGCATTGTTTAGTGAAAATGATGCTAAATAACGTGTTATTGTTCTGAGTAACCAAATATTATTTTTCACTGTGAATAATTTGAATAAGTTGGAAACAAGTTAAATGGTTTATTATTACAAATCAGAACAAAAATGTAAAAAAAAAAAAAAAAAAAAAATCCAAATGGCGCCTTCATTAAAATAAAATAAAAAACTTGAATTGTACTTCCCGTAGGAGCTATAGGTTAGAGCAAGATTTGTATCTGTAATCATTGCAACACACATGAATGAAAACTAGTTTAAGAACAATAGCAATTAGTAAAATATTGGACACAAAATGTTATAAACATAGTTTTTCGATCCTTAGAATGGACAAAATTAGTAATTTTTATATTGATATTATTAATCAGTAATCTCAAAATACATGTTAATTTTACATTTAATACAATTATTTTTTTTTATATCTTTGATATACTAATTAAACATACCTCGAGTAAGATAATCTATTGGAAATTATAATTTTAATTAATTGAGTGTTTAACAAGCACGTAGGGGGGGGAACCCTATAGGAGATATAAACTACTATTTGGCGTCCCTGTCGAGCGTGGAGTTCCATCAATGCATTTCTCCTGACCTTTGGGCTTCCCAGAGCGTGGAGTTCCATCAATGCATTTCTCCTGATCTTTCGGCTTCCCTCTCAAGCGTCCCTTTTCGAGAAATCAATTGACAGAGCGAATCATTATGATCGCCGAGTGGACACCAAGATAGAACCGTCGTTGCAAAACGCTACATATTCTAAAGGCCTTTTGGTTATCTCCACCCTTCCCCTTCGACAGAATGAAGATGGCCATGGACGCCAAGGATCAGAGCAAGCGTCCCCCTTCTTTCTTCAAGAAGTTGCGAGGCGATTTCACCCACAAGCTCGTAACTCTCTCTCTCTCTCTCTCTCTCTCTCAGAGTTATTTGCACCTTGTTGCTTCAGTACAACTAAATCCAGTTTCCTTTTATGCAACATCTGAAGAGGTATCTAATGATGGGGGGAGGATTTGATTTTTGGCAGAGTGTCGTGTTTGGCACTCACCAACTCTCTGTCTCAGTCTTTATTGTAATCTTTTCTTTAGGAAAATCTTTACATTGTCGTGGGTCATCTTCTCTTTCACTTTTGTTGAAGTTGAGGAAAGGCGGGAAACATCATGTGCTGTTCTGTGCTGTAACTCTCTTATTCCGATTGATTCTCTGTTGTCTATTGCGTTATTGCAGCCCTTGGACAGTTTTAATTGCGCTTGTTTGACACTACCTGAGAACATTGATGGCCAAGATTTGGTCGGATTGAAGTTTATAATGCCGAGGTTCTTTTTTCTTTTACTTTGATGAGATGTTAGACTGACGATGGTAGGATGGGCAACCATAAACAAAATGCAAATACGAAATTCGTTTGTGGTAAGATCGTGGGCTTTCGAAAGTTGTCACTTAAAAAGGAGAAAATGTCAGTTTCTCTTTCACTTCGATATCTGGATTCAGGCAGAAAGAAAACATGGGCTTTCTTTGGATAATGTTGCGCTATAGTGACATAACTACATTCTTGCTATGCCGCCTAGTCTAAAATGTGTGCATGATTTTTTGAACTCTAGCTCAATATATGACATCAAGTGATTATTCTTTTATACACATCCATCTCCACATTGTTCTCTCTAACAAAATCAGGATTCAACTTTTTGTCTCATCATTAGGACCTTGCCTAGTAGTGTATGTTGTTATATACAAGATTTTCCCAGCTTTTCCCTAACACACGCCAACGGAGTTATTTCACAATGTCTGAAAATCTGATTATGATCTAAAAAGCAATATGTATTGGTTATGAATCTGTTGAATCATTACTTTGGAACAGTATTTTCATTTTGTGTTATTTTGGCAAGGAAGGTGGATATCAAGTAAGAGATACATCACAGATTTTTTTACTTATGTGCAGAACATCCCGCCAGCATTTCTGAAGAATTTCCAGGGAAATGTACCGAAGAAACTTGTTGTAAAATGTGGCGGGAGGTCATGGTTCATTAGGACAGAAGAAAGTGACGAGGGCTACCACTTTTCACAAGGTCTTGCAAAGTTTGTGAAGGACCTGCACTTGGAATTAGGGGAACTGGTGATTTTCTCAATGGTTGGTCATGAGACATTTGAAGTGGTCGTATATGACACCGATTGCTGTGAGAAAATCATTTCTTCAAAGAGTTATGGAAGACAACCTCGTGAGCTCTAAGTCCTTATTTTCTTGTTCGTTCCTGCTTTATTTTATTGTAAGTAGTCACGGAATTCTTCAAGGCATGCAGGTGCATATGCTGAAGGAATAGGCAGTCTATTGGATGAGGTTAAAAAAGACGAGGAAGAGTCAATTATGGGGTTGAATATTACATGCCTGCTAGGCATCCTTATTTTGCGCGCTCTATGAGGAAATACGAAATGCGTTGGCTTGTAAGTATGGACTTGCTTTATCTTGTTCACCCAATTCATGTGTACTCAGTTGCATTGTCACAAGGGACTTAGTGGGACTAGTACTGATATGCAGTTCACATTTGCTTCTTTTCCCGCATTGTTTCAAGTAAAAACTGTGGTGTGACTCTCATCTTGCCCTTGAGGAAAAGGGTTCTTGTTATTGATTGCTAGGAGACATATAAGAACTCTGTTCCTGATCTGATTCCATCATTGAAAGGATATCCAGATATTTTCTTGTCAATTTCAAATTTTATGCTTTAGTCAAATCTAAAACTGTTATTCCTCTCCAAGATTATTTTTCCTCAATTTAAATATACTAGTTGGCACACCTACGTTGAACCAATTGTAAATGTTGGGATTTCAGAATCTTCCAGCAGCTTTTGTTAGAGAGGCGAGGCTAAAATCAAAGAGAAGCGTGGTCATCGAAGATCCACTGAGGAGGATTTGGCCAGTCCAGTTGCGCCAATATGTTTGGCACACCAGTATCAGTGGGTGGTCAAGTGTGGTCAGAGCGAACGGCTTTGCAATTGGCGACACCCTGATGTTTGAATACCTTGGAGGCAGGGGTGATGCCATAGCGTTGAGGATAATGAGAAGAGCAGGAACAAATGGAGCTGGACCGGCTTATGAGAAACTGGCTTGAAAAAGGGAGTAGATGCTTCTGAAGGAAGGGCAGGAACAACTTTTGTTCTTTTCGCTGAAAAAGTGGAATGTTTTGGAGAGTTTTTAATGGGGATAGAGTCATAGGAGCTGGCTTACCACTGTCTATAGATCATGTGGCTAGGATCGTTTGGATCATTGATCATGTGGACTAAGATCGTTTGAACTGACAACCTGGTTCCTCTTCTTTTGGAGATACTGTGCTCGGTGCGTGCAAATGATCTAGATTGGTGTGATCACTTTGACTGGCGGAGAGATGAAAGTCGAATCTTGTCTCATCCTTGATGGGTTCTATGGGAGAAACGTGTCTTTGGTATTGATTTTCTTATGAGATTTTACCAAATGAAGAATTAGCATAATCAATGTAGCGAACGACAGGGGCTCACAACAGTTCTTTCATTGGTGGCTTGTTATCGCTTCTCGTAATTAGAAAAATTGATGTTGTTTAACTTTATAATTATATCAACGAAATGAAACTATGGAGGGAAAAGACTATTTGATTTAAGAACCTGTATGGTTTAGTTGTTCAACTTAAAATTAATAAAGGCTATTGATGCCTCTGAAATTTTTGTGAGGCATGCGATTGCAAAATTAATGGCAGCCGAATAACATTACCATTCATTGTGATGCTTCTCATATCATATTACAAGAGCTGCTAGTGTTCTTTTTGGTTGTCTTTGAATAATTAGTATTTTCTTACGTCAAACTGACAAGTAGTACTGTTCTCGTCTTAAATTAACAAATGGAGTATATTTCTTGAAGGCTATCAACAAATAAAGATTGCAGTGCTTTCGTTAGTTCTTACTTCTTAGCAGTTGGTATCAATGACAAGTATTTAACTTATGAATGACGTGTATCACAGAGCACTCACATATAACCAAGAAGTATGATGGCCATGTATAAAGGACATGCATTTTCGGCGAAAGTCATGTTAAATAACATTTTATTGGTTGGAGTAACCCGATATCATTTTTCATTGTGAATAATTTGAATAATTGGAAACCAATTAAATGGTTTTACTATTTTAAATAACCATTTTAAATGAGAACAAAAAAGTAAATGAATTCAAATGGCACCTTGACGATATCCAAAAATACCTGAATCGTATTTCTGTAAGTACTACCGGGCAACACGCATGAACTAAAACTAGTTTAAGAACAACAGCAACTAGTAAAATGTTGACACTAGATGTTTTTAAAATAGTTTTTTTGGACTTTGGAATGAAAATATTAATAATTTTTACAAAGATTTTGTTAAAAAGTGATATCAAAATACTTATTGATTATATTTAATACAAAAAAATTTCGATCTTTGATATATTCGCTAGACATAATACGAATAAGATAATATATTGAAAAATATAATTTGCTTTTAATCCGAGTGTTTGACAATTGTGTAGGAAGAACTCTGTAGGAGGAGACTTTTCGGCTTCCCTCTCGAGCGTGGAGTACCATTAATGCATTTCTCCTGATCTTCGGGCTTCCCTCTCCAGCGCTCCTTTTCGAGAAATCCATTGACAGCGCGTCATTATGACTGCGGAATGGACACAGAGAGAGAACCGTCGCTGCAAACACAAAATATTCGAAGGAGCTTTTCGTTATCTCCACCCCTTTCACCTTCGACGGAATGAAGATGGCCATGGAGCGCAGCAAGCGTCCCCCTTCTTTCATCAAGAAGTTGCTAGGCGATTTCACCCACAAGCTCGTAACCCTCTCTCTCTCTGTCGTAATATTCTCCTAAAGAACATCTTTACATCGTCGTGGGACGTCTTCTTTTTCACTTTTGTGGAAGTTGAGGAAAGGCGGGAAACGTCATGTGTTGTTCTGTTCTGTAACTCTGATTTAGATTCATTCTCTGTTGTCTACTGCATTATTGAAGCTCTTGAACAGTTCTAATTGCGCTTCTTTGACGCTACTTGAGAACATTGAAGGCCAAGATTTGCTTGGATCGAAGTTCATAATGCCGAGGGTCTTTAACTCTTTTCTTTACTTTGATAAGATATTAGACTGAGCGATTGTTGGATAACCTAACAAAACCAGGAGTCAACTTTTTGTCTCGCCATTAGGACCTTGCCTAGTAGTGTATGTTGTAATATGCAGATTTTCCCACTTTTTGCCCCTACACCCGACAACGAATTTTCCTTCACATTGTCTGAAAATCTAATTATGATTTAAACAGCAATATATACTTGTTATGAATCTGTTGAATTATTTTCTTGGAACAGTACTTTCATTTCTTGTTATTTTGGTGAGAAAGGTGGATGTATACATCACAGATTTTTTTTAATTATGCACAGGAAATCCCACCAGCATTTATGAAGAATTTCCAGGGAAATGTACCTAAGAAAGTTCTTGTAAAATTCGGCGGGCAGTCATGGTTCATTAGTATAGAAGAAAGTGATGAGGACTACCACTTTTCACAAGGTCTTGCAAAGTTTGTGAAGGACCTACACCTGGTATTAGGGGAACAGGTAATTTTCTCGATGGTTGGTCATGAGACATTTGAAGTGGTTGTATATGACACAGATCGCTGTGAGAAAACGATTTCTACAAGGAGTTATGGAAGACAACCTTGTGAGCTCTAAGTCCTTGTTTTCTTGTTCATTCCTGCTTGATTTTTCTGTAAGAAGTAATCACGGAATTCTTCAGGCATGCAGGTGCATATGCTGAAGGAAAAAAAGGTCGATTTGATGAGGTCAAAAAAGAGGAGGAAGAGTCCATTATGGGGGTCGAATGTTACATGCCTGCTAGGCATCCTTATTTTGTGCGCTCTATGAGGAAATACGAAATGCGTTGGCTTGTAAGTTTGGACTTGCTTTATTTGTTCGCTGAATTCATATGTACTCAGTTACATTGTCACATGGGATTTAGTGGGACTAGGACCTATGCACGGTTCCCATTTGCTTCTTTTGCTGCATTTATTTGAATCAAATGAGGCATGACTCGAATCTTCTGCTGGAGGAAAAGGGTTCTTGTAATTACTAGGAGAATTGAAGAACTATGTTCCTGATCTCATTCATCACTGAAAGGATACCGGACATTTTCTTGTCAAAATCTTTCAAATTTTATGCTTTAGTCAAATCTAAAATTATTATATCTCTCCAAGAGCATTTTTCCTCAATTTAAATATACTCGTTGGAACCCTACTTCATACTGATTGTAAATGTTGGGATTTCAGTATCTTCCAGCAGCTTTTGTTAGAGAGGCGGGGCTAAAATCGAAGAGAAACGTGGTCATAGAAGATCCACTGAGGAGGACGTGGCCAGTCCGGTTGCAGCAATATGTTAACCACACCAGTATCAGTGGGTGGTCAAGTGTGGTCAGAGCGAATGACTTTGCAATTGGTGACACCCTGATGTTCGAATACCTTGGAGGCAGGGGCGATGCCATAGCGTTGAGGATCATGAGCAGAGCAGGAAGGAATGGAGCCAGTGCGGCTTATGAGAAACTGGCTTGAAAAAGGGAGTTGATGCTTTTCTCAAGCAAGGGCATGAACAACTTTTGTTCTTTTTGCTGAGAAAGTGGAATGTTTTGGAGAGTTTTTGATAGGGATAGAGTTATAGGAGCTGGCTTAGCACTCTCTATAAATCATGTGGACTATGATCCTCTGGACTTGACACCCTTGTGCCTCTTCTTTTAGAGATGCTGTGTTTGCTTGGTGCATGCAAAAGATCTAGATTGATGTGATCACTTTTGACTGGCGTAGAGATGTAAGTCAGGTCTGGCCCCATGCTAGCTGGGTTCTCTGTTGGAGAAACAGATTACTTTGGCATTGCTTTTATTATGAAATTTAAGCAAATGAAGTCTTTCAAAATGAATGCAATGAGCGCAGACTCTGTGGGTCTTTTTGGTCTTTTGGCGTCTTTGGTCTTTTGGCTTTGTCTCAGGCGATCCTTAAACTCGTAAGAGCTTATATAGTAACTTTTTATCTTGATACTTTGCGCCTATTCTATAGAATATTCCCCTCAAGAAGTTCGTGGGAAAATATGGGACTGGTTCGGCCAACTCTATTAGCATTAAGTCCCGATGGTTGTATTTTTAGACATATAAGGGCTCGTTTGATAACATTTTTTTTGTTGTTTTTTTTATTCTTTTGTTCTCTAAAATAGAAAAATAATAGAAATTTGCTCGTGTATGTCAATTAATTTTTGTATTCCTCATAATAGATTAGTGGACGGAGAATAAATTTGAAATAGACATAAAAAGTGAAAAGACCTATTTTTTTTTCTCAGGAACAAAAAGGAAAACCAAGGTCATTCTAGAGAAATAAGCTTAATGTAACCTAAAGCTCATATTTATACAATCGATATAAGGTTTGGGTGAGACCCACATCTGGACTAGCTCTCTTGACCCAATCCAAGCCTTAATTTTTTCAGTATGAAAAAATAAATAAAAAAATCGGTAATTTAGAAAAAAATTTAGAAAAAAAGTTTAGGACTGATTGGCTATACACAATAAGTTTAGGATTTTTTAGATAATTTTACCCATTAAACTATGTTCATTACAAAAGAAGAAGAAGCTATAATGGTCAATTAAGTGAATGCATGTGTGCCTGAATGCAATTAACGCTGCCCATCCGTAAATTGCTTTTTAGAAGATGTTTGGGAATCCTCGTGTTTTCTCAAGGAATAGATGAGAGAGAGCTGTTTTCTCTGACCCGGTTCTCCTTGTTTTTAAAGGTAGTCCTGGTTAGGAAGTAGAATCGCAAAGGCGAAACGACCGCATTTGGCTGCGGAACGGGCTGCTCGATCCAGCATAGTCACCTTCTAGTTTTCAGACACCAGGGAGAATCGGCATTTGGCGTGACCGCAGTGTATGAACTCTCGGGTCGAGATCGACTGATATTAAGTCATGGATGAAGAAGGCGAGAAACATGATCTCTGCGATGAGACTGAGGAGGATTTGTTGTGCAAAATGATCTCGGAGAAACCGAAAGAACAATCGTGTCTGTCGATCAGTCAATGTCAACTCCTAGATGTGGATGGTGAGAAACGCGACCTCTGCGTTGAGATTGTGGAGGACTTGTTTGTGTAATAATATGGGATAGACTGAAAGAAGAACCATCATGTCTATCGATGGATCGATATCAAGTTACGGATGAAGATGGGGAGAAAGGTGACCTCTGTGATAAAGATTGAGGAGGACTAGCTTGTGTAATAATATCGGAGAAACCAAAAGCATCGTGTCTATCGACCCAACGCGGTTGACCTTCAAAGAAGATGAGAACAAAGTTTATCGGGCATTGATGGAAAGCCAAAAATTGAAGCACGCCGAGGTACATATAAAAGATAACTGTAAGTATTTAAGACGATGAAAGCCTATTATTTTCCAAATACGTGCGTGGCATCATGATCTTTCAAGATTTATTTGGACAGAATGTGTTCGACTTTAAGGAAGTGAAAACACACAGTAGGATGATGACCAAGTCCATGGAATTACAATGCTTCGAGTTTTGTATAAAACTAAGGTTAGGTGGTGGAATTCTAATGAGCCTCCTAATGATTGTGGTTTCCTAAAATGCAGCCAAGCAAAAACACGCGTGGAAACCAAGTTGTGGGGCATGGCATTCTCATAGGCTTCGAGAGCAGTGGAACTTGGGCTTGGTAGCTGGCAAACTATTCATCCTAACTTGAATGTCCGCCCGATCTATCTGAAAAGTACTAATTTGCTAAGCTTTTGGGTTAGGCATTCATTTCTTAAAGTGTCCACGACATTGCCGAACGTCAAGGCCTTGTCTTTGACAACCTTCACTAGGTGGTTCTTCAAAGTCGGCACACACAAGGCTAGGTTCCGAAAAATAATATTATACCTTATCTTCCAGGTCAAATGACATAAAGCACCAAAAGAGAAACGAGCAATGTGATGGTAGAAATCATCGCCGGAAAGACATTTAATAGCCCACAAAAGATTGTCCGACCAAGACCTATTATACCATCAAAGGTTGCATCTAGCAGCCCAAAACATAGCAAGGCTGGCCAGAATATGACACCCAAAAAACAAGTGGTCAATGGAATCGAGTTTGATATTATAGAAAGCACATGATATATCCACAATCCTACCATAGGATAGTAAGAGCACTTGAGTAGGTAGCCGGTTCTTGACAATGAGCCAAAATTTGAATTGATACCACAGTGCAAGCAAGCTGCTCCAAATGAATAAGCTCCGCCCGCAACAGACAATGGGAAATGAAGGTATGCTCCGCATATATTACCGAGAGGCAAAAAACCGAGTCCGAGCTTAGAAACTTGAGCCTTCCATGGATCATCTGAGCATTAGACAAAGAAACATCAAAATTTGCAAGGGAGGGGTTCCACCCTACCCAAATTCTCCCTCTAGGGGAGTAGTCATAGCTAGAAACCCAACTCCAATCCCTTAGAAGTCCCCGTAGATATGGACGGGAAAAGAGTCGCAGGGACCCTGGTTTCCAACAATCCAACACAGCAAAGGTTATTAGTGAGGACAAGGTGTCTCACTTCAGCCTGTTTAATGGGGTTACCCAGTCCCCTAATATTCCATACACGTATGTACATAAATAAATATGAAAACAAAGGCAGAGGAGTTACCACCACTTGCCCCCCCGCCGCCGATTGGGTGCCGACTTGGGCTGAGCAGAAGACTTAGGAGCAGAGGGGGCTGGATCTGGACTAGGATTCAACAAGGGTTCAGCATGTTGGGAAGCCAGCTTTTGGGCTGCACGATTAACCTCCATTAAGAAGGCATCCTGAGTAGCAGGGGTTCCATCCAGGACTTGATCCTCCTCACTCGACCTGCTCTCCTTACTAGCATTTTCATTAGAATCTTTACCCAAACTAGATGAAGGGTCTAGAGTATCATAAACATGGTCCTCACGACGAGCTACACTAGCGAAGGAGGACGGAGCCAACACAGTCTGTTCCGTACTAGGCACCAGAGGCTGCATAGCACTAGGAGCAGCTTCTCCAATCTTCACCGAGGCAGCAGAGGACTTAGGAGCATAGCCTGCTTCCTTTAGTCTCGAAGAGGGTTTCTTCTTTATGGGCCGAGCTTGGTTCCGGCCTTTCTTTGGGTCACCCAAAGTCGGGGCCGTTTCCGGTAAGGGCGCAGAGGCAGAAATCTGTGCATTGGGAGCATTACCGACAGGTACAGGCTGGGGGGCCTCTACGGGCCCAGCGGAGCTTGCTTGGGACGGACATTTGTGGCCAAAAGTGCCACAACTCAGGCATGAGACTGGCCTCCATTCATACTCAACTGAAACGGTCCGGGTTTCACCATTTAAAACAATGTCCACGGAATCACAGCAAACTCTCTTAGTAGAGATCTCTACACGTACCCTAGCAAACGATATCATCTTCATTTGTTCCGTTCTAAGGTCAACGTACAACGGTTTACCAACCGCACTAGCAACCGCACTTATCCCTGGAGAAGACCACAGCTCATAAGGAATATTCTTCAACCTAATCCAAACCGGGACAGAAGAATGATTGTCCTTCCTCAACTCCAGCTCCAGCAAAGGACACCATTGTTGTAAAATTAGAGGGACCCTGGCCACAGTTAATAGCCCCTCATCGAGAATCTTCCTACGGAAATCAAGGTCCGGTACGTGGAATAAATAAAATCGATCATTAGCCATAACATCAGCAAGCTGGTGACCCCAGGCGTGTTTTAAAGCTGTTTCAGTTAACTTGAAGGGCAGTTTCTTGTCCACATAATACCCGAGTATGCACTCGTGCAATTTCGGGTTAATGGGTAAAATATCATCGACGGAAAGATATACCACAGGCTTACCATCAATAAAAGTTGGGGGGGTATAGGTAAGATCATACCACTTCGCATCCACCTCGGCGACATTGGCCCAAGAACGAGTAGGAGGGGGTTTCGACCCACTAGGTTGCTGGGCACGGGGCTGAGGAGGAAAGGCCGAGGCCCTGCGCCGGCTTCGACCCCTTCGACCCCTTCGCCCAGCGGCAGCTTGATGGGCCTCGACAGAGGCCGCCTGAGCTTCGGAGTTGCCTATGCTCACAGCATTTCGGCTTCGTCCTCGTCCACCATCCAAACTTTGTTGGGCTTTGCCAGCACCCATCTGACCTCCACCCTCAGCATTCGAAGGAGCCTGACTGGTGGCAGGTTGTTGGACCTCTGAAGGGCCTGACTGGCGTTCAAATGTTGCGGGCGTAGCCATGGAACAAAGCAGCTACAGTGTAGCCGAACCAGAAATGACCAAACCCAGAAAACCCTAAAACGAACCGAGCGTAATTACCCGAACAGGCCAATCCAGAAGAAAAGCTTCGGTGGAGCTGAAGAGGAAGGAAAGACGGAGCTATCCTCCAAAAATCAGCCCCAACGAACGGTTGGATCTCCCGAAATCGCTCGAAGACTGACCGGAGAGCACAGTAACTCGGGAGCCCAGCTGGAGAGGAAAAGTGAACAGTACCCGAGAAAAAGTAGAAATGGCCAAGGTCTGTAAAAACGACATTTTCATCCCATTTTTAAGGATTTTTATTAAGACCTCGTAACTTTTAGAATGTTACCCCATCCGACTTTTGAGTCACTCCTTTCAACGTCTATTTTTCACTCACTGTTTTCGCTTTAAATTTGCGAGCGAAATCGAAAAGGAAAGTAACATTACATGTGATTCGTTATATTGTGTTTTGCCTTAACTAAATATTAAGGTATCAGAGTTGCAAGATTAGAAAAACTAAAATTTTCAAAATGAAAAGAACTTGTGCAAGTTTTGCAGTGGGTAAATACATTCAGGTGTTCATTATTTTAAGAGAAATGCCTAATGCTCCAAATAAACTTGAATGTCTTCAAGGAAAAAAACCACTACTAGAAAGATTGGTCGTTCAGCAATCCTCCAAAAAGCAAAGCTTAAAGTTCTACTGCACCTGAAAGAGGTCCTGTCATCGTCATAAAATCTTCTCTAGCCTCCAATCTTGAAAATGCAGGAATTATGGTAGTTCTTTAAATGATCTTTTTTTAACGATGGGTGCGAGTAGTTGTTTTCTTCTTTTTTGCAGGGCCTAATAGACATTTATGACGATGGAGAGCACAAAATGTTCAGAGATCTCTCTTGCGTGTTATGATGGTATCATCCTACAATCAAATGGGTTTGTGAAAAGGACCAAGCATAATGATCACTCAAACATCCTACAGTTCAACCTTCACAATTTGGATTGGAGAAAGATTTAAGAGAAGTTTAGATAACAGGAAGTAATAAAATTAATGAACAATGGAGCTTACAATCAACCTTTAAAGCATATCAAAACATATATAAGATATTACCTAATTGCACTAAAAAGCTTATTCCTTAAAACAGAACGAGCAAGACGAGACCAGCCACACTTCCCATTACTTGAAAAAAAAAGGTAGATATGTGAACAGAGGAGCTCCATTTACTAAATTGCAAAATGCTACAATTAATAATGAACTGCTGTAAAGCCAAAGGCAGAGTTCACAAATGACAATCATTGCTGTAAGCCGCAAAAATTGAGAAATTCGACTACGAAAATAGAAGTCTAACCTTAAGAGCAAGAAAGAGTTCACAAATGACAATCATTGCTGTAAGCCGCAAAAATTGAGAAATATGACTACGAAAATAGAAGTCTAACCTTAAGAGCAAGAAGAAGAAGTGTATTAAGGGCCAAAACTAGAGGTCCTCTAATGTTATCAGCAAATGGCATTGGGTAATTTAAATAAGCAGTGCATCAACAGTAACCATTTCCAAGCATTTGACTTTTTTTTCAACCACCCTTGAGTGCCAAAACCGGCATCATTTCAACTTCTCTTCAAATAAATGTTACTATAACGCTCCAAGATCTATACAGAGAGGAACAAGAAAGCTCAAGGGTTCCTATCTTGAAACCTCGAAAGAAAGAGAAACAAGACAGCAGTGATTAATAAGGGCAATCATTTATATACCTCAAAAGAATGAAAAGAACAACAATAGAAGTAAACCCAAAACATGATTTAGTCACAGCTAAAAGAAAAAACATGGTTACACCGTGCTTCATTTGTATCCCTCTTTCAAGTTCCATCAAAGCAATCCTGAAGTCAAACTCATATTTCAAGCCTATCCAACAATATTCCCTTTAAAACCACCATAGTCTCCAGTATCCAGGTGACTCAATAGTTAGTCAAAAGAACACCTTTCACTATTTTGAATCAATAAAATTAGTTGCATACCATGTCTCATGAATTGATGACCTTGTCCAGATCTTAGGACACCACTTCAAGTCCACAGTATGCTGACAATTTCTGTACTATATTAGACATCTTTTTCTGTTGGGCCTGTAATTCTTGTACATCTCCATTTGTCATTTTCAATTGCTCCTGTGCTGCTTCCAGTTCTTCCTTTAACTTGTGAATCTCTTCATCTTTTCCATTTTCTGATCTTAAGTTCTCCATTAGAAGAGAACTAGAGTTGGAGGCCCTAAAATCTTTTGGGCATGGGCCTATGCCATAGCATCGGATGCGTCCAGGTTTCTCTTTTCCTAACACCAGAGAAACAGCATCTTCATTTAAGGGGGTATCGCTCTTGCAAAGTTCCGGATAGACCTCCATGAGGACAGTCATACTTCCCTGCAGTTTAGCAACATAAAGAACTTCTTAAACATCCGGATTTTGTATTTATTGGGAGCAATTGTCAGCTGAACTCAGAAATACATACAATAGCCTCTGCAACACCCTTATCCACTGGCTTCTTGCCCTTCTTTCTTTCATGACTAAGTATGAACAAATCAACCCGATTTAGCTCCCTTCCTAACTCTGCTTCCTATTAACAGAGGCAAATCATTGGATTCAATGCATCATGAGCCAGATTTTGGTTAGTCAGCATAATTGAATGAACCATATCAAAAAGACATTCAACATTTCCCACTTTCCAGTGAAACAGGAAAAGAAATCCAGAGATATCAAATGAAAAATTAATCACGTTCTTCCTTTCTATGATTGTTCCTTGCTGATTTTTATATGACTTTTCATCCGCCGAAACCATATGAAAACACACAATAGGAAATTAGCCTTTTGGTTTTAATTTTGACTATTAATTCCAGCTTGTCCTCTATTCTTGATTCGTTTGGCTTCTGCTCAGATAACTGCATGAACTCTGTGCATTGTAGCAGCAACATTGCCAAGCACTGCATAACATTTGTTGACATTAGATGAACAATATTGAACGGCTTTGCAACCATGGTGGGGACATGTGCATGCATGTGAAATGGCATAGCTAATTCTTGGGTAGACTAGGGCTGCAGTACTTTTCTGTTTTCTAATCTCTCTCATTAAGCCAAACTGCATTCAAGTTTGCAAATTTATAAAAATTTGTATCTCAAGTTTACTTTACAGCTCTAGCTGCTGCATAGATTATTCATGAATGGTGGTGGTCTGTGAGCTAGATAAACCCGAAGTAAGTTATGGATGATTGTACTGTCACTAGCAATCCAAATCCCCAAGCTGGAGGAAGAACAAGGTATCAATGCAGGTGCTAACAACATTGACAATCTTAGAACACATCCCATGTTATGACAACTGCTGCAAAAAACAAGCATATTGTCAAAAAAGTGGCAAGTATCTCTGGCCATCTTTACCTTATGCGCAAAGATATATCACAATCTCCTCTAAAGAGAAACTATTGATTACAAAATGTAAATATCACCTTTAGGGAAACACGAAGGGGAAACACAAAAGTACCTTTTCTGCTGTTATCCTTGCAAAACTTTTTTTCCCTAAGGTGTGCCGTATCTTCTGTTTTGCTCTATTAGCCTTATTAATGTTACTCAGCTTCTGCAACAAACAAAAAAACAAAGGTTAGTCAAATATTGGCATTAACTAATCGGGTAATAGAAGTTTATTTAATGTCGACAGGTCATATTAAAACAACCCGGAACAATATTCGTACCTTCCCTCCCTTTGAACTCCAAAAAGCGACAAGGTTTTTCCATTGATCTCTTCTCACTCTTTCTGGAAGATTCTTCAAATGATATGATAATGGCTGAGAGCTATCATAGTGAGCAGCTTTTAGATCACTTTTCCAATTTCTCCATTTAGAGTTTATGGAATGAAGAATCCATTTTTCCATAGCTGGTATACGAGGATAATCAAATTTGGACTACAACAAAGAAAAACTCACAGTGATGTTACGTTAATTTATAACATGAATGGAATATCATATGAACACTAGCTAACTACCTCAACAATCCGAATCATAGTGTTTCTCATATCCTCGGTAATTTGCTTCCAAGTTGTGAACAATGGTGCCAACTCGCCATTTCTAGCAATTGTCCCGAGAAACTCCCCAAGCAAACCTCCTTCATCTCCGATAGGCTGCATGTTCTTCCCTAACTGGACAACAATGCGTTTCCCGGGGGGAAGATTCCATATGCCCCTCAGACATGTAAACCCGCGCTTCCTTTTCCTAGAGGTATCTACTAGACAAGAAATTCTACATATCAAAAGAAGGATCAAACATTATCAAACCAGACCAATACTTGTACAGTATCAGTACATCATGATGCAGAACCGCAGAGCAATACATGTAGGTAGGTACTACCTGACGCATTCACATTTGTAGTCTCTTCTTGATACTGCTTGGTTTTAGTCCCTGAATTGGAGCGTAGCTCGTGACCATTGCATGGTTTCTCGACCTTTGCTTCTGACTCACAGCTTATTTGCACCACGCGTGAACCAATGCGTTTGATCATGCGTCTTGTGTTTCCCATGGATATAAATCACTGGACTGAAAGTATCGACAATTCAAGTAAGAGATCAGCAACTCATTCGAATGTTCATAATCATATATATTGTATTCATGCGCTGCAGGTAAATAAATTCAAGATTTTTCTGATAAGAACAGACTATATGGCCACTATAAGAAAATGCAAGGCCATGAACAAACAGAGACCCGAAACTCCTGCGTGCAAAATCCAACACGTGCGAACCGAGACTCAGTTCGAATTTGCCGAACGTCAAAAACGTAACTGAGGCATGGTATGAACGATGATGGGATATGGAGTTGATTCACGAGTGGATTACTCCAGCTCGCAGCTATCCAAGAACCAAATCCTAGGGAAAAGAAATAGAGAAACCACAATAAACTAGAGTCAGCGAGTCACTCGGTAGGCACAGGCATTAACGGAAGGGAGACGAAGGGGGAGGGAGAGGGCGAGAGAGCTTGAATTTACAGTGAAGGACGTCAGTGATGAAGAGAGAAACAGTTTCAGAGGGAAGCTGAACCGTTTCGAGTGAAAACTTTTCGGAGTCGTTTCAAGAAAAGAAGAGTGGTAATTTTCGGCTCTGGGAGGCGTGAAAATAAGCTGTCATAAAACGTGGCTTCGTGTACTGCAGTAAATATCTTTTCTGGTTGCAGCTCAAAACTATTTGAGCAGGTAATTTGTTTATGAAACAGGTAACTGGACACGTAATCAAATAATTTTAAATTTGTCATGCGACGAGATAAAAAATGGTTCTGACCCACTTTTCAAACAAGGTTAAAAATTCTGACCAAAAAAAAAAAAAAAAAAAAAAACAAGGTTAAATAAGTTTTAGTGTTACGAATTTTCATAACTCTTATTATTAAGTATTTCCTTGGAAGTTGTTAGTTACATATCGCATTTTCTTAGGGTTTTAATATCATGAATAATTTTAAATTGTTACTTTTATGATAAAGTTATCATAATCTAATTTTTTTATTACAGAAAACCCTAAATTGGTATGATAAATTTATCATAAATTAATATTTTTGCCATTAAAAATCTTAAACTAATATATTACTAATATATTTATAACAAGTTTCCCCTCATTAGTTTCAATTAAATTAAACAAAGAAAAACCACAAACTAATATTCCCATGACGAATAAAGGGTAAAACTCTAAACCGATAGATCTGTCAACTCGTAATTTGATAGTAAAATATATCGAAAATTAATATAGAGTAAATTTGTCATAAGTGTATGCGTTTGATGTTTATGATGGTAAAAATAATAATTTGGGATAAATTTGTTATGGGTATACCAATTTGGAATTTTTTGTGACATTAACCATTTTCTTATATTGCATAAAAATTAATTAGGAATTTTCTAACCATCAATGAATCCTTATATTTTACAATAATATATAATATGAACTAATAATTATGTAAAGAGGGGCATTTATATGAAATATAATATAATTTAACAAATGGTTTATACTAGATTATATATTTTAGTTTTTTGCAAGTGAAAATAATAAACACTGTTACAACAATCAATTAGAATTTATTTTAAAAAAAAACTCATATCATATCCAATGTCCCTCTAATCTTATGTTATCTTTTATTTCATCCAATTAGCCCAAAGAATAAACTTTCACCCGTCGTTAATATCACAAGCTCAACAAAACGATCACATAAATATACATAAGTATAAATATATATTATAAATGGACTCCACAATATTAATCATTCTTTTAGCAAATATATATAATTGAAATAAAAGCTACAATCTAGAGAGATTTTGCTCTAAATCTCGATCTTGACCTCGTGAAAATTGGATAACCTTTATCTTGATCTAGGATGAAAGTTGATCAATTAATTCAATGTGAATTTTCATTGGAAAAAAAAAGGCCCTAAACTTGTAGTTGGTGACCCAAATATGTATTCCGTCGATTACTTGTGTTAACGACTCAAAAAGAAAAGGTCTAAATTCTGGAATATTGAAAAGACGATAATACCCACGAAAAAAAAGTTGACTTTGACGTTTCTACCTTAATTCTAACTTCCTCGTCTTCTGCTCATGTTGCTCTGTTTCTCTCCCTGCTACTACTGGGGAAACAGAAATGTCGCTTAGGGTCGGACGAAGTGAAGGGTCACGGAGCATGAGGGAAGGGATCCAGGAGACGCTCTCTGCTCATATAAATGAACTCGTCTCTCTCCTCTCCAGGTCTCTCTCTCTCATTCTGCGATGGTCAGATCACCTTAGAACAATCTGCGAAACCGTAGCCTATTTCTTTGGTGTGTGCACTTGCAGGCATGTCGCGCAGGCGAAGGGGATACTACAGCCACATCATCTCGTGGACGAGTACTCTAGCATGATGAGGGTAGAACGAGGCATAGAGAAGCTCGATGATAGCCCCTTGGCAAAGGTCCTAGGATCGGCAAAGGTGAATTTCTGTTACTGTTACTGTTACCGTGACTGCATTGGATCTTTGCTAACTGTCCGACATTGAGTACTCACAGAGTACGGACTTCTAATGTTATCTCGACTACTTAATTTTGAGCTTTTATGCCTCAGCGTGAGCATAGTGTTTGATTGAATTCCGGCTAAGTTTCACCTGAAGACCCTCTTCTTTCATTTTCATTTTATGCATAAGCCAACTTCTAGATAATCCTTTTTACCAAAAAAAAAAAAAAAATTCTAGATAATCTTGTTGCCTCGGGTTTGTGAAGTATGCATGTGCACCCAGTTCATGCAACAAAAATTCATGCACGAGAGGATGATTATTGGCGCGTTAGATACCAATGGAGGTCATAACTATATGGACTTAAAATAGTGAATTTGATTTCTTAAAAAATTTCACTATGTTGTCCTTGGGAGAATGAATTCACCGGCATGCTTAAAGTCTCGTTCAAGCTAAGTATATTGGCTGTTCTGTGTACTTGGGTCTTCAGCTTACTAAGAGCTACTGTGGAATTACCTTTTCTTAATTCTTACTGCATCTAGCATGCATAATGTTTAATTGGAACATGAGCTTGAACATTCCTGAAACCGATCAACTGGCTTAATGTCATGGTCCCTCTTTCCTGGCTAATGGACCTATTCAGATCGCCTTTCACCAGAATCGCATTAAACGCTGGAGAGGCTCTGTAGGTCAACATGGAGTTATCACACTTCCACTGATAGATTGATAACTTCATGTGGCAGGACGCTATAGTTCTGCCTCCATTTTCTACTTTGGCAATACATTCAAGACCTGGTGTGTGGGAATATGTGTGTGTTAATGTATTTGAAATGAATGTTGATCATCTGACTGTTGCAGAGTATCTTCTGTTCAAGGAAGAACTTGTCAATGGAGGGTAAACTTATCTTCCCTACATGCGTCTTCATTTATTAGACTGACAACATCATCAGGAATTTTTTTAACACTTGAACAAATTCAAAGCTGGATCTGAACTTTCAAAAATTTGTGGCAGGTGCAGCAGCAGCTACATTCTTGAACTTGATTTTGAACCATTCAATACTTCTTTTCCCCGACCGACACAATCTTCGTCCATTGGGAATGGTGTGCAGTTCCTCAACCGTCACCTCTCATCATTAATGTTCCGTAACAAGGAAAGTTTAGAGCATCTTCTTGATTTTCTTCGCACTCACAGGCATGATGATCATGTAAGTATCCTGTGGGAGAGAAAGTACTTTTCAAGTCGTGTTTAACAAGCACACTTCAGAGCCTGCCATTCTAGAACTGCCTGAGGTAGAATTGTAGTTCTCTGGCTTTTCTCCTCATATGTTTGTGAACATATCCCAATTTTTTTTTTCAATGCCTAACTTCATAGTTTTGTTATTGTGTCCTCAATGGGGGAACATGCCTTTAAACAAAACAGGCTCGTGTTAAATGAACGAATACAATCATTGTCCAAACTTATATTGGCTTTGGCAAGGGCAGAGGAATACCTCCGTATGCTCCCTTTTACAAAGCCATATTCCGAGTTTGAGTTTGAGTAAGCAAACCATTGCAATGGTAAATAGTGGACTGTCAGTTTGTGATTAATAGTCTATTAGTCTTTTGATCTTGTGAATGTTTCTCTAGATTGCAGATGATGAGGTTCCAGAGAGGTTGGGGGTCACACTGCAGAGAGAGTGTTAGAGTCAATGTGCCTTCTCCTGGAATTCTTCAGGCTCCTGATCCTTCTACCGTGGAGAAATTTCTAGGAAGAATTCTGATGGTGTTCAATGTGGTGGTTGTCTCTCCTCATGGTTTCTTTGCCCAGGCAAATGTTTTAGGATTGCCAGATACTGGTGGACAGGTACTATGCCTGTGCAACTAATGATTGTAATCCTGGTTGTTTCATTGTTGAGCTGTAGACTTTTGACTACAAAGGTTATCCAGATCACAGCACGATAGTTAGTCCAAACTATGATGGATCGTGATATGTCCAGTTGCAATGGCTCCAATGTTCACAGGTCGTTTACATACTTGATCAAGTGTGTGCACATGAGAAGGAGATGCTTCTTCATATTAAGAAGCAAGGGTTAGATGTAATGCCAAAAATCATTGTTGTAAGTCTGTCTGATTCTTCATTTATTTATTTATTTACTTATTTATTTATTTTATTTTTTTTCTGAATGGAGGTTTCACTTAGACTTGCACCTGAATTTTTGGTCGATTGCTATCAGGTGATTCCTCAAGCAAGAGGCACAACATGCAACCAACAAGTTGAAAGAATTAGTGGAACTGAAGGCGCTCATATTTTGCGGGTGCCTTGTAGATCTGAGAATGGGATCCTCCAGAAATGGATTTCAAGATTTGATGTCTGGCCATTCCTGGAGACATTTGCTGATGTGAGTTCAGCCTGAATTAAAGTGTCTCTTCTCTCTTGCTTCATTAATTACACTAAAAATCAGAAATTTAGAAACTTTTACCTCCTCTACTTACTGTGTCAGGCATCCTTAGTCTTATTGCATGAGACAAAGATGATATTTGTTGGCACCAGCAGAAGCTTTCCCTATTTGAATGTAGCTTTTCTGCAGATACAAGGAAGAGAAATTACCTTCATAAGCTAATCCACCTCTATGGAAAAAATACTGTTGAATGGAATGAGGTTTAGAAAATAATCATATGATGCAGTGGAATTTTAGTGGTTGATAAATGTTCAGCTGCAACCAATAGAGTAGTTCGTGGTGATGAACCAGTGAATGACTAAAGCTATCCCCATGTGTGAGAGAGAGAGACTGAGAGAGAGAGAGAGAGAGGATGAATGAGCCATTAGGACTGGAAAATTCTTAATGACTGCGCTACTAGGATAGGAAAAGTCTTATTTACTTGCTCTTATTATTCGTCTGTCCCACATATTCATGTTGTGTCAGTATGCATCGAATGAAATTGTGGCTGAGTTACAGGGCATTCCAGATCTGATAATTGGAAACTACAGTGATGGAAATATTGTTGCTTCTCTGTTATCATATAAGCTGGGAATCAGTCAGGTCTGTTCCCTTGTGTGATTTCTTTTAGATTTCGTGCTTTTAGTTAGTCTATGAACAAATGATACTAACTCTTTAGTGCTAATTGACTGTTTATGTCTGCTTCTCCTCACTTACTTGACTGCTTTTCCTCGCTTATTTGAGGAAGAATGAAGAAGTTCTTCTGAAATTTCTTTGATTAAATCTACTTTTAGTGCAATATTGCCCACTCTCTTGAAAAGACCAAGTATTGAGATTCTGACATATACTGGAGAAATTATGAGGACAAGTATCATTTTGCCAGTCAATTTACAGAAATTTTATTGCAATGAACAAAGCAGATTTCATTATCACCAGCACATATCAAGAGTTTGCAGGAAGGTGAGCTCTGACATGTTCGTGTTCATTTAACATGATTATATTATTTAAAATGATTGGAGCAGATTCATGCAGCTATTTATTAAGGGCCTAAACGTTTGTTGCCTTACATGCTTTAGGACAGATTGATTTTCCCATCTTGATTCTCTCTATACTTGATATTTCAGTGCCTCCTTCAGTAGTTTGACAATTTTTATCTTCTCAGCACAAAGAATGGTGGACGGTACGAGAGCCACACAACATTCACTCTTCCTGGATTATACCATGTCATTCATGGGATTGATGTTTTCGATCCCAAATTCAAAATTGTATATCCAGGTGCAGAAATGAGCATATATTTTCCTTATTCAGCCAGACAAAGGAGACTTACAGCTTTTCATAGTTCAATTGAAGCTCTCTTATTCAGCAATAAACAAAGCAACGAGCATGTGAGTTTTTAGTGCTTACAAGATTTTGTTGATTTTCGGGTCACTTTGACCTAGGTTGGTGTTTTTATCATTCCAGTTGAATCTGATGTGTGAGTACAGGCCAGCTTTCGTATTGCCTCTCTAATCTTGGGTGAAGGTAGAGCGGATTTATTTGTTGTCTGATGGCGAAGGGATAAATACCTATAGGTGGCTCCTCTGAATATGCACACGAGATGTAGAGATGGATGCAGCGACCCTATAACCAGTCAGTATTTTCTGAGTAACTTTGGATTTGTAATTGGGTTATCAACCAGAGTCAATTGATACGTGCTAAAGAGCCATCATTGTGACCACATGATGGCTGAAATGATAGGTTTTTTGCTTGAGGCATGTATATTTTTATGTGCGAGGAAAGAATTAAATAATGGAATTTCTGGGCATTAGTTTATTTCAATCTTTTGAGAGTATCAATTAGATAACTGTACTTTCTGTTGGGTAAAAATGGATAACTGAATTTTGTGCAAAAGCTTTGTGCTGTATTTGAAAGTATTTTTATGTCTGAATGATTGTCCTCGAGCTCTATATGGCCCTCGAAGGCACAGTGCACTTACTCCAATTGTTATCACGCATCTCCATGAAGAGGAATGCTGATGGATCGCTCAAAGCCAATCATATTCTCCATGGCAAGACTCGACAGGGTCAAGAACTTAACTGGACTGGTGGAATGCTATGGTATGAGTACCAAGCTCAGGGAACCAGTAAATCTCATTGTAGTCGATGGTTATATAGATGTGAAGAAATCCCAGGATAGGGAAGAATCGAAGGAAATTGAAAAGATGCATGAACTTATGAAGAAATACAACTTGCATGGCCCGTTCTGGTGGATTTTTGTGCAAATTAATTGGGCTCGTAATGGCGAGCTATATCAGTCTTCTTGCAGACACTAAGGTTGCGCATGGTAACCTTCCCCAGTATAAGAATTTATATTTTTTTCTTCCCCAAAACAAAAAAAGAATAGAAACCTATTTGATAACGGCAAGTTAGTTTTTTGTTTTCAAGAATAAAAAATTAGCCCATGAATGGTTTTGGAATAGAAATGAGAAGTAAAAAAAAAAAGTTATTTTTTGTTCTTGGGAATAATTTCAGAAATAAGTGAAATATTTTTTTTTTTCTTTTATTTATCTCTTGTTGCTTTTGCTGACTGTTGCCACCGCCACTGGTTGTTGTCACCACTGTCATTGGTTGCCGCCACCGTCGCTGGTCGTCGCCGCCGCTGTTGCACGTCCACCGGCCATCGCTGCCTCCGTCGACGGCTGCCACCCAGCTCATCGGCCGCCACCTCCCGTGGCCAGCGGCTGGCGGTCGTTGCCAGCTGATGGGCTGGGTGGCAGTGATCGGCGAAGGCGGCAGTGGTCAGCGAATGTGCGATGGCGGCAATGGCGGTGGCGACAATTCGTGAGCAAGAATAAAAAATGAATAAATATAAAAGAAAAATTTTGTTGTGTTACCAAACGCATTTCTATTTTTTTCTATTTCGAGAGTAAAAATTTTGTATAGTTATCAAACTGATTTTTTTTATATAGAAATTATTTTCTAGAATAGAAATAGAAAAGAATTATTTTTGAAAAAAAAAACATTTCCCAATTAAGAAGTGTTGCCATGCGCAGATATTTTCATGTAAGTTGAGTTTTTTTTACAACGTTGTGAACTGCTTTCTTTTCAGATCATGAGTTGATGTGTTGTCCCATGTTTCAGCCTGCTTTCTATGAAGCCTTTGGTCTCACAGTGGTCGAAGCAATGACCTGTGGCCTACCTATTTGCAACATGTCATGGTGGCCCAGCTGAGATAATTGAGGATGGTGTATCAGGGTTCCATATCGATCCACATCAGCCCGACAGAGTCGCTGATGCTATGGTCGGCTTTTTTCAGCAGTGTCAGAAGGATCCCAGCTGCTCTTTTCAGCAGTGTCATAACCGAAGTTGAACCAAACCCACCGTTATATAAATTCAAAGATACTCGGTTATTAAAACTATGTTTTTGAGCTATTTTTGTCGAGAATTAAATCATATTTATTCTAGAATTTTAAAATAGAATACCCCTGAGAGGAAAAGCCTCAATCGGTTTGCATTAGTATATTAGCAAATCGGAAAGGTAAGGGTGACGAATACAATAATGTTTAAGAAGCGTGTCGTCTTGGACGACTCTCTCTAGGCTATCATCTATCCACATGACGACGTGGCCAATTGAGCCTTCGAGACCGGAAGCATGCATTTTATCCTCCACGTCACAACATAGAAATATCCGTCAATTTCCGCCTTCCCATTCCTCTCTCACCAACAACCCCGAGCCACCAACAACCCCGGGCCCGACTTAAGATTTCATTTGTTTCACGTTTTCTAATAATAATCGCTTATTTCTAATTAATTAATAAAAGATATTTTGTCGTTAATAATAATTTATGTATATTTTTTTGAAGATAAAATAGAATGGGGAAATGTTATAAATAGTCTCTAAACTTTTATTTAATGTGCAATCTTGTCTTTGAGTTTTTGATTTGATCAATTTGATCCATAAATTATTGATAAATATTCGATCTAGTTATTCCGTTCAAATTATTAAGTGATGGCTTTTTTTCTTTTTTTGCTTCTTTTTTCTTTTCGCCAACCATGGCAGAGGGAAAGGCGACCTTAGGTTGGCGAGGCAGCCCTCGCCCGACGCGAGCGAAGAAGAAGAAAAGAAAGAAAAAAATCAAAATGTTCAATTTTGTTAATTTTAATTAACTGAAAGATGAAATTGATTAATTTTTAAATAGTTAAGGACTAGATTGGTTATTTATTAATAATTTCATGGATTGAATTGAGTAAATTAAAAATACATAGATTATTTGTGTTATTTTTTCTGGCGATGCTTTCTGAAATTATTGAATTTCCGGCTGAAAGTCAAATCAATCTTGTCTCCTCAAGCGGCAAGCATCGTCGTGTTTCGATGCTTTCAACGAGATACTGATTGCCGCCTTCCCCTCCGTCGCCTCCCTCTCTCTGTCTCCTTCTCTCTCGCATTTCTTAACAATTGTTCTCGACTTGAAAACTTCGTCACTCGGTCCGAAGGCCGTTCGAGAAACCGAATTCAATCAATCCCAAACCAGCGATCGCACGGCGAGAGCGAGAGAGAGATGGCGAGTCGAACCGGCGATCTTCTGCAGCGAGTCGACTCGGCTCACCGGCTGGACCTCGACGCCCTCCGCCGCTACGCATCGGCGAACGTCCCCGGCTTCCCTCTCTCCCCGTCCACCTTCGCCGTCTCTCAGGTCCGGCCCGCCGTCGAGACTTCCGCCTCTTCGGTTTCGATTCACCTCGCTCGCGCCTTTGACCAATGGGGAATGATGCTTGTGGGATTTTTTTTTTTTCGCAGTTCGGGCACGGCCAGTCGAACCCGACGTTCCTTATGGAGGTCGGGAGCGGGGGCGAGCTGCAGCGTTACGTCATGCGGAAGAAGCCGTCGGGGGAGTTGCTGTCATCCGCCCACGCCGTGGAGAGAGAGTTTCAGGTTAAATGCTCGATGTATATCGGTCGACGGCGCTCGATTACTTTGTGTGAATTTGCTTTATCTCGGTAATTTCTCTCCCGTCGATCGACTAATCGGTGGGGGGATGTTCTGATTACTGCAGTCACCGCGATTCGCAGTCTCTGTCTGTAAGGAAAATGGTAATTTGATTAACAGTCTGACCGGAAGTATGTGAACGGTGTGTTTTTGACTCTTTGGAATAGCGGATTGCTGATGATATTACTTAGCTGCGGTCATTCATTAGACTCATTGTAATTATAGTACTCTGGTTCCCATTTGCGACAGGTACTCCTAGCTTTGGGTTCGCGCACGAAGGTCCCGGTTCCTAAAGTATTCTGCTTATGTACTGATCTGACTGTGATTGGGACAGCATTTTACATCATGGAGTACCTGGAAGGACGTATATTCATAGACCCCAGGCTGCCGGTACGATCTTTCAGCCCGCACTAAAATTTTACTGCACCCTAGTTAGTGCCTGGCTCTCACATTGTTATTTATAATAAGTCTGATGCAGGTATCTAATTTTCCTTTTCACTTTATACCAGGGTGTCATGCCAGGTAGGAGAAGGGTAATATATGAGGCAACTGCGAAAGCTTTGGCATCTTTACATTCTGCTAATGTGGATGCTATTGGCCTACAAAAGTTTGGACGTAAAGATAATTATTGTAAGCGACAGGTATGCAAGTGAATTCTTACTTTCTCCTAAACATTGTGATTGATGAGACAATGGGGATCCTATGTCCTCTTGGGAATTGTAAAGCTCTTGCTGTTGAAATCTTATATAGGACCTCATATTGTGCGATTTGATGGCCATGTCCGTTTGGATACATGATTTAGGTAGAGAGATGGGCTAAGCAGTATATCGCGTCAACTGGAGAGGGTAAGCCTGAGAGAAATCCAAAAATGTTTGAGCTGATCGACTGGCTTCGTCAGCATATTCCTCAAGAAGATTCTTCGGGAGCTACAGCAGGCATAGTTCATGGAGACTTTCGTCTCGACAATCTTATTTTCCATCCCTTGGAGGTCTGGTATTGGAAAAAATATTTGTTTAAGATCGTTTTTATGATACGGAAAGATACGAGCACTTAGACAACTCAATGTGCTTGCTTTATTATTGGCAGTTCTTTTGCATAATATGTTGGAATTGAGTTTTTCTCATTGTTTCAATGGTGACATGTTGTTTGAGTGAAACGAAAATTGTGATGCCAAAGACATTAATCTCGTTAGATTCTATTTGTGCAGGATCGAGTTATCGGTATTCTTGACTGGGAACTGTCTACACTTGGAAACCAGATGTGCGATGTTGCATACTGCTGCTTGGTACTTATATTCAAGTTCCAAGTTCATTTCCTTGCATAAAAAGAACTTTTTTCCATTTGTTTTATTTTCTTGGGCAGAATCTTTGTCATCCAGTTCGGTGTTTTCCTTTCTAATATTTAAGCATGAGACTAAGCTGGAATAAGTACTCCATTTGTGTTGTCACAGTTAACTGTTGATTATTAAACCTTTTTGCAGCCTTACATTATTGAGATTAGGTTGGATAAAGCCCGCGCAGGTCAAGGTTTTGAGCTTTCTGGAATTCCAGAAGGTATTCCATCCATGGCTGAATATCTGGCTGAATACTGCTCAGCATCTGTAAGTATACTTTCATTTTTTATGTTTTTGATTGGTAGTGTACTTTTTATATGACTGATGATTCTTTTGCACATATTGGTACATTTTGAGAATACCATTTTTTCAAGAGAACTCTCTTCAAGCTGTAGATGATTTAAGTACCCTATTACAAATTTAACTGTGGCAACTGTGCGGCAGCACTCTTCACCCTTGATTGCAGAGAATGATACCTTATGCTGAATTCTTGGGTTAGATTAAACTGAGTGAACAGCATATCACTCCAGGGCAAGGCCAATCTGGTTTAGCCCACAGTTTTCTTTTCTGTTGGTATTACTGGCATTAGCAATTGTGAAGTATATCTAATTTAGAATGCTACAAGCCTTGGGCCTTGGTTTAGTATACTTACCTCGATTCACCCAAAATTTGGTATTCCGAAATCTTTTTGCTTGCTTATGTATATGTTTGAAACCAAGCGAGGGCAATTCTAACTGAGCTACCCAGTGGAATGATTGGATTAGCCCGGTGCTCTAAGAGCTGAGGCCCTATACATTGAGTGCCATAAAAAAAAGTACATAAGAAAGATTAAACTTTGGTGCTTATTTCGGCATTCATTCTGGTGTGTGCTCAATTAGATGACTGACTAGTACGCTTTTGAAATTTGCATGGAAGGGCAAATCATGGCCTGCTGCTGCTTGGAAGTTCTACATGGCCTTTTCATTGTTTCGTGGTGCATCAATATACACTGGAGTCTACAGTAGATGGATCGTGGTACTTTTAAAAACTCTGTGGTTGCATGGCCATTGTTTTCTATATGTATGATGGACTTGCATATGATGATGTAGGGCAATGCTTCAGGAGGTGAACGTGCACGACATGCGGGTCAAATAGCTAATGACCTAATAGATTCTGCATGGGCCTTTATTGAACGGAAATCTGTGCTTCCCGAGCACCCTCCACCTGGTAGATAGACCTTCTTATATTTCTTTAGCTAAGTACAACAATATGTATATTTTGTTGAATTTCACACTACCAGTTTTCGTACTTTTAGCATGTCATTAACGTCCCATAAGGCATATTCAATCTCAAGACAGTACTCAAACCTAAGTAGTAAGGTGCATGGGAAAGAAAATTGAATGTATCAAACTAGTTGGATAAATCACATGGTATTAAATCTACCATGACGGGTGTCATGAATTCTGGCTGTTGGCCTAGTTTAAAGAGTGTGCGGCATGCATTATCCTTGGTCATGAGTAGTAGACTAGCCAATTCAATCACACAACACCTCAATGCTAAGGTGTGTGCTCAGTTCACTGGATCCTTTGTAAGGAAGATAGAATGAAAATGGGTCATGGGAAAATGTTTTACTTAGATGTAGTAATCAACGGTATGAGTAATGCACATCAATAAACTATCAAGATAAAAGAGTTTGAGTAGTGGAACCCCCTAAAGAGCTTTACGGATATTATCTATTCTAACATGAGTAGACATTACAGGTGCTTCAGATGGTAGAGTATTGGAAGGAAATTTATAATAAATTTTGAAGCTTGGCCGAACCCGTGGTTGGAATAAGTGTGCAGCACGTGGTCAAGATCATTCTTCTGTTAAGCTACTGGGTTGCTTTAACTGTTAAATTAAATCTAGGAGTAAATTAAGAATTATGAAATGACAGGAGTCAAAGTGAGAGAAGCCCCAGAAGTTTGGATATTTTAATCAACTGTTCAAAGCTGTCAGTGCACTTACATGGTGATCTAAGATTTAACTGGTAGAGTTTATGCATGTGTTAGAAACACATTCAAGTGTCTTTATCGCGTGATAAAGTTAAAAAGATTTTTGTGTGATTTAGTTTATCATCAGATTGACGAAGGCAACTTTTGGAAAGAGGGTGGTTATGCTTTAGGATAATTTATGCAGAAATGTTTCGATGGCCTCACTTCAAGATGCCTGCTCCCACTTGGGTCACAACCTCATGTTGCAAAAGTTTGTCTCCTAAGTGAATGTATTGATCAAACATGGCCAATGATGCTAAAAGCTTACTACAACCAACCACTGAACTTTTCAATCATAATGGTTGACCGAGTGTTTGGTCTCATTATTCGATTTGAGCATCTTGCATCATTTTGTGATTCCGTGCTATAAATACTGGACCTTGATTAGCTTAGTATATTCTTTTACCTGTCTCCTAATTTTGGTTTCTCTTGGTTTTTGCTGGGCTTATTGTCTCCTTACCCAAATTTGGACCTTCATATATATCCTTCTGTCCTTTACTTTTTACTTTCCAGCTCCAAGATTTCTCAGTTCCTTCACACCTGGTAATTATGGTGGAGAACGAAGCTTCTCATTGGAGGGAGGGCAGTTTGTCCCTAATGAAAAGGTCTTGAACTTGAGAAACAAGCTGATCAAATTTATGGAAGATCGCATATACCCCATGGAAAATGAATTTTACAAACTTGCTCAATCTAATTCACGATGGACTATTCATCCTGAGGAGGAGAGATTGAAAGAGCTGGCAAAAAGAGAAGGCTTGTGGAACCTGTGGATACCTGTATGAGTATGAGTATTTAGTAGACTTCTTTTGCTCTTTTACTGAGAGTGATGTCCCGTAGGAAGGCGTCTGGTTCGGCTTTGGAAATGGGCTTTGGGGGCAAATGCAAGTGTTCAGCAGCTTTTTTGGAAGAGCTTCTAGGAGATGCATTGCATTTTCAAAGTCCTCCAAGGCCCTTAGCAAAATGGAAGTTCCATGCAGTTTTGATCTTTGAGAATTTCCAGAATGCTAATTCATTTTTTTTTCTGACTTTGCTCTCACTAAACTTTTGAAATTCTCTTCACCAAAAAAAAAAAAAAAAAAAAAAAAAATTTGAAATTCTGATTTTACCCTCACCATTTACACTAGCAGCCTCATGCGACGTTGCTAGTGAGCCTTGCCTTAGGTTGCGTGACCTTAGGTGGCCCTCATTAAGCTGAGGTTGTGTGACCTGAAGCAGCCCTTGACAAGGGTCGGGTTAGGTTGCATGACTTGGGGTGACTGCTGCCGGTGCCAGATCTGACCAGCTGTGGCTCATCGACGTCTAGCAGTCGCAAATCAAATTTCAGAATTTTTTTCCAAATAGCATTTAAACCAAAGCTCATTGCCATGGCACTTTTCAATTACACTTTATCAAACACTATTTGCATTTGGAAAAAGCTTTTTAACCTAAAGTCTTTGCATGTTCCCAAAAACTTCCCCCAATGCCGAACCCGAAGTCTTCCTACTTAAAGCATAGCTATATAAGCTGTCTGACCCTTGTTCCCTATTATCATATATACAGCTCGATAGTGCCGCTAGAGCAAGGGAACTAATTTCTGAAGGGAAAAGTTATGCATTCAGCAATGAGGCGTATGATCAGTTGTTAGGAGCAGGCCTCTCTAACCTTGAGTATGGCTACCTTTGTGAGATTATGGGCCGTTCTGTTTGGGCTCCACAGATTTTTAATTGCGGTGCACCGGATACTGGAAATATGGAGGTAAGATATGTATTGATTATTTAGGCAATGAACCAACTGCTCTTCCTTCACTGCCCTTATCTTGTGATCGAGTTTGAAATTATCCTTTTATAATCTCTGGTTGAAATGGACTTATCTATATGGGACTTAAGTAGGGATGATGTGGATTTGTCGGGCAATGGTGCACATAGATGTGGAAGTTTAAATACATTTTTTGGTTCTAGAAGGAAGGAAGAGGGGGGGGGGGGGGAGCACATTTGGGAATCTGCCATTTTTAGCTTAAGTGTTCTCTCAGTGTGCTTCACCTGCCATTCTAGCTATTTTGCACCATGGATATTTGATATGTGTAAATATTTGATATTAGATTTTATGCCACTCTTGTTTTGTGATGTCTTTGTGTAGTATAAATCTGATAGTCACAATGCTTTTCCATTTAAATCAGGTATTGCTGCGGTACGGAAATAAAGATCAACTAAATGAATGGCTTATTCCTTTGCTTGAGGGGAAAATCCGGTCAGGATTTGCAATGACAGAACCACAAGTTGCATCTTCTGATGCAACCAATATAGAGTGCTCCATCCAAAGGTAGGTTGACAGAGCCTATCCCGGATAGGATTGTTGGTGATGAAAAACATAGAGCTTGATTTCACATCTTTTGTTGGTGTTGTCTTTTCCTGCCAAAATATATTTAAAGTATGCCTCACCTGATTGGTTAAGTGTCTCCCACACTCTTGATGTCATTGTTGGATTGTCCTCAACTCCCCTCCCCAATGAAGAAAACCATAAGAAAAAAATTGACTGTCCCTGTCTGCATGCTCTCTTTTTGAAGATTAGGAGATTCATACATCATCAATGGTAAGAAGTGGTGGACAAGTGGGGCCATGGATCCGAGATGCAGAATTCTTATAGTAATGGTGAGCTCATCCACATAATTGCTGTTTTGAGTTGGATTTGAGATTGATTTTTACAAAGAAATTGTGATGTTGATTGTCAGGGGAAAACTGATTTTTCTGCTGCCAAGCACAAGCAGCAATCAATGATTTTAGTGGATATGAAGTCTCCAGGTCTTCATGTAAAAAGACCGCTCATGGTTTTTGGATTTGATGATGCACCTCATGGACATGCAGAAATATCATTTGAGAATGTATGTGTACCAGCAAAGAATATCCTTCTGGGCGAAGGTCGTGGTTTTGAAATTGCACAGGTAGGTATTAAGCTTTCATAGCTTTCATTTCCTGGTAACTTAATGTCTCAGGTGACTAATGACTACGTACACTTTAAATTATTTGAAGTCACCTGACTTAGTTCCTGGGAAATATTATTTCTTGAATTATTTTGGGCAATTGAAGAACGTAACTAATTGATTTTTCTGGTTCTATACCAGGGAGAGAGATACATTACTTGGGAAGATGTCTGATTGTTCGTTTTGTAATGAATTTTATTTTGGGATTGAAGGGTTTTTTCTGCTTTGTTTTGGGGAAGAGGAGGCATTTTCTTTTTCTTTGGGGTTTTTATTGTTTTTTCTTTTTTTTTGGGGGGGGGAGGGGTTGGTTAAGATGACATAGACAAATTTTTTCCTGAGGATGCGGTGCATATATGTTGATTAAATTCCCAGCTTTTTTTTTTTTTTCCTTGAGTTTACTGAGGTAGGTGCCGCTAATATCAAGATTAATGATTGTCATCTCTGGATATGGTGAATTGCTGATTTTAATAGTTCCCCAATCTGGCAGGGTAGGCTTGGTCCTGGAAGATTGCACCACTGCCTGAGATTGATTGGTGCAGCTGAACGTGGCATGCAGATGATGGCTCAAAGGGCTCTTGAAAGGAAAGTATTTGGGAAGTTGATCGCAGAGCAAGGATCGTTCTTGTCAGATATGGCTAAGGTAATTTATGGGGATATAGTCAGGAAAAAAAAAAACTTAAAAGAGTCCATCCCTTTTTAAGCGAAAGAAGATTACGTGGAAGATTGGCCTGAAAGTAGAATGTAAACCATTTGATTAGTAGATAAATCATGAACCTTAGCCCATGCTCAGAGTGGAGTCCTTTTACTTGATATATCTCTGATTGCTAGATGATTGAAGTAGATGAGGTAGTGAACTTAGAAGCCATGTCAGATGAATGTCTAGTGAAAGGTTAAAACGTTTCTGATGACTCTCAACAGATAAGAATACTCGATTATGTAGATGAGGATATTGTTTTTGAAACAGAATTAGAGTTGTATTAGAATCAACATATAAATTAACTGTTTTTCCTGGTTAAAATGAACAATTCCTTTGTTTCGTGGCATTTAGAGATTGACACTGATGATGTCATTTGCATTGTGAAGTGTCGGATAGAACTGGAAAGAACTAGACTGTTAATTCTAGAGGCAGCTGACCAGCTTGATTGGCTCGGGAACAAGAAGGCCCGCGGAACCATTGCGATGGCCAAGGTAATTGAAACCTTTGAACAAGGAACTGATTTGTTGATAATCATCATCCATTTGGTTCAACTTGGTCCTGAATTGTTTGTTTTCCATATGGAGCAGGTAGCAGCTCCCAACATGGCACTGAAGGTGCTCGACATGGCTATGCAAGTGCATGGCGGAGCCGGATTATCTTCAGACACTGTCCTATCACATCTCTGGGCCACGGCAAGAACTCTAAGAATTGCGGATGGTCCGGATGAAGTACATTTGGGCACAATTGCCAAATTAGAACTTCAGAGGGCAAAACTCTAAGGAAATCCTGGAGAAAAGCCGAAGCAGAGCACGTTTCCCTTCATGAAGAAGAGATTGAGGTTAGAATACTCTGAAATGAAGCATGCCAATCATTCCTTGGGTAATGAAAGCAAATGATCATATATTCGTAACTTTTAGCTAGAATGGATTTGTCTGTGTTGAATTAATCTTACGTTGTTAATAAAAGCTTGAGAATAATCAGGGAAGAAAATGGTTAATTTCCTTTTATAAGGCTGGCAGAACATATTGTAAAAGACGACGCTGGTAACGCCAGAATAAGTAATTTCTTCTCCTGTTTTCCTTTCAATAACGCAATTGAGTCTTACAGCATGAAGTGGTCAGCTATCTTTCATTTCTGGAAATTTTTTAGATGTAACGTAAGCGAAGCTATATGATCATCTCTTTTTACACCGGTCACCTCCATTATCGTTGGTTTACACAATCATAGACAAGAACCGTTTCTTGTACCAAAATGGTGATTATTGTGCTGAATACACTTAACCTGTGTACCAATGGCCAATCCCCCTTGAAATGATATCAATGCTTCTTCATAAGTAGTCTTATAAGCTGATGAGATGCTAGAGATCATGCCAGAGACGCCTTGGGATGGAAACCAAAAGAGAATAATGAGTAAACGAAATATAAAGTGTTTGCTCAAGCGATAGCGTGCTCGTTTTCTTAGATCTCCTGGCGTTGGTTCGATTTATTGCACTTGCCCATTCTCTGAGGTTATGCCCAAAGCCACGGGCCTGTGTTTTGCTAATTAGACTATTAACAGAGTAATCTGATTCGACTCCATGGCATAGGCTTGTTGGTGTTCCAACCAAGTACAAATAGATGTAAAAATGGGAATCTAGCTTTGCGACAATCGATTTCTGAATCATGAGAATATTTCATTTCATTCTATTTCATGTAAGAATCCACGATGTCGATGATTATGTCACTCAAAAAATAAAAAAAAAATCATATCATTCCATACATTCTACGCGCCGTACTTAGCTATGGTTATGCTATAATCTATGTAAGTCTAAACATACAATGCTTTTTTTCTCCGGCAAATGAGATTGTAATGGATGAACCCATCACATGGAGATATAAATTGGCAAGTGGCCTTCGTTTACAGCATGTCAATTTGACACCATCAGTTCAATGATAGGACTTAAACGCTTTTAAAGTTAGCTCAAACAAAGAGGACCCCCGATAGCACTATCCATTTTAGCAAAGTAGCAAACAGGAAAACAAGAACAACCGTCTCTTCTATCTCGGAAATCAAATGTCACCTAAGGTTCCCCAACCGAAATAACTGTCATTTCCTATGCTTCTTTCCATTTCTGTCTCCTCTTTCCCTTCCTCACATTCCAAATATCCACCCTCTCTGCCCGTAACCTATTAAAACCAGAGAGCCATAGGAGGATCCGAGATCCTGACGGATGACGAAGAGAGTCCCCAGAACTCTTTCATCTGTTTCATAGCTATTTTCCGAAAGTCCTCGATTCTGCGATCATTCCATTAGTTTCCTTACTTTTCAAGGGAACGAAAGTGTTGGGAGGGAAGAAAACATGAGCAGATATGAACTCTTCTCCAGCCCAACAGGGCGAGGAAAGCGCACGGCATACGCCATCGGTGGGGTCGGCATAGTATTTGTCGTGGCCGTGGTGATTGGCGTGGCCGTCAGCGTCGGCAGCAGAAGCAGCGGGTCCAGCCAGTCCAGTGCTGGTACCAGCAGCGGGGCATCGACGTCGATGAAGTCAATTCAAGCCATATGCGAACCCACCGACTACCGAGAAACCTGCGTGAAGAGCCTTTCCGCAGCGGGCGGGAACAGCACCGACCCCAAAGACCTCATCCGGACGGGCTTCCAAGTAGCGATCAAGCAGGTCAAGGCAGCAATCGAGAACTCCACCGTCGTCAAGGATCTCGCAAAGGACCCGAGATCCAAGCAGGCCCTTGAGACGTGCCAGCACCTCCTGGAGTACTCGATCGACGACCTCCAGAGTTCCTTCGAGAGGCTGGGTGCGTTCGACGTGAGCAATCTCGACAAGTACATGGCCGACCTGCACGTCTGGCTCAGCGGGGCCATCACATTCCAGGAGAGCTGCCTCGATGGCTTCGAGAACACGACTGGTGCAGCCGCGAAGAAGATGAAGCAAATTCTGCAGAGCTCCAGGGAGCTCACCAGCAACGGCCTCGCCATGGTCACCGAGATCTCCTCGCTGCTGGGCTCACTCAACATCCCCGACGTGAGCCGGCGCCTCCTGACCGAGGAGCAAGACGGCATCCCCGAGTTCCCGTCGTGGGTCAACGAGGGGCGACGCAAACTCCTCGCTGCTGCACCTAAGGACATCAAACCCGACGTGGTTGTGGCCCAGGACGGAAGCGGCAAGTATAAGACCATCCGTGAGGCTCTGAACGAGGTTCCTAAGAAGAACAACAAGGCCTTCGTCATATACATCAAGGAAGGAGTGTACAAAGAGAAAGTACTGGTAGACAAGAAGACGACCAATGTCATGATTATAGGCGACGGCCCGACGAAGACTGTGATCACCGGGAGCTTGAACTACGTCGATGGAGTCCAAACCTGCAACACCGCAACATTCAGTAAATACTATTTGACATTTTCACTTAAATTCTTCATTAATTTAGTCTACAAGACAAGGGCTGATAAACCATGTCAACTTATGTTTCAGCTGCCATAGGAAGCAACTTCATAGCCAAGGACATCAAGTTCGAGAACTCGGCAGGCGCCGAGAAGCACCAGGCCGTGGCGCTACGCGTCCAGTCCGACATGTCCGTAATTTACAACTGCCACATGGACGCCTTCCAGGACACCCTCTACACGCACGCCCACCGCCAGTTCTACCGCGACTGCACCATCTCCGGCACCATCGACTTCATCTTCGGCGACGCGCTCGCCGCCTTTCAGAACTGCCAAATGTTCGTGAAGAAGCCCCTTGAGAACCAGCAGTGCATTGTCACTGCGTCGGGACGCAGCGAGCGCCGCTCCGCCTCAGCCATCGTCCTCCAGAACTGCACCATCTCGGCCGACCCCGCCTACTACCCCCTGCGCAACATCAACAAGGCGTACCTCGGCCGCCCGTGGAAGGACTACTCGAGGACGATCATCATGCAGTCCCAGATCGACGACCTGATCCAGCCGCAGGGGTGGATGGCATGGATGGGCAACTTCGGGCTCAACACGTGCTTCTATGCGGAGTACGGGAACAGAGGGGCCGGCTCGGCGACGACGGGAAGAGCGAAGTGGCGCGGGATCAAGAGCATGAGTGCGCAGCACATCGTCGACTTCACGCCGAAGGCCTTCTTCAAGGGCGATGATGCGTGGATCACCGCCACCGGAGTGCCTTACAGTCCTAAGTTGATGGCGGTTTGAACGGAGGCGAACCAAGAAGAGGATTTTTAGGTGTTTTATAGGTCGTAGTTGTTCATGAATGTCTTTTTGGAGGGGAAGCTGACTCCTGCATTTCAGCTATGGGAGAATGATGGTCACGTGTTTTACATATGTCCAAGATTCTCTCCCAAAATCTCAATTAGAGACTGGTGTTTCACTTGTAGAGCTTATTTTTGGACAAAATAGTTGAAAGGGAATCACCCAAATTGAATGGTGGTGCAATTTTTAAGGGATATTGCTCTTTAGAAACGTTTTCGCTATATTATTCCTCAATATGAATTTGTAATCTAGGCAAATTAAGCATAATAAACCCTAGGCTGAACGAGGTATTTTCTATTATGCATGACTTGACTAGCCCAATGAGAAAAAAGCCTATGAAAACATGCCCAAAATACACTTGTAGTCTTCAAACCCATCAAAAGAATTTATGCAGCCTAGGAAACATTTCCACTTGCCTGTCCCTCTTACTAAAAAAAAAAACCCCTAAAATACATTATCTTTCATCGTTAAATATCAATTTCTTTAAACAATTGATATCTTGTTAATAAGATAAGTCAAGAATCTCAAAGGACTTGAAGCAAGTAAATTTTGCCAAAAAAATTTGCCTAGCTTAATTTCTAAAACTAAGGGAAAAAAAAGAAGAAGAAATTTTAGCAAAGCCAAAATTTGGGTTTGGTCAAATTCAGCCTTATCAAAACTATTCTTTGGAGTTTACCTAAGATGGCAAAACTTGGAAGTCCTCAAGGTAGCACCTCGAATTTTACAAACCGGGGTAGGTAGCTAGTACCGCCTTTGCTGCCCATAGAATTAGCTAAATGGGCTTCTAGAACACCGGTACAAGAGCCAAACCCTTTTGTCGGTGCCTCTTCGCCATCCCCCCTGAAGCATTTCCACCCAATAAAAAGAAAATTAATTTCCTCAATGTTAAGAACTTCACAACTTTAAAAAATCAAATCATTTGATGAAATTGCATAAATAAAAAGAAAATAATTTTTTCTTTATGAAAAATGAAAGGATAATTACACAGATTATTTTTGAAATTTAATTTAATATGTAATATCATTTTTGAAATTTTTTCAACAAGAATCCATAAATTTTAACTCAACATTTAATATCGTCCATAAATTATTATTTTATATAATCTAATTGTTAGACTAAATGAAAATGTCTGATACTTTTTTTGAGTTGATAATATTAAATATTTTCATATAATTTAAAAATAAATTTAAATATATATATATATATATATATATAATTCAGAAATTTCAATAAATAAATCGAAACTCAAAGGTTATTGCAAATAATATTAAAATTTTGAGTTATTTGAATAAATTAATTAAGTCAAAATGGTCTCGCGAGTTGTCAATATTGTCTGCTTTTGTCCGGTTACGCTTTAGCCTTTCCCGACGTCTCAACTTTGTCCTATCCGCGAGCTCCTTCTCTCTCTCTCTCCCTCTCTCTCTCTCTCATCATCATCATCGTCAATCGCAGGACTCAGAGGAACACGCTCTGTGCAGCAGCGAACTTTCACTCAGGCAGATCCCAAAGAAAGAAGATGGAGACCATCAAGCACCGCACGGTGAAGGTCAACGGCGTGAACCTCCACGTGGCGGAGAGCGGCGAGGGCCCGCTCGTCCTCCTTATCCACGGCTTCCCGGAACTCTGGTACATGTGGCGCCACCAGATCCTCGGCCTCGCCGCGCGTGGCTTCCGCGCCGTCGCCCCCGACCTCCGCGGCTACGGGGACTCCGACGCCCCGGCGGCGGTGGACGCCTACACGGCCCTCCACGTGGTGGGCGACCTGGTGGGGCTCCTGGACGCGGAAGGGGAGGAGAAGGCGTTCGTGGTGGCCCACGACTGGGGGGCCCTGATGGCGTGGTACCTGTGCCTGCTCCGGCCCGACCGGGTCAAGGCTCTGGTCAGCCTCAGCGTGCCGTGGATGCCCCGGAACCCCGGGATGAAGCCCCTCGACGGCTACAGGGCCGCCTATGGCGATGATTACTACATGTGCAGATTCCAGGTTCAGGGGTCTTTCTTGTTGTGTTGTTTTTTGTTTTCTTTTCCTGTTGTTGCTTGCTTCTTGGGTTTTCTCTGGCCGATTGGATGCACTCGTGGAACGTACTCAGCAATGAATTTCCAAATGCAGAGGTCAAAATGCTGCTTACCATGTCTAGAAGGATGAGTAAATTTTAACAAGTGTCTCTCTTTAACATATTCTGCTTTCTATAACCATGATTTTCCTATATGTTGTGGCGTTGCTTGGCTTAAAGGACTCACCTAAGCTAAGTTCAATGTCATATCTCCAGATGCTGGACTTGCAAATCATGTCTTGCAGATTTATCGGAAGTTTAATCTGGTGTTAGTAAGTTTGGACTTTCTCCGATGTGCCTGGTTGTCACATGACTTCTTCAAACACCTAACCGGGTTGTCATATAGGGTTTTTGCACTGCGTATGATTTCAGGAACATGGGACGGGGTTTTCTTTAGGTACTGATCTTCTTGAGCTGAGTTAGAATCAAGTGAACATAACGATCTTAAACTTATTTGATTTTTGTGTAGAGATCTATTGTGACAGCGGTAAAATCAAATCGAGTCCATTTTAGAGTGCATAGAGAGCCACCATAATTGTTATATCATAATTTTGTTAAATGCAGGAACCTGGAGAGATTGAGGCCCAGTTTGCAGAGATGGGAACCAGGAGAGTCCTCGAGGGGTTCTTGACATACCGCATTCCCGGCCCGCTTTTCTTTGTGAAAGGGAAAGGGTTTGGGCACCGGGTGGACGACCCGGTCGTCTTGCCTTCGTGGCTGACACAGGAGGACATTGACTATTATGTCGACAAGTTTGAGAATAAGGGCTTCACTGGAGGAATCAACTACTACAGGAACATGAACCGGTAAGCTACTACTTTCTACGGGACGATCAATCTGATCTCTTGGATGTATGGGCACAAGAGGAGGGAGGAGATCGCATTGGGCTGTGAGAATCATTGAGTTGACCCATAACTTGCAAAAGCTACTGTCTTCCTTGAATCACATTGCTTTGAAATTCCATGTTTTGACACAAAACTTAGATATACTCCTCTCTGCACTGTGCAATCCATGATCTGAAGGGAAGGGCGTCCATTTCTTTTCACCAATTTATTAGCTACCGTTTCAGCATGATTTTCACCTGATCGATTAGTATAGCAGGCTAATAGGAAAGTTGGAATCAAGGAGTTTCTCTTGATCAGTGGCACACAGATCTGATCCCTACACTTGTATAATGTTGACAATTTTACCTGGGAGTATCTTTGTGCAATTCATTCCTCAAGTGTGCTTTTTCCTTGCTTCTTCTGAATTTATATTTTTTTTGTATTGACTATTGCAGGAACTGGGAGCTGATGGCACCATGGGATGGGGTTCAGGTGAAAGTGCCTGTAAAGTTCATTGTGGGTGAGCTTGACCTGGTTTACCACATGCCAGGCGTCAAGGACTTCATACACAAAGGTGGGCTCAAGAAGACGGTCCCTCTCTTGGAGGAAGTGGTGGTCATGGAAGGTGTGGCCCATTTCCTCAACCAAGAAAGGCCCCAGGAGACCACCCAACACATTTATGATTTCCTTAGCAAGTTTTGAGATTGCTTCTTGCCCCATCATGTGACAGGTCGGGGTCCTGATAAAGTCTGTCCTCTATGTATGGCATTGTATGGTAACGTTGATAATGCAAGCTATGACAACGTATCAATATAAAATTACTTTTGTCCATGTAACAGTTAAAAAATAAAATAAAAATCCTTATCCTAGTGTATGATATATCGCCACATTAAGTGCTGAAAATTAGTGTCTTTTAAGGCTGCGTTTGATGATTTTCAACTATACACATCGTAATTGAGTGGTTTAACTGTGTACCTCTCCTGGAGGACCAGTTCACGTGTATGATCATATGCCGATCACGTACAACACACGACACTATGGTCTAATCCAACATGAAATGGGAACAAAGAGGAAACGAGCTCGAACAAGGCACAAGGCTCTCGGCAAAGCATGGTGTTGTCCTTGGCTGCGTCTCTTCGAGCGAGATTCCAACGTACGCAAACGATCAACATGAAAAATGGCTACATAAGGCATCAAACGCCCTAAAATGATGAGATATGACAAGTACTAACTACTTTCGTGCTCTCGACTCAAGCCCCGTAGTCGCTATTTCCTCTTGCCACTTCTTCTGATAGAGGTTCCAGTTTACCGGCACTAACATCTTTTAATATATTACTTCCATGTTCCTGAGCAGAACCCAAGCCCCGCAGGCCCTTGAGACGTGCCAGCTCCTCCTGGAGTACTCGATCGACGACCTCCAGAGTTCCTTCGAGAGGCTGGATGTGTTCGATTGCTCTTTAGAAATGTTTTCGCTATATTATTCCTCGATATGAATTTGTAATCCAGGCAAATTAAGCATAATAACCCTAGGCCGAACGACGTATTTTCTATTATGCATGACTTGACTTGCCCAATGAGAAAAAGTCTACGAAAACAATCCAAAATACACTTATAGTCTTCAAACCCATCAGAAGAATTTATGCAGCTTAGGAAACCATATTCCACTTGTCTGCACCCCTTACAAAAAGAAATCCCCAAAACACATTGTCCTTCATCGTTAAACATCAATTTCTTTTGGCAATCAATATCTCGATAATGAGATAAATCAAGAATCTAAAAAAGTTTGAAACAAGTAAATTTTGCGGAAAGAATCTGCCTGGCTTAATTTCTAAAACTAAGGGTAAAAAAACGGAAGAAATTTTAGCAAAGCCAAATTTTGGGTTTGGTTAAATTCAGTCTTATCAAAACTTTTTTTCGGAGTTTACCTAAGATGGCAAAACTTGGAATAGCACCTTGAATTTTACAAACCGGGGTAGGTAACTACGCCTTCGCTGCCCATAGAATTAGCTAAATGGGCTTCAAGAACACCCGTACAAGAGCCAAACCCTTTTGATAGTGCCCCTTGGCCAACCCCCCATGAAGCATTTCCACCCAATAAAAAGAAAAATAATTTCCTCGATGTTAAGAACTTCACAACTTTAAAAAGTCAAATCATTTTATGAAATTGCAAAAATATAAGAAAATAAATTTTTCTTTATGAAAAAGGAAAATATAATTATACGAGATAATTTTTGAAATTTGATTCAATAAGTAATATCATTTAATAAGAATCTTTAAATTTTAACTCAACATATAATATTGTCTATAAATTATTAATTTATATAACCTCATTTTTAAATTAAATGAAAACGTTTGATATTGTTTTTTTTTAACTTAAATTAATGGAATAATAATATTAAATATTTTTATATAATTTAAAGTAAATTGAATATATATAAAAGTTCAGATATCTAAAATAAATAAATTAAAACTTAATGGATGTAATTGTAGATTTAATTAAATTTTGAGTTATTTGAATGCATTAATCGAAATACTTTGGATTTGCTTCTAATGACCATCCCTTCAACATGAAAAATGAGATGATAGGTTCGAATTTCCACATTTTCAAGAAGAGTTGTGGTGATCACAATTTACTTTTAGGAGTGTATTTCAACTCTCACATACTGCAAGAAGATATAATAAAAGTTTGAGAGTGAAAGTTAGAGAGAAAATATAATAAAATTGATAAAAAAATTTGAAAGTGAAAGTTAGAATACGAACAAAATAAGATCCACAAAAATAAATAAATAACTAAATTAATAAAGGCAAATGGACTCACGATTCGTCAATATTGACTACTTTTGTCCGTTTGCGCTTTAGTCTTTCCCGGCGTCTCACCTTTGTCCAATCCGCGAGCTCCTCGTAGCTCTCTCTCTCTCTCCTCGTATCATCATCATCATCATCATCAATCGCAGGACTGAGAGGAACACGCTCTCTGCAGCAGCGAGCTTTCACTCAGGCAGTCCCAAAGAAAGAAGATGGAGACCATCAAGCACCGCACGGTGAAGGTTAACGGCGTGAAACTCCACGTGGCGGAGAGCGGCGAGGGCCCGCTCGTCCTCCTTCTCCACGGCTTCCCGGAGCTCTGGTACACGTGGCGCCACCAGATCCTCGGCCTCGCCGCGCTCGGATTCCGCGCCGTCGCCCCCGACCTCCGCGGCTACGGAGACTCCGACGCCCCCGCGGCGGCGGACGCCTACACGGCCCTCCACGTGGTGGGCGACCTGGTGGGGCTCCTGGACGCGGTGGCGGCGGAGGGGGAGGAGAAGGCGTTCGTGGTGGCCCACGACGTGGGGGCCCAGATGGCGTGGTACCTGTGCCTGCTCCGGCCCGACCGGGTCAAGGCTCTGGTCAGCCTCAGCTTGCCGTGGGTGCCCCGGAACCCCGGAATGAAGCCCCTCGACGGCTACAGGGCCGCCTATGGCGATGATTACTACATGTGCAGATTCCAGGTTCAGGGGTCTTTCTTGTTGTGTTGCTTTTTGTTTTCTTTTCCTGTTGTTGCTTGCTTGGGTTTCCTCTGGCCGATTGGATGCACTCGTGGAACGTACCCAGCAATGAATTTCGAATTGCAGAGCTCAAAATGCTGCTTACCATGTCTAGAAGGATGAGTAATTTTAACAAGTGTCTCTCTTTAACAGATTCTTCTTTCTATACCCATGATTTTCCTATATGTTGTAGCGTTGCTTGGCTTAAAGGACTCACCTATGCTAAGTTCAATTTCATATCTCCAGATGCTGGACTTGCAAATCATGTCTTGCAGATTTATCGGAAGTTTAATTTGGTGTTAGTAAGTTTGGACTTTCGCCGTTATGCCTGGTTGTCACATGACTTCTTTAAACACCTAACCAGGTTGTCATATAGAGTTTTTGCACTGCATATGATTTCAGGAACATGGGACGGGGTTTTCCTTAGGTACTGATCTTCTTGAGCTGAGTTAGAACTAAGTGAACATAACGATCTTAAAACTTACTTGATTTTTGTGTAGAGATCTATTGTGACAGCAGTAAAATCAAATCGAGTCCATTTTAGAGTGCATAGAGAGCCACCATAATTGTTATATCATAATTTCGTTAAATGCAGGAACCTGGAGAGATCGAGGCCCAGTTTGCAGAGATGGGAACCAGGAGAGTCCTCGAGGGGATCTTGACATACCGCATTCCTGGCCCGCTTTTCCTTGTGAAAGGGAAAGGGTTCGGGCACCCGGTGGATGACCCAGTCGTCTTGCCTTCGTGGCTGACACAGGAGGACGTTGACTATTATTTCGACAAGTTTGAGAAGAAGGGCTTCACTGGAGGGATCAACTACTATAGGAACATGAATCGGTAAGCTACTACTTTCTATGGGACGATCAATCTGATCTCTTGGATGTATGGGCACAAGACGAGGGAGGAGATCGCATTGGGCTGTGAGAATCATTGAGTTGACCCATAACTTGCACAAGCTACTGTCTCCTTGAATCGCATTGCTTTGAAATTATATGTTTTGACACAAAACTTAGATATACTCCTCTCTGCACTGTGCAATCCATGATCTGAAGGGAAGGGCGTCCATTTCTTTTCACCATTTTATTAGCTACCGTTTCAGCATGATTTTCACCGGATCAATTAGTATAGCAGGCTAATAGGAAAGTTGGAATCAAGGAGTTTCTCTTGATCAGTGGCACACAGATCTGATCCCTCCGGTTGTATAATGTTGACAATTTTACCTGGGAGAATCTTTGTGCAATTCATTCCTCAAGTGTGCTTTTTTCCTTGCTTCTTCTGAATTTATATTTTTTTTGTATTGACTATTGCAGGAACTGGGAGTTGATGTCACCATGGGATGGGGCTCAGGTGAAAGTGCCTGTAAAGTTCATTGTAGGTGAGCTTGACCTGGTTTACCACATGCCAGGCGTCAAGGACTTCATACACAAAGGCGGGTTTAAGAAGATGGTCCCTCTCTTGGAGGAAGTGGTGGTCATGGAAGGTGTGGCCCATTTCCTCAACCAAGAAAGGCCCCAGGACACCACCCAACACATTTATGATTACCTTAGCAAGTTTTGAGATTGCTTCTTGCCCCATCATGTGACAGGTCAAGGTCCTCATAAAGTCTATCCTCTATGTGTGGCATTGTATGGTAACGATGATAATGCAAGCTATGACAACATATCAATATAAAATTACTTTTGTCCACGTAAAAGTTTAAAAAAAAAAATCCTTATCCTAGTGTATGATATATCGCCACATTAAGTGCTGAAAATTAGTGTCTTTTAAGGCTACGTTTGATGAGTTTCAACTATCGACATCGTAATTGATGATTGATAGATATTGTAGGGATGAGAATAGAAGTTTGTAAGAAATAGTCAAGAGAATGAAAATCAAGTTCAATAAGTATTTTTGTAATGTGAATAACATAAATCTTACATAGTTCATTACATGTATACTTGACCCTTAATATAAGATGGAGTATGTAAAATTGATGATTAATTGTATAAAGGCAACTAGACAGAAACTTTGTGAGATAGAGTAACAAAATCTATGACATTATTATTTGAGCAATATCGCACCAGAACCTGTACTCAAAGCAACATGAGATTAAAGGGGACAAGGATAGTAAATATTCCAATGTCTCCTGTGGTTGATGCGAACATTATGATTGTAATGTATTTGAGCCAAACGGGATAAGAAGGACAATAAACGTTCAATGTCTTCTGTGGTTGATGCGGACATTATGACTCTAATATATTTTAGCTAAACATGATAAGAATATGTTAAAAAAAAATCTGAATTATATAAGTATTTAGAAGGAGGATGTGAATGATATAGCTCACCTTTGATATATTAAATTTATGGAAAGTCAATTCTTTCACATATAATATCTTATCTTTTATTGCTCGAGATATTTTGGCCGTGCTCATCTTCACTGTAGATCAAAATTTGTATTCAACACCGGAAGTTGAGTACTTGATGTATTTCATAACTTCTTGACTCCAAGCTCCTTGACCCTAATGATGATAGATGCTCTTATATATACTCAAGATTTGTTACAATGTGCACCACTTTCACAATTGATTAAGGAGGGCTTAGAAGAACTTGAAAATTTCGAATTAGGTGAGAAAAAATAACCATCGAATATTTATATTTTTAAATATTACAATTGATATTTCAATTTTCATTTTTATTGTGAATTTAATGCATAGTTGTCATCTACGACCATTGACCTGAATTAAATAGCAATTTTTCTTGATGATTGACGAATTTAGATGTAACAATTATCCATATTTATATATTTCAATATTACAATTGATACTTCAATTCTCATGTTCATTGTGAATTTAATGTAGAGTTGTATTCGACTCAGAAATTTGGTCAATTTTTTGGTTTTTATACTCTCTCTTTGAAAGTTTAGAAGGGCATTTTGCAATTTCATCTTGTCGATAGAGTTCGGCAAATTGTGAGATAAAAGTTATCTGGGCTTGTTCTGTTTTAAGAGGAATGGCATCCCCCCAATTTTATAATGTATAAACAAGACTAAACATTTAAGCAATTAGTTGATTAGGAGCTTAAGTTTTTATTTTTGTCAAATGATAATTTAAGGTTTCAAAAAGCCTCAATCAAGTCTTAAGCTCATTTTTTTTTTAATGGAATTACACGGTTGAAAATGGCACATGGCAAGTAGCCAAATATTCCACATGGAAGCCACGTTGGATTTCCTACACTTCAATTTTACTGGTGGTGAGTACACGATTTAATTGAGACTTTTTAAACAAGTTTTTTGTTGACCAAACTAAAGCTTTCAAGTCTAAAATGTGATAGGGCTAGTAAGATTATTTAGAGAGGGGATGAATAGGTATTAAATAAATTTTTATAAGACTTAACAACTTAATTCGTCTTTTGAGAATAATATACTGAAGATGTAAAAAGACCGTAAACAGTTATATAAAACTAAAAATTAAAGTAAAGAGTCTAGGGAAAGAGAATTGAAACGCAAAGTTTATAGTGGTTCGACTTAGGCCTAATTACATCCACTCTTTCGTACTGACAGCTTGCCGGCTAAATTTCATTATGAATTAAAAGAGATTTGTACAATCTTACGTCCTTGATTTCACAGTGTAGAGACTCTACTATACTTCCTCAATGTCTCACAAGTATATAATATCTCTTTTGAGTATAATTTAAGTTCAGCAATTGAATTAGCAAAGAATTAAGTGTTTTAGACTTTGAAATTTTTCTTTTATGCACACACTCGAATAATTTGAGCGTATTTTTCATATACTCCCCCATGCTATCATAACTGTTAACACATTCCGAAGGAGTTCTTCCAATATACCTGTTGGACAGAATCAATTAAGGAGATCTCGAGTTATTTAAGGAATGTGATAATAGTCCTTCAATCATGTTCGCCCATACAATCAGAATCTAGATTTTCATAAGTAAAACCTTCCAAGTATATTTCGCAAATCAACATATCTAATTATCCATATTGATTTAAATAAGAAGAATTGATCACGAGATGCTATCTCCGGTTTTGAGATTTTCTTTAACCGTATGAACCAAATCTTTAAAAATATATTCGCATCTAAATAAGTCTTTTTCATCGGATAAATCTTTTTTCTTCGGTCTGAAAGCTATCAATGAGGATAGATTTTAAATCTTGAGTTTGGAGGTCTTCAAAATTTGATAATAGAGTCTCGCAAGTCTTCGACTAAAGCGATGAAAACATTTTGTCAACTTCAAAATAAATAATGAAGTTTTCTCTAACAATCTCCCCATTTTTTATGGTGACAAAACTTTCTTGCAGATTTGAACACTTTTGTCCTATAAAACAATACTTAAACGAAACAAAATATCTTCATAAAGACGAGTAGATTAGGATAGCAATTCTACAACCACAAAAAAACAAGTTAGTCTTGCAAAACAACTGCAAACAACTATCCTTTCCATAATCATACTGCAAGCATCAAAAAATCAAATCCAATAGTAATCAAACAATCCAAATCACAATCAAACAAAAGATAAGTCCAAAAAATAATTCCAAACCAAAAGTCAAATTAAATCTGCATCAAACTTTTCTCCCTTTTTTGTTAATAACAAAAAGTGGAGAACAAAGAAAAAATTGTTGGTTGAAAATAGAGTCAGAATTATAGTTGTTTTGGAAAGCGAACAAGCTTGAACTTTCTCATAGAATTTACTATCTTCTCAAGCCTTGCAAAACTTTACTTCAATGATGGGAAGTCTTCACCCTACACAATAGACTACATTTGATTCTTCAGGGCATTTAACTGATTGTGCAAAGACACTGATGTGGCCATGAAAGCGTTTTTGAGATCTTATATCTCATATCTCATAGCATTTAGCTGTTTTCGTACATCTAATAGAATCTTCAGTAGTTTCAAAAAGTCTGTTGTTTAACCTGTTGCAGTACTAGGTCTAGCCGAGTCGATTCCATGAGTTTTGAGAATGGAGGGATCTTCAGTAGATTGTCCACCATGACTATGAGTAGATGCTTCTGGATAATGAGAAATATACACATCTTTTGAATCTGCAGTAGAGCAACTCACGTTACTAGTGAAGAAGTACATTTTTGCTCAATAGCTCCCCTGTTTGTTTGCTTTTAGGAGCAGACAAATCTTCTTCTAGTGCAGCTTCAACTTTAGAGCGACGTTTGTTTGCATCATGTCCTCTAGTAATTCTAATGTAAACCATCTTAGAGTCACTTGATAAGAATATAACCAAAGTTAGCTCAAGAGTCTTCTTGACCCTGCTCTCTCTCTTCTTCTTCCTCTTCTCTTTTTTTTTTTGCCTCCATTCTCCTCCGTTCTTCATCTTCCTTCTCTGTCTCTTCTCTCTCTTTTTCTCCTTCTTCTGGCTCTTCTCTTGTCTCTTGAAAGCTGACAAAACTCTTCAAGTTTCTTAAGGCTAAAATAATCATTTCATCCTCATTCTTTTGAACTAGCAAGATGAGAGATATCTTCCTCTTTAGTGGAGCATCCATGGGCTCTTTGCCTTTACTTTTGGCTGCAGTAGAGTCTTGTTTTGCTTTGGCGGGAGACTTCTCCTTCATGCACTCTAACACCTTGTTATGCTCTTTCAAATGCATCTTTGTGACAATTTTAAATCCAATTATCATTGGAAAAATGTTTGTCAAACATAATGGTGCAAGGATGTTAATTTTAAAATGTCCAAAAAGGCGTGTGATAAGAACAAAATAAGGGAATTGTCCCTTTATCTTTCACCACTGTTTTGTACATGTGAAACATGATGATATGAGACAGAGAGAATTTGTAGCCGATATTGATGGCATGCATCAATTTTGCTTTAGATTGAGAGACATTGATCTTGGATGTTGACTTTGGACGGATGCAGTTGATTACGATCTTATGCAGCAAGATGTTGGAGGCATTCATCATGTAATAGGAAATCTTGCCTTCAGCATCCCGATCTTTCACCAATGATAGAATAGCATGAGCAACGAACACGCTAATTGGTTGGAAACTCGCTTTTTCCACCCTCATAATGTCAGCCAAAGTGTCTATATCCACCAAAAACTCCTTATCCCTCATTGTGAAAGAGAAACTGTTTGCATTCAAGAAAGATAAGTTCGAATAAAAGTAAGTTATGAGTTCTTGATAAGCGGCAGTAGATTCAGAACAAAAGCGCTTCAATTGCAATAGAGCAAACTTCTCTCGCAGATTTACTTTCATCGAATCAAGGAAATCAAAATCGATACTCCTAGGGTTCATAACACTTCTCTTCATTAGATTCGAATAAACCCTCTTGTGATTTTTCGATCTAAATAAACTTGAATCATCACTAACAACATTTGCAGCAACTTTTGTTCTAGGCTGAAAATGAGTAAACATTCGGTCGTCTTCATCTTGTCCTTGAGGTTGATTAGCAATGCTAAAGCACGAGTCACTAGGAAAATTAGTAAATAATTTTAGCCAATCCATTTTCTGCAATACTCATTTTCTCCATATCGTGTAGAAAAAGAGTTTCATTCTTATAGCCTCTCTCTTTCAGGTATTCATCAATCAAGGACATAATAGTTTCTCCTATTTTCAAACTAGAATAAAGCTTGAAAGCAATCTTAGGAATTAACGTTCTTACAGGTTTAACTTCTTCTAAAATTTCTCTTCTGGATGAGTCGGTAAAAAAGACTGATGCTGCTGAGAAGGTTGTAGCTGACTTGGTCGTTGTGATGGAGAAGAATCTTCTTCTTCGATCAAATCGAAATGAGTAGGACCCTCGGGCATGTGTCGTGGTCCCTTACTTGCGATTCTCAAAGACTTTTTTGAAGACATTGTCGCTTCAAAGGAAAAGAAATTCACAAACTCGCTCGAAAAGATGAAAACTTTTTGAATTAAACAATAGTGAAAGTGAGAGCAAGTGGGAGTTCATTTTCACCCTCAATCCTAAACTTTTAGGGTTTGAGGGTGAAAACGAAGAAGACGGATTTCAACAATATATAAATCAAGTAAAGTGAAGTAAACAAATCATCATAAAAGGAAAAATAAAAATACATTTTCAAAAAGAATAACTTCATTTTTGAAAATAACTGACTTTTTCAAAATTGATAACTCCCTTTTTGAAAAAGAATAAATGCTACAACTTCAAAAACTTGGAAAGATAACCTCAATCAATTAGCGATTAATAAGTAATCGTACATTTTCAAGTCTTTAACTAAAAATTAAATTACTAGTATCGAAATAACTTATAGTCATAACTCTTAGTCTTCTGAGTCTGAGCACCTTCAGACTTAACTTCTAAGTCTGAGCTCCTTCAAACTTTAATGAATAATAGATGTGATGTTTAGTTTGGTGCAAATAGACTCAAATAGACTTTTCTCCAGTGGCTTTATAAATATATTCGCCAGTTGATTATTTGAATCGATGAACTGTATCGTCACTTCTCCATTCTAAATATGATCTTTAATGAAATGATATCAAATCTCTATATGTTTTGCTCTCGAATGAAGAATTTGATTCTTTCTTAGATTGATTGCACCGGTGTTGTCACATTTGATCTCGATACATAAATTTTTGATTCCAAAGCCTCTCAGTTGTTGTTTTATCCATAAGATTTGAGAACAACAATTTCTAAGAGCTAAATATTATGTTTCTGCTGTCGAAAGAGTTACAGTGCTTTGCTTCTTTGAGAACCCAGATACCGTCCTGTTTCCTAGCAATTGACACATACCAAAGGTACTTTTTCTAGCAACTCTACAACCTGCTAAATCTGCGTCTGAATATCCAAAGGGAGTAAAGTTTCATTCTTTGGGATACCACATACCTAAATTTGAGGTAATTGTAATGTATTTGATGATGCGTTTTGCAGTACTTAGATGAGAATCTTTAGGATCAGATTGAAATCTAGCACAAATGCAAATACTAAATAAAATGTCAGGTCTAGAAGTAACAAGATAAAAAAAGTAAACCAATAATACTCCTGTAAAGCTTTTGGTCAACTTTCTTTCCCCATTCATCTTTGTCCAACTTTAAAGAACTTGACATTGGTACCTTAGTTTTTTTGCAATTCTCAAATTCGAACTTTTTAACGAGATCTTTTGCATATTCTTTTTGGTAAACAAAAATTTCTTCCTTTAATTACTTCACTTGCAATCTAACAAAGAAAGATAGTTCACCCATTATGCTTATCTCAAATTCCTTATGTATAGACTTAGAAAACTTATTGCACGGGTTTTCGTTAGGTGATCCAAATATAATATTATCAGCGTAGATTTGAACAAGTATAAAGTTTTTACTTTCCTTTTTAATAAATAAGGTAGTATCCATTTTTCCTTTGACAAAACCGTTTTGCATTTAAAAAATTACTTAACCTGTCATACCATGCTCGAAGTGATTGTTTTAATCCATATAGAGCCTTTTTCAGTCTGAATACTGAGTCTGGTCTCTTTAGATCTTCAAATCCAGGAGGTTGTTCTACATAAACTTCTTATTGGATAAATTCATTTATGAATGCACTCTTGACGTACATTTGAGATAACATGAAATTTTTATAACATGCAAAAACAAATAATAATCTAATTGTTTCTAACCTGGCTACTAATACGTAGGTCTCATCATAGTCTATCATTTCTTCTTACGTATATCCTTTAGCCATGAGTCTTGCTTTGTTTTTGATTACTTTTCCTTTTTCGTTCATCTTGTTCCTGAAAACCCATTTAGCTCCAACAATGAATTTACCTTTTGGTTTAGGAGTTAATTTTAAGACGTCGTTGATGCTAAATTGTCTGAGTTTTTCTTGCATAACTTCAATCTAGCTTTCGTAAGCTAAGGCTTCTTCTATGCTTTTGAATTCTATTTCAAAAATAGGTGCCACGGCGCTAAACTCTTCTTTCTTTTTGGATCTGATGCGAATCCCTTCATCAATGTCGCATATGATAAGTTCTTTTGAGATTATTAGACTTGTGCTTCCAATTACTAGTTGGTTTGACAGTTTGCTGATCTTTTGCTTTATTGATTTTTCAATTTCCATCCGTTGTTGATTTTCTAAGGTCTGAGTTACTTTAGGGGAGGTAGACTTTGTAAAGTTTAGGGCGGGTTTAGATTCTTCATGTTGAGTCTAAATCAGTTGATTTTACAAAGAATTTTGAAATTTGACATTCATAGATTTTTCCACGGACTGAGTCTTTTTGTTGAATACTCTATAAGCTTTGCTTGAGGTTGAGTATCCAAGGAAAATTCCTTCGTTTGATTTTTCTTCAAACTTACCAGTTCGATCATTTTCATTTTTCAAAACAAAACATTTGCAACCAAACACATGAAATTTAGAAATAATTGATTTCTTTCCTTTGAATAATTCATATGGAGTTTTCTTCAAGTATAGACCTTAAAAATATTCTGTTAATAATGTAACATGTTGTAGAAGCTGCTTCAACCCAAAAGTGAGAAGAAATATTACTTTCAATTAAAAGTGTTATTGCCATTTCTTGTAGAGATTTATTTTTTCTTTCGGGATAAGTACACTAATGGTGCCATAAGTTATGTATGGCGCTCACTTTGGTGCAAAAGTTTCCGTCGGATCACTTAAGTGCCAAATCGGAGGAAAAACGCTCACTTTGGTACCACCGGCGAAAGATTCTGGCCAAAATGATTTATTTTTTTTAAAAAATCGATAGGCTTTTAAATGACGTCGTTTTCGGTCATTCTTAAGAAAACGACATCGTTTTGCCATCCTACATGGATGGCTTCATGGAAACGATGCCGTTTAGCTCATATGGGGAAAAATTAGGGTTTCCGCCGCTCGGCCACCGTCGTTCGCCCGCCGTCGCTCGGCCATCGTCGCTATTTGGCCACCGTCACTGCTTGGCCATCGTTGCTCAGCCACCATTGTAGTTGCTCGACCAGGTGAGCGAGGAGAGATTGAAATTGTTGCATGAAAAATTGAAGGCGAGGGCGGAGGAGGAGGAGGAAGAAGATGGGTCAAAGGGGCTACTGTTGCTGGTGCGTTGCTGGTGTCGTTGCTGGTGTGGTGCTAGTGCTGTTGCTGGTGCCGTGCCGGTGCCGTTGCTGGTGCCGTGCCGGTGCCGTTGCTGGTGTGGGTCTTCGAGGAAGAAGAAGACACGAAAACGAGCCTTCCCTCTCTCTCAATTTGGGAATTAGGGTTTCAAAGTTGGGGGAAATATGCCAAGTGGCGTCGTTTTGGTGTTTGGATGCTGACTCAACTCTCCGACGAGCCACGTTAGCATAAAAAATTAATAAAAAAAGGCCACGTCGGATTTCCGGCCAATTCCATCGGCGTTGGCACCAAAGTGAGTTTTTTTCAAATTTTTTGGTACTTAAGTGATCCGACAGAAACTTTTAGCACCAAAGTGAGCGCCTTACACAACTTATGGCACCATTAGTGTACTTATCCCCTTTCTTTCCATAATTTCATTATGTTCTGGAGTGTATGGAGAGAAGAAATTATGCTGAAAACCTAATTTATCACATAATTTTTCTATTTTTAGTTTGACTAAGTCTTGGTGACCTTGTTTAGGTTTAAATTAGTTGATCCAATTCATTGGAATCATAGGTGCAGCCTTTACATGATGTTTAATTACTCGAGCATACATTAATGTTTCGCACGAAATGAAGTGAAAATGAAGCTTCATAATAAACTTTACAAGTTGCTCATTATTCATCTGTTTATAAATCATAAGACTTTAAGGAGGGTTTAACCAAAAAAATTTCATCCTTATTTACAACATATCGAACAACTTGTTTAGCTTTTTTAATCATACATTAAACAAGGCAATCCATATGCCAATTGTGTCTTTCATAAGAATTAAAATTGCATTCATATTATGCATAGAGTTTTATCTTGATGCACGTAGATGAAGGGTATGCATGTTTGCATAGAGTTAATTAAGTTAGGATTCTTATATGTTATCACGATTTAAAAAATGCACTATGGGCATCACATGCATCTATGTAGTTTTCACTTTTACAATTATTGGTAGTTTAATAGCAAGCTCCAATCCGCAGTTTTGACCCTTGAATGTGTTGTAGAAAACTCATTTACTGTTTTGAAGCTAACAAAACGTTTTCAAAAGTTTAGTCTGAAGACTTCCAAATTCAAGTGGTATAGTCTAAAGAACTTCAGATTCTACTGTCAAAGTCTGAAGACCACCAGATTTAAGTCTCAAAGTCTACCCTCACTAATAGTTTCCAGACTAAAGAATGAAGACCTATCCAGATGTCGAATTATCTTCAAGGATTCGATTCGTATGTTTTTGGAAGACCTTTGGCTGGATATAGCATCTAATCATTTAGATATTCTTATTGGAGTTTACTTCAATACGAAGATCTTTTTGAAAGGCGAGCAAACTTGGAAGGTTCTACTTATGGAAACTAAAATCCTGATTGTATGGGCGAACAGGATTAACGGGCTTTCATCACAAATCATTCAATGACTTGAGATCACTTTAATTGATTCTGTCCAACGGGTAGATTGCAAGAATTCATTTGGAAAGTGCTAACGGTTGTGAAGGCATGAAGAAATATTTAAGGATGACTCTTCGGTTGTTCAAGGGTGTGCATGAAAGAATAATTTCAAAGTCTGAATCTCCATAATTCCTTATTCTTTCATTCGTTAAGCTTAAAAGTTGTACAAAAAAGAGAAATACATAGAGAGACTATGGGAGAGATCAGCATAAACTTTTCACTGAGAAAGTCGATATCACGAGCTGTAAAATCTCTTTTGATTCATAATAAAAACCAGCTAATGGGCTGTCAAAGCGGGAGAGTGGACGTAGGCTTGAATTAAGCCGAATCACTATAAATCTTGTGTTTAATTCTCTTTCCTTAACTTTTTTAGTTTTATTACTTTATATAATTGTTTAAAGCTGTTTACATTTCTTATTATTTATCTTCAAAAGGCAACGCACTATTTCTAAATCTTAGAGAAAATTTTATTTATACCTATTCATCCCCCTCTAGGTGTTGTATTAGCCTTTTACAGAATGCTTGGAAAGTGTTTCGCCACTGAATGCTTTATCTTGCTCATTGATGTCTCCTTCCTTTTCAATTATAGGATCTAGAAAAACTCTAAAATAAGGTGAAAGCAATGATCATCTCAAGAAATAAAGTGAAAGGAAATTCTTAAACCTATGCCAAGGGCACACCATCCAATTCAATCTTCCTTTGTATCTTGTTAAACGACCTTTCCTTGTTCCAAAGGACTCACCTCAAGTCAAGACAATTAATAAGGTTAACGAAAATCGAGGGACAGTGCGAAAGTAAATATTAGAATAATGAAGTATTAATGATGTCACAAAGGTTGAACTTTACAAAAGATAAGAATGAAGATATTTGTTGGAATATAATACATAGAAATAATAGGATATTACAATTTATGTCAATGCGAAATCACCAAAGAAATAAACGAAAAATGATAAGAAAACTAAGAATTTACGTAATTCGGTCAAAGTATAGGTATTTACATCCACGGGAAGAATCAGCAACAAATAATCTATTATAATCAGAGAATTAGAGTTTACAATCGTTCACATGCTCGAGTGTTTCACACACTTAGATTTAACCAAAAACTCAAAGTGTTTATAAATAAATAACCTTCTTGAACATAAACTCAATACACAAAAATCACCGCGCATTTAAGCTCAAAGTATAACGCTCTACGTATGCCTGGTTCGCGTACATACGAATTTGCGTTCTTCTTTCTTGATCATGCAGCGCTCTTTGGACGTTCTTTATGTGCGGCTTTGTCTTCTTCGTAGGGCTTCAGCAACTCTGCCACAAAGAAAGAAGACATGTGTGTTTTGTTTTATATGTGTGCCCCAAGGTCAAAATATTTGACCTAGGCCCACCACCCTTTTACTTCAACATGGACTAGTTTTTGCAGGAGGAAATAAATCATTACTTTTCTTTACACGATTCTGTTGAAGAAATATAACTTCTACTCTTAAATAAAGATAATAAAATATGTGAGCCTTTTTTTTCCTATCTTGTAGCTGCACATGATATCTTCCTTACTTATTTGCACGTCTGAAAGAAAAGTCCAAGAAGGAAATTGTTTCTTCTTTCTTCATTCGATTTCTAATTCTCGAAAGAAAATCTTTATCAATAAATTCGGTTTAACAAATCATTATCTGAATTCAAACTCGAGACATTAACTTAACAATATTAAACTCAATTGCTACAGACTATGTAGCACTGACATAAATACACGGCATCCAACACGATACGACACGACATGCCGACATATCATTTCTTAAAAATAGAGAATTCCGACACCTTATATATCAAATATATTTTTATATAAATAAATAAATAAATAAATAAATAAATAAATAATAAAATAATCTAGAATTAATTTACACAAAAAATATTAATTCATCATTTGTTCATATAATTCATTATTTTAATTTGACAAATACAACTGCATTTCATTACAATAATACATGAAACTTAGAGGGAAAAAAGACATTGTTCAAAGTAAAATGCTGAAATGGTATTTTTAAATTTATTTGTTTATCATATGTAGCCTTTTAAAAAAGCTAAAATAATTCTAAAAAAGAAATTGAATATATAAAGAGGCACAATGGTGGTTGGGCATGCCGTTGCCCCTGCCTTCGTTAGTGGCGTAACCAACCACCATCAAAGGGGGCTAGCGACGGAGGGAGGGTGACCTTTGCTAGCCCAGGCAAGGCATGGGTGAGGGTCACCCAGATTTGGGTAACACGTCGACTGGGGCCAGTGAGGATTACTCAGATCTAGGCGACGCTGGCCCTTGCTTGTGGCCAGCGAGCCTCCATAGCCCCAAGTCAGGCCTCACCGGCCCTAGGCAAGGGCCGCGGCCACGACCCTTGCTGGGCCTGAGCGAGGGTGTGGTGTTGCCTAGGCCTCGATCGAGGCATTGACTAGATTTGAGCAAGCTTTGCTGGTCCTTGCCTAGCCAACAATGGCCTTGCTTGGCCGGCGAGAGCCGCCCCTCTTCCCGCTCTTTTGCCGCCTTTGGACGATGAGATGACATGACATAATACGCCGATACATCATTTATTAAAAATAGATAATTCCGACACATTATATATTAATATATATTTTTATATATAAATACATAAATAAATAATAGAAAAAGAGTGTAGAACTAATTTACACGAAAAATATTAATCCAACATTTGTTCATATAATTAATTATTTTAATTTGACAAATTCAACTGCATTTCATTACAATAATATATAAAACTTAGAGGATAAAAAACATTGTCTAAAGGAAAATACTAAAATGATATTTTTAAATTTATTTGTTTATCATACGTAGCATTTTTTTATTACTTCTTTCATAGTAAAAGATTTTTAAGAAAGCTAAAATAATTCTAAAAAAAATAAATGTGTAAAGAGGCATAGTGATGGCTGGGTGTGCCATTGTCGTTGCCTTCATTAGTGGTGTGCCTAGCCACTGTCGGAGGGGGTTGGCGACCTCGCCAGCCTAGGCGACAGAGGGAGGGCAACCCTTGCTAGCCTAGGCGAGGCTCGGGCGAGGCTCGCCTAGATTTGGGTGACACGTTGATTGGGTAGGTGAGGATCACCTAGATCTAGGTGACGCCGGCCCTTGCCTGTGGCCGGCAAGCCTCCACAGCCCCAAGTTAGGCCTTGCCGACCCCAGACGAGAGCCGCAACCCTTAATGGGCTTGAGTGAGGGCGCGATGTTGCCTAGGCCTCAATTGAGGCATTGCCGAGATCTGGCAAGCCTCGTCGACCCTTGCCTAGCCAACGATGGCCTTGCCAGAGTCGGCAAGGGCCGCCCCCCCTTACTCCCATTTTGCCTCCTTTGGTCAACGAGATGATACAACACAATACGCCGACACATCATTTCTTAAAAATAATAATTCCAACACGTTATATATTAAATATATATTTATATATAAATACATAAATAAATAAGTATAAAAGTCTAAAATTAATTTACAAGAAAAATATTAATTCAACATTTGTTCATATAATTCATTATTTTAATTTGACAAATTCAACTGCATTTCATTACAATTATATATATATATATATATATATATATATTTAGAGGGAAAAAAACATTGTTTAAAGAAAATGCTGAAATGGTTTTTTTTATTTTTATAATTTATTTGCTTATCATATGTAGCATTTTTTGTTACTTATTTCATAGTAAAAAACTTTTAAAAAAGCTAAAATAATTATAAAAAAAATGAAGATATATACATATATATAGGCATGGTGGTGGCTGGGCATGTCGTTGTCGTTGTTGTTGCCGTTGCCACTGCCTTCATTAGTGGCATGCCTAGCCACTGTTGGAGGGGGCCGGCCCTAGACAGCAGAGGGAGGGCGACCCTCGCCCAAATCTAGGCAATGTGTCAATTGGGGTTGTTGGGAATGACTGATCCTCGAAAAACTGGATTCGACACTAAATCGAACCCCTATATCAATGCGGAAGACGAGACCCGGGAAAATCACATATCACCGATCGTAAAGCACACCACGGATTCGAGCGTACCTTGTTAGCCACAGATTAGACACCAATGCCGAAGATCGAGGAAGAAATTCTGATCCGATAATTCCAATTTGCCTTGAAGGGAAGACGGTGTCGCCGTAAGCGTTTTTCTTTTTTTTCTTGGAGGGAGAGAGGGAGAGGAACGTACGTACGTTTTTATGCCAAAGGTTGCCTTCTCCCTCTCTCTCCTCCTTTTATATACGTTCCTCCAAAAAGGAATCATATCCCTTCATCCATGGGCCCTAATCTAGTGGGCCGGGCTTTTAGGCCCAACATGGTCGGACGGGCCAACTCAGGCCCATCAATAAAGAAAAAATCCATTATCTTCCACTCGCACATGGTGGTCCAAAACTAACATGGGTGGACATTCCCTACTCAGCCCAATCAGAGAAAAATCCATCATAGACTCTCACTTAACATGGTGGGCCGAACAGAATCATCTTTTCCTCTCTTCAACATTCATACCGGTGAATAATTCATACGACCAGCATACTTTGAGAGCTCGTTGCCATACATCTGTTAGGAATATATAGCAGCTCATAATGTGCATCACACTCCGAGTAAATTTAGTATGCAGTACCCTAGATCGATCGATTACATTTTACATCTCTCTTGATATCTTTTAAACAGTGATATATATATATATATATATATATATATATATATATATATATATAGATTCACAATTATGATTATCACAAAGACAGTCATAATTGATTAACCGGTGAATATAAAATTACAATGTGATTCTCCAAATTCGATCTTCCTCTTTCCTTCAAACTCTCAATTTCAGTTCAGCTTGCTTTTCTAGAAATGTCCCATTAGATCGAATCACTCATGACCATTGGCAACATCCTAAGATAGCAAACACTAAATAAAAATCTTAAGAATAAGTAAGAGTCATGAGGGGACAAAACTCACACGACATAAAAGTTGATATCAAACTTTTGCCACTCTTATTGGTCGTTTCATGCATATGTAGTATGAAATACGTATTACGGTATTAACTCATTTTCCATTGAGCATATGTCTACACCTTTCAATACCGTACAGATGATAGTTCAGACATACCCAATATCTAACTTGAGTTCACGTATCTACTCATTCACAAAATTCATCAGAACTCACATCTGGCATCTTAGACAAATAAAGTAAAATATGTTGGGTATTTTACTTTCGGATATAGTAAGTATTATGTCCTCATCTTAACACTCAGTTAAGGCGATATACATGTTTTAAGTTTGAGCTCTCAATTATCACCTAGATAATAAGCTTAAAAATAGTCTCATCTCTATTTATCACACAGTAAATAGAGACGGTTACCCGTGTGAGTGGGCTAATCTTATATCTGTCCGACATACTTTCTCAAAATAATGCACCGAGCATTAAGATGCATAAAGATCAAACAAATATTCATAGGCATTAATGATGAAAACACAAATTCATCAAATGTGAACACTTAGGGAAAATACAATATTCAGTAAATCAGTCTCTACGCAATCCTAGAGATTTCATATGGCCACAAAACACATCTCTAGGTATTGGCTTTGTCATAAATTTTGTTACCATTCTATGCGTAGTATATACTTTAAGTTTACATCCTTTCGTGCAATCATATCCTTTACAAAATTATACTTGGTATCTATGTGTTCGGTCTTGCCATGATATTTTAGATCTTTAGTGTACGCTTTTGCTGCTTGGCTATCACAGTTAACCAACAATGAATCTGCAGCACTTCCAATAACACCTAAATGATCCAAAAAATCTCTTAAGTCAAACATCTTCTTATATTGCTATTGATAATACCACGAACTCAACTTCTATCGTGGACAAGGCTATACACTTTTGTTTCTTATTGCTCCAACATATGGTGTCATTATTCGGTAAGAAAACAAATCAAGAGGTAGATTTTATTTCATCTAAATCTCCTCCCCAATCAGTATCACAATAGCCTTTGAGTTGCAGATCCTTTCCTTAATAACTCAACGTATAATCAGCAGTCCCCTTTAGATTCCTTAGTATTCTCTTAACGGCTTTCCAATGTGCTTGACCTGGATTGAATTGGTATTTGCTCACCATTCTAACTGCAAAACATATGTTAGGTCTTGTACATATTATAATGTACATCAAGCTTCCAACAGCACTAGCATAAGGAACATGTTTCATTTGTTCATTCTCTTGTGGAGTCCTTGGACATAATCTGTGGCTCAATCCTTCACCTTTTGCAATAGGAATGTCTATGGGTTTATAGTCTTGCATACGAAATCGTTCAAGAACCTTATTTATATAGGTTTCTTGCGAAAGAGACAACGATCTCTTCGAACGATCTCTCGAAATCTTAACTCCAAGAATGTATGCAGCCTCACCCATATCCTTCATTTCAAAGTTAGAAGACAACCATCTCTTGACAGTATTAACCAACTCCATATTGCTTCCGGCAATCAGTATATCATCAACATATAATGATATGATCATAAATTGATCATTGGATCTTTTGATATATACACAATGATCCTCATCAATACGTATATACCATTGTCTTGATGACTGCTTAAGACCATATATCGACCTCAAAAGTCGACATACTTTTTCTTCTTGGCCTTTTATTATGAGATCAACAAGTTGTTCCATATATATTTCTTCCTCTAATTCTCCATTGAGGAAAGCAGTCTTTACATCCATCTAATATAACTCAAGATCCAGACTAGCCATTATTGCCAGAATAATGTGAATCGAGGTAAATCTTACTACAGGAGAAAACATATATTCATAATCAATTCTTTCCTGTTGATTATACCCCTTTGTCACAAGGCGAGCCTTATGCCTTTCTATTGAGCCATCAGCCTTTCGTTTTATTTTGAGAACCCACTTGTTCCCAATAACTTTGTGTCTTTTTGGAAGATCAACCAGTTCCCAGACTTGGTTTGATTTCATTGACTCATTTCCTCTTTCATTGCATGAATCCATTTTTCCTTATTAGGGCAATTTAGAGCCTCATTAATATTTCTTGGCTCATCCTCATCTTGTGGAGCAACCATAAAAGTTTCCCTTTCAATGTCAAAACATCGACGGGGAATACTTTGGCGACTTGTTCACCGTATGGAAGATTGTACACTTAGCACATAATTCCCCATCATGCTCCCACTTGGATTATGTAATGATGATGTCGTCACATCAGGTGGTTGCAATTGAGAATGACTTGAATTCAATTCATCACATCTCATATTACTCCCACTTGAACGAACTCCACTGACATCATTATCTTGATCCAAGGTTTCAAATAGGGAGTAATTTTCCCTTATTTCGCCCATCTTAAGAAATTCATCCACTAAGGATGTGACATCCCGTGATTCAAATTCAGTTATACTCCCACTTTCCTGCTCACCTATGAATACATACCCTTTTGAGTGTTCGCAGTATCTCATGAAAATACTCTTATTTTCTTTGGGACCCAATTTCCCAAACTTGTGAGAGGACTTATGAATATAGGCAGCACAACCTCATGGCTTAAGAAAACTTAAGTCCGGTTTTCTAACTGTTCATAACTCATATGAAGAAATAACTGATTTGGAAGGCATCCGATTAAGTATATTGGCAGCAGTTAACAACGCATTACTCCAAAAAGTGATAGGTAAGTTAGCATGCACCATCTTGGACCTAACCATTCCAGTAGGGTTCTATTTATTCTCTCTGCAACACCATTTTGTTGAGGAGTATATGGAATAGACAAATATCTTTCTATTCCTTTTTCATCACATAATTTTTTGAACTTATCAGATAAATATTCTCAACCTCGATCGGATCTAAATACCTTTATTTTCTTGTCTAATTGATTTTCTGTTAGGTTCATAAACCTTTAGATTTATGAGAAATCAAATAAATATATCCGACTCGAGTATAATCATCTATAAAAAAAAGTGATGAAATAAACAGCCCATTGCCTTCCTCTCACATTCATTGAACCATAGACGCCCAAATGGATTAAATGCAGAGGAAATTCAGCTCTTTTACCTTTTCCAAATGGTTTCCTTGTCATTTTCCCTACTAGGCAATGTTCACTTATGGACAAATCGACTTTTTCAATATTGCCCAACAAGCCCTCTTTGGCTAGTCTTTTCATATGTTGTTGGCCCATATGACCAAGTCTAGCATGCCACAATATTCACATCATTATCATATAAGGTAGAAGACGTGAAATAAGGGAATAACATATTGACATCATCACAATCAATATTTAGTACAATAAAACCATTCAGTAAGTGACCACAACCATAGTAGTTTGTATCTAAATACAAATTTACACCTTTATTATGGAAGTTCATACCAAAACCAAGCTTAACCAATACTAAGACATACACTAAATTTCGACGAATCTCCAGAGCATATAGAACATCAAGATGCGTCCACCATGCATGTTCAATTGGCACGTGACAATCCCTTTAACTTCAGCTCTGGAGTTATTTCCAATATAGATCCACTTAGTTCCAGTTGGTATCGTTGGAATTCCACGAAGGATCCTCTATCCTTTGCTACATGGTCTGTCGCTCCTGAATCTACATTCCACAAAGGATTGGATTCAGCCTATAATGCAGAACTTGACACATAAGCAAAGTTTTCAAATGTACAAGAGGTGTATACCTTCTTTGGCTCACGACAGTCGCGAGCATAGTGACCTCTCTTGTCACAATTGTAACATCTCACCCTTGACATTTTCTTCACTTGAGGACGTTTTCCTCTCTTGTGTTGGTTAACTCTTGATTTCTTGCAATAAGGACTTGATCATTTGCATTCCCACATATTAACCGAATCAATACGCTTGCGCTTAGAGCACAAAGCCCTTTCTGAGCTAGAACCAGCATTGAAAATATCTATTTTCGGCTCAAATGCTGTTAGACGGTCCTCAGCTAGCTCAAGGTGGCGCATGGCATCCTCAAGATCTTCCATAACATGGTCAAGAACTTCTAGTGCTTCTTGCTTTTCCAGCACATATTGAATCTTCATATTCAATATTTCACAATTGTTGCCGTTCATATAAGCAATTACATTCTTAGTTGTTGAACCATCGTTCTGAACACATCAGACATATATGCACGAATAATTAATGCCTATCATTTATGCACCCCTATTTGCATAGACCCATCATATTAATGAATAATTTCAAGTAAGGCTTCGGGATCAAAAGGTCACTATGTTTCCAATCATCCTCCAAAAATCCTAACTCAAAATTATTATTAATATAATTGTCTTATGCAAATAAATTCTATGAAGTTACAAAAACTTCTATTACTACCCACAGCTAATTACCCACAGCAACCAACAATAACATAAAGCAAATAAAATCTTAACATCCAATAAAATAACAATACTTTCATATGATACAACTAACATATCGGTTGCTACATCAACAACAATCAAGTAGTAAAGATTACATAATTAATCAAAGAAATAAATAGGGAATGTCCCTTCTAATCTATCGGTCAAAACATCTGAGAAAACTGAAGGCACATTTGCCAATCATGGAAAAACTTTTGGAGAGCATTCATGTCGCCACCAAGGCGCATTCATTCTGCGCCATGTGGCACTCAACCTAAGGATTGAAGTTTTGGTTAACTCAATCCTATAGTGCTCTCTTACAAAAGCTTCCACCAGCCTCTATAACCCGGGACTACGTTGACCTCCTATAGCCGATCTAACACTGCTTATCATTCAGGTGGAAGAGTGTTCATCAAAGTCGACACATTCTCAAAATCTGGCATAAAATAACCATTACTGATGATTTCTTGTATCATCTAATTGATCTTGACCATATGTGATACTAAATCACCGTTATGCCACCGATAATTAGCTAAATCTAACATCAGCCTTTTAAGTCTTGCATTTCCCTCGTCCGTTCTCGGGATTGCAGGTATCCATGCATAACGCATCATAGTTCCTGTAACAAATGCAGAACTAAAAATGAATTACTCATAATCCATAATTTACATAAGGAAAAATACATAATTTTCCAAAATTCATGCAACAAATGCATAATAAATAATTGATTACATATAAACCACATAGGCATACATGAAAAAGAAACAAATTCCTTTTTTTTTTCCCGGTCAACGGTTAGGTCGTCGGTCACGGTCAACGGTCAACGCCCAGGTCGTCGGACGTCGGACCGGTCGAACCGGACAGACCGGTCGGACCGGTCGCACCGGTCGAGCCGGTTCGGGCGACCCGACCGCACGTGCCGCGCGCGTGCCAGGCGTCGCAATTCGTGTCGGGTCGTTGTCAGGTTGGGTCGCCGGCCAGTGATCGGCCAGCCAACGGTCGTCGGCGATGAAGTCACCGATGACGTCATCCCGGCGGTTATCGTGACGTCATGGTGACGTCAGCACGCGTCGGTCCGCCGACCGGCGCATGTCGATTCGCCGGACGTCGGCGCGCATGTGCCGGTTCGCCACCGGCGCGTGTGGCGCATGCGCTGGTGAAGCCAGCGCTTTCGGGCGCGTCGCACCCACGCGCAGCGGCTTCTGGCCGCGCGTGTGGGCGCGTGCGGCGTCTCCCAGCGGCCCGTGACCAGTCGCCAGACTCGTCTCAACGAGCCCTTGCTCCCTATTTCATCAGAATTCGATTTCGACTTACGAAAACTCGGAAAAATGGGTGAACAGCGCTCGGGTGTCAGGATTTCTCGCCCCAATTCGTACGGCAGAAAATTTTCGCGAAAAATCAATCAAAAAACATTAAATTGATCGGGAAAATGTGAACTAGGGCTCTGATACCGATGTTGGGAATGACTAATCCCTGAAAAACCGGATTCGACATTAAATCGAACCCCTAAATCAATGCGGAAGATGAGACCCGGGAAAATCACGTATCACCGATCATAAAGCACACCACGGATTCGAGCGTACCTTGTTAACCACAGATTAGACACCAATGCCGAAAATCGAGGAAGAAATTCTGATCCGATGATGCTAATTTGCCTTGAAGGGAAGACGGTGTCGCCGTAAGCGTTTTTCTTTTTCTTGGAGGGAGAGAGGGAGAGGAACGTACGTACGTTCTTATGCCAAAGGGTGCTTTCTCCCTCTCTCTCCTCCCTTTATATACGTTCCTCCAAAAAGGAATCGTACCTTTTCATTCATGGGCCATAATATAGTGGGTCGGGCTTTTAGGCCCAACATGGGCGGACAGGCCAACTTAGGCCCATCAATAAAGAAAAAGTCCATCAGGGATCGATGAGGATCGCCTAGATTTGGGTGATGCCGACCCTCACTTGTGGCTAGCAGTCTCCATAACTCCAAGGCAGGTCTCGTCGGCCCCAAGTGAGGGCTGGCGACTCTCGCTAGGCTTGAGCGAGGTCATGGTGTCACCTAGGCCTTAGCTGAGGCATCGCCTAGATTTGGGCAAGCCTCGCCAGCCTTGCCTGGCTGGCGAGGAATAGCCCTCACCCCCCCTCCTCCCCCTTTGCTGCCTATGGTCGGTGAGGTCGTTAGCCCCCTCCAATGATGGCAGCAATAGCACCTAGCTACTAGCCCTACCTCTATTATTTATTATTTTTTTGGATATTTACATTTTAACACTTTAAATATTGGAATTTTTTAAAATTGACTCGTGCATGTTAGAATCGCGTGTTGGAGTATGTTGGAGAAAGTTGACCACGTGTTGGATTTTTTTACACACGTTGATCCCGCGTGTCGAAATATCAAACATGATACGAAAACTCTCGAAGAGTGTCGGTATTACATAGGCTACAGGAACCCAAATGGTCATCAAAGTCGTAGCTGTTGCTGATGAGCGGCTGAAGTTTGACTGGGATTCGATGGTTGTGTATGTATGGACAATGTGAAGTCCAACGTTTCATTGTCGTTTCCTAATCCGAATATTAAGGTTTAGCTATGGGGATTGAATGAGTTGCTTCCTTGCAGCTTCTTCATACTCTATGCGAGTGGTTGACATTTCTTAAAGAGTAACATCCCTTCCTTCCTTATTTTTACGCTTTCTGTTTTTATCTTTATTTTTTGGTCGGTTTTACACTTCTATTTACACGGCATAGTTTTTCTCTTTTGTGCGTGTTTTTCTTTTTCAATTTTCCTAATGTTTTTTACTGACCACGCAAGTGATCAAATGGTCAATTAATTTTCTCCACAAATCGCTAAGAATTATCAAGATACTTCAATGAATTGCTAAGAATATCTGATAAATACATGAAACAAAATTCCTGTGTCACACTAAAGTGACATTCACTCAAAAGGAAAATAGAACCATAAATTTCAGAAATACTTATATAATTTGAATTTGAATTGTTGTGATAAAATAGATATTAATAAAAGAAAAAAGTATATGATTCTCGGCAATGGCAGGTGGTAGCGATTGGTGCAACAGCTGCACGGCTTGACAGGAGAAGAAGAGAAAAAAGATAAAAAATTTCTCTTTATTATTGATGATAGAGCCATCACGCGGTGTTTATGCCGTGGTAACAACGGCCTGAAATAGAAAGGTAAATTAAAAATGCTAAAAAGAGAGAATTATTAAAAGGATAGAGATAATTGCCCTCCCCTTGCAATTATCGAAGACCACCATTAAGTGACATTTTTCATAATTTGTTTAAAATTACTATTTTTTTGTCATTCCGATAACTCCTTTTGGAGCGCAGTGAGGAGACGTAGGGCTTAATGGCTACGGTGATGACGGTTGTAGATGAACATTAACAAGGATACATGAGGAAGAAGATGAACAGTAAAAAGACAAGAAAAGAATATCGGAAAAATCTAAAGATAAATTTATTAAGCAAAACAGCAACATTTTAATAAAATTTATCAACATCATATGTTAACCGTGCCACATAAGATGTTTGGCTATAACTAAGTTGGTAGAGCTAACATTTTTAGGTTTAAACTGATCAAAATAACCGAATTGAAAATTTACTCAGATTTAAGATTACATCAACAAAATTGATATATTTAGATTAGAATCTGAGTAACAGACTTCAGAAGATAACTCGCTGATTGATCAGACTATTTAACAAAATGAAAGCCTTCTCTGGCAACTCTGCCCCATAAACAGGAGCCCCCAAGTACATCGACCAGAGGGTGAGCGAGGAGCCTATCACCATATACAGCGCCCACAACCCTTTAGTTGCTCCGAGAGCATGCTCAGGCCAAAAACTAATTAACCGATTCTCAGGTTTATGTACCATTGCGAAACCAGTAATTCTACGAAACCAAAAAGAAGTGCTCATTGGACACTACGAACACCTATTTCAATAGTCTTCTATCCTCGAGCCACCATAAATATTGCCAGTAATCAGTAAGTTTGTGATCCAGAGGATTCACTTCTTTCCACTTTCCTGTACAGAATATAGCATATGCGTCGGCTGCGTACCTGCCCAAATATATGAAAAGCAAAGCACATCAGCCAAATGATTCCCGGCCAAATCTGAAATATTCTCAAATCTAATGGACGTTAATGACAACATACACAGACCACAACCATTGCCCAACTTACTTGCCAACACCATGTAGCTGAGTCACATGAGTCCAGCTCTCATCAAGGTATTCACGTGACATTCGCACAATCATTCTAGCCCTCTTCCTTTTCAAACCCAGGGGCTGAATAATAGACTCCAGAGTTTCTATAGAAGCCTCCGCTGCCTTTGTGGCATCAGGATATTCCTTGAACAGAGCATCCAAGTACTGACTTGTCTGCAAAAGGTCGGTCATTAGTTAATCTCACATTCCATGAGTAAAATAGATGTACAAACAAATAAAAATTAACTACCAGCTCTCCAAGCTTATCCCTACCTATCCTACTACTTTAATGAAGCATAAAAAAAGTTGGTCAATACAGCAGCTTAAACCATACTACAATATAAGACATCTAAAAGCTTGAGAACACCTATCCTGTAAATGCAAAAGATCAAGAAAGGTCCACATTTATCTTTTATATCATACACTGAACCAAAAAAAATGCTACAAAATAAATCATAAGAAAGAACAGAAAGAAAACAGCAAGACCTAAACCAAAATCAATAGATGTAGATATCCCACAAATATGGGTTATGAGCCAGTACTGCATATGCCCATAATTCAGCACTGAATATAATTCTCAAGACCCAAGAATGTTCTGCTCAGAAAAATGACCAATGTTCTTTCATTCGCCAGGGGAATTGCTTTCCTCTGACGTTTCCAAGTTTGACCTCCCCTGTTTCCAGAAGAAAAAGATGTGAGGCCACCTTTAGGGTTTTAGAATATTCCCCAAAAATTCAGGTTATGTAAACTTAAAAAATCGTTGGTGATGCTTCAACCCAAGTGCTCTTGCTGGCATCATGGTCCTGCTTGTGTGCTCTCAAAATCGAAGACAGGTTGGGATTCTACAGTGCGATGTGGGTTTTTTCTCTGGTAACAGCTAAGGTAAAGGACTGATTCCAAACTAGCTACCGTGGAACCGTCCTGGTTGGTCCCGTTGCTGGGTTGAACCAGCAAGCACCAAGAACCGATCCAATCATTGGCGAGTTCCTGGTTTTCGAAAACAGGGCTGGTTCTCACCTGATCCAACCTTGGACTGGACCAACCAGGCCAGTTCTGACCAGTTCCTCCTGGGTTGAACCAGACCTAGTGCTCAGACTGAACCAGAACCAATGCTCACCCCCAACTCAGAAAGAGGAAAAAACAAAAAGTAAATGGTTAGAAAGACGAGCTTTGCTAGGAAATCCATGCAAATGTTGGCTTTCCTCATATAACTGTCACATGACATTTCCACTCACAATGAATGAGTCCCTGCAATGCAGCAGATGTGGAAAGGACGCCTTTGAAGGAGAATTAATTAGAATAAGATTACTTTGCTAATTTGATTTTTAGTTCAAGATAACTTTTGAAAAACCTTTTTCCCATGCCAAGCTCAGCTCTTATCTGAGAGCCATTAATTCAGGGGCTACATTTGAACAGTCGGCCAAATGGGAGAGCAAAATTAGTAATTTATTTTCCCCCATGATTAAATACAAGACCAGCCTTCTTGGAGGAAAGAGCATTGATTTTTTTTTTTTTTTTTTTTTTTTTGATCAGGAGGAAAGAGCATTGATGAATGCCCTCAATCTGTGGTTAACGTGAGGGAATGCTGAGGAGGAACATGGCAACAAACCTGAATATATTGACTAGTCCTATCAAGTAATACCTCGAACAATTGAGTAATCTACATTACCAAGTTCTTCATATTTTCCAGAAGAGTAGCTATAGTGTTCTTTTTTTGTTCAAAAACCCACTCATCACAATTGTTCCAAAGGGACTGGGGGCACATTCACATCACACATGAAGTAAATACAAGGGGCATGTGCAAGAATCAACATACACCAAATGATAACATGAGTTGACGAACAATAGTTTTGCAGCAAAATTGCTGGACCTCAAAGGAGCACTAAATACTGAGAGATGGGGAGAAAACAACAAATCGCCACTTAGAGACAGACACTGACAAGGCTGCATTCAGCCTCCTGGAGACTGAAGAAACATATGCAAACTAAAGAGAACCCCAGATACACTCTACAAATATAAAAGATCTTCATTTCTTTTCAAGACACTCAATTTAAGAAACCAATTGCAAACCTGTGACAAGACTTGCTTCTGGAATAAACTTTGCAATAAAAATAATGCAAACTAGTATATTATGGAAATTTGAGCTTGATTAGTAACCCCGTTAAACAAACTATATATAAAGACAAAGTTGCATAAATTGAAAACTCAACCTGGACTCAACTTTGCCAAGCCTGCTGATCATGTCATGAGGCTATCCAAGCATGTAATCTAAAACTCCTAGTTCAATGGAAATTGACTTGATGTAGACTTTAAGTTACAATATTAGTTTACCATTAATAACCAACAATTTGTAGTTAGAAGAATTTCAATGCTGTTGTTAGTACATGGAGATCAATATTACTATGAAGAAAGGAGAAACAACAAATGTTCCTCTCGAAAGACCATGGAGAGGGGCCATTTTCAGGAATATGTCTTAACTTTAGAGGGAACACACCTAACAGGGTCTCTACATCTACTGCCTGTTGACATTTCGCATTCTGAAACTATCAATTTCTTGAAAAACATTCCAGCAATATTAGCAAGTTCTATATTAGGGAAATGACTGAGTAATTCAGGAAGAGATGAAACCAGTGAACTTCAACTTTTGGAATAGGAAAAGATAGAACCAGAGAAGAAAGAAAGAAAAACACAAACTTGACACACACCTTGCTCTACAGTTATGCCACTCAGTACTAAAGTTGTTGTCAATTTGTAATCCGTCACTCACTCCAATAAATAAGCATTACTTCTAGGAAGTGACTGACAAAAAAACAAAAAAAAAGTGTTCTTTAGGAGTTCTTGGGCACAGCAAGCTTATGGACATGATGAGGACAAATTGAAGTAAGTTTGAGAATTTGTATTTGCTGTTTACACTCATGCTAAATTCAACTTTCACAAATAGATGGTCGACAAGATCTAATGACAAATGTCAAAATCTCTCCTTTCAGATAGCTGACTTAGACCAATTTCAACAAATTTCCAAATTTCCTTTGGAAGTTAAAATTTTGAAATATATACATGGAACTGAATGTTGCAGATAAAGTATTAATCACAACAAATCATAATTAGCTTCATTCTTCCAAACCATGGGGTAAACATAACTCAAAACACAATACGACATTGCTTTTGTGAGATATATGGGATCAATAATTAGAGTCCATGTATTTATAATCTCACACGCAAGGTTGTTAAAGAACCGATTTGAAAGCAGTGCATTGGATGTAATCTCTTTTAAAATTATGTCAAAGGCATTAAGGAGACATCCTTTTCAAGTTACCAAAGACATTGACACCTGCCCTGCTTAGCAGGTTGAGCCAAGACCACACAACCTTTCTGAACTCAAGAACATCAAAAGCTTCTCAAACCAAGAGCAGCTCACAAGACTTGAACCACAATGTCGAAAATTTCTGAAACGGGACCACGTTTCTAAAATAACCAGAGCGAAAGGAGAACCAATTAGTTGCACATAGTCTACTTAAGCCAAAGTCCATTGCATGTATGCAATCGAATAGGATTGACCAAGGGAAGGAAGGAAGCAGTGATACCTGTTTGCCAGTAGTGACATTAAGAAGCATACAGATGAGGAGAACACGCCAAGGATCACGCCAGTGGCTCTCTTGCAGGAGACGGTGGCCGGAGGGCGGAGGCTTCCATGTGTTATCGGGGGCCTTCCTCCTGTAGGCCTCCGCTCTCTTCTCCGCCGCAGTCAACACCCTCCTCCTGTCATACGCCCGCCTCTTCCTCTTCGCTATCTCCTTCGCTTCCGTGCCTTCCCCTTCCTCATCGACCTTCTTCTTCTTCTTCTTCGAAACCCTAACCTTCCTCGCTCTCCCCTTGCGCTGCGGCTGCGGCTGCGGCTGCAGCGCCTCACCTTCGGCCTTCTGGAAGTAGGGCGAAACCTTAATCTTAACCGCCTTCTTCCCTCTCGCTCTCCCGTCTCTCTGCGGCCGCGGCTGCTGCGACGCGCCTTCGACCTTTTGGAAGTAAGGAGAGACCTTTACAGCATTTCCCGCCTTCGCCCTCGCACTCGGTCTCGCCTTGGCCCGCGACTGTGGTTTCTCGTCGCCTGGCTTTCTCTCTCCGAGGGTACCACCACCACCGGCACCGCCGACACCGCCGCCGTTGCCTTCGCTGCTGTTGCTCTTCTTCTGCTGGAAATAAGGGGAGAGCCTGGGCCTCCCGTCGGAGGGCGAAATTGGCGCTATCTGCTTCGCTTCCGCGCCTTCCCCTTCCTCATCGACCTTCTTCTTCTTCGAAACCCTAACCTTCCTCGCTCTTGCCTTGCGCTGCCGCTGCGGCTGCGGCTGCGGCTGCTGCGACGCGCCTTCGGCCTTTTGGAAGTAAGGAGAGACCTTTACAGCATTTCCCGCCTTTGCCCTCGCACTCGGTCTCGCCTTGGCCTGCGACTGTGGTTTCTCGTCACCTGATGACTTTCTCTCTCCAAGGGTACCACCGCCAGCACCGCCGACAACGCCGCCGTTGCCTTCGCCGTTGCCTTCGCCGTTGCTCTTCTTCTGCTGAAAATAAGGGGAGAGCCTGGGCCCGCCATCGGAGCGCGAAATGGGCGCTAGCCCCTCCTTCTGCTTCTTCAACAACGGGCCGCCCGTGTACGTGAAGCGCGAAATCATCTCCAGGATTTTCTCCCTGATGGGAAGGCCTCCCTGTTCGGGATCAGCTTCCGCCGCTTGACCGCTCGCCGGCTTCTTCTGGAAGTAGGGAGAGACGACGACGACGGCGGCGGCGGGCTCCTCTCCATCATCGGCTCTCTTCTTCCTCTTCTTCGCCATTGCATCTCCCCCACGAGTACGTGATTCGGGAAGAAGGACCGACGATGAAATATCCCCTCTTTCTTTTTCTTTTTCTTATTCGTTTTACATTTTCCCTTTCCCTTTTCTTTTTTATTTGGGCAATCGGCGCCAAACCCAAAAAAAGACCGCCACTTTTATTCCCGCCACGTCATCATTAGTTGATGAAACTACAACGAAAAAAAGAGTAAGAAGCACCGGTCCTCCTTTTCAGTCGTAATTTTCTTCAATTTGTCGTGACTTTTCTGAAATTAACGTAAGAGCGGTTACTGTTTTACACGATAATTTATGGGTTGTGAAATACGTATTGTTGACATAATTCGTTTGCACTTGTGACTAGTAATATACGATAGAGTTTGTCCGATGAAAATACTAACCCTAGGTAATTAATAAATAATAGAAGGGATAGTGCTTAGTGATCATCCACAATAATTGTCATTACTCTGTAACTATTTGCAAATAACAAGATACTAAGGCTATATTTGATAACGCTTTCTAGAATATGTACTTATGTTCTTGAGAACAAAAATAAATTAGAAATGTATTTGGTAAGTTCTTTTTATTTTTGGAAACAAATTGATTATCAAAAATATATTTGGAATAAAAACAAGTTTTCAAGAACAACTCCAGAAACAAGAATGAAAAAAAAAAAAAAAAGAAGTGTTTCTTCCTTCTTCTTGTTTTCTTTTCCTCTCTTCTTCCCATAACCAATCGTCGCGAGTCTTGTCGACCACTGGTAAGGCCCCCCCGTCATGTCCCAAACCTCAAGCGCACCAACATCCCGCCATAGTCATGTAAATGCGACATTCCCAGATAGTGCCGCCGACTCCATTTATTTATTATTACACAAGCGGAAAGTATTATAAAACCATTGACAAAAATTCACAAAAAAGCGGGAAACCAACTCATTCATAAACAAACATATTTTCAAAGGTAACCACACTAGGGTTTACACATATACCAAAAAGAGGCAATCTATAAAAGGAATCATCTTATGACCACTAGTCAGACTCGCTCTTCAATCCCACTTCTAATTGATCAGCCTCCGGGGGTTCCACCATCTATGAACCTGAAATTTTTGGCCCACAATGAGGTGATATATTATCTCAACAAGTTCAACTCCTTAAACCCATAGTAGAAAGAAAATACGCCCAAATGTGGCCTAGTTACACCACATAAAGGACTTACTTCGCTTCAGTTCCTTCATATAGGTTAGCACAATTTATATTACTCAATTACATGTTCATATCACCAAACCACATACAATAATACGAACTTAAACAACCAGAACGCATTCGCTTTTATATAATTGACAACCATGAAGGTATTGATTATAAGATTGAATTGTTATGACATGTCCCATTCCATGTCACACAATTTTGTCTCATAATTCGACATATTAGCAATACTTAATATGCATTCCAATTGTTATTCACTACCATATAAGGGCATAGCCTACTCACATTTTAGCTATCTACTGACATTAATGCTAAGTATCGCCTCCCCCATGGAGCGCGGCTTCATCATTACATCGACGACATTCCCGAAAGAGCATGTATCTAGTTGGCCTAGCCTCTACTGTGACCCGAGCCACGTCACTCTATTAATGACATTTCTAAAGAAATAAAGGTCCAGTTGGCGTAACCACTACTGCAACCGAGTCTTTCAACCAGCACATGACAATTCAATATTGGCCCCCGGACATTTTGCATTTCACTTAATGCTTTGATTAAAATAATAGTCCTAGCCTCTTTCTTTTGTATTAAAACATTCGAGAAAGTAGTCGTGCGTGAGCACACGTCACTTTGAACCAAAAACCAATATCTTCCATTTTCAAACCTCGCTGTTTGATATAATACTTAAAATCCAATTTCGGTGTCAAACCCGACAACCGAGATTTTTTGAAGAAATTATATACTTTTCACAATCACTACTCGGTTTCACAATTCAGCAATCAATTGCACAAATCATCACTCAAATTGCAATATCTAATCATCAAATTCATAATTTGAATACATAGCAGCGATTAGCGCGAAATTCTGAGAATTTAAGGTCCCGAAATAATTTTCGAAATTTATTAAATAATTAAATTTATTCAAAAAATTAATTAAATAATAATATCAATATTTTTCACAATCCACACTTGATTTATAATATCCAACCATCAATTTCAAAATCCGAATACATAGCAAAGATCAGCACGAAATTATGAGCAATTGAGGTTATAAATAATTTTTCAGTTTTTTATATAATAATATTTTAATAATATTGTAATATAATATATTATTAAAAATTCAAGAATTTCGAAACATTTAAGTAAACAAAAAATAAAACCCTATTATGTCCCATCAAGGTTTATTATTAAATAATCTCTCTTAGCCTTAATTAAACATGCTTTAAATTAAACAAATCTCTTAATCTAAATTACAATTAAATAAACTAAACTAACCACCTAAGCTTACTTAACTTAGATTAAGCATACTTAGGACATCATTAACCCTCTAATCAATATTTGGTGAGTTAAACTCATTTTATTAATAAACCAATTAGACCAAAACGATGAGGACACCGAGGAGAACAACTTTCCTCAAAGCGAGCCAAGCGATTGGGGTTGGGAAGCCGGCCAAAATGGGCCAAAACCAGGCTACCATACTCATTTTTGCAGCTGCTGTGTTGGTGTCGAAGGAGGGTGGATCCGAGCTCGATTGGGCGGAGGAATGACGAGGGAGAGACGATGGCAACTTGGGGCAGTGTCGGATGGCGACTCCGGCAGCAGCGAGCAGAGGCATGGGCGGCGAGCAGTTTCTCCGATAGTGCTGCAAGCTTCGCTTGTCTTCGGGGGTAGGGTGAGCGGGCGAGGTGTGTGGGCGGCGCAAAGTGGCGGTGGCGATGGATGAATAGTGAGGCTTTGGCTGGTGGCGTGCGATGACCATGGCTACTCGGTTCCTTCCTCCATTTTCTAGTCTTCGCACAGCAAAGATGGAGGGGGAAACCGATGGAAGAGGGAGAGGAAGGAGAGAGAGATGGGACCCATTCTTTTCCTTTTTTTTTCTTTTTCTTTAATTCAATAAAAATGGCCCACCATGACATCAAGTTGACATCACTTCCCACTCACCCAAATCTTCCACCACAATCTTCCTAATTGGTCTAATTTCATTTTCCACCGAGGCATGGAATCTTGTACATTAACTTCTTCAATTTCATTCAATTCTCTTCCAATTGATTCCAATTGAAGTTCATAAAATTAATCCATTATTACCACACTTCAATTCACATATTTACTTGTCCATAGAACCATTTTGATCTCAAAAATACCATAAAAAACGGGCTTACCAATTTTCCAAACCAAATTAACCATACTTTGATTATTTTGCTGAAAAACTCGATTTGCATGAAAAATCTTCCGAAGATGAGTCAATGATTCTAAAATGATTTATGACACATAAAGACTTCCAATTTTTGAATTCGATCTCAATTTCACGGTTAATTTCACTTTAGTACAATACTAGTGTATCCTAATATACCGGGTAGCTTTTAGAAATTTTCATGCATTTGACTTGTGGTTGATCAATTCAAGTCACAATGTACATCTTTGACACATTAGCGACTTTTGGTTGTCGGGGTAATCTCAAGGTTTCAAATACGGACACAGGGTACCAAATTGACAGAAAAGTTGGTCTAGTGCCGACCGATAAGAATTGTGCAATATGGTGGAATTACCCACACTTGATCACATGCCTCTGTCAAGTTGACATATTTCCGGTTTCTAATTGATTTTTAATTGTGCCATAATGACCATTGCAGATTAGCTCGGTCGAAAGGTTGCTTCTTGGTCAAATTTCTCAAGTCTGATGCATTAGGATCTCTTAATGGCTTCACCTGAAAGACTAGTTTTCACATGAGTGGCCGACTCAAGGAAAATAACTATATGCGTGCCAACGAAATGCCGTCTCAATTTATTGAAAATAGAATTAGAAAATTGGGATGTCATACCCTTAAGCCTCACCGTGGCTATGTGAGGCTCAACTTCGGCTAGATTTTGTGAGACCAAGCCTTGCCTAGCCATTGTGAGCCTCGCTGGCCATCGGTGAGGCCCCCCCTCAAGCCTTGTCGTGATTGGACAAGACGACTTCACCTAGATCTCGCGAGGTTGAGCCCTTCCCCAGCCATCATGAGCCTTGTCGACCTCTCTGGTGGCTGGCGAGGCTCCCTTGGCCCTAGCAACTGGCTAGAGGAACTCCCTCGGCCCTAGCAATTGGCTAGAGGAATGAGAAAAAAAGAAAAAAAAAAGAGAAAAGAAAAATTTAATAAAATTATTAATAAATTAAAAGAAGTTTTAAGTGAAAAAAATATATAATGTCATATCAAATACATTTCTCTTTCTCGGAATAGAAATTTTGTGTAGTTATCAAAATGTATGCAAATACTCAGAAACTATTCTCGAGAATAGAAATAGAAAAAAAAGTATTTCTAAAAAAAATTATTCTCCAAAGCAAAAATATTATCAAACACACTCTAACCATCCTCTATGCACATAAGCATACCTCAAAATCTCTTTAGATTTAATATCCCAATGGTGCAAAAAATTTGTAAACAACTTGTTATTTTTTTCTAGTTCTTAATGACTTACCTCTATACTGAAGCACGCCTTCATAATAAGTAGATATGACCCTCTTAGCGAGTAATCTTTTTGTTATTGTCATAATCTTCCGTAGTCAACGGGATTATTGACATTGTTATAAACGGTGATTTTCATTCCTAGTATTCCCTTTTTCTATTTTAGAACGGAGGGTCCTAGATGGGTAGTGAGCTAACCTTTAACGGGTGCAAAGGCTTCCAAATAAAAGGGGAGCTCTAGCATGTTTGTAAGTTATTATCATTTTTAAATCATCAAATGATCGAAGTTGTCTTTTTTTCACTTTGATACAATGATCTAGATATATACAAGCATATTGGTCAAAGTGGATTTTAAACTTATTTATTACCTCAAAATAATTTGAATGGATCTAACTATAATGGGCTTCTGAAATGAAAAGCCTAAAATAAACAAGTTTAAATGGGCTTTAGATCGAAGCTATTTCCAACCGATTTAAAACAAGGCTCAGACTTGTCTTTATCTCTTCCTAGTCTTTCTCTCTTCGTTCGCCGTCTTCTCTTCGTCTAACTTAGCTTAGGACGCCTCCAACTCACGCATCGACGCTTCAAGCTCTTAAATCACTTCACTAATTTCTCCAACTGCCAAACAATCTCCCTCTCGAAGTCTCCATCTCTCACTAAGTAATCATGAAATTTTCCTTTTTCTAGGGATTTCAGTCGAATCTAACCCAGTCAAGCTTTTTCCTCAACCAAATGCTAACCTCTCGAATCTGCTGGAAAAATATGGAAAAGAATAGAGGAAGAAGAAGAAACGTATTGGGGGATGAATATGTAACACTTTTTGGTGTACCAAGAAAATAATAAATTCGAGAAAGTGATAACAAAAAGAAATAGTAATTGGTGGTGAGGTATGGCTAACCAAATATCCTTAAGACGATTAGTTCCTGTTAACGATGTTAAATAATTTCATGAATTTCACCTCCCAATATACAACATCTCAAACCTATAGGTATAAGCACTATACATTAATGACTTTATCGAACACTTCTTGAAACCGGCACACTTAGAGAAACTTGAAGAGATGATATGTAGGTATTTTTTGCTTCTTCTTCGAATGAAGACTTTTAAATCTACCTATAGAGTTTTGGAATTCATGTATGAAACATGAATCATGAATTAAAAAGATACAAGTATCTAGGAGGTTCATGAATAGATACACGAATTTAAGAGATACATTAACTAAATGGACACACAAATTCAAAGATATGTGAAGTTGAGAGATATGTGAATTAACGAGATATGTGAATTAATTAGATACATGAATGGAAACAATGTATCTCCTAACAACCTCACTGGAAAATTTGCCTATGGTAACAGCCCAGGGAAAACAAAAACAGAATTTTTGGCAGGTATGCTGTCCCACACACATGGCCCTTTCTTAACCTCATAATAGGGATTGCCTATTAGTCACTAAATTCCTTTTCATTTTTTTGACTCATATCATAGGAAATTTTAGGGTAGTAGAATTCCGATATATAAATTCTACATTTGTGGCAAGTGCAAAGCATACTATCAGGATGGATTGATAAGAATATTTATAGTTTTAAAGAATCATACCAGGCAATAAAGAAGAGGGGAGAGAAGTTTTAGGGATTCATATCAAACCACACAATTTGATTTCTAAAGAGGGTGTGTTCTACCCCTTAATGCATACATGTTCTGCCTTTTATAGGCGTAAAACAACACACTAGAATTTTACATAGGCTCCATTTGGTTAAGCTTTCTCAAGGGGCTTTGAGCCCCCAAAGCCCCTTGAGAAAAATTTAAGGGTGTTTGGTTCAGCATTTGATGGCTTCTTGGCAAAATGCTTGTCTTTAAAATGTTGAAAGCCCAAAGTAAGTGAGGACTTACTTTGGGAATTTCAGCATTTTCAGCATGCTAGTTAAGAGATTAATGAATTTTTGCTGATTGCATATTTTACCCTCAAAATTTTAGTAAAAGTCCAATTTTATCCAATACAAAATAAAACCCTAACTCTTTCAAGGCTTTCCCTATGTTCTCACGCGACGCTCTCTTCCTCGTCTCTCTCTCCCTACAACTCGATAGCTCTCTTCTTCGTCTCTCTCTCTCCTTGCAACTCGCACCACTCCATCACGTGACAACTCTCTTCTTCGTCTCTCTCTCTCCCTACGAGTGAATATGAGATCTGGATCTTCTACCCTCTTAACGAGCGAGCGAATTCGAGATCTGAGGTTGGTTTTGTTTTTCTTTGATCGTTTGCTTCCTCTCGTGGATTGGCAATGGCTCTACCTCCTGCTCTTGCGATGGCGAAACCATAGGGATGAAATGGGGGGTTATCTTGTCTTGTGTTGCTGACTTGAACTTGCCATTTCGATTTGAATCGGTGGTAGCAAGGATCAAGGTGCATGAGCTGAGGCAGAAGTTGAAGACCAACCTTCTGACCCAATTGAAGGAACTCAAGGCTGAGCTTGCCCTCCTCCACGTTGCTAGGGTCACCGGTGGTGCCCAAACAAGCTCTCCAAGATGTACGTCGCTATTCTTACTTGATTTTCATGATTTCAATGGTTTACATGGGAGCTTTTTTATTTTTATTTTTATTTTTTATAATGTTTTTGGTAGATGGTAATGTTGGGTTTGGGATAACCAAGAGCTTTGGTTATGGTGGTTAAATTGGGTTTTCAGCACATATTGGATTTCTTGTTTGTGGAAGTCAATCGAGCATGCTGTATTTGTTGCTATTTATATGATGGATGATCGATGTTTTGGTGATGGGTACTTTCTGGTAATGGGTGGCCGGAAGCATGGGATGGTTATATTCTATAAGGCATTGGAAATTTGGAAAAGCTCGATTGGTTGATGAATCTTGAGTGGATAAAATGCAAAGAGCTGGCTTTTTGCAAGTAACTTAATGGGATTTCTTAGTACAGTTATGGTAGCTTAATTGGGATAATTCCCTGCCGGATAGTTTTTCCAATTGAACATATGGAAATTAGTGCTTTCTTTTAAAGGGGTTTTTGATCTTCAATTGTTGCAGAAAGGTGGCGAGGTTGTCAATTGCACAAGTCTTGACAGTGATTTCCCAAAAACAAAAGGTTGCTTTGAGGGAGATTTATAAGAAAAAAGTACTTGCCCCTTGATCTCCGTCCTAAACAGACTAGAGCTATTCGGAGAAGGCTTACAAAATACCAGGTAGTGATTTTGCTCCTTATTTCGAAGTCTTATCTCTAATGAGTGAGTCGAATGCGCCGAGACGCCACTTGCTTTGATTTCTTCATCTTTGGAGTTTGTCTTGTCTTTACGGACGTGATACGCCGGGCTTTGAGATCATGGACCACCAACGGGAAAACTTACTATAGATACTCGACGGTGGTGACCAACAAGTCGGACAAGATGCTGAAATATGTCAACCTGTTGATCTCCAAGCTCTACGGTCCTCTGTGGGGACTAACCAAGTCTAGCGACTCGTTTGTGTTCCCTTCCTAGATCCAATCCTTGCCTTCTGGGAAGAGCCTTGAGTTCGTGTACATCCACACTTCGCCTCAAGCAGACATCTCCATCTCAAGCTACACTCTGGCATAGGGAGATACTCAAGCTTAAGAAGTAATTGCACAGTTTTTCTGGATTTCAGGGATGTAAAGAATTGTGCAGCCATCCCTGTTGGATATGGCCTCAAAAAGTTCTCGCTTTCTTTCTTTTTGAAAATTTTCGTCTTCACTTCACGACGTCGGAACCTGCTTCCAAGCTGAATAAGGGCGAGGATCGGAGGACGAAAGGACTGAACAGACATTATAAAACGAGTGCTCATCCTCTTTCCCCTCGACTTCGTCGTTTAAAAGAGAGTCTATGATGTGCTACAACAAAGAATGGTTTGCTGAGAAGTGAGAAAAGAAAGGGCTTCTTTATAGTTCGCGAAGCCCTTTTTGTTTGTTGCACTTTACTTTTCCTTCTTGTGATTGTGTTGTTAAAAAGCTTTGCAACAATTTCTGTTTGTTAGGATATAGACTTCTGCAAAATAGTTGTATCTATTTTGTTTTTGAGGAATTTTAAGATATGAAAGTTTACTTTCGCTCATTTGGAGAGAGCTCTTTCCATGTTGACTTTGTTCAGAATTTTCAGCACTCTATCTCACAAGTAGAGATTAGCAAGTAGTCTCCAACATAATGTTGATGTCGTAATTGTCAATCCTGGGATAGAAGTTTGTCGATTGAGGTATAAAAACGATAAACAACATGAAGGATGTGGCATTTTAATATAAACATGAAGTCAGTACAGAGAAAAAACAAGTTGAACATTGATAGCCGACTAGAAACATTCTCGGTCGCAGAGCACCTATTTACATTTTTGCTAGTTTACATGGTGCCGGGAGGTCACTGCAACCCGCCTGAATGAAGAGCAACTTCTTTTTAAGGACTCTTCGAGTTTGGTTTCTTTAGCTCGACCACAATCACGCTGACATTGTCCTAGCTACCTTGAGCCATGGCCAGTTCGGCTAGCACTGTCGCTGCCTTGGCAGCGTTACTTCCTCTCAGCTCCTCAGGGAACCTTCCCTTTATTCGTCCATTGAAAACAAACCTAAAAGAACCCTATGCCAAAAGTTTAGCTTTGGTTAACATACTAAAATTTGGGACAAAATTGTTGAGATTTAAGGGGCAAAACCCTCTTTCTATGAAGACACTAGATCTGGAACTTGCTCTCCAAATTTTATTATGACCTATTCTTTTAGGGGACACCTAAGCTAAATGACCCACCTCTCTCATTAATTGCCTAGATTTCATGCAATCAGTAAGCTTAGATGTGTTCACATTATTAGGGAAGAGCAGGGAAAAGTGAGACCCAAATAACAGCCAGTAGGAGACCACCAACCAACGATTGAATCCTACAAAAATAACCCTAGTCTCGAGTAGAGGACTAAAACGACTGTAGCATCATCGAAATCCAAGCACCAAGGACTAAGGAGGAGGCATTGGGAAGCTAGGAGAGAAAATGGAGAGTTCTATTCCCTAGCTTCGCTGCAACCTTCTATTTCTTGGGCTATCCTCCACCCTCCTAAATGTTAAGGCCTTGTCCCTGACGACTTTGATAAGGTGATTTTTCAGGGCCGGGACTGCCAGAGCTTCCCCTCTAAACAGAATACTATTCCTCTTCATCTCAATAATATGGCAAAGGGCACCAAAAGAGAACTGGCCTATACAATGATAAAAGTATTTGCCAGAAAGGAACTTCATAGCCCATTGGAGATTGAACGACCAGGACCTATTCCACTAGGGAAGATTGCACCTAGCTACCCAAAAGAAGGCAACGTCGGCAGTGATGCGACAGTCAAAAAATAAGTGATAAATGGAATATGGCCTCTCCCTGCAAAAGGCGCAAGACACATTCTTTATCCTACCATACGATAAAAGTAACACCTGAGTTAGAAGACGATTCTTAGTAATAAGCCAAATGTTAATTTGATATTTTGGAGAGATCAAATTACTCCAAATAAACGCAGACCAAGGGATCCAGTTCTTCTTCCTCCTAATGGCCTCCCATGTTGAGCCAATCGTGAAGAAACCTGAGGAGTTCTCCATCCATCGAAGCTTGTTCGAAACCCAAGAGAGGATAGGGAGGGGCTGGTCCCACGACTTCATTAAGGTCCTGATGGAGTGACCAGAATTGGAGAAGAGGTCAGCCAACTTCACATGTCTAGACAAGTCGGAGCTATATATGAGAGTGTTCGAAAATAAAAGGTTCAAAGGGCCTTTAGGGTGCCGATGGTCAAACCAAGAGACATTGATAAACCATCACCGATCCTCTAAAGGAAGGAATGGTAAAACTCATTCTTGAGTTGCAAGATCTTCCTCCAAGCCCACGAGTAGTAAGTTGGTGTACTAGCCACCTAGAAATTTTTCCTTCATAAGAAGGTAGAGTGGATCCACCTGCACCACATGGATTCCTTGTTTGTGAACAAAATCCAAATATGTTTAAGCATGGAAGCCTTATTGCATTCCCGAAGCCTACGAATGCCAAGCCCTCCCTCCACTTTCGGGAGGCACACATCTTCCTTTCCAGAGAAATTGTCTTAGGATTCGCTCAATGCGATCCAACACCGTGCTAGGGATAATAAACACACTCGCCCAATAAGCTTGAATGGCGTGAAGGACTGACCTGATCAGTTGAAGATGGCCTACAAATGAGAGGAAACGATGGGCCCATGATTGCACTTTCACTGTGATGCGATCAATTAGGGAGATACAATCTACCTTACAAATTTGCTAGAAAATAATGGGCACCTCCAAGTATCGCACCGGCAATTTCCCTTCATGAAAGCCAAGGGCAAGGAGAATTTGGTTTCGAAGAGAAGATGAGCCTCCCACAAGGAAGACCTCACTTTTGTTAGAGTTAGGCCGCAACCCACTCCAATCCGAGAAAACATCTAGGCCTCCCTTTAGGAGAGAAATCAAATGCATATCAGCTTCGCAAAAGAGAAAGACATTGTCTGCAAAGAATAAATGCGAAAGACATGTTGTTTTGCACCTCTAGAAATATTTGAACCCTAGTTGCCTAGTGTGTAGATAACACTAGGGAAAAAACCATGAAGTTCGCCATTTATAGAGATAAAGAACTTTGGAGTGTGAACACATACCATGATGAGCCGAATCAAATGATCAGGAGAGCCGAATCAAATGATCAGGAAAGCCAAATGCCTTGAGAACTAGCTTGAGGAAATCCCAATCCATAGTGCCATATGCTTTCTGGAAGTCCACCTTGATTGCACACTTTGGCAAATAAGGAATGAGATGGAATCCAGTGAAAAGCTCCTAGGCCAGGAGGATGTTGTCCCTAATTTGCCGACCTTTAACAAAGGGATTTTGAGAAGGGCTAACAATGGTTTAAAGGACGGTAGCCATTCGATTGGCCAAGATCTTGGTAATACATTTATAAATTGTATTACGATAAGCTATGAGCCTGTAGTTTGATACTATAGAGGCATTGGGCACTTTTGGCACTAGAGCTAAAATAGCATTTTTTATTTCACGAAGAAGCTTACCTGAAATAAAGAAGTCTCTAATCGCTTCCAAGACCAAGGGCCCTACATCTCCTAGTTTTGTCTAAAGAATTCAATAGTAAATCCATCAGGTCCAAGTGCTTTGCCTTGAGGTATGGAGAAGAGGGTCTCTCGGATCTCTTGGTCGGAAATCGAGCGAGAAAGAGAGGAAACTTGCTCCTCATTAAGAGGGCATCGAGTGACCTTTTGGATCTCTTGCAAAATCGGCATCGACTCCACCACTCGCGACACTAGCAAGTCTTGAAAGTAGCTAACAAATAGTTGTTGAACCGCTCCTGGGGTAGAGACCAGAATACTAGAGGAATCCATGTGGCACCCCTCGACGGCCCTCGATCCGATTAAGGTCGCCACGGTTCGCTTACCATTCACTTTCCTTATTAACATATCACTCCGATACCATTTCAATTGTAGCGGGTCCATACAACCTGGGGGTTTATATCTTTTAGATCGGACCCATGCGCAATTTAAATACGGAAGCACATCCAACAAACTCCCTTCCCTATATTCAGAAAACGATGCACACCTACTAAACATCGTTAAAGCCGAACACGTTTATTTACATAAAGTAGATGGACATCTTTAGTCAGTACATTGAAATGCCAATGTTTCTATAATTGGCTATACTTTAAAAGATGACCGACATCTCCTCCCACAATCGTATGCTTAAGGTCCATCAACTAGTGTCGGTGTTCAAAGGTTCCCTCCTTTGCTATCCTTCTCCTCACGGTCATATCCAACCGCTCAAACCATCTACTAATCTGAAATGTTGGTCCCCAAAAGGGATGAGTACAATCACTTATCAGGTAAAGGAATCCAATAACCACTCAATGCATCATGCAAGTCATACATGCATTGCAAGCGTTACTTACCTTGAAGCCATGCATATACTATCATGCATCATCACCACAGTCATGACACATACATGTATATCATCGTGTCATACTCATATCATCGTCATCATGACATTATTATATTACACACATGTCATCATCATCATATACATGGCACCATCATACCATACACATGTCATCATCATCATGACATCATTATATCACACATGTCGTCATCATCATCATCATCATCATGCATATCATGCATGTCATGCCATCATCATCATCATCATATCATCATGCATCATCATGCATGTCATGCCATGGGTGATCATCATTATCTCACATCACATATCATCATCGTCACCATCATTATCATGCATATCATCATGCATATCATACCATGGTTTAATTTCCACTTTTTGCTTTCAATTTGATCACCACATCACCCATTTCTCAAATCATCAATTTCATCATCCCCTCGGGTAAAGACCTTCGAGGCTTCCGGTATTCAGCCTCCTAGGCCACTGGGCATCCGGCCCACCCCCACATTCCGGGCATCTCGCATCCCAACTAGCATCACGAGGCATTCCCTTCGGGCAGAAACCTCCGACAGGGCTTCCGGCATTTACACTCCCTGGCCGGGCATCCCGCACCCCAAATCCTAGTATCGCGAGGTATTCTCTTCGGGTAGAAACCTCTGACAGGGCTTCCGGAATTATGTACCGACATACCACCAGACCTCCCCTGGAATTACGTACCGTATACCACCGGGCATCCCGACACTCCTAGGGCCATCCGGCAATGCATCTCTATACATTCCGGGCATCATCATCATCCACCACAACCACCTCCTCACTTATCATTATCCATGTTTACCAATTTCGGTCTTAATTTAGCATGTCATATGACGTGACATCAAACAAGTCACACTTGGCATGGAATTCACACATGCATCTCAATTCAATGTCATGCATACATCAAGACCTCATCATACATGCAACATGGTATAATTATTTATGAAATAAAATTAATGAAATTTATGGCCAATAAAATAATCCATTTTTCATGCCCTTTTTCATTTATTTAAATTCCAGCTTTTTGTTATTTTCAAAAATATTAAATTTAACATCTATAACTTCCCAAAAATTATAAAAATTAAGGCAAGTGATAAACCAGCCAATAGGATAATAATCTCATACAAAATACATGGCCAAATAGAATTTCACACAATTTTATAATTCTCACAAAATGGCGTGTCATTTTCGGGTAAAATCAGAATGCACAGTTTCTGAAGAAGTTCGATTAAAATATCCATACGACCTCCAAAAATTACGAAATTTTACCGAGTTATAGCCAAGACATTTTTGTACATCTTTCATGAAGACTTCCAAGCCAGATTCTTTCTAGATTATTTTCTACAGTCACACGAAGCTTCTGGATCCATTACCGAATCATCCAGTACATGCTTCTCCGAAATACTGAGTTTTCACCAACATTTTCTTCTTCGTTTCCTCTGAAATTTAGGTATGTTCTACATCAAGATGTTCTCTACAGGTTTCATGAAGAGATCCAAGTCAAATATCCAGAGTATAGTCGATATTTAGGTCCATGAAGTCTCGGGTGTCCCAAAATACATATCCAGAATTACCGTCTTCAAGATCTAGTCGATTTACTAGGCTATACTTGTTCATTTCACTTCAAATTTGATTATGTTGTAATTTAAGATGTCCCCTACAACTTTCATGAAGAAATCAAAGTGAGATTCTCATCACAAACCAACATGCAATCACGAATCTAGCAAAAGGTCAGTAAAAACTCTCCAGATCTGAGGTCTCCGTAGGATGAGACTTTAACCCCTCAAATCTCCATCATTTTTCACGAAATTTCATAATGTTGTAGTACAAGATGTTAGCTACAACTTTCATGAAGAAATCGAAGCCAAAATCGGACTCTAAACACACATGCAAGCTCAAACAATTTACTGACTCACCTGATCCGAGCAAGAACAGTCACACCATTCACACACAACTCATCCATGCTTCGGTTTTTCTCATCTAACACCCAAAAGCTCAACATGCAAATGACATACAAGCATGCAAGATAAGTTAGAGGACTCCCACTTGCCTCTAGACCGGCTGGTCGACGGCGTAGGGCGGTGAACACGGCGGCACACGGCGGACGGACGGCGGTTCCCTCCTCCTTTCTCTCTCGGCCGCTCCTCTCTCTCTCTCTCTCTCTCTCTCTCTCTCTCTCTCTCTCTCTCTCTCTCTCTCCTTGGGCGAGAAAATGCCCGGCCACCCTTCTCTCTCTTCCCTTCTTATACCCCAAAACTCTCATCATTTGTAATGATTGCATGCCACTTAAATTAGCCAATGCATGGCATCCTAGTCTAGGCCAATGCATGAAGTCTTCTTGCCACTTGTCTTGATGGGCTTTTGGGCTTGGGCCTCCTCTTCTTGGGTCGGCGACAACCCCCTTTAGTGGGCCTAATTGGGCCGATTAACTTGGCCCACTAAAATCTTAGGCCAATGGGCCTAAGGCCCAACCTAAAAATTGAATTTTCCTCTCTCTTTTTTTTTTTTTTGAAATTCCTTTTTATAAATATTTTCAATTTTCAATTTTCATCTTGGCCAAAGAATAAATCATCCTCATAAATTTATCCTTTGATACTAATTTAAAAACTTATGATCACAAGCACAATAACACATAGCCTTAAGGAAACTAATGGCTAAAACATAAACCATAGGTAATTTTCATTACCTAATTATTGGCTTTAATTCCTCTAAAGAATGACTTGAATTTTGGGATGCCACAATCCAAGACTAAGATAATCTTGTTTCCCAACTGTTTTTTAATGATAGAGTAGTGAGAGAACTTAGTGTTCCTATCTCCTTCTTTTAGCCACTTAATTCTAGACTTTTGCCTGTAAAAAGACTCTTCTTGATTCTATAAGTCCATAAAGGTATGCCGATGAGTCTTCTCCAACTCTGCAAGGGCAATGTTAGATGGGTCTAGCTGGAGGCTATTTTGGGTAGCGCATAGAGCATTCCTAGCATCAGCTGTTCTAGTTGAGATATTAGAGAACAATCCCTATTAAGAAGCTTGAGCCGACCTTTGAGGGTCTTTAGCTTGTTTACTAACTTGTACATGGGCACCCTCTCCCTTGGGGTATCCCAAACTTGAGAAACAATAGAGTAGAAAGATGGGTGCTTAGTCCAAAAGTTAATGAACTTGAATGGCTTTCGTTGAAAGATAGGGTTCAAGACTTTAATAACCATGGGGGAATGGTCTGATATACCAGGGGCAAGGAATGCGGCTTCGGAGATAGAGAAATCTTGGCTCCACTTTGTATTCACAAGGACTCTATCAATCTTCTTTGCTTTGCGATTAGGCCCAAATGAAGTAGCCAAGGTGAAGCGAAAGCCAACATATCTCAAGTCTTCAAGCTCTGCATGAGCTAAGCATTGTCTGAAATCATCAAAGTAGGGGATCTGAGAGTTAGAGCCCCCAAGCCGATTAAACAGGTCGTTAATGGCATTGAAATCCTTGGCTATCAATGTCACACCTTAATCCTCGAGCGGGTGCCCATCCCTTTGCGGTCAATAAAAATTGCGACATCCTAGGATGTGTCGCCGACCCATTCATTTTATTGTGCATGTGGAAGTGAATAAACAATATCCTTGACAACAACCAACATGTGATAGAAAAGTAGGAAACATATTCATAACCAAAACACTTTTATAAACACCTCGGTTTATATACAACACTAGTCTACATTCAAGAGTCTACAAAAGGCCGGCTCTCAAAAGAAGTTATCCTAAGATCTACTAGTCAGACACATTTGCCGATCCTTTGGTCTCCATAGGCTCCGGGGGCATCGGGTCCTCCACAGCACCATCAAGAGGGTTAGCAGCACTCTCACCTAAAGCGGCGTCTATTGCCACATAGGGGATTTCAAAACCCTGGAGGGGACCTTCCTTGTATCCAATGAATTTGTGGCGAAACCACACTATGAATTAGTATTCTTTGAGGTAGGCGCTTATCGACCCAGACAATGGTCACCACAAGTTCATAGACCTAGTGGCCCCCGAGATCAGGGTAGTCAAAACTCCGCTCAGTAACCATCATGGACCGACCAAAACGTTTCAAAGGAACAACCATCTAAGGACTCGAAAAGATTAAAGCCCACAACGGGATGAGATAATGTTTCGGCAAGTTCACCCCCTAAACTCCAACTAGGAAGGAAATACGCCTAGCCATACAACCATATAGCCGCACAATCATAGAGACTTACCTCGTCTCAGCTCCTCCTTGTAGGTTAGCACAGTTTAAATACACAACCATATGCAGGAATCACACTCAACCAATTGGAATTCCACCACTTTCATCTTAATAAGCACAAGGGTCTCGATTATAGGGCCAAATTGTTATGACACATTCCATACCGTGCCACACAATTTTGTCTCATATTCCAACGCTCAATTTCACTTAGTATGCGTTCCAATTTTTAATCACAGTCACACACGGGCACGACTTACTCGACGTTCGCCAGTCTTCTGGCCTAACCAGGCATCGCCTCACCCCACTGAGTGCGGCAACATCACTATGTGGATGGCATTCCACATAGAAGTATTAGTCCAGCCTCTATTGCGACCAGCATCCATTAATAGGGCACCCCATATAGGGGCACGTCAATCTCGGCCTAGGACACCGTGCATTGCACTCAAATGCCTCAATTAAAATAGTGAACCTGACCTATTTTCTTCGTATTAAAAATACACGGTAAAATAATCGTGTGTGGATACACGATTAATTTGAATAAGAAAAATTGATGCTCTTCCTTTTAAAATTCCACGATTTGATATAGTCTTTAAAACCATTTTGGGTGTTACAACCCGACACCCGGATTTTCTAATAATATTGAAATTTCACAGTCTTGGAATAAATAACAAAAATTCTAATCATCACTTAATTTGCACAAATTAACACTTAATTAAATAAATCAAGCACACCATTGCAATTGGCACGATATTCCGATCATCGACTATCCTAGTATAATTTTTGGAAAATATTAAATAATTAAATAAATACCAAAATTAATTAAATGATTCAATTTAAATGCAATAAATAGCAACTTAGGTCGAAAACACTAATCTAACCACCTAAACGGGCCTAAAAATTTCCGAATCTACCTAGATATATAGTATGACTACTTTAGTTCCTAATCTATCCATTCTAATCATCTAACATGCACAAACGGATAATTAAATCACTAATATATTCTAACCAAGCACCTAAACCCTAATTAGCCTAAACCAATTATCCACAAAGCGTCATTAACTCCATAAGCAGAGTTTAGCAAATAAACTCACCAATTTTGCGATCCGGTGAGTCCACTGTGACGGCGACACGGAGGTGGATGACAATCAAGCCCACGACGACAACAAACAAGGCTTGGAAGAGACCTAAAACGGGCCTCGAAGCTTCAGCTCTTGCTAGAACTTCTGCTTCTAATCTTGGTTGTAGGGACCGGTTGAAGGGGTTACTCGGCTTGGGAAAGGGACAAAACGGGACAGCAGTGGCGGCGGGACCTGGCAGAGGCGATCGATGGCTTGGACAGGTGGCCAGGCAACTCGGGACGACTGTGACGTAGCTTGGCTACGTCAGACAAGGGCATAGGGATGAGTGGACGCAAGCAAGGAGGCGGACGACATTGGCTTGGCTTGGCTCATGGGCGGTAAGGTTGGCGAGCAACAGTGCTGGATGGCAGTAGGGGCATCGATGGGCAAGGGGGGACTCTCTCCGGTTTCTCTTTGGTTTTTGGAGCTCAAATCTTGATTAACAATGGATAAAGGAGAATGGTTGAGGGAGAAGAAGACTGCAGAAGCATTGGGGGTCCCTCTTGACCACAAATATCCTCTTTCTTGATCATTGCATGCCCCCACCACTTGGGCTGTCATCCATGGCCAATTTGTAGAACAAAATTTCCCCTAGAAGCTTCATTTGATGCCTCAAATGTTGCACACCCCTTGGCCTATGAATTTTGGACATTGTCTCTTCAATTTCATTCAATTCCCCTCCAATTGAGTTCAATTGGACGTCCAAAAATCCAGTCAAGGTGTTCTTGTCAAAATCAACATTTTTTCTCATCAATTTATCCAACTTGAATCCCAAAAATATGACAAAAAATGGCCCTCTAATTTTCCCGGTCAAAAACGGCCCTACTATGAATTTTTGTCAAAAATCTTGGTTTGCGGAAAAATCTTCAGAGGATGAGTTAACTTTCTTAAAATGAATTGTGACATGACATAATTTTTAATTTTCGAAATCAGGTTTAAATTTTGTTAATTTCAATTTGGCGCGATTTTAGCGTGACCTAGCCTACCGGGTAGCTTTTAGGAATTTTTAGTGCAATTGACTCATAGTCAATTTTTTTGAGCCACATTGTGCATCATCAACACATTGGTGACTCTCGATTTCGTCAAAATCTTGAGATTTTAAATACATACACAAAGTAAAAAATGATAGAAAAGTCGGTCTAGTGCTGTTCGATATAGATTTTGTAATCATGTGGAATCACCCACACGCCCGTCACAAGATCGATTCCAATCCGATAACACTAATTACATACCTATGTCGAATTGACCTATCTCCGGTCTCTAATCGATTTTGACGGTGCCGTCGATTTTTGGTCGAATTCTCAAGTTCATTGTGTTAAAATTCCTTAACAGCTTCACTAGATAATCTAGTTATCTCATGAGTGATCAGCTCAGAGAATAGAACTATGGCATGTCGATGAAAAGCCCAACTTATTAAATTGAAAATAAAATCCTGAAAATCAAGATGTCACAATTCTTCCCCTCTTATAAAAATTTCTTCTTGGAAATTTAAACCATTATAAATTTTTAAACAAAAATGTGGGGGTACAATCGTTTCATTTACTCTTTACTTTCCCAAGTTGCTCCTTTTATGCCGTAGTGTTGCTAGACCACTTTAACCATTTGGATTGTCTTGGTGTGCAGAACCTGCTCCTTTCAATCTACAATCCGAACCAGTCTTTCCACGTACGATACCTTGTCGTTTACGTCTAGTTCTTTAAAATTCAGCACGTGGGTCGAGTTAGGTTTATACTTCCTCAACATCGACATGTGAAAAATGTCATGCACTTGCACCAACCTTGACGGTAATGCAAGATGATACGCTATAGTCTTTATTCTTTCTAGAATCTCAAAGGGTCCTATGTATCTTGGATTAAGCTTCCCTTTCCTGCCAAAGCATGAAGTACCCTCATTGGTGACACTTTCAGAAAGATGTGCTCACTAACTTGGAATTCCAAAGGTCTTCGATGCTTATCTGTGTAGCTTTTCTGGTGGTTTTGAGAAGTTTTTAATCCGTCCCTGATGATGGCAACTGTATCCACTAATTGCTAGACTAACTTTGGGCTTATGATATTTTGTTCTCCAACCTCATCCCAACAAGCTGGTGTTCTGCACGCTCTACCATACAATGCTTCAAAAGGTGCCATCTTAATATTTTGTTGGTAGCTGTTGTAGGTGAACTCGACAAAATGAAGCTATTCCTCCCAGCTTCCCTTAAAATCCAACACGCAAGCTTGCAGCATGTTTTTGAGGGTTTGAATCGTCCTCTTAGATTGGCCATCCGTCTGAGGATGATAGGTTGTAAAGTACTGCAGCTTCGCTCCTAAGGCGGTCTAAAATTTTTTCCAAAAGGCAGTTGTAAATCTCGGGTTTCGATTTGATGTAATCGTTATCGGCACTCCATGTAGATGAACAATCTGACGCACGTACAATTTTGCATATTTATCTAACGTAAGGTCCTTTTGTACGAAGATGAAGTGAGCCGACTTCATCAGTCTATCGACCACTACCCGGAAGGAATCATTACTCCTCTGACTCCTCGGTAAGCTTGTTACAAAATCCATTGTGATATGTTTCCATTTCCACTCAGGAATTTTGAGAGGTTGCAGAAATCCTCCCGGCTTATAATGTTGTGCCTTCACTTGTTGACACGTCAGGCACTTGGCGATGTGCTTGGCGATGTTCGCCTTCATACCAGACCACTAATAGTGTTGACGCATATTCTGATACATTTTAGTACTACTTGGATGAATGCAGTAATTACTATGATGAGCTTATGATAAGATCTCTTTTTAAGTTATGTATCGTCAAATACACACAATCATCATCGAAGTGTTCCGTTTTCAGAAATTTGAAAGTTAGCATTCCTCTTTTCGGTATCCTCTTATAGAATCTTCTAAATTTCTAGGTCTATCAGCTGAAGCGTCTTGATTCTAATTTGCATTTTTGGCTCAATTCTGAGGATTGCCATAAGATTCGAAAGGTGGCCTACCTCAAATTTGAAAACCGAATCTCAAACTCTCTCAAGTAAAATCCATTCCTTGACTATCATCTATGCGACTGAACACTTTCAACTTTAAGCGTCCGCGACCCTATTTGCCTTTCCATGGTGATACAAGATATCATAATCATAGTCCTTTAGAAGTTCCATTTAGTGACACTGTCTCATATTCAACTCCTTCTGAGAGAATAGATATTTGAGACTTTGATGGTCAGTGAAGATCTGTAATCTTTCTTCACACAAATAATGTCTCAAAATCTTCAGAGTGAAAATGATTCATGCGAGTTCTAAGTCACGCGTTGGGTAATTCAACTCATGAGGTCTCAATTGACGAGACGCATATGCAACAACTCTGCCATGTTGTAATAACACACAACCTAGTCCTCTAAACGACGCATCATTATAGATCTCGTATCCTCCAAGATTAGATGGAATCGTCAACACGGGTACGGTAGTTAGCTTTTGCTTAAGCTCTTGGAAACTTCGCTCGCACTTGTCCATTCATATAAATTTATCTTCCTTCTTCAGCAGTCGAGTCAAAGGTGAGGCTAAAGCTGAAAACTCTTCAACAAACCTTCAATAGTACCTTGCTAAACCCAAAAAGCTTCTAATCTCTGTCACTGTAGTCGGTCTTAGCTAGTTGGTCGTCACTTCAATCTTGGTCAGGTCTATGGAGGTTCCTTCGCTTGAAATCACATGACCTAGGAATGCTACACGAGTAAACCAAAACTTGCACTTGTTAAACTTAGCATACAGTTCATGATTCCTTAGTGTTTAAAGTACCGTCCTCAAATGCCTTTCATGCTCCTTATGACTTCTTGAGTACACCAGGATATCGTCGATGAACATGATCACAAACTGATCCAAATACTCTCTAGACACTCAGTTCATCAGATCCATAAAAGCAGCTGGGGTGTTCATCAAACTAAATAGTATTACAATGAACTCATAATGGATGTATTGAGTACGAAATGCTGACTTCGGTATGTTCTCCTTTCTGATCCTCGGTTGTTGATACCTTGTCCTCAAGTCGATTTTAGAAAATATCGACGCTCCTTGTAGCTAATCAAACAAGTCATCGATCTTTAGGAGTGGATACTTTTTCTTGATCGTCACTTGATTGAGTTGAAATAGTCGATGGACAAACGCAACGAACCATCTTTTTTCTTCATGAATAGAACTTGTGCTCCCCAAGGTGATGCACTAGGACATATGAATGCCTTATCCAACAACTTTTGTATTTGAACCTTCAGTTCTTTCAACTCAGACAACGCCATCTGGTAAGGAGCTTTAGAGATTGGCTCTGTCCTGGGTGCTAACTCAATCACAAACTCTATCTATCTCTCTCTCTGGTGGCAGGCTTGGCAATTCCTTTGGAAACACGTTTGGAAATTCTTGCACTATAGCGATGTCTTTGATCTTTAGCTCATCAATTATCGTATTCACGATAGTCGCTAAGTAACCTAGACAACTCCTATCTAACAAACGGGTTGCCTCAAGCAACGAGATCAAGGTAATCGAGGGTCCTCCTTGACTCCCAATAAACTCGAAACTTTCACCACTAACAAATCTATCCTCCCCTCTCGCTCACCAATCACTAACTTGCAACTAGTACAACCCGTAGTAGATAACACCTTATCCTTTAGCGGTGTAGATATAATAATCACAGACTCCAACATTTCAGGATTCAATCCTATCAACTTAAGCAACATGGTCGTTCAAGGAAATGGTACCTGTAACCACATCAGGTAAGTCCTCAATCTATCCTCTAGTGATGGCGTACACGTTTCTTTGCATTGGAGGTCTGTTCTGTCCACCCTATTATGTACTCTGTAGTGTGTACCCTTTAATTTGACCTATCGGCAGCGGCAACTGTTGTGTTCCCATAGGTTTTCTGGGACAATTCCTAGCGATGTGACCTTGCTGGCTACACTCATAACAAGCACTCGGCTTGAATTGTTATAGGGTTGATCCATGTCGCCTTCTATAGAAGCGACACATGCTCATTTGACTCAGCGTAAACTTACCTATCCCACCCTTCCTGTTCGATGGGATAGGATACCTTCCTCTTGACATTGCATGCCCCCACCACTTGGGCTGTTATCCATGACCAATTTGTAGAACAAAATTCCCCCTAGAAGCTTCATTTGATGTCTCAAATGTTGCTCACCCCCTGGCCTACGAATTTTGGACATTACCTCTTCAATTTCATTCAATTCCCCTCCAATTGAGTTCAATTGGATGTCTAAAAATCTAGCCAAGGTGTCCTCATCAAAATCAACATTTTTCCTCATCAATTTATCCAACTTGAATAAAAAAAAGTGACAAAAAACAACCCTATAATTTTCCCGGTAAAAAACGGCCCTACTTTGAATTTTCGTCAAAAATCTCAGTTTGTAGAAAAATATTTAGAGGATGAGTCGAATTTTCTAAAATGAATTGTGACATGACAGAATTTTCAATTTCTGAAATCGGGTTTAAATTCACGTTAATTTCAATCTAGCGTGATTTTAGCATGACCTAGCCTACTAGGTAACTTTCATAAATTTTTAGTGCAATTGACCCGTGATCGATTATTTTCGAGCCATGTTGTATATCTTTGACTCATTGGCGACTCTCGGTTGTCGTAAAAATCTCAAGCTTTCAAATGCGGACACAGGGTACCAAAACGACAGAAAAATCGGTCTAGTGTCGATCGATGAGAATTTTACAATTAGGTAGAATCACTAACACTTAATCACATAGCTCAGTCGAGTCAACCTATTTCCGATCTCTAATCGATTTTTAACTGTGTCGTAGTGACCCTTGCAAACTAGCATGGTCAATCAATCGGTTTTTAGTGGAATTCTCAAATTTATTGCGTTATAATCCCTTAATGGCTTCACCAAATAGACTAGTTATCTCGTGAGTGATCAACTTAGAGAACAAAACTATAGGCGCGTCGATAAAAAGCCCAATTTATTCAATTGAAAATATGATCGAAAATTTAGGATGTCATAAGGAGCCTCAACGCTTGGAGTTGGCTGAAGACTTATCTCAGTGTTGGATGAAGGCTTGAGATTCTCACACTTGTGGCCAAAAGTGCCACACTTAGGGCAAGCCACTGGTCTCCACTCATAATCAATCTCCATAGCTCGGGTTACTCCATTGAGAACAACAATGACCGAGTTACATCGAGATTGCCTTGCATTGATCTTGACACACACTCTAGCAAAGGAAAGCATCCTCATTTGTTCCGTGCGTTGGTCGACATAAAAGGGCTTACCAACAGCACTGGCAATCCCACTTATTGTTGGTGTGGACCACAATTCAAAGGGGAGGTTCTTTAAACGTATCCAAATCAGAATGGTGGAATGGTTGTCCTTCTTTAAATCCAACAAAGGCTTCCATTGTTGTAGGATAAGGGGGACCCTAGCAACTGTTAGAGGACCATCCTCAAGAATCTTCCTACGAAACTCCGAGTCTGGGATGTGGAAGAAATAGAAACCTCGGTCATTTGCCATCACTTCAAAGAGTATTGGTCCCCAAGCGTGTTTTAGAGCTGTCTCGGTCATCTTAAATGGAAGTTTCCTCCCAATGTAGTACCCAATGAGGCATTTGTGCCATTTTGGGTCTGTGGCCTCTAGCACCTCCTCAGAAAGAGTGACAATAGGCTTGTTGTCCACATAAGAAGGGGGAACGTATGTAAGGTCGTATCCCTTTGCTGCCGCTCGTGCGATAAGGTCGTATCCCTTTGCTGCTGCTTGTGCGACATTTGCATTAGACTGGGTAAGTGGAGGTTTGGAGCTTCGAGCTTGTTGGTTCTTGGGATGGGTTCAAATGGAGGTGGATCAAGCTTGGCTATGTCCCCTAGGATCGACCAACTGCGAGGGGCCTTCCGAGATCCACGCGAGCCCTCCTTCGAAGCCGTTGTTTTTGCTCTAGACAAGCCCATTTGTCTAGCTACCTCAAAGGACTGGGGGTTTTGGGCAAGGGGACTGGGGCTACACCCATTTACACCATATGCACCAATTTGGGCCTTACCTAAGCGGTCGCTCACCTCTAATGGTGAAGAGGCCATAGTAACAGCTGAAACCCAGTAGAAAACCCCACAAACCCTAACCAAGAACGAACATAGCAGGACTTGTGGGGCTTACTGGGACAAATGCTTTGGTAGGGTTGTAGAGGGAGGTAAGGCGAGCCAATCCTCCGAGTTTCAGCCCCAATGAATGGCTAGAACTCCAGCAGCAACAAAATCTCAAAACCGCAGCAACAGTAGCAGAATCGCCCCTTTGAGAGCATAGGATGAATAATATATTGGGGAGTAATCCAAGATAGACTCATTTTGAAATCGAAATCTTAACAAAACACTTTAAAATTTTAATATGTTATAGGAATGTATGTCCTCTAAAACTTCCATGAAGGAAGGATATCCATATTTGAAAAGGAAGATTTTATAAAAATTTGAGAAGACAACCTGGTCACTATTTTTACCGCATTGGATAGTATCTAGACGAGGAATGACTAGGCTTTTGGACCAACCATCTCAACTTAGAAAAAATGTGAAATTAAAGTATGTCATAGGCCAAGATGTTTTGAACAACTTTAGTGGAGGAAGTTTCTCCAAATTCGAACTATAAAGAACCCTATAAAAATAGAAAGCAGGAAATGTTTAGTAGTTTCGAAAAAATTGGGAAGTCAAAACCTATGAAACTCAAGGTGGCAATTCTATGGAGGAGAGGTGGCGCCCTACTTGACTTGCAAGATCACTTGCTATGATTACCTTAGATCATGAGTCATCCCCCTTTCATTAATTACTTGGGACACATAAGTCTCTACACTCATTATCTTCATTTAATACATTTCACACTTGTTCAAACTTGTTCACACTTGTTCATACTCATTTCTAGGAAAGTTGACTGATCCAATGCTTAGGTGTTTCCTCCATTAAATTGCAAACTTCCAAAAGTCATTGTGGTAATCCTAAGGGTCAAGCTGATGTGGACGCTTCTACTATTGGGTGAATTTTTTTTTTTTTCATGTTCATCCATGATGAACTAGTTTGCAACTAACTCATGGCCGAGGTCAAAACTGGTTCAGTGGCTATTTTCTTAGGTTGATTGGGGCCCGAATTGTGGATGTCACATAAACAGTATGTGAACAGTATGATATAATACCTTTTTTAGTCAAATTTTTTTTGTCTCCATCACATGATTCCTCTGCCTCTTTTGTTTTGTCTTGAATAGGTTTCTAGGAGTCTTCTTTTCCTTCACTTATTATGCTTATGGATAGGTTCTTCATTGTTGCCATTTGAATCATTCGAGTCTTCTTCATACTTCTGCCTCCAATGTTCCTTGAGCATTCTTTTGATTTCCAAAGCTTCAAGATGTTTGATACCTATATCATTTAGAGGCTAGTTTGAATTGGACGGAATGTTAAGAGGATTAGGAGTGCCTTTTTCTAGATACTATTGCCGAAGCGCTTTGAGGAGCTTTCCTACTTCTTTAATAGCCGGAGTAGCTTCTGTATCTAATTTAGATGATCTTTGTCTTTTGGGTGACCGATGAGAACTTGTCGGAGCATCAAAAGAACTTGCTGGAATACCAAGTTCGGGTAGATACCCAAGTTGAAGTGATGGACTTTCTCTATCAAGAACTAGACTAAGCGTAAGCTATAATTCATTATGGTCAAAAGGATCCTATGACATTGATCAAGGAGATCTTGCGATGATGAAGCCGGACCCTATGAATTTGTTGATGATTTAGAAATATTTGACATATCGATTCCGTAGTATCTTTTTAGGTGAGCATTGATCATTGGACCGTTGCACGATAGTCATCATTGTGATCCCAAGAAATAGGATCAACCTTTGTTGGCCATACTTTTGATGGAATAACTTGATTACACTAGCATAATATCCTCTACAATTTATGATACCGTCGAGGATAAGCTGAGATTCTACAAGAAAGTATTGTAAAAATCTCATTCGAAATAGGTTGGGGTTTATATATAGATGCTCCAACATTTGCCAAAGTTGTATACATATCTCTACTAGGTCGGACAAATACCCATGGCCTGAAATATAAAACGATTGTATATAGTTCTGGGTTAGGTCTACGTGCTCTAAGTTGAGCTTGAAAAATATTTTTTTTTTCATGCACCCAATTGTTTGAACCAACTAAGCATTCCTCAAGATATTTATGCTTGGCTTCTCTTTGAATAATTCTGCTAATAATAAGAGGCATCTTGGCTATTGGAAACTTAATGGCGATGGTAGAAAGATTAGATATATAACAATAAAACAATTTGAGTTTTTCCGGGAATTCTTCTTATGGGAAGAAAGTGAGACAATGAATAAATGGATATTTTAGATGCAATCCATCTGGCTTATGGAGAAGACCACCATATTCATTGAAAATATGGAAATGATATTATCACATAAGTCTTCCAAGATTTTTATTAAGAACACTGTCTTGAATAAGCCTAGGGATTTCTGGTGGGGTATGAATACGAAGGCCATTTGAGCTTGATTTCTTGGGCCTTGAAGCCACCTCTTGGATTTCTTATCACATATATATTTATGGATGTGGTAATTGCAAGTTTTTTTTGGTTTACATAGAAAATTAGCAAGTATACTCTTTTTTCTTGCAATGTGCTTGGTCTCGAAGGAATGCTTTGAAAACCATTCTGCTCACCTAAGAAGTTGTGGATGAGGAATTTTCTTTTTTCTTGAACTTTAGCATTTGAGAGAATGAGAACAAGTCCATCTCCACGAGGAAATGATGTCCTATGAGATGGAATTCAAACTTTTTAATGACATATTTTACCACCAAGATTTCTTTGAACATAGAGTGGTAATGCATTTCTGCTTGAGTGAATTTTCCACTCTTATGTACACAAACTCGTCACTTTCCATTAATTTCTTCAAAAAGAACAGTAGCCCAATATTCATCATCGGCATCTATTTATAGTACTCTTTTCCTCGTGGAAGGGATTTGCAATGGAGGAAGGTGCTGTAGAATTTCCTTGAGTCTGTGTACAGACTCAGTTTTCTGTGGCTCCTACAAAGGAGCATCTTTCTTGAGCATATTTTTGTAGTGGACTTATAAACTCCGTGATTTTTAAGATTCCGGAGATAATTTATAATCTCAAGAAATTACAAAACTTACTTGTGGGAGAGATTTTCAATAAGAAATTTTTGCAAGTCTTCAGCAATATGAGGACCAAGATTATAGGTTCCATCTTTGAGATGCATTACAAGAAATTCAATTTCTTTCTAGGTAATGATCATCTTCTTTTGAGATAGTATGATGCCATACTGTCGCACCGGGTCTACAAATTGGGCTAATAATTTATGATGAGAATTCTCATCTGGATTATAAAGGAGGATATTGTCAATGTAAATTTGAGTATTGACTAGGTTGGAAAATTCTGCATATAGACTTTTGGAACAACGGAGGAGCTATTTTAAGGCCAAAATGGAGCATTGTCCATTGGAAATGTTAATTTAATTACAAAATCCAGTTTTGTATCTGTCTTTAGATGAATTTCCAATTACCAAAATCCAGCTTTAAGGTCAAACATGGAATACACTTTAGCTTAGGTGAGGCTAGAGAATAAATAATATTAACGTGGCGGTAGAAACTTATCATCTTGTAAAAATTCATTCAAAGGCTGATAATTGATAACTAGTCTCATTTTCCTCTATTCTACTCCACTTGCTTATTGACATAAAATGCTTCACAAGCCCATTAAGAGTTTGATGGCTCAATTAATCCTTGATGAAGCAAATTTGAACATTCCTTTTGAGCTAAAAGTAAATGTTTCGGATTCATTCCAGAGTGACTGGCTTTAGTGAGAATGACATTCTCTTTTTTTTTTTTTTGGAAAGGAAGATTGATGAAGAAATCATGATTTTTCCACAAAGGGTTGGAGCATATTTGGATAAAGTCCAAGTGAGAGTTTGTACATGTCTAAAGAAGGGTTTGTAGGATTGGATCTAGAATACTCATCTAAATGGTAAAAAATCTTTGGATGTTTACAAATTTCTGAAATTGTCATTTGAAACATAACCCATTAGGCACAATTCTGAGTTTAGGAATTTGTGTAAGGATATCCCAACTAATAATGATATATTTATCTAGTGAGCTAGAGCTAAGGATGTTGATAGTAACATAATACTGGGGAAAGAATTGTATGGTGATGGGTTTACTCCGTACTCTTAGCAAAGGTATCTCTAGAGGCAGAGTTAAAATATCAGGTGTATGACGTCTAGTATTTTTCTGGGAGTATCTTTGTATAAAGCACTAGCTCTAATATTGATGAGGGTAATAATAGAAATAGGCTTGTCATACTTAGATGGATATATTTTCATAAGGAAATATGGGAGGATAAAAGGAGTATATGCACAAAGATCTTGGATTGTAGGAGGTTCAGAGAAGAAGAATACCTCTTCTTTAAGTTCTTCCAATGAGCTTTCAGTGTCACTAGTTTGTGACCATGTCTGGATAGCACACACCATGTGCTCGGTTGGTTCATCTTCTAGGGAGAAGACTGATTCAACGTCATCATCCTCAAGTGATACTCTAGTTTGCTTTTTCTATCTTCTAGATTAAATAGGAATTTCTTCCTTTAGCCTTTGTACCATTATTGGCAAAATGGCCTTTTTTGTCACAAATGTAACACTAGTCGAATTTTAGATGTCTTCCAGAAGAACTTTGTTTAGACGTCTTCTTTGCAAGAATTGCCATTTGCGCCTTTTCTTCATGTCCTAAGGAGAATCTTTTAAAATATCGTTGTTTTTTCATCGATCTCCATAAGAAGGATCGTTAGAGGAGTCTTTCTTTGAACACTTGATTTTGAACTCAAGCTTTTGACAAGCCTTGTCAAGTTTGTTGTTGCTTATGAGATAACTTTTGAAAGACTTTCTTCGGATATAAAGATCATCAAGAGCAAGATGTATCTTCTGCTGGAGTTCTCCAAGAGGAACATTGTCTACAATCTTCTACTTATTTGAATGGATCTTTCGCCATTTATCCAAGTTCTTTTGGGATGGAAGCCAAGAAGACTTGTTTGAGGTAGGATTAGCTCCCAAAGCATAGAATAGTTTAAACATTTCTTGGAAATGCCTATTGAGATGCCTTCTTCATATAGAGCAGCACTTTCTTCCAAAAAATTCTCTTCTTCCAAGCTCATTGAGATCTTCTAGTTTACCAATAAAGAATTGATGGATAACTTGAATCACATGATGAAAATCTTTATGGAGTAGAAATTTCATTTGATCATAGTCAAAAATAGTTGTCCATCAATCTTTTAAGCTTCCAGTGAATCTACTCAGGAACTCGGTCAATATGTCATACTAGTGTTCAATAGAAAGTGCTTTGGTGTTGAGCCAAGCATGGAATTCTTGCAATTTATCTCTGGCCATTTGAAATATGGAATGTCATCGAGTGTGAAGTGGTATTTTGAAGTCAAAGACTTGTATTTAGGATTTGATTCATGAGGGTGTGCTACTTCTAGCTCGGATGAAGATGATTTCATCTCTACTTCAGGAGGATTGACCATAAAGATAGCGGGCACATAGGATACTTGTGTTTGTGACTTAGAGGTTGAAGTATTTTCGGAGGAAAGAGAATTCGATTTTGAGGCTAATTCGGAGGAATCTTGCTTGGTAGGATCAAATGCAACAATGGTTGGTATCTTTTGTCTACTTTGGTCTTGCAAGAAAGACTCAAGTGGATTTGAGACCATATGAGTAGAAGGAGGTTCTGAAAAAGGTTGAAGAGCTGGCTACTTTTCTTCACTAATCTTTCTATGCTTTTTTTTATCTCTCTGATACAGTTTCGAAGTGTAACAATATCCCTTTGATCTTGTTTTGGAGCTTTGTCAATTATTGAAGCAATTGATGTAGCCTTAGAATGGCCCACTTCCATTGGAATCATTTGCCAAGGCTGGAAAAATGGATCTGGAGGAGGGATAAATTTTCCATCCTATATAGGAGCTTGATTTGTCTCCTCAATTTTTCCATTGTCATTTGGTCTTCCAAATAATTATAAGAAATATATCTCCCATATTCCATCTGGTGAAGTTTCTTCTAAAATGTCTTAAGCAATTTATTTGTGACCAAAGTTGTTTGATTAACCTTTTGGTCAATATGATCAAGACGGGCTTGGACAATTGAAAACTTGGTGTCAATTATCTTGAGAATATTATTTTGGGCCAAGGAATTTGTTGATTGCCAATTTAGGACAACTTTAGTAGTCGTAACTTTCTTTTGCCTCCCTGTTCATCAATATCTATAGGATTCAAGACCTTAAGGATATGACAAAACCGATTATGAACATTTGTAAATTCTTTTAGTGCTGGGAATGGGGCACTGGAATTAGATCTTTCCAAAGGTGGAAAGTCTGAGGATTAGAACATGTAGATAGATGGAAGGACAGGTGGTGGTTTTGATTTTGAGGAACATGAGGCTGAGGTACTTTGGGTATTTCTAGAGGAAAAGGGTTCTTCCTAACCCATTTGTGGATAGGTATGTAGAAGGATGAGACAACTAGTTTTTGGGATGAAGGTTTCTTTCTAGGTGGTGACTGAGGAGCTGGAGGAGGTTCAAATGGTTTAGGGATTTTTGGAAGTGGATATGGTTGAGGTGGTCCATATGAGACCATGAAATGATATTTTCCTTTATCTTCACCAAGAGGTCCAATAGTGGGGACTAGGTCCGATAGTGGGGTCTCCGTTAAGGCACCTTTGGTAAAGTTAATCTTTTGACCGTTTCTTTCTTCTGCATGGTCTATCATCTTCATCGTCATCTAGAGGGTTTATGCAAATGGAGCACTGATAATCAAAATCCCAGAAACAGTGTCTTGTATGGGAATCTTTGTAATAATGAATAGGGGGTCCCTCTTGGTCAAAAGATTCAATCATGAATTTTGGATATGGATGGCTATTGTTAGTTGGAACATGAGCTGTAGAGGATTGCATCATAAAAATAGTAGGAAAATAGAAGATGTGGACTCTTAATTTTCCTTACTAAGTTTGATGACAATCGTGCCATCTTTCTTCTTGGTAAACTTAAACTCTGTGGATTGAATGGTCCTGGAATTTTAAGAAAATTTTTTCACAGTTAGTTACCTATATGCTTGTGACACGGCGCATGGATGAAGCATGATCCAAGACTGTTCATGACGAGGCTGTGTCACACACAAAAGGCTTGTCCAAGAACAGCTCATGACCAATCCCATGAATGATCCACGATCCGCGCATGGCCAGCGCATGTGCGATACAAACAAAGGCCCATGCATGACTCATGATCAATTCGTGAGCAATGTTTGGCTAGCTTGTGTGCAACCCTTGACCACTTACCTACTCCGTGTCAGGTGACCCTACTGGCCTACCCTTGCTTTTGACACACGCCCATGGGCTTTCCCAAGGGCTAGAGCCATCGAATGGCCTGCTGTGTAGACTTGTAAAGATGATACACGTTCAAATGCCACCATTGGATCGGAGGGACAATCAATGGCTGAGATATGACCCAGACTTGTATAAATAGGGATCCCTCCCCTTAATGTATTAAGCTCATTCACAAGTGAATATACTTGCTCCTTGCTCATACGACCCTTGTGTTCGTGCGTGTGTGTGAAAGGTTGACTTGGGATCAATAATCCTAAGGCCGCATGAGTACGTGATCGATCGGAAACAATCGACCCATGACACTTGGGAGTAACTTAAGTAGTTGATCTCAAGGAATCTATTTGGGCACATGGATACAAGAAGTTTGATCATCGTCCACCGCATTAAACAAATTATATTTAGAACCGAGGAAGTTGAGGTCAATGGCATGATTTTGGACCTGATAAACCATTTGGTAATGCAAGGTAGCAGCAATAAAATTTAGAGTTTGAATCTATAGTTGAACCTTAAGGGTTGAGAGAAGTCATGAATCTGAGAGGGCCATATTGAAGTTTAGAAACAATGTGACAAATACTGTTTCGGCATTAAGAGCAATCTGAATGGTACCAATGCAAGCATGTTGGTAGTCCAAGAAACAAGTGTCTAAAAGAGCCATTCAAGCAATCCTGTCACGTCTCGATCCTTCGAGCGTGCACATCCCTCGGTGGTCGATGAAATTGTGATGTCTTAGGATGCATCGCCGATCCATTCATTTTATTGTACATGCGGAAGCGAATAAACAAATCCTCTGATAGCAACCGACATGGGATAAGAAAGCATGACAATCACATCAAACCAAACACTTTTATAAACAAACTAAGTTTATATACAATACTAGTCTATTTATCAAAAGATCAACCCTAAAAAAGGAAATTGTCCTATGACCACTAGTCGGACATGTTCACTGATCCTTCAACTCTATAAGCTCTGGGGGCGCCAGGTCCTCCACAACACCACCATCAGGAGGGTTAGCTACACTCTCACCAAAGGTGGCATCAACTACCACATCGGGGATTTCAAAACCCTGGCGGGGACACACTTTGTATCCATTGAGTCCATGGGAGAACCACGCCCTGAATTGATGAGGTACTCTTAGGTAGGCCCTCATCGACCTAGACGGTAGTCATGACTAACTCATAGACCTAATGACTACTAGGGACAGGGACGTTTATACTCTGCTCGGTAATAGCCTGCAGTTAACCAAAACGTTCCAAAGGAATTGCCATCTAAGGACCTAAAAAGATTGAGTCCATGACGGGGTGAGACAATGTCTCAGCAAGTTCATCTCCTAAACTCCGACTAGGAAGAAAATAGGCCTAAAGGCAGTCTATACACACAAGACATAGGACTTACCTCGCCTCGGTTTCTTCCTGCATGTCAGTACAATTCATATACCTAATCAATCAATCCAATCAATCCAATCAATATAATCGATCAATCAATACATCAATTCAATCAACATAATCAATACAATTGATACAATCAATACAATTGATATAATCAATATAATCGATTTAGGGGTTCCGATTATAAGACCAAATTGTTATGACATGTCTTATACCATGCCACACAATTTTGTCCCATAATCCGGTGCGTCAATTTCAATCAATCATATGTTCCAATTCGATTATTGCTCACACAAGCATGATCTACCGACTCACATCGGTCTTTTGGCATAGCCATGCTTCTCTCACTCCTTTGAGCATGGCAACATCCATTGATACACATCGGGGACAACATTTTTGAAAGAGCATCGGTCCAGAATCTATTGCGACTGGCTTCCATTGTCCAGGGGCATCCCATATAGGGGCAACATTCTACCGATGCACATCGGGGATAGGTTCACTTAGCCAACTGTCACGGGCCGATCGATCAACTCTCGATCAACTCTTGATTCACCCGTGCGGCCTTAAGGTTTTACCCCTAAGCAGCCTTTCACACTCGACTCACAAGACTCGTATGTAGAGAGAGAAACAACTCTTAGAGAGAGAAGTTATGGTTTTTGTATTGCTTGTGAATGAGAATACAATGAGGGAGGACACCCCTTTATATACAAGTATAAGACAAACCCCAACCGTAGATCTCCCTTAGATTTAATGGTGGAGATTGCACCTCCCCATCTACCAACCACCGGCATTTATAGCCAACTACAAGTTACTCGCATTTATATCGTATGTGTACAAATACAATATCGCCTGTCCCTAGGAGAATACTATACACATCGGGAACATAAGTCGAGGGTCATCATCATGTCACGCCCATGCCATGGAAACCTCTTGGACATGCTAACTTTCGGGCCGTGACACAACACACGATCAATCAAACTCGGCCAAGGACATTGTGCTTCGCACTTAAATGTCTTAATTAAAATGATGACTTGGCTATTTCTTCGTATTAAAAATATCAAATAAAAATAATCGTGTGTGGGTACACAGTTAATTTGAACCAAAAAAATTGATATTCTCCTTTTTAAAATCCCATGTTTGATAGTCTTTAAAACCATTTTCGGTGTCAAAAGCCAACACTCGGAATTTTCTAATCAAATATTAAAATTTCACAATTTTGGAATAAATAACCAAAATTATAATCACCACTCAATTTGCACAAATAACACTCAATCGTATAAACTAAGCACATCATTGCAATCGGTATGAAATTCCAATCACCGGTTATATTGGTATAATTTTCCGGAAAATAATTAATAATTAAATAAATTACAAAAATAATTAAATAATGTAAATTAAATACAATAAATACCAACTTAGGCTGGAAATGCTAATCTAACCACCTAAACGGGCCTATAAAATTTCCGAATCAAACTAGATAAATAATACAATCTATCTAGTCCCTAATTAGTCTATTCTAACCACCTAACATGCATAATTAAACAATTAAATCACTAATCTAAACTAACTAACCACCTAATTCCTAATTAGTTTACAATAATCATCCCTTAAGTATAATTAACTCCCTAAGCAGAGTTTAGCAAGTAAACTACTAATTTTGTGATCCAATGAGTTCATGGTGACGACGATGCGGAGGCGGGTGACAAACAAGCCTATGACGACACCAACGGAGGTCTGGATGGGCCTTGAAATGGGCTTAGAAGCTCATAGCCCACTATGAGATACGGTTGCTATCTTAGGTCGAGAAAGGTTGGACCGAAGCTTGACTTGGTTGGAAATGGCAAGGGAACGGTGGTGGAGGCTACAATGGGTGATGGAGGAGGCGGATGATGGCTGGATGGCGGATAGGGGAGTTGCAACGGTGGCTTAAGGGCATCAAAACAGCTGTTGGGCTCACGGGAAGCAAGCTAGAGGCGGAATGACCGGCGGATGGGTGCGTGGGTAGGTGCGCGACTCGCGGCGGCAACAACGGCTTTCAAACAGCAGTAGGGGGTGGTCGATGGCAAGGGGGTTTCTCTGGTTCTCTAAGCTCTAAAAATCCACAACAATGGAGAAAGTAAGGAGCAAGGAGGAAGAAGGAGTGAGCTGCTGAAGAGGGGGACTTAATTGCCTAAATATTAAGCCAAATGCCCCAATTCGATCATTGTAAAGGCCCCACCTTGTTCAGCCTTCAACCTTAGCCAATTTGTTGCACCAAACCTCCCCTAGAAGCTTCCTTAAATGGTCCAAATGTTGATGCCCCTTGTTCCTACGAATTTTGGACTTTTGACCTCCAAATCCATTCAATTCTCCTCCAATTTGATCGAATTGAAGCCCTAAAAATTCAGCCAATGTACCATCGTCCATCTTATGATTTTTCCTCATCAATTGAACCAACTTGATGGCCAATGGTGCACTAAAAAATGGTCCTCTAATTTTTTCGGTCCAAAACGGCTATACTTTGAATTTTCGCAAAAACTCTCGGTTTGTGAAAATATCTTTGGAAAATGAGTCGACATCCTAAAATAAAGTGTGACATGATAGAACTTTCAATTTTTGAAATCGAGTTTAAATTTGCTATTAATTTCAACAAGGTGTGATTTTAGCGTGACCTAATCTATCGAATAGCTTTTATGAATTTTTTTGTGCAATTGACCCGTGGTCGATTATTTTTTAGCCACATTGTACATCTTCAACTCATTGGTGACTCTTGGTTGTCGTGAAAATCTCATGGTTTCAAGTACGGGCACATGATACGAAATGATAGAAAAATCGGTTTAGTACCGTTTGACGAGAATTTTGCAATTAGGTGGAATTACCAACACATTTATCACATGCCTCTGTCAAATCGACCTATCTCCGATCTTTGATCGATTTTGACGGTGCCGTAATGACCCTTGTAGATTCACATGGTCAAGCAGTTAATTTATGGTCGAATTCTCGAGTCTATTACATTTAGATTCTTTAACAGCTTCATCTGATATATTAGTTATGTTGTGAGTGGCCAACTTAGAGAAAAAAACTATAGGCGCATCGATGAAAAGCCCAACTTATTCAACTGAAAATTGGGCTATCACAAATCTCGAGTAATCCCTTCATTCCATGAAAGGATAAAGTAAGTCTAATGTCACCAAAGTGAAGGTGTGTATAGTTTTGTTGTATTCATTGTCTTGGAAAATTAGAAGGGATTTGAAGTGTGACAAAGTCTTCCTATTTGTAACAACCTCAACCTCATCTCTAGGGTCATGAGCGGTATGGGTTATATTTTTTGCGACATCCTAAGTGTGTCACTGACTTGTACTTCTTCCTTTTTATAAGTTTTTGAGTTATGCACATGCGGAAGCAATAAATCAACATCCAATCACCATAGTATTGCAACATCAAAAGTAGTAGGAAAACACACTTGCAACCATATATCTACATATATATGGCATATTACTACAAATAATTACATGTCTTTCCTTTTAATATTACAAGCCCTTCCACTTGAGCTAAGCTTTACACTACAAAAGTGTACGGTCCCTTCCAAAAGTACATCAACTTCAGGGTAACCGTATCTCCTCTAATGAGATTCTAACCAAAAATGGTTCCCCCTATAAGGACCAGCTAACTGGTAGTCATCTACAGTGTTGTTGGGTGGAGCATCTCCATCAGGCCGTGGTGGCCCATCAAAGCCACGGAGCGGACCAACAAAATCCCTATCAAGACACTTGTACCAAGCTCAATACTTGTGGGGAATGAGTTCATTTAGCCCTTCATCCACCCAAACGGTTGTAGTGACCATCCGATAGTATTTATCTATACTAGCAAAGTAAGAGTAATGTTTTCAACACAATCATCTTCATGGGGACGTCGAACCTCATGGGCGGCGTGGCCATCCTACAAATCTAAAAAGAGACAATGGGTGAGTATAACTCAGTAAATAAAATTTACTAGAATCCGGGTAGGATGATGCCTCGTCTTTCCACAAGCACATAACTTATCCCAAACACTTATTGATGACAAATCAATAGCAAGATGAAAATCATGCCTTTAGTAAAGTCACGAGCGACCCTCAAATATTTAAATGCAAGCATGCACCAAGGATCCATTTCATAATGTCAGAAACTCATGCACATAGGGTTCATTTATTAATAGTCAAAATCCGTCGACTCTTCCGGAATCCATCAGGCATCCAAAATCCATCGGGCAACATCCCCTAATCCAAGGTTGACGACTATCCTTCAACAATGAGTCCGTTGGGCATCCAAACTTAACCAAGCAACGTCACTGAATCCATCGGTCGACGGCTAAAGTTTAGTCCCTCATGTGTCCATGCATCAAGCATCATAATCTGGTTCTTATCTTTATCTTAGTCCAAGGCCCAAAGGTATGCCATGCATAAGTAGGTGAAATGTCTTACCGATTTCAAGTCCTTGAGCATGTTGAGCATGAATTAGGGTTCATGGCTTGGTTCAATTTGCTTGCTACACCAATTTAGTACCAAACTTGGCTCAGGAATGATACACTTCAATATTGCACCGAGACCATGAAAGGGATCAATCTGCTGTGGTCTTGTGTTCATCCAAAGTCGACCAAACCCTTATTTAAAACTCGAGTCATGAACATACACTTACAAAAGTAATTTAGAATGGTTTATAAAACAACATCGAGTTTTCTTCAGATACCTTTCAAAACTATTAGGATCAAGGTAAAATAGAGGCATAGTAGAATAAGCACAAGATCCGGACACTTTAAATTCACAAGCCAAAGGCTAAACCAAGGTCCAACATTAATCTAAAATCAACTCAAGCAAGCATGAATCAAACCTCAATCAGAACAACATATCAAGCATGGACTTGTTACAAGCTTGAATGGATGCAACACAACATCCTAACCAAACATTAGTAAGTCTGCTTACGATGCTTTCCTAGTAGAGAATTAGGAATTTTACTTACCGAGTTTCCCCAAAACTCACCCCCTCATCTTTCACTCTTGTAGATATGGAAGTCTCACATTAGTTTTGGGAGCTGCAGTCACACTAGAGGAGATAGGATTTCCCTTGGCCTATGTGGAAAACTTGTATTGTGATGCAAAAAGAAAGGAGGCCCCATAGAGAAAGGGCTTGTAAAAGTACCATTATGTTATAAATTAGTGTGTTCTATGTGATATATGTCCCAGTTTTCTAGCTGTCGTTTGACTGGGAGGTTATTTGTTCACATTTCTGTATGTGCATGATAACGAGATAAAAAGAATTGGGATGGCAATGAGCCTGGGATGTCGCAAAAATAACCCTTATCGCTCGTGACCCTGGAGATGGAGTTGGGGTCGTGACAACATCTATGTTTACAACATATAGAAATTTCAAGAGTTTTGTGAAGATTTGGATTTCAAAATGAGTCTTTCTCTCTGACTGTTGAATCTGCTCGACGGACAAATATTTGGATTGTGTTCAATGATTTTCTACTCTTTGCATAGCACAAATTTGATTTGACTTTCTTCATGAAAAATGTCATTTAAGGTCTTCCCTACAACATATTAAAATATCATAGTCTTTCGATTCCGTTTGATAAGTTAAAGACACTAATTTCAGAAATTGTTCAAAACTGTTTTTCTCACTCAGGAGGTGTGAGTTATGCCCAAGCTTGGACTCAAGTCCTCAAAGGCCATGTTGAGGTGTCCCAAGCTACCAAGCTAAAGCCCTATCCTACCTTGAGACTTGGTGACCAAGTTACCTTGCATTTAATGCTTCTTGACTTAGTGAGGAAGTCTTAACTTTTAAGATTTGGAGAACAAGTTAGGATTGCCCATAAATAGGGGAGGGACATTCCTCCCTCATTCCCACATCACACCACTTCCTTTTCCCGCTTCACTCTCTCAACCTCACCCTCACCCTCACCGTTGCTCTCCCTCTTTTTCTTGTGACAATGCCCCTCTTGCCCATTTGCTCACCTGCACGTTGCTCAGTTACCTAGGCCATCCCTTGAAGTGTGGTAAGTAGAATTTATCAATATTTGGCTAGGACATTGTATTACACTATTCCGAGTGCGTGACGAGTCCTTGACCGAAGTTGATTGACTTGTAGTTGCTTGAAGTTCGGTTGTTTTTGCTCGGATTAGTTTAGACCTTGTTCCTTGATTGAGTTCGATCCTTGTTTGATGAGCTTTGGCTTGAGTTGCTAGTAAGAAGCTTGGTTTGTGTGTTTATTTGATATGTTTTGATTTTTGCTTTGACACAAACCTACTTTAAAAGTGTTTTGTGAAAGCTTGTTATTTCCTCACAAAACTATTTCAAACCATTTTTCACAAGTGCATGTTCTAGTTCACGGCCCGAACTCTGAAAAAGGGTTTTGTTGGCCTTGACATACGTGGGATCATGACGGATTGGTCCTTTCTTAGTCTTGGTGCGATATCAAGGTGTATCATTCCCAAGCCAACTTTGGTACTAGGTCATTGAACATGTCACGACGGCCAATTCTTTCATGGTCTCGGTATGATATTGAGGCATATTGTTCCTGAGCCGAGTTTGTACTAGGTCGGTGAACATGTCATAACGGGCAAGTCCTATCATAGTCTCGGTTTGATATCGAAGTATATCATTTCTGAGCCTAGTTGGGGTACTAGATCGGTGCTCAAATATGTTGGATCAAGTCACAATCCTTGATTCATGCTCGGCATGCTTAACGTCTCGGTTTCAGTAAGTCATTTCACACACTTATGCATGGTGCGCCTTTGGGCCCTTGAACTAAAAGTGAAGATAAAAACTAGATTGTAATGCTTGATGCATGGTCATATGATGGACTAAATTCTAGCCGTCAATCGATGGATTTCGGCAACATTGCCTGACGAACTCATTGTCGGAGGATCGCCGTCACCCTTGGATTAGGGGACGTTGCCTGATTAAGTTCGGATGCTTGATAGATGCATAGTTATAGGATTGCTGTCACCCTTGGATTGGGGGACGTTGCTCGATGGATTTCGAATGTTCAGTGGATTTCCGGAAGAGTTGATGGATTTCGGTTGTTAATAAATGAATCTCAAGTGCATGAGTTTCTCACTTTATGAAATGGATTTTTGTTATAATGCATATTATTGAGTGAGGCGTAAGTTCCTTGTATTATGGAATGGATCTTGTTTATGCTTGCATGATATTAAGTGAGGCATGAGTTCCTCATGGTTAGTGGGCTCCTTATTTGGCCCGTCTTGAAACACGAACCAAGGAGTTTGACATGTGTGCGAGTCAATGGGTGGCAAACCTGTAAGGCATAAGGAAGTTGATTACTGGGATCCTTTTTGGGTGCATCGCCGACCGACCTTGATATTTTGAGAAGGGTTCGAGTGAGAGCATGCTTGTCGGGACCTGAAAGATGGTGAACTATGCCTGAGCGGGGCGAAGCCAAATGAAACTTCGGTGGAGGCCCGTAGCTATATTGATGTGCAAATTGTTCGTTTGACTTGGGTATAGGGGTGAAAGACTAATTGAAAGATAGTTGGAGCTCAAGAACGATTTCTATTGGATAAAGCCAATGATTAGAGGCATCAGGGGCGCAATGCCCTTGACCTATTCTCAAACTTTAAATAGGTGGGACGGCACGACTACTTTGTTGAGCCACACTATGGAATCGAGAGCTCTAAGTGGGCCATTTTTGGTAAGCAAAGCTGGCGATGTGGGATGAACCGAAAGTCGAGTTACGGTACCCAACTGTGTGTTAACCTAGAACCCACAAAGGGTGTTGGTTGATCAAGACAGTAGGATGGTGGTCATGGAAGTCGAAATTTGCTAAGAAGTGTGTAACAACTCACCTACTGAATCAACTAGCCTTGAAAATGGATGGCGTTGAAGTGTGCGACCTATACTCGATCGTCAAGGCAAGTGCCAGGCCTTTATGAGTAGGAGGGCGTGATGGTTGCTACAAAACCTGGGTGTGAGCTTGGGCAGAGCGGCTATTGGTGCATATCTTGGTGGTAGTAGCAAATATATTCAAATGAGAACTTTGAAGAATGAAGAGGGGAAATGTTCCATGTGAATGACACTTGTACATGGGTTAGTTGATCCTAAAAGACGGGGGAAGCCCATTTGAAAGCACCTCATGTGCGAGCTTCGAAAGGGAATCGAGTTAAAATTCTTGAACCGGACGTGGTGGCTAACAGCAATGTTAGGGAGTCCGGAGACGTATACGGGGGCCTTGGGAAGAATTATCTTTTTTGTTTAACAGCCTACCCACCCTGGAAATGGCTTGGTCGGAGGTAAGGTCCAATGGCTGGAAGAGCACCGCATAATTGTGGGGTGTTTGGTGCACCCCCAACAACCCTTGAAAATCTAGAGGACCGAGTGCCATCCATGCTCGGTCGTACTCATAACCGCATCAGGTCTCCAAGGTGAACAGCCTCAGGTTGATGGAATAATGTAGGCAAGGAAAGTCATCAAAATGGATCCATAACCTTGGGAAAATGATTGGCTTGAGGACTAGGCACGAGGATCCTAATCTTGAACCCGTCGGCTGTCGGTGGGCTGCTCGAGTTGCTTTCGCAGTGAGAGCAGGTCGCCGCGTGTCGGCTGGGGGATGGATTAGGAATGGCTCCATCGGGGCCTTCCTTGGGCGTTGAACAGTCAACTCAAAACTTGTATAGACAAGGGGAATTCGGCTATTTAATTAAAACAAAGCACTGTGATGGTCCCTATGAATGCTCATGCAATGTGGTTTCTGCCCAGTGCTCTAAATGTCAAAGTGAAGAAATTCAACCAAGCGTGGGTAAATGGTGGGAGTAACTATGACTCTCTTAAGGTAGCCAAATGCCTCGTCACCTAATTAGTGACGCGCATGAATGGATTAACGAGATTCCCATTGTCTCTATCTACTATCCAGTAAAGGGGATGGGCTTGATAGAATCAACAGGGAAAAAAACCTTGTTGAGTTTGACTCTAGTCCTACTTTGTGAAATGACTTGATAGGTGTAGGATAAGTGGGAGCCAGAAACTGTGAAAGTGAAATACCACTACTATTAATATTATTTTACTTATTCCATGAAACGGAGACAGGGCAATGCCCCTTCTTTTAGAACTAAGGTTTGCGCAAGTGGGCCGATTCGAGTGGAAGACATTGTCAGGTGGGGAGTTTGGCTGGGGCAACATATCTGTTAAAAGATAACACGTGTGTCCTAAGATGAGCTCAACGAAAACAAAAATCTCATGTAGAAAAAAAGGGTAAAAACTCGTTTGATTCTGATTTCTAGTATGAATACGAACCATGAAAGCGTGGCCTATCGATCCTTTAGATCTTTAGAATTTGAAGCTAGAGGTGTCAGAATGGTTATCACATGGATAACTGGCTTGTGGCAACCAAGCATTCATAGCTATGTTGTTTTTTGATCCTTTGATGTCGACTCTTCCTATCATTGTGAAGTAGAATTCACCAAGTGTTGGATTGTTCACCCATAAATAGGGAACATGAGCTGGGTTTAGACCATCATGAGACAGGTTAGTTTTACCCTACTGATGATAATGTCACAATAGTAATTCAACCTAATACGAGAGGAACCGTTGATTTGCACAATTGGTCATCGCGCTTGGTTGAAAAGCCAATGGCGCGAAGCTACGTGCGCTGGATTATGACTAAACACCTCTAAGTCATAATCCATGCTAGAAGTGACGTATAAGCTCGTCGCTCGATTGCCGACCTGCAATAGGGGACTTGTTCCCCCAAGGGCACATGTTGGGTGAAGCCCTCGTGGTGGATGAACCACGTGGGCCGCCTTGAAGCACAATTCCTATTGAGAGATGAGTAGAATCTTTTGCAGACAACTTAAATACGTGATAGGGTGTTGTAAGTGGCAGAGTGAACTTGCTGCCACGATCCACTGAGATACAACATTTGTCGCTTTGATTCGTCCCTCCCCCCAACTCCAAACTCCATAACCAACCAACAAATTCCTCTTCCTCGAACCGAGCTTGAGGGTCACCATCCTTCGTGAGGCCCCACAAATTTCTCCTAAGTCCCAAGCACTTTAGTTTGCACCCACGGCTTGAGAGCGAGGAGTGCATGCATCATTGGAGGCCTCGTCATCTCCTAAGGCTTAGGCAGAAGGGCAATGCTCTATTGCTTTAAGTCGTGACTTGCTTCCCATGCCAATGTGCCATGACTTGAGAGTGCACACATGAGCAGAGACGGTCAACGCTCCATGACTTGAGTGCATACCCAAGCTGAAATGGAAATGCTCCGAGTATGTGTATTGCTCCACGTATGAGCATGTGACTTGGTTTAGTCGACATGCCACAACTTGAGTGATGTATAAGCGGCATGAGCGGAAATCAAAACGCTTGAAGTATTGTGTATGCACCCATGACTTGTGCTTGCCCAACTTGCCATGACTTGATTTCATACACGAGCCATTGCTACATGACTTACTTCAGCATGTAACTTGCCAATGCCAATGTGCCATGACTTGAGCGCAAATGACTACTGGTGAATGTCAATCGATCCTACATCGTGTGGATCGATCCTTTAATCGTGCAAATCAATCATGGATGGATCCCCTCACTATGCAAATTGATTGTGGTCGAGGGCCTTGGTCATGTGGATTGATCCCGATTTGTTGAGATCGATCATGTGAGGGCCTTGACCATGTGGATTGATCCCATCCATCGTGTGGATCAATTCCGTGTGAACAATACCCAAGGAAAGGGGAAATGGCCAAAAGTTATGCTTTCACAGTTGTTTTTTTTTTTTAAGGATTTTTTTTTGTTTTTTTTGTAAGGCTTTTTTTTTTTTGGTAAAATAAGCATGTATTAGCTTTAACCAAACTATACAAAAGGAGGTCCCGGCACCAAGGACATACACTCAAAAAGACAAACTAGTCTAAAAGAGTGGAAGGGGGGTTGAGAAAAGGAAAGCAAAACAGCCTACAAAGGCAACAACCAACAAAAACAAAGGCAACTAGCCCAAACAGGGGCAACGAAAACAACCAAAACAGCGACAAAACCTAGCTAACAACAACAACAACAACAACAACTAAAGGAAGATAAAAAGGAAAACCATATAGCAACAATAGCAACCCTAACAACAACGACGATGGTTTAACAACTGCAACCCACCTTCCGCCCACCCATAAAACAACCACCAATCTAGTAGCGGCACGCCTTGGGACAGCAACTCTGAAACCGAATCTGGCCCTCACCAACGCTTTAACCTCCCAAAATCCAAGAATTAGAAGGGAGGATTCAACATTGTAGGAGCAAAGGTGGAAGGGTCGATGCCCCAATTACATTGAAATCTCCTATTCTTAGTAGTGTCCGCAATGCAAGTAAAAGTCAAGGCCTTATCCTTGACAACTTTGATGAGGTGGTTCTTAAGAGTTGGAATCGACAACCGTTCTTCCCTAAAGAGAATACTATTCCTCTTCTTCCAAATCATATGGCATAAGGCTCTAAATGAGAACCGAGCCATGCATTGATGAAATTCAATGCCTAAGAGAAACTTAATTGCCCATTGGAGATTGTTCGACCAAGCCTTGTTTTGCCAAGTGAGGTTGCTTCTTGTTGCCCAAAAAAACACAATAATAGTAGTAATGTCACACCCAAAAAATAAGTGATAAATAGAATCGGGTTTAGTGTTATAGAAGACATAAGCCGCACTCTCGATTCTTCCATAGGAAAGAAGGAGACTCTGGGTGGGAAGCCGGTTCTTCGCAATGAGTCAAAGATTAAATTGATTCCATGGTATGATTGCATTGCTCCAGATAAACGCGAACCATGGTACTATGCCCTTCTTCAACTTGACTTTTTCCCATGCTGAAGCTACTGAGAACAAACTTGAACGGTTCTCCACCCAGCAAAACCGGTCCGGATTTTGAGATAGCATAGGAAGGGGGTGGTCCCAAGACTCCAAAACAGACTTGATAGCTTGGTTGGGTATGGAATAAAGGTCCACAACCTTTGCGAGTCCGGATAATCCCGAGCTATAAATGAGAGTGTCCGAGAAATACAAGTTTAGGGGGCCTCTATGGTGCCAATAGTCTAACCAAAGAGACACATAATGACCATCCCCAACCCTCCACTGAAAGGCAAGCCAGAACTCCCTCCTAAGTTCAAGAATCTTCTTCCAGGCCCAAGAGCAAATAGTAAGCTTCTTGGCTATCTAGAAATTCTTCCTCTTGAAGAAGTATGAATGAATCCATATACACCATGCGGACTCCTTGTCAATAAAGAGGATCCATATGTGTTTTAACATAAAAGCCCTGTTATGATCATGCAGCCTATGAATATCGAGACCTCCCTCCTCTTTTGGAACTCCTCCCAGGATACTTTAGTACCACCTCTACCAAGTTCCAGGCCTTTCCAGAGGAATTGTCTTAGAATTTGTTCAATCCTGTCCAACACAGCTCTAGGAAAAATAAGACACTAGCCCAAAAGGCTTAGATCGAGTGACGGACAGACCTGATTAGTTGAAGTCGGCCAGTGAAAGAAAAGAAGCATTGGGCCCAAGATTGTACCCTCTTTGTGATGCGGTTGACGAGGGAGTTACAATCCACCTTACCTAGCCATGTGGTTATAATGAGGACTCCTTGATACTGAACCGGCAACTTCCCTTCGTGGAACCCTAGGGCAAGAGCAATTTGGTTTTGAGATGAAGTCGACCTCCAGCAAGGAAAACCTCACTTTTGTTAATGTTTGGTCTCAACCTACTCTAAGAGGAGAAGGTATTAAGGCCTTCCTTAAGGAGAGAAACCGAGGCCATATTTGCTCCACAGAAGAGGAAGACATCATCCACAAATAATAAGTGTGACAGAGTCGTTGCTTTGCACCTCCAGAAGAATTTAAACTCCAGCTACCTTGAGTGACGGTGAAGAATCCTTGAAAAAACCTTCATGACCAAGGTGAATAAATATGGCAACATAGGGTCCCCTTGACGGAGCCCCCTACCATTTGAGAACAAATCATGTAACTCCCCATTCAAGGATACGGAGAACTTAGGTGTGCGCATGCAAACCATGATATGGCAGATCAACTGATCGGGAAATCCAAAAATATGGAGAACTAGCATCACGTCCTGATCCTCGAGCACGTGTCCATCCCTCGGTGGTTGATTAAATTGTGACGTCCTAGGCTGCATCGCCGACCCATTCATTTTAATGTACATGCAAAAGCGTATAAATAAATCCCCAGGTAGCACGGAGATGGGATAGAAAAGCAAGACTACAATTGCACAACCAGAACACACATTTATAAATAGCTGACTAGTTTAGTTACAATACTAGTCTATATACAATAAGTCTATTCAAGCATAAAGGTCTACAAGTCCTCTATGCGTTTGAATCCCTAGTTGAGAACTTCAAACTCTCCTGGGAACTTGGGTCCACCATTACACCACCAGGAGGGTTAGCTGTACCCTCGCAAAAGCGATCTCTAAAACTGACACAGGAATCTCTGAATCATATAGGGGACCTTTTGTAGGTTCATTTCGCCCGCAGCAATACCATGCTCTGAATTGATGGGGTACCCTCCCAGGTAGACCCGCATCAACCCGGACAATGGTTCTCATAAGCTCATAGACCTAAGCTCCTTGGCCCTTGGGAAAAGGAGTCTCAGAGACTTGTTCGGTGACCCTCTTAGGCTGGCCAAAACGCTCTAGAGGAGCCGCCATCTAGGGACCTGAAAAGGTTGAGCCCATAACGGGGTGAGACAATGTCTTAGCAAGTTCACTCCTTAAACTTCTACTAGGAAGGAAATACGCCTAGAGGCAGCTATAAATACAAGTCAGAAGACTTACCTTATCTCAGTTCCCTCCTGCACGTTAGTACAGTTCATAATCTCAACCAATCAATTCAACCCAAACCATCAATCCATCGATCCATTTAATCAATCGACTCAATTTGATCACTACTCATCTAAGCTGAGATTTATTATTATTGCTCAGCAAAGTTTATATATATGATATATATATATATTACTCACCAAAGCTGATATATATTATTGCTCACCAAAGTTGACGATTCTTTTTGAACCAGAAAAATTAATGTTCTCACTTTTAAAATCCCATGATTCAATCTAGTCCTTAAAGCCATTTTTGGTGTCAAAACCCAACATTTGAGATTTTCTAATTAAAATACTGAAATTACTCAATTTTGGAATAAATATCTAAAATGACAATTATAACTCAATTTGTACAATTTAACATTTAATTGCAGAAACTAAGCATACCATTGCAATCGATACGAAATTTCAATCACCGGCTATCCCGATGTAATTTCTGAAAAATATTAAATAATTAAATAAATACAAAAAATAATTAAATAAATGCAATTAAATACCAAAAATACCAAACATGCACAAACGATTAATTAAATCACTAATTCATTCTAACCAACTACCAAATCCATACTTATCTTAAACTAATCACCCATTAAGTATCATTAACTCTATAAGCAGAGTTTAGTGAGTAAACTCACTAGTTTAGCATTCCGGTGAGTCCATGGCGATGGCGATGCAGAGATGAGTGACAAACCTTTGAGTGGCGACACCAAACAAGGCTTGAAAGAGACCTAAAACGGGCCTCGAAGTCTCAAAGCCCTTGTTGGCTTTTGCTTCTGTTCTTGGCTGAACCAAAGGAGACCAAGGCTAGAACAGCCAAGGCGGGAGGCTAGGCGGGTAGGCGGAGCTACGGCGGACTAGGCAGGGCTTTTAGCAGCTGGACAGGGATGGTGGCGTGACTTCGATGGTTGGAAGGGAGCTTAGGATCGTGAGCACAAGGCGAATGACGAGCAGAGAGGCGGGACGACGCGTGATGAGTGGAATGCGACTCACGGCGGTGTGCGACAGGCTTCAGCAGGTGTGCGATCAATGGGGAGGCTAGTCGGTCTCTCTCTAGTTCTCTCGAGCTTTCAAATGATCACAACCATGGAGAAAGGAGGGAGCAAGAGGAAGAAGAAGGCTACTGAAGCAAGGGGGACCCCAAAGGCTTCCAAGCTTCAACACTTTTCCAAATCTCCCTTTACTTGCCCCTACCAGCCATCGGCCAACATCCTCAGCCATTATCCACTCAAATCTTCTTCAACAAGCTTGCCAAAGGGTCCAAAATGTTGTCTCCCCCATGGCCTACGAATTTTGGACATTTGCTTATCAATTTCATTCAATTCCCCTTCTAATCAATCCAATTGAAGCCCAAAAAATTCAGCCAAGGTGCTCACATCACAATTCATAGTTTTCCTCATTAATTGAACTAACTTGAATTCCCAAAAAACGGTACTCTGATTTTTCTAGTAAAAAACAGCCCTACTTTGATTTTTCACAAAAAATCTCGGTTTGCAAAAAAATCTTCGGATGATGAGTCGACGGTTCTAAAATAAAACATAACATGACAGAACTTTCAATTTCTGAAATTGGGTTTAAATTCGCGGTTAAATTTAATTTGGCACGATTTTAGCGTGAGCTAACCTACTGTGTAATTTTTAGAAATTTTTAGCGCATCTAACCTATGGTCGATTATTTTCGAGTCACATGGTACATCTTCGACACATTGGCGACTCCCGGTTGTCGTGAAAATCTTGAGATTTCAAATATGGACATAGGGTACAGAAATGATAGAAAAATTGGTTTAGTGCCATTCGACAAAAAAATTGCAATTAGGTGGAATCACCTATATACTAATCACATACCTCTATGAATTGACCTATCTTGAGTCTCTGATTGATTTTGATAGTGCTATAATGACCCTTGCAGATTAGCATGGTCAAGCAGTCGATTCCTAGTCGAATTCTCAAGTCTATTGTGTTTAGATTCCTTAACATCATCAACTGATATACTAGTTATCCCGTGAGTGATCAGTTCACGGAAAAGAATTATAGGCACATTCATGAAAATCCCAACTTATTTAATTGAAAACAAAATCATAAATTTGGGATGTCACAACTCTTTCCCTCTTATAAAAATTTCGTTCTCGAAATTTAAACAATTACAAACTTTAAACAAAAAGATGGGGGTACAGTCATCTCATCAAATCTTCATTTTACCAAGTTGCTCATTCAGTGCCATGGTGTTGCCATACCACTTTAACCAATGGGATCGTCTTGGTGTGTGAACCTATTCCTTCCAATCCACAATCTGAACCGGGCTTTCAACGTACGATACTTTGTTGTCCACGTCTAACTCTTCAAAATTTAGCATGTGGGTCGAGTCAGGCTCATATTTCCTCAACATTGACAAGTGAAACTTGCACTTGCCAACCTTGGTAGCAATGCAAGACAATACGCTAAAATCCCTATTCTTTCCAGAATCTCAAAGGGACCTACGTATCTCGGACTCAGCTTTCCCTTCTTGCCGAAAGCGCGAAGTACCCCTCATTGGTGACACATTCAGAAAGACGTGATCACCAACTTGAAATTCTAATAGCCTTTGACACTTATCTACGTAGATTTTCTGGCGGCTCTAAGTGGTCTTTAATATGCTCTTAATGACGGCAACTACATCCATTGATTGCTAGACTAACTCTGGGCCCAAGATCTTTCTTTTTCCAACCTCATCCCAAAACATTGGCATTTTACATGCTCTACCATACAACGCTTCAAAATGAGCCATCTAAATGCTCTGTTAGTAGTTGTTGTTGTAGACGAACTCGACAAGATAAAGCTGTTCCTCCTAGCTTCCCTTGAAATCTAACATGCTAGCTCGCAACATGTTTTTGAGGGTTTGAATTGTTCTTTTAGACTGGCCATCTGTCTGAGGATGATAGGTCGTACTGTATTGCAACTTCATTCCTAAGGCAGCTTGCAAACTCTTCCAAAAGGCAATTGTGAATCTTGAGTCTTGGTCTAATGTAATCGTCACCGGCACTCCATGCAGACGAACAATATGACATACATACAATTTTGCATGCCTGTCCAAATCAAGATCCTTTCGAACGGCGATGAAGTGAGCCGACTTTGTCAATCTGTCAACCACTACTTAAATGGAATCATTACCCCTCTACTTCCTTGGTAAGTTTGTCATAAAATCCATTATGATGTGCTCTCATTTTCACTCTAGAATCTCGAGAGATTGCAAAAGTCCTCCTGGCTTACAATGTTGTGCCTTCACTTACTAACATGTCGGACACTTGGTGACATGCTTGGCAATATCCGCCTTCATACCGGACCACCAATAGTGTTGGCTTACAATTTTAAGCTCTGCATCGTCAGGTACACACAATCATCCTTAAAACCTTAGTGTTCCCTCCTTAGAAGGATCTTCTGATTCTCTGGGTCTTTCCACTGAAGCATCTTCATCCTTATCTGCACTTCTGGTTCAATTCTGAGGGTGGCCATAAGATTTGAAAGATGGCCTACCTTAAATTTGAAAACCGAATCTCGAGCTTTCTCAAGTAAAGTCCATTCCTTGACCATCATATGCACAATTGAAGACTTCTAACTTAGCACATCCGAGACCTTGATCGCCTTTCTAGGGTGATACAAAATATCATAATCATAGTCTTTCATGAGTTTCATCCAGCAACACTGTCTCATATTCAACTCATTCTAAGAGAATAGGAGACTTTGATGGTCAATGAAGATCTGGAACCTTTCTCCACACAAATAATGTCTCTAAATCTTCAGAGTGAAAATAATTGCTGCGAGCTCTAAGTCATGTGTTGGATAATTCAGCTTGTGAGGTCTTAACTGATGGGACACGTATGCAACGGCTCTACCATGTTGCATCAGCACGCAACTCAATTCTCTAAATGATGCATCACTATAGATCTTGTATCATTTAGGATCGGATAGTATGGTTAGCATAGGTGTAGTAGTCAGCTTTTGCTTAAGCTCTTAGAAACTACACTTACACTTGTTTATCCACATAAACTTTTCTTCCTTCTTTAGTAGTCGAGTCAACGACAATGCTAATGTTGAAAATCCTTCCACAAACCTTTTGTAGTAACCTGTTAAACTTAAAAAGCTTATGATCTCTGTCATTATTTCAATCTTGGTTGGGTCTATATAGATTCCTTCGCCTGAAATCACGTGATCTAGAAACGCAACACGAGTCAACCAAAACTCGCACTTGTTGAACTTGGCATATAGCTCATGATTCTACGGAGTCTGAAGCATTATCCTTAAGTGCCTTTCGTGCTCCTCAGGACTACAAGAGTACACCAAGATGTCGTCGATGAAAATAATCACAAACTAATCTAGGTACTCCTTGAACACACGATTCATCAGATCCATGATAGCAGTTGAGGCGTTCGTCAAACCAAACAACATTTAGTGAACTTGTAATGGCTGTATCGAGTACGAAACACTGACTTTGGTATGTCCTCCTTTTTAATCCTTAGCTGATGATACCCTGTCCTCAAGTGGATCTTTGAAAATATCGACGCTCCTTGCAGTTGGTCAAACAAGTCATCGATCATTGGGAGCGGATACTTATTCTTGATTGTCACCCGATTAAGTTGATAATAGTTGATGCATAGACGTAATGAACTATCTTTCTTCTTCACGAATAGAATTGGTGCTCCCAAAGGTATGAATCCCTTATCTAACAACTCCTGCATCTACACCTTCAGTTCTTATAACTCAGACAATGCCATCCGATAAGGAGCCTTAAAGATTGGCTCTGTCCCGGTGCTTACTCAATCATGAACTCTCTCTCTCTCTCTCTCTCTCTCTCTCTCTCTCTCTCTCTCTCAAGGCGGCAGGCTTGGCAATTCCTTCGGAAACACATCTGGAAATTCTTGCACTACAATGATGTCTTTGATCTTCAGCTCCTCAACTATCGTATCCACGACAGTTGCTAAGTAACTTAGACAACCCCCGTCTAACAAACAAGCTGCCTCAAGCGAAGAGATCAAGGTAATTGAGGGTCCTCCTCGACTCCTAATAAACTCGAATTTTCACCCGCTAATAGGTTAAACTGAATCGCTTTACGATAGCAGTCAATCTTAGCTCGTTATTTGGTAAGCCAGTCCATGCCAATTATTACGTCAAAATCATACATGGCTAGGACTATCAAATCTATCATCTCTTCTCGTTCACCAATCACTAACTTGCGACCAGTACAACCCACTACAACTAACACCTTATCATTTAACGGTGTAGATATGCTAATCATTAACTCCAACAACTCAGGACTCAATCCTACTAGCTTAACAAAATGTTTAGCTATAAATGAATGAGTGTCGCTAAGGTCAAATAAAGCATATGCAACATGGTTGTTTAGTGAAACCGTATTTGTAATCACATCAGACACATCTTTAGCATGTCCTCTCATGATCGCATATGTCCTTCCTTGAGCTAGAGGTCTATTCAGTCCACCTTGCTATGCAATCTGCAGCACAAACCCCTTATTTTGACCCAATGGTGGCGGCGGCGACAGTAACTGTTGTAGTCCCCTCGAGTTTCTAGGACTATTTTTGGCCAAGTGACCTTGTTGGCCACACTCAAAGCAAGCATCCATCCTTAAAGGGCACAAGGCTAATCCATGTCGCCTCTCACAGAAGTGACACACGTCATTATGATTCAACGCTAAATTTCCAATTCCACCCTTCCTATTGGGTGAAATAGGATATCTTCCTCCGGTCATCGGCTTCTTCTCGAATCAGATTCCATCCTTATTCGAATCGAACCATGAAATAGACACAACAGTCTGTTCACTCAAGTATCTCTCTATCAACTGGGCCAAACCATAAACGTCGTTGTAATCTTTTAGGTCAAATGGCACTAGTGGTCTCCTCAGCTTTGGTTGGAGATTGTTCCTGAACCTCTGAGCTTTGTCTTCTAGATCCTTTATCAGTCTTGGAGCGTACTGTGACAACTCCACAAATTTAGCTTCATACTGATCCACGATCAGCATGCCTTGATGAAGGCGCTGAAATTCCTCCATCTTGTGCTCTTAGGCGCTACCAGAAAAGTACTTGCCATTGAAGGCTCTAAGGAAAGCGTTCCACATTAGGACTACGTCTTTAGGGAAAACTGTGCCTCCAGTGGCTCTCCACCAAGTATTTGCGTTACCCTGCAGCTGGTATACTACTAGGACAACTTTCTCCTCCTTAGTGCACATCAGAAGTGCAAAGGCTTTCTTTAGATCTTGGATTTAGAGCGACGCAGCTTCAAGATCTCCTGCGCCATTGAACTTCAGTGGGTTCAGCTTCAAGAACTATTCTACCAACTTATGAATTGGCCTCTCTCTCTCCACAACTACGTTGCCAAGTGGAACTTCGGCAAGAGCAGCAGTGATTGCGGCTTCAGCAGCGGTGGTAATGGTAGTAGTAGCAGCAACTGTAGCGACAATGGCTTGATTCTAGGCTTGTTGCCCCATCAGATTCCCAAGCCTCTCAAATGTCTGCATGATCCCTTTGATCTTGGGATTACTAGGGGCTACTACCCTAGCACCAACAGGAGGTGGTGCACCTCCACTAGCGCTAGCCTTAGCCAACGCTCTACCTCAGGTACCAACCTTAGTTGGCGTCCTACCCCGAGTCACAGGTCCTACCGACCTCTTCCTAGGAGTCATCTGCTTTTGATCAATCATCAACATGATCTTTATAGAAACATGCTTTCCAATTCAAATACCATATTAGAATTGGAGCAATCCCTAGAAAACAATCTACCTATCAGCTATCATTGACATGCACCAACATAAAATAGAGGTCATTCCTATTAACTATCCCATAACTTATTGTATCTTATCACTCAAACTATAAACCAGCTCTGATACCAATCCAGGCGGGGATGTCACGCCTTCATCCTCGAGTGTGTGCTTATCCCTCGGTGGTCCATTACATTGTAACGTCTCAGGACGCGTTGACCCATTCATTTAATGTGCATGCGGAAGCGTATAAATAAATTCCCAAATAGCATAAAGATGGGATAGAAAAGTAGAACCACAATTGCACAACCACAACACACCTTTATACACAGCCGACTAGTTTATTTACAATACTAGTCTATATACAATAAGTCTATTCAAGCATAAAGGTCTACAAGTTATCTAGGCATTCAAATCCCTAGCTGAAATCTCCAAACTCTTCTAGGAACTTGGGTCCACCATTGCACCACCAAGAGCGTCAGTTGTACCCTCGCCAAAAGCGATCTCTAATATCGACACAGGATCTCTGAATCCTATAGGGCACCTTCTCTAGGTCCATTTCGCCCGCGATGATACCATGCTCTGAATTGATGGGGTACCCTCTTAGGTAGACCCGCATCAACCCATACAATGGTCCTCACAAGCTCTTAGACCCAAGCTCTAGAGCGTTTTGGGCTGGCCAAAATGCTCTAGAGGAGCCACCATTTAAGGACTTGAAAAGGTTGAGCCCACGACGGGGTGAGATAATGTCTCAGCAAGTTCATTCCTTAAATTCCAACTAAGAAGAAATACACCTAGAGGCAGCTATACACACAAGTCAGAAGACTTACCTTGCCTCAGTTTCCTTCTGCATGTTAGTACAGTTTATAATCTAAACCAATCAATTCAACCCAAACCATTAATCCCATCCATTCAATCAATCAACTCAATTTGATCATTGCTCACCTAAGTTGAGATTTATTATTATTTCTCACCAAAGCTGATATATATTATTGCTCACCAAAGCCGACGATTCATTTTGACCAAAAAAATTAATATTCTCACTTTTAAAATCTCACGATTCTATCTAGTCCTTAAAACCATTTTCGGTGTCAAAACTCGACACCAGAATTTTCTAATCAAAATACCGAAATTACTCAATTTTGGAATAAATATCCAAAATGACAATAATCACTCGATTTGTATAATTAAGCATTCAATTGTAGAAATTAAGCATACCATTGCAATTAGCACAAAATTCTGGCCATCGAACTATCCTAGTATAATTTCTGAAAAATATTAAATAATTAAATAAATACAAAAAATAATTAAATAAATGCAATTAAATACCAAAAATACTAACTTAGGCTGAAAATACTTAATTAACCACCCAAACGGGCCGGGAAAATTTCAAAATCTATCTAGATAAATAGTACAACTTATCTAGTCTCTAATCTATCTGTTCTAACCACCTAACATGCAAAAACGATTAATTAAATCACTAATAAATTCTAACTAACCACCAAATCCATACTTAGCATAAACTAATCACCATTTAAGCATCATTAACTCCATAAGCAGAGTTTAGTGAGTAAACTCACCGGTTTAACATTTTGGTGAGTCCATGGCAACGGTAACGCGGAGACGAGCTACAAACCTCCTAGCGGCGGCACCAAACAAGGCTTGGAAGAGACCTAAAACGAGCCTTGAAGTCTCAAAGCCCTTGCTAGCTTTGCTTCTATTCTTGGCTGAACCAAAGGAGACCAAGGCTGGAACGGCCAAGGCGGGAGGCTAGGTGGGCAGGTGGAGCTACAGGGGCCAGGCAAGGCTTCTGACAGCTAGACGAGGATGGTGGTGCGACCTTGATGACTGGAAGGGAGCTCGGGACCACGAGCAAGAGGTGGACAATGAGCGAAGAGGCGAGACGACATGTGACGGGCGGAGCGCGACTTGTGGCAACGTGTGGCATGTGATGGGCTTTGGCATGCGTGCACGACAAGGGGGAGATTGGCCGGTCTCTCTCTAGTTCTCTCAAGCTTTCAAATGATCACAACCATAGAAGATGAGTCGACAATCCTAGAATAAATCGTGACATGGTAGAACTTTTAATTTTTGAAATCGGGTTTAAATTCGTAGTTAATTTTAATCTGGCGTGATTTTAGCGCGACTTAACTTACCGGGTAGCTTTTATGAATTTTTAGCGCATCTGACCTGCGGTTGATTATTTTTGAGCCACATTATACATCTTAAACACATTGGCAACTTTCAGTTGTCATGAAAATCTTGAGATTTCAAATACGGACATAGGGTATAAAAATGACAGAAAAATCGGTTTAGTGCCATTCGATAGAAATTTTGCAATTAGATGGAATCACCCACACACTAATCACATACCTTTGTTAAATCAACATATCTCCAGCCTTTGATCTATTTTGACAGTGCCATAATGACCATTGCAGATTAGCATGGTCAAGCAATCAATTCCTAGTCGAATTTTCAAGTTTATTACTTTTAGATTCCTTAACGGCTTCACCTGATAGAACTAGTTATCCCATGAGTGATCAGTTCGGGAAAAGAACTATATGCATGTTGATGAAAATGCTAACTTATTCAATTGAAAACAAAATCATAAATTCGGGACCGGCTTGAGGAAGTCCCAATCTACTTGGGCAAATAAGGGTCAAGGTGGAAACCATTAAAGAGTTCATTGGCTAAGAGTATGTTATCTTTGATTCATTGGCCTTTGACAAAAGCACTTTAAGATGGGCTAATAATTGCTTGAAGAATGGAAGCCACTCAGTAGGCCAAAATCTTGGTAATGCACTTATAAATTGTATTATAGCAAGCGATGGGTCTGTAATCAGAAAATGAAGAAGCATTTGGTTGTTTGGCACTAAAGCTAAGATGGTGTTGTTTATCTCCCGAAGAAGTCTACCCGAGCTAAAGGAGTCTTTAACCGCTTCAAGGACCAAAGGCCCTACAGTCTCCCAGTTGTGTTTAAAGAATTCGACGGTAAAACCATCCGACTTAGGTGCCTTACCAAGTGCCAATGGAGAAAGGGTATCCCGGATCTCAAGGTTAGATACAAGACGAGAGAGAGAGAGAGAGAGAGAGAGAGAGAGAGAGAGAGAGAGAGAGAGAGAGAGAGAGAGAGAGAGAACTAACCTGCTTTGCATTTAGAGGACATAGAATGACCTCCTGTATCTCTCCTATATCTCAAGCCTCACAGGCACATCTCGCGATGCCAAAAGGTCCTGGAAGTAGGTAACGAAGAGCCGCTGCACTGCCTTAGGGTTCGTGACTAGGTTATTGGAGGAATCCAAGACCAAAATAATCTTGTTCCTCAATTGTATTTTATTGACCGAGTGGTGGAAGAATTTAGTATTCCTATCACCCTCCTTAAGCCACATGATCCTATACTTCTACCTATAGAAGGATTCTTCCTTGCTTTGAAGGTCCATAAAGGTCCAACGTTGAGTTTTCTCTCACTCCGCAAGAACTACGTTGGTCGAATCCTGCTATAGTCCAACCTAGGTGGCACGTAAAGCTATCCTTGTCTGCTATTTTGGTAGAGATATTAGAGAACGACTCTCTATCGAGAAGCTTGAGACGGCCCTTAAGAGTCTTCAACTTGCTTACTAATTTGTACATAAGAACCCCCTCACCCAGGGTTTCCCACACTTGGGTAATGATAGAAAAGAAGGAATGATGCTTCATCCATAAATCAAAGAACTTAAAAGGCTTCCTATAAGGTATAGGGTTCCAGACTCTGACAACCATAGGGGTATGGTCGGATATACCTGAGGAAAGGAAGGAAGCTTCCAAGACGGAGAAATTTTGGCTCCATTTTGTATTCACAAGAACTCTATCAATCTTCCTTAATTTCCAGTTAGGACCAACAAAAGTAGCCTAGGTGAAATGAAAACCAACATACCTTAGATCTTCTAGCTTAGATTGAGCTAAACACTGACTAAACTCGTCAAAGTAGGGGATCCAAATGTTTGTGCCACCTATCTAGTCAGACGGATCCTTAATGGCATTGAAATCACTTGCCACCAGCCAAGGTGAGTCCTGCAAGATGGCACTCATATGAACTAGGTCCGCCCAAAGCGGTCGTTAGGAAAGGAAGGTATGCTCAACATAAATAGCCAAGAAGCAACAATACAAGCCTAAAACTACAAACTTTAATCTCCCATGGACCGCTTGAGTGTTGGTTGAGGAGACATCAAAGCTAACAAGCAAAGGGTTCCAACCGACCCAAATTCTCCCTCTTGGAGAGTAATCATAATTAGCCACCCAACTCCAACCTAACAAGAGTCTTGTGGAAATAGAAAGGAAAAGGGACTCGAGGACTTTAGTCTCTAGAAACCAATAACACACAAAACATGAGAGGAAACAAGGTTCCAAACTTTAGTCTATCTTGTGGGATCAAGAAGACCCCTAATATTCCATCCACCATCGCGTCACCATGCCTCTGAGACACTAGCCACCTTCACGACTCGCCACCTCGCCACTTCGCTCCCGTCTACCACCACTATTTCGTTGGTCTTCGCTCTTAAGATCCGTCCATGACATCGTTGCTGCCCTTGCTTTGTCCGTGATTTGCTCAACTCGACGCTTGCTGCATTCCCCGGCGCTTCCTCCTGCTCGCTCGTTGCTGCCTGAGCTACCGGTAGTTGAAACCCTTGCCTCACCATCGCGATTTCGCCCTCAACCTGTCTGCGATGCCCGTAAAGCCTCTGCTGCTCCCGACAACACGACGCTGTCAATCTGCTTGCCTTCGCCGACTTGATTGCGACTCCAACGTCCAGCAAGCACCACGCCAGATCCAAACGCCCCCAACTCGCCAACCTCCGCCTTTGATCGACGCCTTCACCCGGGGTTCTCTGCCCGCGACGCCTTTTGCCGATGAGATGGATTGAATGTGTTAAATGGGATACTTTGGAATGATGAAAGGAAAACCTTATTCCATACATTGTTTCATACACTAAACTCCAATAAGTTGTGTGGAAAAATTTTATGCCTATGAGGAAAATGGTGATCTCGTAAAGGGTACGTCAACCAAAGTGATGAGAGGTAGATTCTTCTTTTACTTGAAATACTACAGGTATGCCCATGGTTTAGCCTTTTGAGCCCACACACATGAAGAGTTTTTTAAATTATCCCTGTCAAGGATCATCCCACATTGGGACAAATTTGAAATAAATGGTAGGAGTCTTCTTACTCACATTTGCATCAATCTTCAAGTATTACTTTCACAGCGTAACTTGTATGATAATTTGAAGTGCCTTAGGACGACGGAGAGTAGTTCTCTCTCTATCATATAAACTTTATCCATTGCACAACTCACTCGAGCCTATGAATTCATTTCATGTTGAACCCAGCCGGTGATCATCTCCCACACTGGGGCAAGACAAAAACATTCAAGTGGCATGAACTAGAATGTTGACAATATGGAGACTTTGTCCAAAGAAAATAAGTACAAAAAATGGGGCATGAAAAAAGTAGTGTGCCTGGTAAAAGTAAGGCCAATGCCCAAAGAAAAAATCAAACATTTGATGAAGTGAGTCGTATCCCCAACAAGGCGGTACAAAAAAACTCAAATGCTGAAATGTTATAATCAGTGGAGTTGTGATGTGAAGAAAATCTTCAACATTGGAGAAAAAATTAGTGGAAATGTCAAGATGATCACCAAATTTGACCCCTAAACACTTTTTGAGCCTAATCATCTTTCTGTTTCTCAACCCATGAACTTAGCCTATGTTACGTCCCTTGCAAAGTCTCTTCGGATTAGGGCACTTGAATTAACGTAAAAGTTCACATGTCTGAAAACATCGCTTGAAGAAGTGCGAGTAAGATAATTTCTGCTTCATTTCTCATGTTTATTGACTTATAAACCGCAAGATGATTGCGAAATATCACTCATTTTTCAATAGCCTCGATTCAAAGAGTCCCTTTTGCTAAGCCGTTGACCAAGCCCGCATTACGGTCCTTGTTAAAAGATCTCTCGGATTGGTAAGTTCATACCATTTGCGAGATTACTCGAACCCTTGTTTGGCATGACAATGGTGAGATAAAGTGATTGTCAAAACCTGCATCAAAGATCATGATGAAATAGCTTTTTTAATGAGGATGAGTGAAAAAGTCATTTTAGACTGAAAGATCCCTCATTTGACACATTAATGTGTTCTAACCAGAATATTCTATTGAAATCTTTCCCAATGAAAATTAGGTGATGCAAGATTAACAGAATGCATGTTTGTGATTACAAATGTATGTTGCCTCTCCTACAACCGTGTTTTGCAGGAGACATATCCCCAAGGAACAAAGATATTGCTAGGTAAGTATATCTCTATCCATACCTTAAAGATTTTTCTCTAGATCCAATCTGATTAAGACGACCGAAGAAAGATTTGGGTCTTGGTCAAATGATTTGCACTTCAATGCTAGACGACCGAAGAAAGGTTCGAGTCCTAGCCAAGCAAAACCTTAGTTTAGGCGATCGTAGAATGGTATGAGTCCTAGGCAACATTTATTTCCTTATTCAAGCGATCGTAGAATGGTACGGGTCCTAGACAACATTTATTCCCCTATTTAGGCGATCGTAGAATGGTACGGGTCTTATACAACATTTATTTCCCTATTTAGGTGACTATAGAATGGTACATGTCCTAGAAAGTGAGTCTCCATTTAGGCGACCGTGGAATGGTACGGATTCTAGACATAACTCAAACATTGCCATACTAGGCGACCGTAGAAAAGTACGAGTCTTAGGAAAGCAGTTTCCTTACAAAACCTTACTACCATACTAGGCGATCGTAGAAAGATATGGGTCCTAGGAAAGTAGTCTCCTTATAAAACCCTGTTACTATTCTAGGCGATCATAAAAAGGTACAAGTCCTGGATATGTAACACCAACTATCTTGAGTTACTCTACCCTCCTTGAAGGTAAGTTATTCCAGGTAGGTTCCTTTATCATTTGCATTTTCATGCAGCATATATATTACATTTTAAAATGGGATTCATTTTCCCACAAAAAAAATCAATCATTACATGTGCATGGTCAAAATTTAGGTCTTAATTTGTCCTTGAAGGCAACCTTTACAAGCTCACCTTTAAAGAGGAGCAGCTTGTTGACGCCTAAATTTTGGCAATCCGGTTATTTATTTATTACATAAAAAATCAAGGGGTCAATTTTATCCCTAAAAAATATATTAGTTGCATAGCATATTAATCTAAGTGATTTTGTTTTTAATTCGCATTTTGTGCATTTATTTATTAGACCGATGGCATATGGGTCGAATTAGTGGCTTTGAGTTTTAAATTAACAGGCTGGACTAAGCCTATGAAACGAGCAAATTGGCCCAAGCCCCTTTTTTCATGAAAAAAATTATCTAAATGGAGATTTGATGTGATATTACGGTGGCATTTAGAATTTAAGAAAATCGCATTAAAATCTTATCTTTATCATAGATGATGAAATCATGGGAGAATATTCATGAGATAAGGAATTTTTGTGATCGAGAGGTTATAGGCAATCTTCGCGAGATGAAATATTCACAAAAGGATCACATTTTGTTTTGCCTATAAAAAGGCGTGTATAGAGATCGAAAGGGGGGGCTTCTCTTCATCGAAGAAAAAGAACATAAAAGTCAAAAAAAAAAAAGCAAAGAGAAGAGACATGAGAAGGCAGAAGCAAAAAGTACAGCAGAGGGAGATGTGAGAGGTGAGAGCAGAAAAAAAAAGAAAAAGAAAAGGATAGGAAAAGGACTGCGTCGTCATCTTCTTCATGAGGGCCCTTTGGCCACACTAGCTCGAGCCGCGTCGTCCATCGTCACGCCATCACGACACTAGCCACCTTCGGGACACCAACCGCCTCCACGACTCGCCACCTCGCCGCTCCGCTCGCATTTGCCAACGTTGTTCCGCCGATCTCCACCGCTCGAGATCCATCCATGACGCCATTGCTGCCCCTGCTCTATCCGTGATCTACTCAACCCGGCACTTGCTGCGTTCCCCTGGCGCTTCCTCCAGCTCACTCGTTGCTGCCCGAGCCATCGGCAGTTGAAACCCTCGCCACACCATCGCTATTTCGCCCTCAACCCGTCTACGATGCTAGCAAAGCCTCTGTTGCTCTCAACGCCGCTAGTCTGCTTGCCTTCACCGAGCCAATTGCAACTTCGACGCCCAACGAGCACCGCGCCAGATCCGAATGCCCCTAACTTGCCAGCCTCTGCCTTTGATCGATGCCTTCACCCGAGGTTCTTTGCCCACGACGCCCTTCACCGGTGGTTTGAGCCACTGCTTCGCCCATGCCCGAGTGACGCCAGGACCGGTCGCTGATCTCCACTCCGATCGAGCCTTCCTAGCTTTGCCCTTATGTTGCTCCTAGCACCGCGGGTTCACCCTCGCCAGAGTTCCTCGCCGGCGACTCCCCTTGCCGAGCCCCGAACCAACTGCCAAGCTTTGCTTAGAAGGGAAAAAGGAAAAAAGAAAAGAAAAGAAAAGAAAAAAGAAAAGCAAATTAGGTAGTTTTTTTTCTTTTTCTATTTACTTTATTTTGTTTATATTTTTTTTAAAGTTTAGTTATTTAAATTGGAACATTTGATGTCAATACTCATGAATCTTATAGGCATTATCCGCAAGGGTTTTGTTCAAAATTATTGTAATTATTAATTTGATCCATAAGATGTCAGATCATTTTTTAATTATATTAATTTTTGGGCATTTTGATAGTATTTTAATTGTTAAATCATTATAATTATTAATTTGATCCGTAAGACTTTGGATCAGATTTTTAATTATTTAAAACCTTTTGTCATGATGTTTAGGTTTAGAGTAATTGTTAATTTAACTTGTAAGACAATAGGTTATTTTTCCGATTATTCTAATCCTTTATTTGGTGTATATATTGATTTTTTAGATATTATTGCTTGCCTTGGAAAAACACTAAAAACATAAAAATCAAATCTTGCATTGGTGTGTTGGTTTAGTAAATTAGGATTGCATTTTAGATGATTTTTGGAATAGATTAGGATTAATTTTAGATAATGATTGCACATTTAGATAATCTCATTTTTCTTAAAAAATAGTTTTCTAAGATAGGATAAGGTTTATGTCAAATTAATCCCTAAAACATATTAGAAAATTATTCATTTTAGATAGTTTAATTAAGGTTTTTATTAATTCCGAATTTTAATAAGAAAAATACAAAACTATTAGGTGCATGTCAATTAGTTTGCATGTTAGGTTCATTTAATTAGAAATAGCTTGTTAGTAAAATTAGGTCATATAGTTTAAATGCATGATTTATGATAAAGTTCTAGTTAAAAGAAAAATAAATAAAAATACTTGCTTTTGTGGGTGGATTTCATTTGGTGCAATTTATTCAATGTTTAGTAATGATTGAGCATCTATGTGATTACCCCATTGCATGATAGTAATTTAGGTTAAAATAAATCTAAGCTACCTGCAAAAACATTTTTGAAAATTAAAAAGAAACGATACCGAAAAGGCATTAGAGAAATCTAATGTAGCCAAGTCCCCATACCCTTAGTCTCTAGTTCGTAGAAGTATAATAATTCTCAAATTATTTTACTTAGGTGTTTAATCGACCTACCGTAAACCGATTAATGGCAACTCCTAATTAATAATATTTTGCATGCTAAATACTTGAACGTTAAGTTGCCAATTGGTATGGGCTTGGGAGAGCCCGAGCTAAGTTTAAAGACTTAGTAGTATATTAGCCTAAACTTAGGTGGTGCACCCAAAATTTAGGTCGCGACAAGGATGTGAAAGAAACAAAACCCCTAATCATTTGCCATTACTTTAGAAAGCTTCAGACCTCAGGTGTGTTTTAGGGCAGATTTCATGAGCTTGAATGGGAGTTTCGTCCCCACATAATACCTAATCAAGCACTCGTGCTATTTCGGGCCAGTGGCCTCCAGCACTTTCTCAGAGAGAGTAACGATATGATTATTGTTAACAAAAGTTGGTGGAACAAACATTAAATCATATCCCTTAGTTGTCGCTCTAGCGACATTGACCCAAGATTGGGTAGCCGGAGGTTTTGAGCTCCTAGCATGCTAGTTCTTGGACTGGGGTCACTTGGAGGAGGACCTAGCATGGCTACGACCACGGGTTCCATCCGAATCCAGAGGGTCCTTACGGGATGCTCGCTAGCCTTCCATTGAAGCCGCATTTTGTGCTTTGGGCAAGCCCGAATGTCATGCAACCTTAGTGGGCCGGGGGTTTTGAGAACGAGAGGTGGGGCTTCGCTCGCTTATACTATCCACATCAATATGGGCCTTGCCCTACCGATCAATCACCTAAGTAGACGTAGAAGCCATGACAAAAGCCAAAACCCGCATGGAATCAAGAAACCCTAACAGAGATAGAGCATAGCTTCAGAAGAAGAGCATACCAAGCTAATCGATTCTGTGAGGATGAAGAGGGGGGGTCAGATGAGCCTTGCCTTCGAAAATCAACCCCAACCATCAACCAAAGTAGCCAGAATTCGAGCAACACCAGGAGTGTAGGAATAGTAGCACAATCGCAAGCTTAGAGAGCATCCATGAACAGTATACCAAGAATGAGCAAATGACCAAAGCTATTTTTTTTATCGCGATTGTCTTTTTTTTTTTTGGTAAATTAAGTATATATTGAGCTACCAACTATAAAAAAAGGTTCGGCACAAATAACTTACACTCATCATGAAAAATTAGTCAAAACGAGTGGAAGGGTGTTGATAGAAAACAACCAACAATTGCCACCTAAAAGCAGTAGAATAGACAACCAAGGTAAGAAACAGCCAAAACAAAGGTAGGGACCTAAGAAACAATAGCAGGAACAACCAACTAGAGGCATTTACAAGGAGGAAGACGGAACCATATAACAACTAGCAAGAGCCCTCACAAGAGCAACAACACCTCCAAAAATGGATCTGCCCTGGCCCCCCCTTCGAACGCCAATAGCATCATAGCAAAGTGTCACGGCCCGAAAGAAAGCATGTCCAAGAGGTTTCTCAAACATGGGCGTGACACATTAAAGACCCTCGATTTATACCCCTGAGACTTAGAGTATTCTCCGGGGGAGCAATACTGTATTTGTATGCATACGCTATAAATGTGAATAGCTGGTAGCTGCGTAATTAATGCTGGTAGTTGGTAAATGGGGAGGTGCAATCTCCACGGTTAGATCTAAGGGAGATTTATGGATACGGTTTGCCTTGTATTTGTATATAAAAGAGTCTCCTCCCTCATTGTATTCTCATTCACAAGCAATACAAAAACCAGAGTTTCTCTCTCTACATATGAGTCTTGTGAGACGAGGATGAAAGGCTGCTTAGGGGTAAAACCTTAAGGCCGCATGGGTGAATCGAGGAGTGATTGAGAGTTGGTTGATCGGCCCGTGACAAGTGGTATCAGAGAGAAAGTTTATTCCAAGCGCAAGTGCAATGGTTGATCCACGATTTGATGAGGCACTGGTCATGGGTGGTGACTGTGCTGATTGTGGGCGGAATGCCAAGAAGGATGGTGCCAAGGGCAAGAAGAGCCATGGAGTTTTGAGCTCGAGGGAGCCAACGGGGGATCTTGCACATCACATGGTGAAGCTAGAGTTGTTCTTCACTGATGTTCAAGGATCGGTTGATGATCTGACCCAGACTGTGGACGGAGTCGATGCCGGAAGGGAGGAGCTGGTTGCAAAAGTGCAAGAGCTCAAGACCGGCATGGGAGAGCTCCGCCATGAGTTGCTAGGGACCCTGCAAGAGGAACTCACACAACGGTATGAGCCTTTGGAGGCCATGATGGCGGCCGTGTGCGCGGAGATAGTGGAGCTTAAGAGTAAGCTCGCTGAGATGGAAGCTGCACGCGTGAACGGGGTGATCATCGTGTAAGGTCCATGAGTGGACACGCCGAAGCCAAAGGAGTTTCGTGGCTCGCGGGTGGCCAAGGATGTGGACAACTTCCTGTGGTACATGGAGCGGTACTTCCAGGCCATGGGGATCAACGACGACCAAACGTGGGTAAATACTGCTTCAATGTATTTAACTGATAGCGCATTGTTGTGTTGGCGTCGTCGATTGGATGATAGGTGTAGGAATCCTATCACAACTTGGGGTGGATTCGTCAAGGAATTCCGATGGAACTACTTCCCCGCTTATGAGGAAGAGGAAGCTCGTGAGGAGTTGAAGCGTCTCGAGCAAAAGGGTGGTGTGCGCGACTACATCAAGCGGTTTTCAAAGTTGCTACTCCAAATCCCCTCGATGAATGAAGTTGAGGTGTTTCACTAGTTCATGAGCGGTCTTAAGCCATGGACAAAGCAAAAACTAAAACGGTACAACATGGGAGACCTCACTACATCCATGACCGTAGCCGAGTCGCTCGTAGAGTATAAAGCCCCTTCCACATCCCAATTGGATAATCATCCGAGGGACAAAGCCACTGGTGGGGGAGATCAAGGGAGATACAACCGCCCAACCGAAGGTAGACCAGCGGCCAACCCTCACAAAACTCATGCTGAGTCAAGCGGAGGAGGTCAAAGGAAGGTACGCACATACAAATGCTTTTTCTGTGATGGTCCGCATATGGCTCGGGATTGCCCAAACAAGGCCAAACTGGCTGCATTGTATAAGGAGGATGAGCCTAGGGAGGAATCGCGGTTGGGTTCGCTGCGCCTCCTTAGCTCGATCAAGTCCAAGAAGACGAAGGAGTCTAAAGGATTGATGTTCACAGATTTGAGGATCGGAGAGTCCACGATAAGTGCATTGGTGGACACGGGAGCGTCCGACCTCTTCATATCCGAACAAATGGCTAAGAGACTTAACCTACGAGTTAAGAAGGGAGCCGGTGGCTCAAGACGGTGAACTCCAAGGAAGTCTCAGCAATCGGTGTCGCAAGGGACGTGGAGCTACAACTAGGGCAATGGAGAAGAAAGGAAACTCTAGAGGTAATTCCCCTTGACGACTATGACTTTATCATTAGGATCAAATTCCTAGATAAAATCCATGCTGTTATATTGCCTTTCGCTAAATGCTTATGCGTGTTGGACAAGCGTTGCCAATGTGTGATCCCGATCCATCGTGAATCGGATCGTGATCAACGGATCATCTCGGCCATACAACTCATTAAGGGAGCAAGGAAGGGTGAGGTGACGATTCTTGCAGCCTTGAAAGTGGAGGACCAGAAGGGTGAAGGGAGTGACGTCCCATCAGAGGTGACCCATGTTCTCAACACATTCAAGGACGTGATGCCCTCAGAGTTGCCCAAAAAGCTACCACCCAAGAGGGAGGTGGATCATCGGATCGAGCTGGTGCCTGACGCTCGACCGCCTGCCATGGCGCCTTACCGCATGGCACCCCCGGAATTGGAAGAATTGAGGAAGCAACTTAAGGAACTGCTCGACGCGGGTTACATACGGCCGTCCAAAGCCCCGTTCGGTGCGTCGATCCTGTTCCAAAAGAAGCACGATGGATCACTCCGGATGTGCATTGACTACCGAGCACTGAACAAGCTGACTGTGAAAAACAAGTACTCGATCCCGCTCATTGCGGATCTCTTCGATCAACTTGGGGAGCTCAGTGGTTCACCAAGTTGGATCTTCGATCGGGCTACTACCAAGTTCGGATCACCAATAGGGATGAGCAAAGATTGCCTGCGTGACGCGGTATGGATCCTACGAGTTCCTCGTGATGCCGTTCGGCTTGACCAACGCTCCGGCCACTTTCTATACAATGATGAACAAGGTACTCCACCCTTTCCTAGATCGGTTTATAGTGGTTTACCTAGATGATATTGTGGTCTATAGTCGAACGTTGGAAGAGCATGTCGAGCATCTGAGGCAAGTCTTCCAAGTCTTGCGCAAGAACGAGCTATACGTCAAGCGCAAGAAGTGTGCATTCGCCCAAGAGGAAGTTCCGTTCCTGGGGCACATTGTGGGGGGTGGACGCGTGAGAATGTACAAGCGAAAATCCAGTTGATCGTCGAATGGGAGCCGCCAACAAGGGTGATGGAGTTGAGGTCGTTTCTCGGCCTAACCAACTACTACCGGTAGTTCATTTGGAGTTACTCGAGCATCACCGTGTCGCTCATTGACCTCTTGAAGAAGGAGAAGCCATGGGAGTGGACGGATCGGTGCCAAAGAGCGTTCGATCAACTAAAGAGAGCCATGACAGAGGAGCCGATGTTGGTGTTGCCCGACCACACCAAGCCCTACGAGGTAGAGACTGACACCTCGAATTATGCTATTGGTGGTGTGCTTATGCAGGATGGCCATCCGGTAGCATATGAGTCCCGAAAGTTGAACGATATCGAGCGATGGTATACCATTCAAGAAAAGGAGATGACCGCGGTGGTCCATTGCCTTCGGACATGGAGGCACTATCTCTTGGGATCCAAGTTCGTCGTGAGGATGGACATCATAGCCACGAGCTATTTTCATACGCAAAAGAAGCTGAGTTCGAGGCGGAGTTCGACTACATGTTGGAATACAAGCCGGGGAAGGCCAACTTCGTGGCGGACGTGCTGAGTCGGAAGATGGAGCTCATGAGTAGCTCAATGAGTCGATCGGGTTGTAGTTGGGTCGACCGCATAAGGGAAGGGCTGAAGCATGATCCAAGAGCCCAAGCCCTCATCGGGTATACCAAGGAGGGCAAGACTTGACAATTTTGGTGGGAGGACGAGCTGCTCTACCCCAAGGGAAAGCAACTATACATGCCTTTCCATGGGAAGCTGAGGAAGGAGATCTTGCGCGAGTGCCACGACTCGAAGTGGGCGGGTCATCCAGGGATCCACCGCATGTTGGCCCTCATCGAAGATCGCTACTATTGGCCTCAAATGCGAGATGACGTGGAGGCGTATGTGAAGACTTGTTTGGTTTGCCAGCAAGACAAGCTGGAGCAATGGTCGTCGCCGAGTTTGCTGGAGCCACTTCCCGTTCCAACTCGTCCATGGGAAAGCATTTCCATGGACTTCATTGACAATTTGCCAAAGTCCGAAGGGTGCTAGGACTATAATGGTGGTGGTTGACAGGTTCTCGAAATATGCAACATTTGTGCCTGCGACAAAGGATTGCCCGGTCAAGGAGGCGACCAAACTTTTCATGAAGCACGTGGTGAAGTATTGGGAGTGCCACAAACGATCGTGAGCGATCAGGATCCCGCTTCATGGGACGTTTATGGTCTGAGTTGTTCAAGTTGCTGGGGTCGAAGCTGAATATGTCAACAAGTCTGCATCCCCAAACCGATGGTCAGACGGAGCGGGTCAATGTTCTCTTGGAGATCTACCTCCGGCACTATGTGAGCACAATGCAAGTGAATTGGGCGAAGTTAATTGACATAGCCCAGTTCTCCTACAACTTGCAGCGGAGTGAATCGACCGGCCAGAGTCCGTTCAAGGTTGCAACTGGGCAGCAACCAAACACCCCGAGCACTATCGCTTCGGGTTACTGGGGGAGTAGTCCGCTCGCGTACAAGTTCACCAACAACATGCAAGAACAAGCGGACTTGGCACGAGCGTGTCTACACAAAGCCTCCAAGTGCATGAAGAAATGGGCGGACAAGAAGCGACGGCACGTGGAGTTCCAAGTGGGAGACCTAGTGTTGGCCAAGCTACATGCGGTCCTTTGCTATAAGGACATGCACAAAAGGTTGATCCGTCACTACGAGGGGCCATTTTGTGTTATGCAATGGGTCGGGAAGGTCGCATACAAGCTGGAGATACCACCAAAACTCAAGGTGCATCCAGTGTTCCACGTAAGTATGCTCAAACCTTTCCAGTATGCTCAAACCTTTCCAAGTTGATGAGGAAGATCCGGATCATGGGGAGTCTCATCGGGCGCCACTCCGGGCAAAAACCTCGTATGATCGAGAGGTCGAGAGCATCATGGCAAATCGAGTCATACGGAAGCGGTATTGCGCGCCCAAGCGAGAGTATTTGATCCGATGGAAGGGTTTTCCGGAGAGCGAAGCTAGTTGGAATCCCAAGGAGAGTCTTTGGCAGTTCAAGAAAGAGTTTGAAGCCTTTCATGCCGAAGACGCAACTAGGGTGTTGCTTGATTAGGTGGGGGAGAATGTCATGGCCCGAAAGAAAGCATGTCCAAGAGGTTTCTTGAACACGGGCGTGACACATTAAAGATCCTCAGCTTATACCCCTGAGACTTAGAGTATTCTCCTGGGGGTGAGCGATACTGTATTTGTACACATACGCTATAAATACGAATAGCTGGTAGTTGTGTAATTAATGTTGGTAGTTGGTAGATGGGGAGGTGCAATCTCCACCGTGAGATCTAAGGGAGATCTACAGATACGGTTTGCCTTATACTTGTATATAAATGGGTCTCCTCCTTCATTGTATTCTCATTTACAAGCAATACAAAAACTAGAGCTTCTCTCTCTAAGAGTTTCTCTCTCTACATATGAGTCTTGTGAGTCGAGGGTGAAAGGCTGCTTATGGATAAAACCTTAAGGCCGTATGGGTGAATCGAGGAGTGATCGAGAGTTGGTCGATCGGCCTATGACAAAAGCCTCCAAGGAAAGCCTGATCAACCTAAGCTTCGCCACCAGAGGAGAGTAACCCCTCCCTAGTTGAGCCCTTAGTTGAAACAAACCAGAGCAACCCCTCCTTCGCTAGAAACGAAACTTGGGCAGCATCGGCAACGCCCAAGGACAAATTAGGAGGGAGGATTCACCACCAAAGGGGCAAAAATGGAAGGGTCGATGCCCCAATTGTATTGAAGCCTCCTATTCCTAGTCGTATCCACAACGTTGGTACAAGTCAAGGCCTTATCTTTGACCACTTTGATGAGGTGGTTCTTCAAAGCCGAGATAGCCAAGGTTTCTTCCCTATAGAGAATGTTGTTCCTCTTCTTCCAAATCATATGGCAAGGGCTCCAAAGGAGAATCAAGCAATGCAATGATGGAACTCGTTGCCTGCAAGAAACTTCATGGCCCATAGGAGATTATCCGACCAAGACCTGTTCTGCCACGAGAGGTTGCATCTCGTAGCCCAAAAAAACACAAGACTAGCAATAATGCAACAACCAAAAAATAAGTGATCAATAGAATCATGTCTAGTCTAGTGTTGTAGAAAGCACAAGTCGCATTCTCAATTCTTCCATAGGAAAGTAAAAGAACCTGGGTGGGAAGTCGCTTTTTAGCCATTGGCCATATGTTGAATTGATATCTCGGAGAGCTCGAATTGTTCTAAATAAGTGAAGCCCAAATGACTCAGTTCTTTTTTTTCCCGATGGCTTCCCACGATGAGGCAATCAAAAAAAGACTGGAAGAGTTCTCTAGCAAGTGAAGCCGATCTAGGACCTGAGATAAGATAGGGAGGGGATGCTCCCAAGACTCCAACACGGTCCTAATGGCCTGGCTAGAAGTGGAGAAAAGGTCAGCCACGTCACTTGATTGGATAAGTCAGAGCTATAAATAAGAGAGTTTGAGAATACTAGGTTAAGAGGGCCTCTAGGGTGCTAATGGTCGAACCAAAGAGACATTGATAAGCCATCCCTAATCCTCCATAGGAAGGAATGGCGAAAATCCCTTCTAAGTTGAAGGATCTTCTTCCAAGCCCATGAGCAGTAGGTTGGCTTGCTTGCCACCCAAAAAAAAATTCTTTTTAAAAAATTTGAGTGGATTCACTTGCACCATAAGGATTTCATGTTAGTAAACAAGATCCAAATGTGCTTAAGCATGGCTACCTTATTGCAATCTCTTAGCCTGTGAATGCCAAGCCCTCCCTTGTCTTTTGGAAGGCAAACATCCTCCCAGGACACTTTTGCTCCTCCATTTCCAGGGCTAAGGCCTTTCCAAAGAAATTGTCTAAGGATTTGTTCTAAGCGGTCCAAAATAGCACTAGGAATAATAAACACACTAGCCCAATAAGCTTGGATCGAGTGAAGGACAAACCTGATCAGCTAAAGATGGCCTACAAATGAAAGGAATTGATGGGCCCAAGATTGCACATTTTTTCCGCTGTTTTTTTTTTTTTGGTAAGGTAAGAATATATTAAACTTTAATCAACTATACAAAAAAGGGGGGTCTCGGAACCAAAACTTACACTCAAAGAGACAACGTAGTTAGAATGAGTGGAAGGGTGCTGAGACAAAAGAAAGTAGCCAAATAGAGGTGACAAGAAACAACAAAGTTAAAGTGGACCCAATTAGGCACCGCCCACCAAAACAAATAGCGAAAACAACCAAAAAATAGTGGTTAGAAACAACAAGGAGTGACAACACCAAAAAGGAAAAGTAGACTACAACAAGCCTGCCCTCTCACCAGTGAAACCCCTTATGCCAAAATCCATGAACGAGAGGCTACAGCAAACCTACCAACTGAACAAAAAAAAAAAAAAAAAAAAGCAAACCCAGCTGGGGCAACGCCCATCCAATTGGTAGCAACAATAGCTAGATGACAAGAAGTAGCATGGAACAGCAACACCAAAAGGAAGATCATATTGGAAAAACCTGCCCTCACACCAGCGAAACAACCTACGTTTGTGACCATGAATGAGATGTGAAGGTAGGCCCACCGCCTAAATAGAATGGAAAACAACAAAAGCAAATAGAATGCACGGATGGGTCAAGAGGAAGAATCCGTCACCATCGGAGCAAAAATAGAGGGGTCAAGGCCCCAATTGCGCTGAAATCTCCTATTCCTAGTAGTGTCGGGAACATTGGCAAACGTAAAGGCCTTATCCTTGACAACTTTGATGAGGTGATTCTTCAGAGCCAGGACTACTAGAGTTTCTTCCTTGAAGAGAATGTTGTTCCTCTTTTTCCAAGTCAAATGGCAAAGGGCACTAAAGGAGAATCGGGCAATGCATTGATGGAAGTCCTTGCCTGAGAGATACTTCAATGCCCATTGAAGGTTTTCCGATCAAGACTTGTTCCGCCAAGGAAGGTTGCACTTCGCGGCCCAAAAATTGCAATACCGATAGTGATGCCACAACAAAAAAATAAGTGATTAACAAAGTCGGGCCCATAATTGCAAAAGGCATAGGCCACATTCTCAATTCTCCTATTGTTGACACCCGAAATTTTCGTCGACATTTTAATCATCCATTTTGCAAAAATATAAAAAAAATAAAGAGCCAAAAAAAAATAAATAAAAAGAAAACAAAAAAAAAAGAAAAAAAGAAAAAGAAAAAAAAATGAAATGAAATGAAAAGAGAAAAAAATTAGAAATAAAGAAAACAAAAAAAGAAAAAGATAGAAAAAGGAAAAAAAAAAGAAAGAAAAAATAATAGAAAAGGAGGAAGGGGGGCCATTCACGGGGTTTTTTTTTTGGCTCTCTCTCTCTCTCTTGGAGAAATCTCTCTTTGGACGAGGGGTTTTCTCCCGCTCTCTGATGCTCGCTCTCGGCGGTGGGGGGAAAACAAACTTCTTTTGATCTCTTTCTCGGCTTAGAGCTTAGGGAAAAAATTAAAAAAAAGACCCCGAGGGATCAATCGATCAGACTCCACGATCTTCGGCGAGAGAAGCCTGAGGAAGGAGCCGGTCGTCGCTACTTCCTCGCGGCAATCGCCATCCTCGCGATCGCCTCTCTCGCGATCGGCGTCGGATCCGAGGCTTCTGATCACCATTTCTTTGATCTACCGTTTTGCCCTCTAGCTCTCGGGAATCTCGACCTCTTCCTTTGCATTTCTTCGAGCCCTAAAAGACGGGGCAGCGACCGGTGGAGGAGCTTGAATCGCGAAGCTCAGCCTCAAAGATAGAAATCCAAAGCTCGATCGACGGCAGTGACAACAACGGCTTCCGATCATCTTCCTATTCATCATCTACGGTCGGGGTTTTTCTTGACTTTGTCTTTGAGGATCGAAATCTCTTGATCCGGCTGGCTTGAGCAACTACCGGTTGAGGAGTTGGACGTACGAGGCTCGGATCTGTGCTGAGTTCGGAGAAGGTTCGCCAATGATTTTTCTATCGATCAAGTCATTTCCAAGGGTTTTCCTTCTCAAATCTTGTTTTCTTTGTTCCCTTCGAACATGCATTTTTTCATGCCGACGGACGATGGAGGATCCTCCTCTTGTCGATTCAGTCATTGAACTAACCGAACCTAGCATCTTCCTAAAACGAGACTGAAAACCATTGGAATTGCCGCGCCTACCAGTAGAGCACGAGTTTGTTCTACGACATAGGAAGGAACGCTCTCTTCAATAGGTCGTGGTTCCCGACGATTGGTGAAGTCAGGTGAGGTGTTTATTTCGCTTCTTTTAGATTTTGATCGGCTCTGTTGAGGGTAGACTCTAATAAGCTCTATTGAAGGTAATGATCTCGTTTTGTTTGTAATTTTGTCGTGTGGTTTATTTTTCCGAGTAGCTTGAGTGTTCTTTCCATGGGCAGAGAGTGAGTAATTTACATTTCGCCATGTTTTGAAAGTTGGATTGATGTCTCTGTTCTGTATTACTCTATGCCATTCTAGTGTTAATAGTACTTCACACTACATGCTTACAACCTATTCGATAGAAAGCCTGACTCCATTGCCGATAGTTCCTATTGCATTCTATTTACCATTGTCTTGATATTCAATTGAAATTGTGTTGGTTTGCTGGATTTCCTGCATATAGTTGATTGGAATGTGAACTAATTAGATGTATAAGTGATGTATGTTGAATGATGTTCATGATTGTTGGCATGGATCAAATTCTATTCATGTGTGATTTTGTATATCAAATGGTTCTCCTACATGTTACCTTGAGATGTTGAGTCTGCCGAGGAAGAGGAGGAGACTGTTCAGTGCGTTCTTGATATTTTTCACGCAATACTTGTTCACAACCATGATAATCAAACTAATGAATTCGCAAAGAACCTGATCTGTAGTTCTTGGTTCATTTCCTCATTTAGCTGTTTGGATTTATATCCCACAGAGAGGGTGAAACACCGAATTTATTTGATGATGAGTTCACTAATTGAAGTTCTACTTCAAAATGATTGTGGACAACACATTAGGGATGCTGTATCTTACCTTCCCTCTGAGCCAAATGATTTGCAATGAGTTGATGATTATTGATGACGGACTTGATTTGCCTTGATTTGCAATTTCGTATACCTAATATGTCACTCTCTGTTTTGGCTGAAATGAGTGATAGATGAGTTTTTCTTGACCTCGAGCCCTTCTAGACATAAAAAATACACTTGTAGAGCTTCGATTTGATATGTCGCACGCCCTGAACGGACATCATTTGGTCACTGAAAAACACCTACAAAGTCTGTCAATTCTGCAGTAGTTTCAAGGTTGATTTGCTGTTATGCAATTTTATGTTTTAACTGGACTGAGCTGGTAGATGATGTTATTAAGATTTAATGTCTTCTAGATAATTGTAATAGACATCTCAAGCTTTAAAATGATATATTGCATGCTTGAATCAACCATCGTTTGCTATGTTTAACATTTTTTTCTAGTCCATTCTGAAATCTGGAATTTGCCTTGGTTAGAAATGCATATACTATTATTGTGGGCCCGATTGTCTGTCACTTTCTTATGATGCTGATTTTGCATGATTTGCACATCAATTGACTCAACTTCTCTTGTGATGCGCATGATAGAAATCTGTCATAAAATGAAATTCAGAATCCCTGTTGTTCCCTTGTCGAAGCTGACCTCTTGTCATTCTTCTATGATTTTCTTGTTAAGGATTCTAAGATTGGGTCTTTAACAAAAGTTGTTCGCCTTTCTTTTGTTCGCGCTGTGGTAAAATTTCATATTCTTCAGATTTTCTTTTTAGATCAAATCACTATTAATGTGTCATGACATCCTGAAATTTTGCTGTATTTTTTGACGAAGTTGTATGCATGAAACTTGTGCCTCATTGTCTTCTTAACATTTGAAACACGTGTTACAAGTTTCACATTAATGCATGGCATATCATATTTGAATCTCGTTTGATGTAAATATCATGCACCCATTTGGCTAATTGCAATTGGAATTTGTCAAGCATGACATTCTCAGTCCCAAGTCACTTTGCAATGTTAATGACTTGTGTGACTTCTTTACATTCTGATTTATGATTAAATGTTTATCCAAACCTTTTTCGCATTTAACCTTATGTCATGTGCAAGTTTCACATTTTTGTACATTGTCTAGGTGGTCTTATGAACCTTTAAACATGCCTTGTATTTTGTCCCGTTTGTGATTTGATTTTGTTGGATTCATGTTTATGACTAATGCCTATGTCTGTTCGTTGTAATAAATGATTTCTATGCATTGTCTTAGTCATATAAGATGAGGCAAGGGATTCTTATTTCTTAGATTAGGTTTAGAATAGGATCTTGAACATGGATAAAGCATGAAGATGGTGAAGGTCGATGTCCACTCCGACCATTGTCATGTAATATTCGTTTTCTCGACATATGTCTCGGGTTTCATGCATTGTATAAAGCCCGACGAGTTGCGGGTTTCCTTTCTTTCTCGATTGTTTTCTATTTTATATTATTTAGAATTGCATGATTAGGTTTACTGCTTTATCTTGATTGTTTACTTCATGTCTTGCAATTTAATTTTCATTTCATTGTTTGTTTTTCTTTCATTTCTTAGGAATAGAATAGAATGAAAGTAATTCACCACGCATGATCATTTAGTATATAATTGACGATCTTGAAAATATAGAAAGAAATGCATGAAAATGTTAGGAAAAACACAACATACTATTTAGGTACCAAAAGGGTGTTAATAGCAATATTAGCGTAACCCAAGTCCCCGAACCTAGATATCTGATTGCGTAGGAATCGAGGGAGCACTCCCGACCCTCGATTGGGTTTCTAGCCGACCCCCAAAGTTGAGGCTAGTGGCGACTCCTGTATATTCTTAGGTTGTTAAATAATTAGACCGCATAAATAAACTCGCTGTCACGCGGGGTATGAGCTTGGGAGAGCTTGTGATCTCGTGAGGAAACTCTCGTGATCAAGTATCCTTAAACCCGACCTTTCCCACCTTGGATACTTTTCGAGGGGTGGCGAGATCGGATCGTGACACATATATGAAAGTAAAATAGCCTAAGTGGTAAGCCGATTCTTAGCGATAAACCATAAGATAAATTGATATTGCGGGAGGATGGTGCTACTCCAAATGAACGCACTCCAAGGCATCAAGGCCTTCTTTAATCTGATGGTTTCCCACGCAGATGCTACTGAGAACAAGCTTGAAGGGTTCTTCATCTAGCACAATCGGTTTGAGGCTCTAAGATAGACTAGGGAGGGGAGTGCCCCATGACTCTAGAATAGTCCTAAAGGACTGTCCAAGAATGGAGTAGAGGTCCGCCACCTTTGTAAGCATGGATAAACCCAAGCTATAAATGAGAGAGTCTGAGAAAAACAAATTAAGGGGGGCCTCTAGGGTGCCAATGGTCGAACCAAAGAGACACAGAAAGGCCATCCCCAACCCTCCATTGAAAAGACTACCGAAACTCCATGCTAAGTTGAAGAATCTTCTTCCAAGCCCAAGAGCAAATGGTAGGTTGCTTGGCTATCCAGGAATTCTTTCTTTTTAAAAATGTCGAATGTATCCATTTGCACTACAAGGACTCATTGCTAGAGAAAAGGATCCATATACGTTTGAGCATAGTTGTAGTGTTATAGTCCCATAGCCTAGGAATACTGAGGCCTCATTCCTCTTTTGGAAGACAAACTTCCTCCCAATAAACTTTAGCACCTCTAGTACCCAGGCCTAGGCCCTTCTAGAGGAACTGTCTCAAAATTTGTTTGATCTGGTCAAGCACAACTCTAGGTGAAATAAAACACTAGCCCAATAAGCTAGGATCGAGTGAAGGACTGACTTGATCAACTAGAGCCGCCCAACAAAAGAAAGGAAACGCTTGACCCAGGACTGAACCTTTGTCGTAATGTGACTGACGAGGGAACTGCAATCTGCCTTACCTAGCCGCAAGGTAATAACGGGGACTCCTAAATAACAAACCAAGAGACACCCTTCTTGGAACCCAAGGGCAAGAGTAATTTGGTTATGCAAAAGAGCCGACCCCCTAGCAAGGAAGATCTCACTCTTGCTAATGCTTGGTCTCAGCCCACTCTAGGATGAAAAGGTATTAAGGCCTTCATTCAAGATAGAAACCGAAGCCATCTCTGCTTCACAAAAGGGGAAGACGTCATCTGCAAAGAATAAGTGCGAAATACTCATTATCTTGCATCTCTAGAAGAATTTGAACTCTGGTTGCCTTAAACAACAATAAAAAATTCCTAAAAAAACCTTCATGACCAAGGTGAATAAATATAGGGACATAAGGTCCCCCTGACAAAGCCTGCGGCCACTAGTGAAAAAACCGAGTAGCTCCCCATTTAAAGAAATGGAGAATTTCGATGTATAGACACAAACCATGATAAGACGAATAAGTCGATCAAGAAAACCAAAAGCTTGTAGCACAAGCTCGAGAAAATCCCAATCCACTATATCGTAGGCTTTTTGGAAATCCATCTTAATTGCACATTTAGGTGAATAAGAGTGTATATGGAAGCCACTGAAGAGCTCTTAGGCCAGAAGAATATTGTCCCTGATTTGTCGTCCCTTAACAAAAGCACTTTGAGAAGGGCTTATAACATCTTGAAGAACAGTAGCCACTCGGTTGACCAAGATCTTGGTAATACATTTATAAATTGTATTACAACAAGCCATGGGTCTATAGTCTGAAACTGCAAAGGCATTGGGCACTTTCAACACCGGAGCTAAAATAATGTTGTTTATTTCATGAAGAAGCCTACCTAAAATAAAGAAGTCTTTGACCACTTCCAGGACCAAGGGCCCTACGACCTCCCGGTTTTGTTTAAGAATTCAGTAGTAAATCCATCAGGCCCAGGCGCCTTACCTCGAGGTAAGGAGAAGAGGGTCTCTTAGATCTCCTAGTCGGAAACTAGGCGAGAAAAAAAGGAAATATGCTCCTCATTAGGGGGCACCGAATGACCTCCTGGATCTCCTCCACAGCCAGCCTTGACACCACCTCTCGTGATGCCAACAAGTCTTGAAAGTAGTTGACAAACATATGCTGAACCGCTCTTGGGTCGGAGCCAAGAATGCCAGAGGATTCCAAGACTGAGAGAATCCTATTTCCTAACTGTCTTTATTGACGGAGTGATGAAACAACTTAGTGTTCCTCTCACCTTCTTTCAACCACCTAACTCTAGACTTTTGCCTGTAGAAAGACTCTTCCTGACTCCGTAGGTCCATAAAGGTATGCCGATGAGTCTTCTCCAACTCTGTGAGAGCAATGCTAGACAGGTCTAGCTGGAGGCTATTCTGGGCGGCACTTAGAGCATTCCTAGCCTCAGCTATTCTACTTGAAACATTGGAGAAAGACTCCCTGTTGAGAAGCTTGAGCCGACCTTTGAGGGTCTTCAGCTTGTTAACTAGCTTGTACATGGGAACTCCCTACCTTGGGGTCTCCCAAATCTGAGTAACAATAGAGTGGAGAGATGGGTGCTTAGTCCAAAAGTCAAAGAACTTGAATGGCTTCCGCTAAAAAACAAGATTTAGGACTTTAATAACCATGGGGGAATGGTCGGATATACCAGGGGCAAGGAATGAAGCTTCCGAAAAGATAAATCTTGGCTTCACTTTATATTCACAAGGACCCCGTCAATCTTCCTTACTTTGCGAGAAGGGCCAAAGGAAGAAGCCCAAGTGAATTGAAAGCCAACATATCTTGGATCTTCAAGCTTCGATTGATCTAAGCACCGTATAAATTCATCAAAGTAGAGGATCCAAATGTTAGAGCCCTCAAGCCGCCGCATGGGTCCTTAATGGCATTGAAGTCCTCGGCTACCAACCAAGCAGAGTCTTGAAGGGCGGAACTCCTAAGAACTAGGTCATCCCAAAGCAGCCGCCAGGAAATGAAGGCATGCTCGACATAAATAATAGATAAAAAGCAATCCAAACCCGAGTTAAGAAACTTCAATATCCCATGAATCGCATGAGAGTTGGACGAATCAACATCAAAGCTTACAAGCGATGGGTTCCATCTGACCTAGATTCTCCCTCTCGGTGAGAACTCATAATTAGCCACCCAGCACCAACCCATTAAGAGCCTCTTAGAAATTGAAAGGAAGAGAGACTTTGATAATTTAGTCTCCAACAAACCAACAACATAAAGACTATTTGAGGAAACTAAGTTCCTAACCTCAGCTTGTCTACTGGGATCAATAAGACTCCTAATGTTCCAAACTTCTATGTATATAAGTAATAAAAGATAAATATGTACAACCGAAAATACAAGGTTACCTCCATTTAGAAGAACGACGCCGACCAACCACCGGACCAAGGGAATTAGGAGGGGGCGGAGCGGGGCAAGGGGCAATATCTTATTTTGTCTATAGCTAGACTTCCTTGTAGTAGGGATGGGACAACTTCTGCAGATGGAGTCACTGCAAGTCCTGGCCCTCTTCATAGGCGCCGTTGAGGAGGCTAACCAAGTCATCCGAGTCCTCAGGAGAACTGGACAACAAGGTTGTAGAGGTAGCCTCCACAGGTGCATCTTCTAGTCTAGCAAAAGAGAGGGTGAGGGATTCCTCAGCCTTTGACTGCTTCTTTGATCCTTCTGGGCCTTATGGTTAGAAGCGGAGGCCAAAGCAATTCTAGGACTGGAATCCTTCAACTTCAGAATCTGTCCTACTATACTAGGATCCATCGATAAGTCTAATGATCCCCTCTTTAGGTCCAAGGGCCATTTCTTCTTTTTCCTCAACACCTACTTCCATCCTAATTCAGGACTTCTTGGATCTACTGCAACCTTAGGACCAGAGCTGGAAATCCCATCGCGAGCAGCAGGAGCCCTCATTGATTGGAACTTGCTAAAGGTTTGTCTTAGTGTTAGATAACGATTCAAGAGTCACACACTTGTGGCTAAAAGTGCCACTAGTAGGACAAGCCACTAGTCTCCACTCATATTCGACCTCTACAGCTCGAGTTACTCCATTGAGGACAACCACGATTGAGTTACATCAAGGTTGCCTTGCATTGATAACATCCTCATTTGTTCCATGCGTTGGTTGACATAAAGGGGTTTCCCAACAGCACTAGCAATCCCACTTATTGTTGGTGCGGACCAAAGGTCAAAGGGGAGGTTCTTTAAGTGAATCCAAACTGGAATGGAGGAGTGGCTGTCATTCTTTAATTCCAACAAAGGCTTCCATTGTTGCAGGATAAAGGGCACCCTAGCAACTGTTAGAGGATCATCCTCAAGAATCTTCCTACAAAATTCTAGGTTCGAGATGTGGAAGAAATAGGAACCTTGGTCATTTGCCATCACTTCAGAGAGCTTTGGTCCCCATGTGTGTTTTAGAGCTGTCTCAATCATCTTGAATGGAAGTTTCCTCCCAATGTAGTACTCGATCAGGCATTAGTGCCATTTCGGGTCTGTGGCCTCCAGTACATCCTCAAGAGAGTAACGACGGGCTTGTTGTCCACATAAGAAGGGGGGATTACATTAAGTCATATCCCTTCATTGTTGCTCGCATGACGTTGGCCCAGGATTGGGCGGGTGGAGGTTTGGAGCTTCGAGCTTGTTGGTTCTTAGGCTAGGGTTGAATGGAAGTGGACCTAACTTGGCTACGTCCCCAAGGATCAACTGAACTACGAGGGGCCTTAGGGGATCCTCGCTTGCCTTCCATTGAAGCCGTTGTTTTTGCTTTGGACGAGCCCACTTGTCCCGCGACCTTAAAGGACCGGGGGTTTTGGGCACGGGGAATGGGGCTTTGCCCACTTACACCATCCACACCAATTTGGGCCTTACCTAACCGGTCAATCACCTCTAAAGATGAAGAGGCCATAGCAACAACCGAAACCCACAAGTAATCCCACAAACCCTAACACATAATGTACATAGGAGAAATGCTTCGGTGAGATTGTAGAGGGAGGTCAGGTGAGTCAATCCTCCGAAGTTCAGCCCTAACGAATGGTTGGAACTCCAGCAGTAGCAAAAAATCCAGAACAGATGAACAGTAAATTGGGCACCCCTTGGAGAGAGCACGATGAACAGTATAGCAAGAAGAAGAAATGGCCAAATCCAGAACAGTTGTTTTTTTTTTTTTTTGGGTAAGGTAAGAAATTTAGATTATAACCACAAGCTATACAGCATGAAAAAATTGGCACCAAAAACTTGCACTCGTAATGACACACATCAACGCGAATGGAAGGGTGTCGAGAAAAGAAAACAAATAGCCATACAACGGCATGGAGACAAGAACAACAAGCGGCCAACCGGCAGCAACAATAGAAAAGAAAAGGGAAACAAGAACAACAACAACATCCAGTGACAACCTTCACAGCAAATAACGGCAACCCTGAACAAGTTGATATTGGCCCCAACTTTAAGGTGTCCTCCAAACCACAGCTGCATGAAGAAACTCGAACGAGCAGGAAAGAACAAACCCCCTACTAGTGAGACCACCAACAAGAAGGCAGCCACTTCAATAAAAAATGGGTGGAAGTAGTCCTCAGCTTAGTTGCAGTCTTCTATTCCTTGGAGTGTTTGGGACATGCTTGAAGGTTAGCACCTTATCCTTAATTACTTTATGGAGATGCATCTTTAAAATTGGGAGGTATAAGCTTTGATTACGAAAGATGATATTATTCCTCTCTTTCCAAATGAGATACCACAAAGCAGCAAAAGAAAAGCGAGGCATTGAAAGATGAAAGGTTCCATCGGCTAAATGTTTAGCTGCCCAATCAATAGTCTTCGCCCAAGAGCTATTCTGCCAAGAGAGGTTGCACTTAGCTGCCCAGTATAGCGCTAGGCTTCAAATTTTTGAACAACCAAAAACAAATGGTCGATTGAATCCAGTCGACAAGAACAAAAGGCACAAAGGGCATTTTGGATTTTTCCATAAGCAAGTAAAGATACCTGGGTTGGTAATCAATTCCACGTAATCAGCCATATTCGAGTAACAAAGATAGTTAAGTTTGAGTAACTAATTTGGAAAATCGACTTGAGGAAATAATTGCCACATTCACATATTTTAAAGCGTTTGCAACTCCATTAATTCCGACCAAAACTACGACCACTCTTGAAAATCTTTAGAATCAAGTAAGTGGAATGTGTGGGATGATGATGTGTCTTATGGATCGTGGGATGATGATGTATCTTATAGACTTATCATCTTTTTCTTTACCAAAGATGATTTGCTTTTATTCAAAGGGTAAAGGAAAACGGGCTTATGAAGAACAAGTATCTGAACTTGAATTATCTTCTGGGACTAGAGAATGTAATCAAAGTCGTCTTGATATGATGGACATGGTTCATGTTCGATTGCATAATGATCTCAATAAAAAGCTATATAACCATAGTCTATTTACACCATTACCAAGACCACTCTCTCAATTATTGCCTATCCTTTTGAAAGAGAGACTAGTGGCTAATGAAATTCTAAGAGAAAGACCCCCGAAGTTTGTTCGATTTGATATGTCCAAAGCATGCATATATGACATGGGAGAAAAATGACATGATGTTGATAACTACTTGGTCCTTAAGGTCAAAGTTTGATTGATAAGTGGATTTTGGTTTTCGAGATGCTGCGCCAAAAGTATGAAGAGTCTACCACCTTGGAGCTATGAATGTGATCATAATTGACAATCGGAAGCACACCTGCTTCTCGCACACCTGCTTCTCCCTTGGTGTATTAAAAAAAAGTGCTTTAATAGTTTCTCATTCCATTAATTCTCCTTTACAATGGATTTTTTTTTTTCGTTTGTTCAATTCGTTTGTGCAGGTTTCTTTCGTTTGTCCTCTTTGTAAATGCTTGGATCTTGAGCCGTTGATCCAAGATAGTACACTTTGTAATGCAGCCTTATCGTTTTAGATTCAATAAAGCATGCACACATTTTATTAATAGGCGTGTGATACCTGTCACGACCCCGACTCTATCCCTAGGGTCACAAGCGATATGGGTTATTTTCGCAATGTCCTAGGCTCGTCCCGATTCTTTTTAAGTCGTTATCATGCACATGTGAAAACATGAACAAATAATTCCCCAGACAACCAACAGCTGCAAGACTGGGACATACATCACACATAACACATTAATTTATATTATAATAGTATTTTTACAAGCCCTTTCTTATAGGCCTTTCTACATCATAGTACAAGTTTTCCACATAGGCCAAGAGAATTCTTATCTCCTCTAGCATGACTACAACTCCCAAAATAATGTGAGACTTTTATGTGTACAAGATTGAAAGATGAGGGAGTGAGGTCAAGTGAATTTCAAGTGATTGTAATAACCCACTGGGCTTGCAACGTTGAGCTTTCCCTTGTTGACATGATAAACAATTGGCTTGTTTCCATGGCTTTTGAATCAGTTACTTCTTATCCATGGCTTGTTTCCAAAGCTTTTGAATCTTTGGGTCGACTTACTGTAATGTTTCTATCTTCTGTATTATCTTTGGCTCAATTTTAAGTGTAGCCAGTAACCCCCTGCAAGTCGTCCTATCTCAAACTTGAAGTTAGAATCACAAATTTCTTCTAGGAGATTCCATTCTTGAGCCATTATTTGTGCAAGAGAGGATTTATGGCTAAAGGTGTCAACAACTCAATTTGCTTTACCGAGATGGTATAATATTTCACAGTCTTAGTTCTTCAAAAGTTTCATCCATTGTTTGTACGCATAGGCAACCACTTTATCATGCTGCATTAACACACAGCCAAGTCCTTTATGCAAGGCATCATTGTATATTTCAAAACCTCCTAGTCTAGATGGAGTTGTGAGTACAAGAGCCATCGTCAGTCTTTGTTTTAATTCTTGAAAACTCTGTTCACATTTATCCATCCACTCAAATTTCACATCATTAGTAATTGAGTGAGGGGAGCAGCAACACTAGAGAATCGTTCTACGAATCTCTAATAATATCTAGCCAAGCCAAGGAAACTTCAAACTTCAGCAATTGTAGTTGGTCTTGGCCAATTTATTACTGCTTCCACCTTAGCAGGATCTACTAATATCCCTTCACTAGTCACATGACATGGCCCAAAAATACCATGTGGTTTAACCAGAATTTCGCATATAGTGCGTGTTCTCAAAGCGTTTGCAACCCCACTCTCAGTGTTGCTCATTTTCTGTCATATTCTTTGAATAGACTAGAATGTCATCAATAAATACTATGATGAAGTGATCCAAATATGGTTTGAATACTCTATTAATGAATCCATGAAAGCTGTTAGGGCATTCGTCAAACCAAATGGCATAATAGTAAATTCATAATGACCATATCGAGTTCTGAAAGCCATCTTGGAAATATCTTCTTTTTTTATTCTTAGTTGATGATATCCCGAGCATAAATCAATCTTGGAAAATACTGCTGCTCCTTGAAGTTGATCGAATAAGACAACTTACCATGGCAGTCAATATTTGTTCTTGACGGTAACTCGATTCAATTGTCGGTAGTCGATATAGAGACGTAAAGACTCGTCTTTCTTCTTTACAAACAGGACTGGCGCACCTGAAGGTGAGGCACTAGGATTTATAAAACCCTTGTAATTGCACCTTCAACTCGTTAAGCTCCACCGAAGACATTTGGTATGGCGCTTTAGAAATAGGTTTTGTTCCGGGAACCAGCTCAATAGTGAACCCTATCTCCCTTGGGAATACATCAGGAAACTCCCGCACCACTGGGATATCGTCCAACTTTGGTTCTTCAACCTTTCTTACGGAAGTCAGAGGCGGTGAGGGTAAGGGTCAGTAAATTTCCAAGAAAAACAGATTCCAAACTCGCCTACTTTTCCAAACATATTTTGATCATATGAAGTTCAAAAAAATCAAAATTAAAGTATTTTATGTTTTTATAGAACACAGTATAATATGCAACTTTCGTGAAGAAAGCCTTATAAAATTTGTATTGCATAAACCAGTATAAAATTGGCAAAATTATGGGTTTATAGTAAACCGAACCTGTAAAAATGACCTCCTCAAATTTCGTCCACGACTTGTGTCATTCGCCCTCAAACAAGTATAAATCTCAACAACTAGCACCTCACAACACCTTCCCAAGCTAAATCAACCATAAACTCAGCAATGGAATATGTACGAAATCAACTCAGACAATGGAAAGCTAAGGAAATTGACCTTGTAGCGTAGAATGGAAGCAATCTACTTGGGTCAAGTCCTATGCGAGAGTGTTGTCGCAGCTTAACAGGTCAAAATGTCCCAATGTGTAACCTGTTTTCGGTAGGCCGAGATGCGTTGAGGCGATGATGCAGGACAATGGGGGCCAAGCTGAGCTGCTAGCTGGATGAGGGTGCTCCGATGGTCGTACGGCGTGAGGCTCGGTGTCGCACAGAATAGAAAGAGTCTGCTAAGATGGCAACGAAAAGAGATGCAGAGGAGATGAAGGAAGGGGAATGAATGAGAGCCAGGTTCAAGCGAATGTAGAAACAGCGAAGCCAACGATCTGTATATGTCAGTTAAAATAATCAGAGCTATAATCACTAAGCTCATTAAACAAATCAGCCTGAAAACACGGATGTCATAGATCCGAAGTTATTATAGTCACAGGAAGTCTGTGTAATCGTACAATTTGCCTTGCATACAATTCTATGTACCTCTCTAGTGAGTAGTCCATTCATATAGTTAGGGAATGAGTAGATTTAGTCAAACAATCCACCATCACCCAGGTAATTGTGACCAATCGATGTCCTTGGTAACCTTTGCACAAAATCCATTGTTATGTGTTTCCATTTCCATTCAATAATTTATGATGGCCTTAACATTCCTGCTAGACGTGTTTGGTAATATCAGTTTTCATCTCGTTCCACTAATGATGTTGGCGAAGGTTTTGGTACATTTTTGTATCTCTTAGATGCTGATGAAATGTTACTATCATTTTGACAAGATCATCCGCTATTTGGAAATCGAACTTCTTTCCCTCTAACGTCTCTTTGATGAATGCTATCGTTACTTATATGTATTTCATTGTTGTGGGGCTTCACCCAAAAGTTGTTGCGATTGTCATACTGGTATAACAGGTGACTGCTGCCTTTCTCAAGGGCAGTCCCTAAATATGTGGCCCTACTGTCCACACCCAAAATATCTGCATAGAATTTGGCCTAGCTCATTTCCGTGTTGTTTACTTTCCTGTGACAGGGACCATTCAAATATTGTATCCACTCAGTCATTTGGCTACTTCTCGCTCAGTCATAGATTAGGCCTCTTTTCACGTCTGACGTTATTTGATGCAATTCGGTGACTTGACCTTGTCTTATACCCCACATCTTTTTCTTTCCCTCATCAAGTCCTGCTCCATGAGGTGAGCTCTCTCGTAAATTTCATTATAGAGGCACCAACTAATTCCTAATATATGCACTTAGATCATTAAAAAACATATTGGCCTTATCCTCCTTAGTCTTGATCCATATTGGTCCACTGTCAGATTATCTTTAGCTCGGTCTCAGGAAAATACTTTCCATGAAATGCCCTAAGGAAATTTGCCCAGACCACTTACCGTACAAGTCGAAAATTCATTGGTAGGGAACAAGGGCCAATGACCCCACTCCCATTATGAGAGTTCCGCATCCGAGAGAACGAGTAGGCACTCGTGGTCCATCCGAACGATCGAGCGAGACGACATTCGTGGAACACGAGCCCCACTATCCGGTCCAACCGAGCATCCGAGAGGACGTCGTGATGGAAGGGATGATCGAAGGCACACATTTCCGTCGCAGTAGGTATGCAACACAGGAACCCACATCTTGCATCCGACGTTTAGCTCGCGGAGCAACAACTGATCGAAAGTGAGGGAAGCAGTTCGATGCACCAGCACGGAGCCTGCCTACGCACACATTCTTATCGTCTCTCACACGCCATCGCGTACACTGGAAACGAACCAAGCCGACTCATCCGCAGCTCCTCAAGCACGAGAACTCGAGGATCACACGGAATCATCGAACGAGGTCGCATCCGCACCACCGCTAGACGCGAGAACACAAATGTCTTGTTCGGGTCGTGGATCGATACAGCGCGTGGCTCGTTCATTCATGCCCGAGACACGATCTCTTACCGAAGGGACTCATAGATTCGTCAATTCCCAAGTAACTCGGTCATCGATTCATCCTCTATGGCCGCTTGGCTCGAAAACGACCCATGCGCTCGGCCATGATGCCTGCGTGAGGGGAGCCACGCGATGCATCCATCTTTGTCTAGGGGCGCTCTTTTCGATCGGCCGGGACCTATTTCGGGGATCATTGAACGTTGTCATGACTCATTCTTGACTCATTTCTGTGCCCGTGACATGACTCATGCATCGCGCATCGATCGCCCGAAAACTGCCCAGTGCCTGTGAGCACCACTACCCCCCTAAAGAGCTTTAGGAGCATTTTTGCCCCCAGCAGGAGTAGACATTCACCATGTTTGAGTAGGCACCACCCCTCTAAAAAATTGTACAAATTGAATCTTGATGAGATTTTTTGCAGAGATGCTTAGAAAAATGTGATCTAAATTATGGAAAAGTCGGAAAAAAATTTTGACGACCGGAAATATTTTTTTTATTTTTGGTATTTAAAAAATAGAGAAAATCCGGAAAATTAGGAAAAAATATTTGGGATGTGGGAAAACCATTGGGGATGCTATTTTGTGACACAAAAAAAATTTAGGAAGAAGAATGGATTCAATCGGACAAGAAATGATCGGTGAAGTTGAAAACGGACCATGGTCGGTCGGCCCCGATCGATCCCGGTCGAGCGGGGATCGATCCACGATCGATCCGCATGGTGCAGGGATCGATCCCGCTCGACCGGGACCGATCCATGATCGATCATGCACCGATCGGATCGATCCACACGGCCGAGGCGGTCGGCCCCGATCGATCCCGGTCGAGCTGGATCGATCCACGATCGATCCCGCTCGACCGAGACCGATCCATGCACCGATCGATCCGCACGGTGCATGGATCGATCCACACGGCCGAGGCCCCCGGACCACGATCGATCCCGCTCGACCAGGATCGATCCACACGGCCGTGGCCCTCGACCACGATCGATCCCCGCTCGACCGGCATCGATCGATGATCGATCCACACGGCCAAGGCCCTCGACCACGATCGATCCACACGGCCGAGGCCCTCGATCGATCCATGATCGATCCGCACGGTGCATGGATCGATCCACACGACCGAGGCCCTCGACCGGGATCGATCCATGATCGATCCGCACGGTGCATGGATCGATCCACACGACCGAGGCCCTCGACCACGATCGATCCCGCTCGACCGGGATCGATCCATGATCGATCCGCACGGCCGAGGCCCTCGATCGGGATCGATCCCGCTCGACCGGGATCGATCCATGATCGATCCGCACGGCCGAGGCCCTCGATCGGGATCGATCCGGCTCGACCGGGATCGATCCATGATCGATCCGCACGACCGAGGCCCTCGACCACGATCGATCCCGCTCGACCGGGATCGATCCATGATCGATCCCCACGGTGCATGGATCGATCCGCACGGCCGAGGCCCTCGATCGGGATCGATCCATGATCGATTCGCACGGCCGAGGCCCTCGATCGGGATCGATCCGGCTCGACCGGGGATTGATCCGCACGGT